>OW240914.1:24957111-24968495 GCA_933207985.1 Pelobates cultripes
CTGTGCTGGATACCTCAAGTGATTATAGCTCTCTCACCCAAACACTAGTTGAGACTTGGTGAGGGTTGAATAAGAACTAGTTTAGTGGGGGTGCATGGTTTAAACAATTAAAATCCCACCCTGGCGCATCTGAGTCTGGGAGATAACTAAATCAGTAACCGCTAAGTAAATTATCTCCCAAACATCAGGGCTCTATTACATTATATCCCCAAACACATGAAAAACATAAATAACCCCCACATGGTTTATATCCCCGGTTATCTCTTCCCCTTCATCTGCTCTACTGTGAGAGGAACCGTTAACATTCTTATATTGATATTTTTATCGTGGACATACACTATTTCTTATATTTTTATTTTGTTCCTCCTCCTTTTTGTTTATGTAAACCTAGAAGTACCTCTGAATAAAGTCTAAATTTGTGATTACACTCACGTCTCGTGTGTCACTTTATCAATTTTTTGCATGCCTTTTTTTAATATATATTTAGTATTTTGAGCATGTTCACTTACTTGGTTGCTGCATAATTTATAGCACTGCTATTCACCTATATTTTTTTTTTGTATATAGATAACAATGGCGGCCTAAAAAGTTGGCAGTATTTTAAACAGCTTTAAAGTAAGTCCTGGAGTTTAGACTTTGTGTGACGCTAGCCGTTATACCATCACATGCATTATTAACTCTAAACATTTTGGTATGTCATCAATGGACCATCACACGTGTCACAAAACCTTAGTCACCCCTGGCTAGGATGAGACTTCTAAGTTCCTGAGAAGGCAAGGACAGACTTTTTCCCAGGACCAAACTTGTGAATTAACAAAGAACTGCAAATTATGGAGCTATTGCTTTTTATTGCCCACAAACCCTGTAATGTGACCGCTAACGAGAAGTGTGTCCATGGGATAGCTAGAAGACACATGCCATTTCTAACAAGTCGCCTGCTCACCATCTCTCACTGACACAGGAGACTTTCATCTTACAGCAAAAGGTGTCATCGAATAGTCTCTTCTCAAATGACTATGATTAAGAAGAAGACACAAATGTTACCAAACTGTAGCTGGAGTTAATTAATGGCAAAGTTTGAAATCACGTTAATTATGTAATAATTAAGGAATGATATTAAAAAAATGAACATAGGAATTAATGTACATTTAATAATTAGTCAATTATCAGTATTTATTTATGTCTTTCCCTTTAAATAATAATAGTGATATTGTATATAGTTATCGTTTTGTTACAAAAGAATAAGTAACACGAAAAAAGAACTATATTCCAAAGGAATAAAGAAAAAAAATGGTCACTGATCAGAAGGATCAGCCCCAGAAGGGGCTGCTTATTGATTTTTTGTTTTGTTTTTTATGTACATAGTTTTTTCTGTTTGTGTTACTTAAAGGGACACTATAAGCACCAAAGTGAGTCACAGTCAGTAAACATGTGACTAGTGCTTTATAAAGAAAAGAAAACATTATTTAACTTCTAAATGGCAGATGTACTGAGTACTGAGACTGCAGGAACATTATTATTATTATTTATATAGTACCAGCAAATTCCATAGCACTGTACAATGGGTGGACTAACAAACAGGTAACTGTAACCAGACAAATGGACACACAGGAACAGAGGGGTTGAGGGCCCTGCTCAATGAGCTTACATGCTAGAGAGAGTGGGGTAAAGTGACACAAAGGGTATAAGTAGGGGTCATGAAATGTGAACAAGATCTATACACCAAAAACGGCTTCATTAAGCTTAAGTTGTTTTGGTGCTCACAGTATTCCTTTAGCCAGCTGGAACAAAATTACAATTTTAACTTTTTTGTTTGGGGATTTGCAAGCCGATAACCAATTTAGAAGTGACCGCTTTATAAATATATATATATAGCTGTGGTGGGCGCGTTTAAACCTTTTGGGTAATTTGAACTGTTTTGGTGTGGATACCATGTTTTCTCTGTGACTTGGTCTGGGTTTTCTGAAACACCCAATCACGGGGACATAGGTTGGAGATCCATGCTGAGGCTTTTTGTATATTTTTTTTATATTTTTAGTAAGTTAAAATATAGAAATTTTACTCCTTTTTGATGAAATATTGTAATATCCCCATGTAGAATGTTGTCACGTTTTTGAGAAGTTATTGGATCAAACCACAGACATGCCAGGTTCGGTTTTCGAACAGTAAAACATCTGTAGTTAAACAATTAGTTTTGTGGATATAAACATATATTTTTAGATTTTGGTGTTTGATGGCATCAGATGTGTGTATATCTTTAAGAAATTATAGTGCCTGACAAGTTCCCTTTCAAAGTGTTATTTACTAAAGAGAGAATTCAAATTTAAAGGGACACTCGGTGCCCTTAAAGCACTTTAACTTGCTGATATGCTTTATGTATCAATGGCGAGTCCTCTTTTCTTTTTACAAAAAGTGGAGATTTCAGAGCACATATTCACCCAGGTTCAAATTCAACTAGCAACCTTGATGCAGAGCACGCTCTCACTGTTGTGACTTGATGCAGATTACATGCTTGTGTATTTATTACATTTCTAATGCTCTCCTTTCTTTTTAATGGTGTTTCCCATGATAGTAAACCCTTATAAAAATGATATAATGCACAGATTGTAGCATTAGGAACTCTGGTATACAAATTTTACTATAAGTGAGCATTGGTGGTTCAGTGGTAGAATTCTCGCCTGCCACGCGGGAGGCCCGGGTTCGATTCCCGGCCAATGCAACTTCTTTTTAAAATATTATTTTAACATCTATATATAAATATACACCGCATGGTACTCTGTATTAATACTCCCTGGTCATTTTATAAATACATATCATATGGTACTCTGTATTAATATACTTTAAATATAAATATACACCACATGGCTCACTGTGTAATGACACTCTATATATAAATACACACCCTGTGGTACACTGTAATAATATACTCTAAATATAAATATATACTATATGGCACACTGTATTAATACACTCTGTATATAAATACACACCTTGTGGCACACTGTGTAAATACACTCTATATATACACACACACCTTTTGGTACACTGTATTCATATACAAGTACACTGTATAGTATCATTATTGATCTCCCAAATTGGCAACAAATGTATGTTCTTATTAATCATGGCGATTTGGGAAGAGACTAAAGAATGCCACCTCTTGGTGGGAGCTGAAAGCCTCCTGAGACAGTTGGAGATGGCATGTGCCTTCTAACCCATGGACACACTTCCCATTAATGATCACTTTAGAGGTCATTGCTAGAGGTGGTAGCTCCATCATTTGCATCTGTATGTTAATTGCAAAGTTAGGTCCTGGGGAAAAACGTCAGGACTGGATTCTTCCAACACGTGGTGACATGTCTAAAACTCATAAGATCAGATCAAAAGTGAAGAACTCTTGTAGACTGTGAACACTCTCATGTGGATACTTTTTGAAACACCATAGTAGCCCGGCTAGCTCAGTCGGTAGAGCATGAGACTCTTAATCTCAGGGTCGTGGGTTCGAGCCCCACGTTGGGCGTTAATTTTTCAAGATCTAGAATTTATATTACCAGAACTAGAAGCCAGTATTATACTTATGCATAAAATCTATTTTTTTTTTCAAATTAATACTCATCCTGTGTAAATATTGATGATATAGTACACTGTATTAATAGTCATTATTTACTACACTGTATTAATACTCCTGTGGAAATACTCACTATATAGTGCACTGTACGAATAATACTCTAGTGAATAATAGGTGAGCATGAATACTATATAGTACACTCTATTAAAGTACACTGTGGAAATACTTTCTGTTATTGATATAGTATATGGGAAGAATAGGATGAAACATTGTCCGTTGAATAATTCCTCTCCAATAACACTTACTGGGAATGAGGGATAATTAGGTAAATTGGGTTTGAAGTGTAGTTTTATTTTTACCAGTAGTAAGCTGACATTCATATACACATATATATAAGGAAAAATTACTTCATGCATAATCCTACACTAACAAGACAAATGTCAGCTATCTTGCAGTCTCCAGTCTACAGATGGAGTCCAACATTTAGTATTTCCACAATTGCACAGCAAACAAATAATTTTAGAGCGTTCCTGGGGGCTTGTAACATAGCTGGGATCTCCAGCTCGATCATAGGTAAGAACCCTGGGAGACTGCTGTACTCTAGTATCCTGTCTCAATTCAATGAGGAAGTCCACAGTGTGTCTGGGAGTCTTCAGCTCCTGCCACTTGGGTGGGGAGGTCAGCAGAAGCTCAAGGCCCTGGTGTCATACCTCTCTGCGGCCCGTGCCGCTCCTGTCCCGCCATCATTCCTGCTCCGCCGGGCTGTGCAGACCTCTGGCCAGCATCGCGCGCTCAGGTGCGTGCGTGCGCGTTGTTTCCAACAGGGGTGTACTCAGCGTGTCCCGAAATGCTTAAAGGGACAGCACCCAGGTATTACTCTCTATTTATATTCTACCCTATTCTATCCCTAACCTTTCAGAGCCTACCTAGCCCTATATATACCTCCTTCTTACATCACTTCCTTGCCCTGTCATGGTTTCTTGTAGCCCGAGAGTGCGTTCTGTTAACGTGTGTCTCTTTGGTATCTGACTTCGGCTTTTCTTCTGGTTATTCTTATCTCTGGCTTCCTTGACCTTTGGCTTTGTTTTCCGATTACGCTTCCTGCTCTAACCCTGACTTTGGCTCGTCTGACGTTCCTTTTTGTATTTCTTCTCCACGTTAAGTCCGGCCACTTTAAGGACTGGTTATACGTTTACCTGGGGTTGCCTCTCTTGTCCTTTAGTTTGCGTGTTGGGGAGCTCAACCTTGACACCTGGCTTTTCATGATAAAAGAGTCTTTCTGGCATTCCAGGTAGGTAGTAGTGGTAGGAAGTAGTCCTTGACTTATTAACACTGAGAATGCTCAAGAATGCCTTGATGAGCAGGCTCTTGAAATTCCTACCCTAATCAGAGTGTATCTAATTGGGCATCCCATAATGCAAGAAGTACTTTTGCCACAAGATCTTTGCAACCGTCACTGCCTTTTGGCCTTTGGTGGGAAATGCTTGTGCGTAGCAGATGCAGTGATCAGTGGCAACCAGGACATTCCCAATACCAGTAGAGTCATTTTCAATACACAGAAAGTCCATGTAGACCAGGCCCAGGGGACAATTACTTATAAGATGGTCCATGGGAGCAGTCTTTACTGGTAAAGTCAATGCATGTTGTTTTCGATTTATCATTTTAATTTATGAAGTCATCTCCTTGCAATGACCTGTAGCATTGACGTTTATTTACTCTAATCTTTTTATATGGAAATTCTCTAAACTTTTAGATAAACTCCTGCTATATAGTGTAGTAATCCCACTTGAATTTAGATATAGCCCCAGGCATACACTGTATTACAATGGGCCCCTGGGGTACACTACACTCATTCTCCCTGTATTAACATATATCCTATATGCCACTGTGTATTAAAACTCCCTATTTAGACATACCCCAATGGAGTTCACTCTTGTACCCCATATACAACTAATGTATATAATCTATATATAACAAATGTGTCTTCGAAGTAATCCCTGGACACACATCTCATAATTTGCAGCTGTTTGTTAATTGGCAAGTTATGTCCTGGGAAAGTCACAGATGGGTTGTTTCAACAAATGCTGAGGTCTATTGGTGACATAACTTAAAGTTAAATGCAGCTACAGTAAATGTGGACTTAGCCTGCACTGGAAGACCTTGAGCAGATATTCAGGACACTGTAAAAATGTAAATTAAGCCCGGCTAGCTCAGTCGGTAGAGCATGAGACTCTTAATCTCAGGGTCGTGGGTTCGAGCCCCACGTTGGGCGGTGTTTTTTTTTTTTTTTTTCACATTGCTACAATATTTGTATTTCCAAAGCTATATTAAATAAAGTAGAGATTTAGCAGACACTTATTCACAAGTTATTTCCCAAACGACTACATACCAAATGAGTCAGCGGATCCTCTCTTAGTTCAATCTGGAACTCCAGCTCAGTCACACAGAGTACCTTGTCCCAGTTAAAGGGACACTATCGTCACCAGAACAACTACAGCTTATTGAATTTGTTCTGGTGAGTAGAATCATTACCTTCAGGCTTTTTGCTGTAAAAACTGTCTTTTCAGAGAAAATGCAGTGTTTACATTACAGCCTAGTGATAACTTCACTGGTTACTCCCCAGATGGCTGTTAGAGATCCTTCCTGGGTCATGGCTGCCTTAAATTCATTCAAACATTCAGTGTTTCCTCCCTCTGCATGCAGACACTGAACTTTACTCATAGAGATCCATTGATTCAATTCATCTCTATGAGGAGATGCTGATTGGCCAGGGCTGTGTTTGAATTAACCGCCTGGAACTGTTTTTGGCAGAAGACCACACTAGCGGTCGGTATAAACTTTAATGTGGTGGTGTTTCCCCAAAACCCCATAGATCAGAGGGCTATTTGGTCAGATTGGGTGCACCGAGAGCTATCCGGGGATATAAGATTTGTGTGGGGTTGTAACTGTATTTTCAGGGTTTTACTGTATTCGGCTTTCTTTTTTTAAAAATTTTAAACACTTTTTTTTGTGTGGAGAGGAGGAGGGCATACATTATGGATAGTAGCTTCTTTTTTATGACCCGTCCCGTGCAGTGGTGTTTAAAGGTTGTAAGGTATCGTTGAGCGCCTTGTGCCATAGGGCCTGTTCGTACAAAGTGTGTGAGTTGACTGTGATAAAACGTTTGCGATACTGTTTATCCCTCGGGATTAGGTCGTGGAGTGGCTTAATGCCCAGCCCCCAATGTCAGATAGGGGAAGTCGTGGTATAACTTGTATGCGGGCAGGACCGCCATCAGGAGGTGACAACCATGCACGCTGTTGGGGCCTATCGGGTGGCCCATGCACTTATGGCCACCCGATGGTCCCTATATCTTTAGGAGCCCGGTCAGCGCTGTGGCTGTGTAATATCAATGTATGTCTGTATGTCATTATGTATGTCTGTATGGCATTATGTATGTCAGTATGTCAGTATGAATGTATGTCTGCATGTCATTATGAACGTATGTCTGTGTGTAAGGATGTCAGTATGCATGTATGTCAGTATGTATGAATGTATGTATGTATGTATGTCTGTCAATATGTCTGTATAGATGCATGTATGTCAGTATGAATGTATGCATGTATGTCTATATGTATGTATGCCAGTATCAATGTATGTCTGTATGTCATTATGTATGTCTGTATGTCAGTATGAATGTATGTCTGCATGTCATTATGAACGTATGTCTGTGTGTATGTGTGTATGGATGTCAGTATGCATGTATGCCAGTATGTATGAATGGATGTATGTATGTCTGTCTGTCAGTATGTCTGTATATATGCATGTATGTCAGTATGAATGAATGTATGTATGTATGTATGTCTGTATGCCATTATGAATGTATGTCTGTATATGTATGTATGTATGTATGTGTGTATGGATGTCAGTGTCTGTATGTATGTATGTCTGTATGAATGTATGTATGTATGTCTGTCAGTATGTCTGTATGTATATATGTATGTATGCCAGTATGAAAATTTGTATGTCTGTATGTCTGTATGTCATTATGAATGTATGTCTGTGTGTATGTATGTATGTGTGTATGTATGTCGGTGTCTGTATGTATGTCAGTGTGTATGTATGTATGTGTCTGTTTGTCCTCATGCATGTGTGTCTGTATGTATTTTAGTATGTGTCTGTCTGCCACTATGTATGCCTGTGTGTCTGTATATGTGTGTATGTCTCAGTATGTGTGTGTCAGTATGTATGCCTACATGTGTGTATGTCTGTTTCAGTATGTGCGTGTGTTAGCATGTATCTTTGTGTGTATCCTGTGGGCGGGATTTGGAGGCGGGTCCTGTGGGCGGGATTGGAGGCAGGCCCCAGGGGGCCCAGACCCTTAGCTGAGTTAGGGGCCCCAACATTTTTGGTGGCAGCCCTGCTGGTGGGAACAGTAGATTGTGTGTGTTTGGGTATAGTGGTGAGGGGAATGGAGATAGCTGTTGGTGATTTCGCATATGAGCCCACATTCGGAGTGTGGGTGTTATAGTTGGGTGAGTGTGGTGGAGCAGCAGAGCCAGTCCCATTTTGTGCCATGGAGTGCATTCATTATGGATAAATCGGGGATCAGAAGCAGGCATCTTCAAGCTGCACCCACTGTTTATCAGAGTGAGGTATGGACCAGTTATACGCCCTGGATAATATGATAGCCTTGTGGTATAGTTCTATATCTGGTAGACCCAGCCCCCCCCCCCCCTTGTCTTTTGGCTTCTTAAGTAGTGTGCATGGTAAGCAGGGTTTTTTGTTGGCCTAGATAAAGGCTGTGAATATCTTACAGACCGAGCTGAATAGGTGTTTGGGCAGTGAGATTGACAATACTTGTAGTAAGTATAGAATACAGGGCAAGACGTTCATCTTTAGAATGTTCAGTCTGCAGAACCAGCCAAAGTGTGGGGGGTTCCAGGTGTTTAGGTCAGCTGTAATCACTTGGAGTAGTTTGGGGAAGTTGCTGTTATAAAGTAGCATAGTGTCACTCGGTATGTGTACGCACAGGTATTTGAGGGGTCCCGCCGCCCATGTGAAGGGGTATTCGCTTCTTAATTGTTCCTTGGTGTCAGAGGGCAGTATAATCGGTAGTAGTTCGCATTTGCTGAGGCTTACTTGAAAATTCGAGATTTTACTGTATGTTGACATTTCCGGCATTAAATGGGGCAGTGTGATGGTGGGTTGTGTGAGTGTGAACATTATGTCATCAGTGAATTCAGCCATCTTGTGTTCGATTTCTCCTACTGTTATTCCCCGTATAAGAGGGTTATCCCTGATCCCCTGCAGCAAAGGTTCTACGACAATACAAATAGCAGGTGGGATAGAGGGCATCCCTGTCTTGTACTGTTGGAGATGGGTACTGGGTCAGATAGTTGGCCATTGATGCGCAGTCACACCATGGGATTGGATTTTAGGGCCCCCAACCATTTCATCCAGTTAATGCCAAAGCCCATGTATTGAAGCGTATGTTTCATGCGGGTCCAGTCTACCCTGTCAAAGGCCTTTTCAGCATTGATTGACAGGAGTAGACTGGTAGCGTCGGAGCGTTTGGCGTGGTGGATTAGGTTTAGTATTTTAGTTGTGTTATGTTTCGCCTCCATACCAGGCACGAATCCCGACTGTTTGGGGTGCACCAGGTCAGGGAGGATTGGGTGCAGGCAGTCCGCTTTATGTGCAGTTTCTAGGTTCCTGACATCTTGGATAAGTTGTGTCACTTGTTCATTCCTCCTTTTTTTATGTGCCGGGGCAATTTGGATGAAGGAGCCCCTGATCGTGCATTTGTGCGCTTCGAATATGGTTGGATAGGGTGTGTCGGGTTGTACGTTAAGGGAGAAGTTTTATTCTAGGTCGGAGGAGATTCGAGCTTGTACCTCGGGGCTGTATAAGAGTGAGTCCATTGGGCCCTCGTGGCGTGTAGGAAAGGGATCTTTACCGTTATGGTTAAGGGCGCATGGTCCGACCAGGTGATTGGTGCATTTGAACAGGAGGTGATTCGGTTAAGGAATCTGTGGGGGAGGAAGATCATGTCTATCCTCGAGGAGGAGCCTGTCGAGTGTGAGTAGTAAGAGTAGTCCCTTTGCGAGGTATGGCATGTCCTCCAGCAGTCATACAAGTGGTGGGAGGTAGTGTCTAGTGTGCTATCTAGGGAGATGTTAAAATCCCCCCTAAAACCAGGAGGCCTTTCGTGAAGGTTTCCAGCTTTTTGAGTATCTTCTGGAGTGTAGGGAATTGTTTCTTATTGGGTAGGTATACATTGGCAAAGGTAGTCATGGTATTACCCACCGTCCCCTTTAGGAATATAAAGCGACCACTGTCATCTGTGCTATGGTCTGTGTATGTAAATGGTCGATGAGAGTTCAGTAGGATTGCTGCTCCCCTGGATTTTGACCCAGGAAAGTTGCTGAAGTAACCGTTCAGGTAGTGTTTATTCCTTAGCTAGTCTTTACGGAAGTGGGTTTCTTGAATATACACCACCTCAGCCCTTTGTTTATGGTAGTCATCGAGAGATATGCATCGCTTTTCTGGAGTATTTAAGCCCCGATCATTGTGGGAACTTTCCCGTGTGCGGGTGATAGGGGATGATGTATAGTATAGAGCATTGGCAAGCTATGCAGGGGGTGTCTCTTACTCTGTGGGACCTGGTGTGGAACTTAAGCTGTGGTGGTAACCAAAAATAAAAACAAAAAGAAACTTAGAACATAAACTATATACAACAGGTTGGTTCTTGGCTGTGTTTTTATTTGTGGTCAGTGTTGGAACCGAGAAAGACAATACAGGCTGGCGTCGGCCTCTGTAGTGGTCCAGATACCACAGAGGACTTAACGTCATGTATATGACACCGCCAATTCTGAAGGGGTGTGGAGCGTGTGATATGTTGTGAGTCTGCTTGCTTTGTTGAGAATATGTGTATTATATATTTGGTATGTGGTGCATGCATGCATCAGTGGGTGTGCAGGATTTTGATGTATCTGCAGCTTGTCTAAGATCAGTTACGTACGGGTCCGTTCCGGCTGTCAGTTCCTGAGGGGATGTAACTGGAGCATTCTGAAATTCAGGATTTCGGCACCTCGGTACTTCGGCACTTCAGAACTTCAAAAACTTTGGAACTTCGGATGTTCTCTTGCAGCCGCTTAGTAGATAACTGCGATGTGTATTGTGTTTTTTTATTTAGCCTTTTTTGGGGCTCCGCTCTCGCAAGAGTGAACCCTAGCCTGAGCTGCAGGCTAGAGTTTACTCTCACCCCTAGGACTGCCAGGGTTTCCCCACCGAACCACCAAGGTTAAACACGGCGGGATGAGGTCCTTAGGCCAACATTTAACCTAGCTGAATGTAATTTATTTATTTGTTTGTTGATTTTCAGTTGAAGTCATAAAAAAAACACTTTATATATGCTATCTTTAATATTATTTCTTGTATATACTAAAGATTCCAGGTTTTCTAAGGGTTAAAAACAGTACATGGCTTATGGCTGTCCATGATTTGTAAATTTTTACTTGTTTTTTATTTTTTACTTTTGCATTTTATTTTGACTTGCTATGTCGGCAATTGTGACCTAAAATTTGAAAATCACTTTGAATTCCCGAGAGTCCGGACTCTGTGTTCACATGAATCCCTTAGGATCCCAGTTATCATCCAGGTTATACTCTATATTTCCTTTGGTGTTTATAACATCACCTAGATAGTTGTGATAATATTTGTGTCTTGCACGTATTCTCCATCTAAGCATTGGTGGTTCAGTGGTAGAATTCTCGCCTGCCACGCGGGAGGCCCGGGTTCGATTCCCGGCCAATGCATCAACCTTTTAAATTTT
>OW240914.1:24968595-25074392 GCA_933207985.1 Pelobates cultripes
TGGTGGCACATTAGATTGCACGCGCAGTGCCCCAAATTTGAAGTAGGAGGACCGACCAAGCATCTTTTTCCATCTCCGGTTCCTAAAATTGATGCCATATACACGTCCCCTGATAGGGGACATAACAGGGATTAAACTGATCAAACTGATTAAACTTAACACACCTTATAATAATGCAGAGAGAGGCAATGCAGAGAGAGGAGTCTGAAGAAGAGGAGTCAGAGGAGGAAGGTGGCTTTGAGGAGGTGGAAGACCAAACACAGCAGGCGTCCCAGGGGGCTTGTTGTCACCTTTCGGGGACCCTTGGTGTTGTACGTGGCTGGGTGGAGGAAGAGAGCTTCAATGACATCAGTGAGGACAAGGAACGGGACATGGCTAGCTTGGTATCCAACCTTGTGCAAATGGGGAGTTCGCGGTTGTGCAAATGGACTGTTTGCGGTTGTTTACTGATCGTTAAGCGGGGAATTTTGGTCTGTCACTGTAGGCGAGAGCGTAACCATACACTACTACAATCGATACAACATCATACAACAGTGGGTCCCCCCCTCATTATTTTATGGCCCCCCACCACCGGGTGGGGTGTGAAGACAGTAATTCCCCCCCCATTGAGATTCTCCCCCCACCCACCCAGCGCGGGGGTGGGGGGCCGAGAGGACAGTGGGTCCCCCCTTATCCTTATTTACTGAATATTCCCCTGTATAACAATGTTTGGCATTTAGTGAATATTCCCTATTCTGCTCTGTGTCAGTGTGTATCAAGGATCCTTAGGATAGGTGTCAATCCATATCTGCCAAGTGACCCTATGTAGGGGGGACATTCCCTATTCTGCTCTGTGTCAGTGTGTATCAGGGATCCTGAGGATAGGTGTCAATCCATCCCTGCCAAGTGACCCTATGTAGGGGGAACAGTCCTTATTCTGCTCTGTGTCAGTGTTTATCAGGGATCCTTAGGATAGGTGTCAATCCATATCTGCCAAGTGAGCCTATGTAGGGGGAACAGTCCCTATTCTGCTCTGTGTCAGTGTTTATCAGGGATCCTTAGGATAGGTGTCAATCCATATCTGCCATGTGACCCTATGTAGGGGGAACAGTCTCTATTCTGCTCTGTGTCAGTGTGTATCATGGTCTCTGAGGACAGGTGTCAATTCATATCTGCCAAGTGACCCTATGTAGGAGGAACAGTCCCTATTCTGCTCTGTGTCAGTGTGTATCAGGGATCCTGAGGATAGGTGTCAATCCATATCTGCCAAGTGACCCCATGTAGGGGGAACAGTCCCTATTCTGCTCTGTGTCAGTGTTTATCAGGGATCCTGAGGATAGGTGTCAAACCATATCTGCCAAGTGACCCTATGTAGGGGGAACAGTCCCTATTCTGCTCTGTGTCAGTGTGTATCAGGGATCCTGAGGATAGGTGTCAATCCATACCTACCAAGTGACCCTATGTAGGGGGAACAGTCCCTATTCTGCTCTGTGTCAGTGTTAATCAGGGATCCTTAGGATAGGTGTCAATCCATATCTGCCAAGTGAGCCTACGTAGGGGGAACAGTCCCTATTCTGCTCTGTGTCAGTGTGTATCAGGGATCCTGAGGATAGGTGTCAATCCATACCTGCCAAGTGACCCTATGTAGGGGGAACAGTCCCTATTCTGCTCTGTTTCAGTGTTTATCAGGGATCCTTAGGATAGGTGTCAATCCATATCTGCCAAGTGAGCCTATGTAGGGGGAACAGTCCCTATTCTGCTCTGTGTCAGTGTGTATCAGGGATCCTGAGGATAGGTGTCAATCCATATCTACCAAGTGACCCTATGTAGCGGGAACAGTCCCTATTCTGCTCTGTGTCAGTGTGTATCAGGGATCCTGAGGATAGGTGTCAATCCATACCTGCCAAGTGACCCTATGTAGGGGGAACAGTCCCTATTCTGCTCTGTGTCAGTGTTTATCAGGGATCCTTAGGATAGGTGTCAATCCATATCTGCCAAGTGAGCCTATGTAGGGGGAACAGTCCCTATTCTGCTCTGTGTCAGTGTGTATCAGGGATCCTGAGGATAGGTGTCAATCCATATCTGCCAAGTGACCCTATGTAGGGGAACAGTCCCTATTCTGCTCTGTGTTAGTGTGTATCAGGGTCTCTGAGGACAGGTGTGAATCCATATGTCAAGGTGTCAATATGTCATATGTCAGGTGTCAATCCATATCCATTGTGATTTAGGAATGTTAGGTGATTTATGCCCTTTATGGATTAAGACCAGACTCTGCATCAACTGTGTAATTTTCCATGGGAGTTTTGCCATGGATCCCCCTCCGGCATGCCACAGTCCAGGTGTTAGTCCACTTGAAACAAGTTTTCCATCACTATTGTGGCCAGAAAGAGTCCCTGTGTGTTTTAAAATTCGCCTGCCCATTGAAGTCTATGGCGGTTCGCCCGGATCACCGAAAATTTTGTGTTCGCGACATCACTAGTTGGGATAAGTTAAAAACATTGGTTAGTTTCTCGTCTGAATGTAGTTGTAGTTTCTTCTTTTTCTTTTCTTCCTGGTCTTCTTTTGGGAGATGGTGATTGTGGACTGTGGACTTTTCATTTTTTCCAGTGACTTTTCCAACACATGCTATTTTATATCTGCATTAATATTATATCACATATGTTGCCTAATTTGTGGACTCTTATACAGTGATTTTATGCCAATATTGACTTTTTTATTGAATTTTAAGCAATTTAATCAATTTTAAAAGCATTGATTTTATAAGTATTGATTCTAAGCAAATCTCCTTATTTGATGTTTTAAAAATACATATTCTATATCACTCCTGGACACCTATTAGAGTTTATCTAATATTCTATTTACATTCACATTTGATGGCGTCTGGCACTTTGAAGAGGTGTTGTACAGGGCAGATGGCGTGTATGGCATTGTGTGGGTGAGCAGTTTGCTGATGTTAACGTTGTGGATCGAGTGGCCCATGGTGACGGTGGGGTTATGGTATGGGCAGGCATATGTTATGGACAACGAACACAGGCCCATTGTTGTGCCATTCATCCATGACCATCATCTCATGTTGCAGCATGATAATGCATGATCCCATGTTGCAAGGATCTGTACGCCCTCGCGCTCTGCTAAATAAGACCGGCGTCGGAATATGACGTCATATTCCGGCGCCGGTCTCATTCAGCAGCGCGCGAGGGCAGGAGAGCAGAGCCAGCGCAGCTCCCCCAGCAACCGCCAGGACAAGTCCCCCAGCGGCCGCCAGAAGACCTCCCCAGCGGCCGACAGCAGACCCAGGTGTCTGCCTGGCCCCAGGTGCCGACGGCCCACCAAGAAATTTCCCGGTATCCCGGTGGGCCAGTCCGGCCCTGATGTCACCCATTGAGCATATTTGGGATTCTCTGGATCGGCGTATACGATAGCGTGTTCCAGGTCCTGCCAATATCCAGAAACTTCACACAGCCATTGAAGAGGAGTGGACCAACATTCCACAGGCCACAATCAACAACTGTACCTATGAGATCTACTCATTTGGCTGAAATAAATTAATTTCAACACATTTACATTGAAAGATGATGTTGACAAACAGAGAGAAAAAGAGCCACCAAAAAATATCTCATCCCACAGAGTGTGAGTTAGAGCCTTTGCATCCCCAAACATCAGCCAAGACTTGATGAAGGGTAAATCAACTGATTTTATTCAGACAAATGTATAGGTATTCATACATAGACCCCCAGCATAGGGTCTACATTCATTCTGTCTTAAGCCTGTCCAGGTGTCTCTGTGTCTGGGAAATAATTGAGTTGGACCTCGGTAAACTAATTATCTACCGGATACAGTAGATAACACAAAATACCCCAAAAACAAGCATAAAATAACAATGTACTTTCGCAAGTTATATATCCCCTAAAAGGTGGGATCTGAGCATCCATTCTGTGAATATAGCGACTGGATCCATGGAGAATTGTCCATTCACCACTTGGTTAAACTTTGGACCGCTAGTAAAGTCCTGGCCAAAATAGTTCCATGCGGCTGGTGCCATGTCACAGTTTTTTACCATGGGGTCCAGCTGGGGAGCTATCTCTCTCTCACAGGGAGCGATTGTTCAAGAGGAAGGTTATAACTTAACTTCCAAAGAGCGCCTTCCTAGCTCTTTGGAAAAAGGGTTAAAACAAGGTCTCAAACTGACCGGGGTGAGACAATGACCGTGGCTGAGCTGGAGTTCCATAGAGATTGTCTGTAACTCCCACTGGTAGAGTAAGTCACTCCAGCTAGCTCAAAAGGTTGGAAAGGGCCAGAACAAAGGGTTGGTTGGTAGGGCAATTCATGAGGGAGTTTATACCAGGGAGGGGACAAGAGTGATAATAGTCTTTTTAGGCATAGTTTTTTACATCGCTCCGCCTCAGTTCCATGCTAGACCTTTGCATATCATTGTTGGGTTGTCTGGAAAGGGCCAGTCTAAGTTTCCAGCTCTGTTTGTTGAGACAGTCCATCTGCGTTATTGCTGTGTTTGATTGGACAGTATAGCTTAGTAAAATTGTAAGGTTGTGAGGCCAGGTTCCACCACAGCAGTCTGGTTGTCTCCAGCCACTTGATTCAGCCAGATGAGAGGGCTGTGGTTGTCATTAAGATGAAGGACCAACAGGTAAGGTTGTGGTGTGTTGATGGCTCACAACAGGGCTAGATACTCTTAATATGGCTGGACTTAACGTAAAGAAGAATGGTCAAAATACTATATAAGGTCAGGGACACAGAAAGAGACACAATGAGGAGGCAAGCCAAAGGTCAAGGATACCAGAAATAAGGGAAAGTCAAAATACAAGCCAAAGAACTAAAACAAGAACGCACTCTCTGGCAACCAACTAGTGGAAACCACGACAGGGCACTGACAAAATGCTATTTTGAGTTTAAATAACCCTCCTAAGGTTATGATTGGTTGTACATTACCTTTGACCCCAAAACGTGCGTGCGCGTAGTTTGTGTGACGTCACATGCACATCAGCGCCATCTTTGTTGAGGATGGAGGCAGGGCTGTAATGCTTCATGGGACCACAGTGGCCGGCGTTCATTATAACACCGCACCAGTCGGGGGTTGCTCCACGAGGGTGCTGAATGGCAAGCTGACTTGCCTCAGGTAAGAAATTTATTATTGCAAGAGCGTGATCGCAGCTATTGGATGCAGCCACGATATATGGAGGACGTGACATTACCCCCCACATTACTCCCCACAGCAGGCCCATAACCCTTTCAGTCAACCAAATACTGTAAAGAACCACGAGAAAACCTGGAATCAACGATAGAGCAAACTTCATATTTCTCCTGTCCAGCAACACCCAAAAGAAAAAGAGGAATTGAGGGAGTAGTGTATCTATTACAGATAAAAGGTTTAAGCAAAGATACATGAACGGTATTAGGTATACGCAGCGTGGCAGAAAGAGCAAGAGAATAAGAAACAGGATTAATCCTCTGAATAACACAAAATGGACCAATAAACCTGGGAGCAAACTTCATGGTATGACCCTTAAGCTTGATATGACATGTGGAAAGCCTACCTTGTCACCTACTTAGTAAACAGGAGTGGTACCACGCCGCTTATCAACCTGAAATTTGAAACGAGCAACCGCTGTCTCCAACGCTGTATGGACCTTAGTCCAAGTACCCCGTATACAAGTGAGATGATCATTTAATGCAGGAATAGTACCAGAGAATACAGCAGGGAGGATACTGGGTTGACAACCATTGTTGACAAAGAACGGACCAAGACCAGAGGAATCATGGGTAGTATTATTCCTCGCAAAGTCAGCCCACGGCAGTAGATCTGACCAGTTCTCCTGTGTGCTATTTATAAAGCACCTTAAATACTGTTCCAAGTATTGGTTAGCGGCACCATTGGTTTGAGGATTAAAGAAGATGAAAATGATAATTCAATACCCAACTGTTTATTGAACGCTCTCCAAAACCGTGACACAAACTGAGAACCCCTGTCAGAAACAATATTCTGTAGAATACCATGCAACCTGAATATTTCGCGTATAAATATATGAACAAGTTCTTGGAAGGAAGGCTTCTTTGTCAGCGGAACGATATGTGCCATTTTAGAAAAACAATCAACAACCATTAGAATGGTGTTATAGCCTTTCGAAATCGGGAGTTCCACAAAAAAGTCCATCTCTAAATGAAACCATGGAATATTGGGTATAGGGAGTGGTTGAAATAACCCACATTGCTGTTTATGAGGTACTTTAGAAACCACACAAATAGTACATGCTTTCACATATTCTCTAATGTCTTTTCTAAGAGATGGTCACCAAAATGATCTGTTGACAGAAGACAGTTTTATTTATACCAGGATGTCCAGCTATCACATTATTGTAAAACGCTCTTAGTATCTCTTTTCTTTCTTGGAAAGGTATAAACAAAGGTATAAACATTATCTTGAGGCTTTTCACTGGGTGCCTGAGCCTGAGCTGCCATTATAGCACAAAGAAGAGGAGAAGATAGAGAAAGAACTGTAAAAGCAATAATACATTCAAGAGGTATGATGGAATAGATTTCCTGCTCTTGTTCCTCCTCTATGTCAAATTGCCTCGATAGGGCATCAGCCTTAACGTATCTTAGACCTGGTCTGTACGTTATAATGAAATTAAAGTGTAACAGGAATCTCAGTAGAAAGAGAAGTAGCAGTAGGCAGATTAACAGTACCCAATCTCCTAGTTACGGGTACCATACACCTTTCTCTACATTCCTTTCCCCATCCCAGTATTTTTCCTTTGACCCAATCAGGATGAGGATTGTGCTTCATAAGCCATGGGAAACCAAGAATAATAGGACAAGAGGGGTAAGAAATTATCTGGAAGTTGATGCATTCTTTGTGCAAAGCCCCTATCATAACAGTGATAGGAAATGTTTTATGAGTAATAAGAGATTGAGAAAGTGGTCTACGATCTATGGCTTCAACGGCCAAAGGTGTGGATTTCTCCTTGAGAGATAAAAGGTGTTTGCTAGCTAACTGTACATCGATAAAGTTTTCTGCAGCGTCTGAATCAATTAAGGCGTCAAAAATAAATCTTATTTCATTATACTGAGCTGTAAGACAAAGGAGAAATCTACTTCAAAGCATACCAAGGGACATGTACATTACACCTAAGGTCAGTCCCCGGACGGTTCTTAGGTGCGCGAGTTTTCCGGACATATCGGACAAAAATTCCTCAGGTGTCCCTTCTTACCACAGTATGAGCAGAGGCCCTCATTTCTCCTAAACTGTTTCTCTGCCTCAGACAATTTCATAACCCCTAATTACATAGGTTCAGGTTCTAAAGGTAAAGAAAGATTAGGTAAAACAGGAGTTAAGAAGCGAGGTGCAAGTGACATGTTAATATGCCTGGTTCTGTTTCTAGTTCTCTCCCTATCCCTGAATCGGTTGTCAATATAAATACAAAAAAACAAGTCATTCGCTCAAACTCCCACTCCACATGCTTATTATCCCTTAATAGGGAACACATGGGATTGGCGGCAGCATTGTAACATAGCTGTGTGATACAAAAGTGAATACAAATACAAAAAGACAAGTCCTGTGCTCAGACTCCCACTACGCTTGAGTGGCAACAACCATAGTACACATCAGCCCCAATACATACAGTAAAAACAAGTTACCTGCGCTCTTTCCCAAATCCCTAGGCATATTTAAACAAATGGAGGTTATTTAGTTACTCCAATGGCCATTAGAGGGAATGCCCACCTGCCACGTCAAGGCAAACCTCTTAGGTAGGTCCTACACTAACCATTCACCTTGCTTCCTTGAGCTTCTGGCAAAGATATCTCTAATGAGACAGAGAGGGGTATTTTTTTTATATACACCCCTACATGCTTATTAACCCTTAATAGGGAACACATGGGATGGGCGGCAGCATTGTACCATAGCTGTGTGATATAAAAGTGAATACAAATACAAAAAAACAAGTCCTGTGCTCAAACTCTCACTACTCTTGGGCGGCAGCAACGGCCATAGTACATATCAGCCCCAATACATACAGTTAAAAAAAAAGGAAAAAAAAGTTACCCGCACTCTTTCCCAAATCCCTATGTATATTTAAACAAATGGAAGTTATTTAGTTACTCCAATGGCCATTAGAGGGAATGCCCACCTGCCACGTCAAAGCAAACATCTTAGGTGGGTCCTACACTAACCATTCACCCTGCTTCCTTGAGCTTCTGGCAAAGATATCTCTAATGAGACAGAGAGGGGTTTTGTTTTTTATATACACCCCTACATGCTTATTAACCCTTAATAGGGAACACATGGGATGGGCGGCAGCATTGTAACATAGCTGTGTGATATAAAAGTGAATACAAATACAAAAAAACAAGTCCATTTGGTCGTCAATATGCATCATATAAGTGACATAATCGTTTAATTTGTCAGATAATTCTTTAGCTGCAGTTTCATCAAGAATAGCATTGGATAACCCTTCCAAAAATGCAGTGATTAACTCACTATTAGTCTAGTCTACCTCAGAAGCCAGAGTACAGAATTCAATAGCTTATTCTGCAACAGAGCGGTTACCTTGCTTAATACGCATTAGGGCTTTGGCAGCATTCTATTATTTCCTTAATGGTTCAAATGTTTTAAGAAATTCCTTATAATCATAGGCAATAGTTTTGTTACTTTCCCATAATGGATTGGCCCGAGTTAAAGCTTTACCCATTAATTGATTCATCAAGTAACCAATTTTAGCTCTATCAGAGAGGTAAGACCCAGACGAGGCCTCAAAATGATATTCAATTGATTAAGAAATCCTCGACATTGTCGTGCATCACCTCCATAATGAGGAGGAGGTGATAGGGAGATAGAAGGCACGTTATATACAATAGGTACAGTCACAATAAAAAAAATGGGTGAGTTGTGTCCCTACCCTTGAATGGGAAGGAAGTTGAAGACAGTGAGCATTTCCCGTAACGTCATTTTCCAGAAGGAGCACCTCAATCTCTTCTCGCTGGTCAGGATAATCCCAATTGGGAAAGAAGGTCAGAGAAGGCTTGGCTCCACACGGTTGGGTCACTGTAATAAGAAACCGTGGTTCTCTCTATAGGAACCTTTCGTACCCTGCCGGAAAAGACATTTCCTGGCTCTTCCGCTCCCTTAATTTGAATGGCAAATATCTTCGGCATATTATTATTATTATTTTATTATTTATATAGAGCCAACAAATTCCAACAGACACGTAATTTTAACCAGACAAATGGACGCACATGAACAGAAGGGTTGAGGGCCCTTCTCAATGAGCTTACATGCTAGAAAGAGTGGGGTATTGTGACACAAAGGGTATAAATAGGGGTAATGAAATAGATAAATAAAGAGAACAGAGTGCAGGTCAGGAGTCCGGATACAAGTCAAGGGCTGCACCACTGTAACCACCTAATAGGGAGCTCCACTGAGGGGGTAACCCTCCAAAATATGTAGGAAATAGGAGTAGGTGATATATAGAGTCTCACAAGGAAAAACTAACATCAGGAGAGCTCCATTGTATAAGAAATGAGGAAGGGGGGCCCTACCTTTAATCAATCTAAGGATAAAAAGGATATGCAAACAAAAAGTATAACTTGAAAAAAGGGAGATCTACTAAACGGTACCCAGGGGATCAATTGTCTGGAGTACTAACTATCATCTAAATTCCAGTTCCCCTCGTGTCCGACTGACAGGAAGGTAATGTAAACGAGGTTAGGGAGAGAGAAAAGGCACAGAGTCCCTAGAGAACATGGGACCAGGTAATCTGGTCTAAACGCAGACAAAAAGCCTCACACAAAAAATAAATAAATAAATCTCTCAATTCACCCTAAGAGTTACCTCGACACCGTGGTCTTACCACTAGTGTCTACCTGCACCAACTCTCCCTATTAAAGTTATAAATAAATAAATAAACACCTAAAAATCAATAACCATAGTGGTAACAAAAATAGAAAAGTGCTACCAAGTGCAGAGATTAAAAGAAAAAAGAAAATGCTCAATGCGCGTTTCGGTGTACTCAAAACGCAGTTGTCAGGATCCTGTGAACATGAGCAGCTTGTTGTTCCATTTAAATACCTATTGCTGATGAGACATGGCCATCAGCTGTTCAATGTGGGAGGTCCTGAGAGGCGGCGTGTCAAAACTCCATTCTGCGAAACATAAAGCGGAAATTGCCCAACTCCATCTTATGGGTTTTGAAATAAAAGACAATTTTGATATTGTGATTATACATTGCTTAATGGCAACCAAAATACTAATTGCTAGATCCTGGAAAAGCACTGACATTCCTACTAAAGATCAAGTTAAAGCCCAAATTTTATATCAAGTTGAGATGGAAAAAGGGCTGATTCATATGAAAGAATGTTCCAATCTTAATATTTTGATATTTTATTCCAGTCTTGTTGAGAGAATTAAAGGGCTTTAATGAGTTTAATGAGGCATTCAGATTAACTTACTGTGATAATCTCAGGCCTAACCGAAATATCATAGTGGGCACTATCTTACGGATTCCTTGGCCACATATCTGATATTAGCTATATTTATATTGGAATTCTTGACCTTCTATACCTCTGCAATATATCTGATCAGTTTGTTCGTAATGTTTGTCCTATTTATGTGGGCTTCTAGGCCGCTCTCGGACTTTGATATTCCTTCTTCGGGATACTGTTATTATTACATCTTTTTGTATTAGAAGGTTTATCTTTGCTGTAAATTGAAGTATGTTGTTATACCTGTGTGTGTTTATTCGGGAAAGGATACCTTTTTTTTTAATGGTTCCTTCCCCCGATGTCGTTTTGTCTATCAATATTGCTATAAAAATTCAATAAAAAAAGACTAAGCAAAACTCCATTCTGCAGTCTACCGGGGGCGTGGCATGTCGTCACATATTCTACATCTCAAAAACATACTGAAGACACACCCCGCCGATGAGTTAGCTCAGCTGGCAAAATCCCCGACCACAAAGCCTGCTAAAAAAGGCAAGGTTCAAATCCCGACAGGGTCAACCCAACATCCCATCCGTCCGAGGTCGGCAAAACGATCTCCATCAATGGGGCAACAATAACATACACTACTATTCCGCTGTCGATCTGGCCAGCTCCGAGAGCGCACACTGAAGAACGCCCTGAATCCCACTGGGAGAAAGGTGCCACACAAATACCTGTTATTATTATTATTATTATTCTTTTAACCAGGAACGCACCTATCCTGACCTATAGAGTGGAGCCAGGCAGGGCAGAACACACCATCTGGTATTGGCGTTTGTTTTATAACAGGCTATTACGTGAGTTGTACAGTCAAGAGGTAGAGCGTTGTGGCACAACCCCACCTCCCTATATGTGAGGTGGGCTTAAAGTATTCCCAAGGCACAGCTCATAGTGTGACTGGAACGTCCACTGCATTATGGAGTGGAACTGACTGGAAGTGTGCAGGGAATAGCATCTTGGCAGTGCTCACAACATTGTGAGAGCTGCACTGAGTCCCATCCAGTATGGGCATCTGTTGCATAGGCTGTACGATTAATTGTACAGTAAACAAATTCCCACACAAGATCTCACATATGCCAGTCAGGTCAGGGTACATTAAATGTACAGTAAAGGGACCTGTCTTATGGACTGAATAATGCCTATAAACATAGGGAAATAAATATCCAATCAGGGGAAGTATACCCCAATCAGGATGTATAAAATAAGGCAGACAGTATATTGGAAATGGCAAAATGAACAAAGTGAAAATAAATAGACATGTGCAATTCATTTCGTTCCAAATGGCAATTCGGACGAATTTCAGACAATTCGGACATTCGGATACATCCGAATGTCCGAATAGCTGAATTGCCGAAGTGCCGAATAACTGAAGTACCGAAATTGCTGAATTTCCGAAGTGTTGAAGTTGCCGAAGTGCCGAAGCACAGTATTGCCCAAGTACAAACATACCTACCCTGTGGAAGAATGAAGAATGTTACACTGTATACAAGTTTAAATAAAAAGTATACAAACATAGCCAGGATTTAGCTGTAAGCATTTGCAACACTTACAACAATCAAGTAACATACATTGAGGGCCGGCCTTAGGGGTGTGCGAGCTGTGCCGCCGCACAGGGCGCCATGGAGCAGGGGGCGCCCTACGGCCAACACAGCTCACACATGGCCGGACGGAATGAAAAAAAAATTATAATAAATTTGCAGTGGAGGCGGAGATTATCATGAGGAGGAGCTGCACTGCCTCCACAATGAACTCCACAGGTAACTGTGTGATTGTCAGTGTGTGTGTGACTGTCTGCCTGTGTGTGTGTATGTCTGTGTGTATGACTGTCTGCCTGTGTGTGTGTATGACTGCCTGTGTGTGTGTCTGTGTGTATGACTGTGTGCCTGTGTGTATATGACTGTCTGCCTGTGTGTGTATGTGTGTGTATGACAGTCTGTGTGTGTGCCTGTGTGTATGACTGCCTGTGTGTGTGTATGACTGCCTGTGTGTGTGTGTGTCTGTGTGTATGACTGCCTGCCTGTGTGTGTCTGTGTGTATGACTGCCTGCCTGTGTGTGTGTATGACTGCCTGCCTCTGTGTGTGTGTATGACTGCCTGCCTGTGTGTGTGTTTGTGTGTATGTGTATGACTGCCTGTGTGTGTGTCTCTGTGTATGACTGCCTGCCTGTGTCTGTGTATGACTGCCTGCCTGTGTGTGTATGACTGCCTGTGTGTGTGTCTGTGTGTATGATTGTCTGCCTGTGTGTGTGTGTGTCTGTGTGTATGATTGTCTGCCTGTGTGTGTGTGTCTGTGTGTGTATGACTGCCTGCCTGTGTGTGTGTGTCTGTGTGTATGACTACCTGCCTGTCTGTGTCTGCCTGTGTGTGTGTGTATGACTGTCTCCCTTTGTGTGTGTGTGTGTGTCTGTGTGTATGACTGCCTGTGTGTGTATGACTGTCTGCCTGCCTGTGTGTGTGTGTGTATGACTGTCTGCCTGTGTGTGTCTGTGTGTATGACTGCCTGCCTGTGTGTGTCTGTGTGTATGACTGCCTGCCTGTGTGTGTATGACTGCCTGTGTGTGTGTGTGTCTGTGTGTATGACTGCCTGTCTGTGTGTATGATGCCTGCCTGTGTGTGTGTGTATGACTGCCTGTGTGTGTGTGTGTGTGTGTGTGTATGACTGCCTCTGTGTGTGTGTCTCTGTGTATGACTGCCTGCCTGTGTGTGTGTATGACTGCCTGCCTGTGTGTGTGTATGACTGCCTGCCTGTGTCTGTGTGCATGACTGCCTGTGTGTGTGTGTGTGTGTGTGTGTGTGATTGTCTGCCTGTGTGTGTGTGTGTGTGTATGACTGCCTGCCTGTGTCTGTGGCAATGTCTGTGTGTATGACTGCCTGTCTGTGTGTGTGTGTGTCTGTGTGTATGACTACTTGCCTGTGTGTGTGTGTGTGTGTGTGTATGACTGCCTGCCTGTGTGTGTGTGTCTGTGTGTAGGACTGCCTGTGTGTGTCTGTGTGTAGGACTGCCTGTGTGTGTCTGTGTGTATGATTGTCTACCTGTGTGTGTGTACCTGTCTCCCTTTGTGTGTGTGTGTGTGTGTGTGTGTGTCTGTGTGTATGACTGCCTGTGTGTGTGTATGACTGTCTGCCTGCCTGTGTGACTGCCTGCCTGTGTGTGTCTGTGTGTATGACTGTCTGCCTGTGTGTGTATGACTGCCTGCCTGTGTGTGTGTACGACTGCCTGTGTGTCTGTGTCTGTGTGTATGATTGTCTGCCTGTGTGTCTGTGTCTGTGTCTGTGTGTATGACTGCCTGCCTGTGTTTGTGTGTGTGTGTGTGTCTGTGTGTATGACTGCCTGTGGCGTGTGTATGCATGCCTGTGTGTGTGTGTGTATGATTGTCTGCCTGTGTGTGTGTGTGTGACTGTCTGCCTGTGTGTGTGTATGACTGTCTGCCTGTGTGTGTGTATGACTGTCTGCCTGCCTGTGTGTATGACTGTCTGCCTGTCTGTGTGTGTCTGCCTGCGTGTATGACTGTCTGCCTGTGTGTGTGTCTGTGTGTATGACTGTCTGCCTGTGTGTGTGTCTGTGTGTATGTCTGCCTTTGTGTGTGTGTGTCTGTGTTTATGACTGCCTGTGTGTGTGTGTGTGTATGACTGTCTGCCTGTGTGTGTATATGCTGGTCTGCCTGTGTCTGTGTGTGTGCATGTCTGCCTGTGTGTATATGGCCATCTGACTCTGTGTGTGTGGCTGTCTGCATGTAAGTATATGTGTGAGTGTGTTTATCTACCTGTAACTGTGTATGTGTGTTACTGCCTGTACCTGTGTGTTTCTGCCTGACCCTGTGTATGTGACTATCTGCCTGCGACTGTGTGCATGTGGTGGATTTGACAGTGTATATGTATAACTGTGTGCATCTGACTGTGTTCACATAACTCTGCAAAAATATACACCTGCATTCACACACAGGCTTAAATGCATGTTTTTATCTGAATTAAATAACCATCACACACAGCAAATAAACCCAGCACAAATATCACATACAACCAATACAGGCATATCACACACTGTTAATACACCCATTACAAATATCACACACAGCCAACACATAGCATTCATATCACACACAGTCATCACACCTACTATCACATACAGACACAACACAAACATTTCATCATACATGGATGATGGGGGCTGTGAAGATTTTTCACACAGGGCACCAGCAGGCCATAGCACTAGCGTTCCAGAATAAATGTCACATATTCAATATTACATATTTTTATTATTCCTTCTTATGTGTCTACAGGAACAGTAATCATGGAATAAGTCTCGATGAAATCCCAGAAAGTAGGAGGAAAAAACTAGAAAAAGAGAGGGATATTGTTAAAAAGCAGAAGATGAAGTAACTTTTCTGGAATCCCTTCATGTTAAGTCACTTCTTGTTGGGATGAACAATCCAAAACGGAATCTTGGAGACAACTTTTGTTCTCTGGTACTGGGTGTTTTTTTTTTTTTATCTCTAGAATGTTTTATACAAAATTGGATAACACTCGAACCAAATGGTCAGGTTCTAGTATGTGGCTATGATGGACTTTATCTAGTCATCCATTAAAGACTCTCTCAACCTGGAAGGTTGTCACCAATGACCTTCTCCTTTACTGTTAGACACTCAGTGGTGGCTGATATCGAAAATCAGGACATTATGCACTGTAATTGGGATATGAAATTCTCCTTATCTGGAGTGAGCAATTTGTGAAATTTGAGTCTCTTCTTAAACACTATGTAGTGGGAACAGTGCTTAATTTCTGGAGTGCATCAAAGGTATAGATGGTCTGTTATATGTAGAGCAAACTATTCAGGAAACCTATGTATTCTGCATTCATTCATAATTTAAATAAATACAAGAATAAATAAATATATAAATGAAAAAAAATTAGACAAATGGTATACTAACCCTGCAAAAAAATAAATAAATACATTGAAACTCAGTTTGTGAGGAGGTGTTTCAAATATAATAAAAGTGGCCCTGTGATCTAAACTTTGTACAGCATACAATAAACTGAGTAAATGTTCTACCTGTTTTAACGTGTTTGTAAGCTTTCAGTTATTTGTAAAAACACATTGATGCCTTGATACTGTTGATGTCTCAGCAGCTGGGAGTTGTAATCCTCTCTTGTGCATTGCGGAGGCCAGCTGTGAACAGATGTCACTGCTTGTATGTTTGGCAACCAGGGCCGGACTGGGGATTCCAAAGCAGCCCTGGAAAAAACATCTATGCCAGCCCCATAAGTCATTGCGCCATATATTGTCACATGTAATATGTAAGGCTATGTCTTGCCACCCTAGATGAGATATATATATAAATGGAACAAATTGAGAGCACTCATTGGATTTAGTAAACAAAAAAATATATTAAATCAAACGCATATAAATCAACGTTTCGACCGTCTAGCGGTCGAAACGTTGATTTATATGCGTTTGATTTAATATATTTTTTTGTTTACTAAATCCAATGAGTGCTCTCAATTTGTTCCATTTGTATATTTTGCACGGAGAGGCACCTGGTCATTGCTGAATTAATGCTTTTGTTATGGGATGAGTGCCAGAAACTATTGTGATTTTTATATATATATATATATATATATATATATATATTGCTTTTTCCAATATAAAATATTGGTCCTTTCAGAGTAAAATTTTTAATTATACAGTAAGCATACTCACATGCAGACACAGACAATCTCACTGACACAAGCTGATTGATACACAGCCTCATAGACAAACAATCTCACTGATATTCAAAAGGTCATTGACACAAAAACACAAGCCCACTCACTAGCAGGCGCGCACACACACACACACACACAGCTTAATGTAGTGGCTCTGGTGTCTATAGACTGCCTCTGCAGGCTTTTCAATGTAAACACTGACTTTTTAGAGAAAAGGCAGTGTTTACATTGCTTCCTAGTGACAGACACTCAGACGGTCACTAGAGGTGCTTCCTGTGTCAGTGCGGATTGGCTGAGATCATCAAGAGGCAGGGCCAGTCGAGGGGAGACCAGCATGACGTGGGGGGAAAAAAAGTTGAGTAAAAACATACATACACACACACACATACCATGACAGACACACACCATGACACAGACAGACAGTGACACAGACACACACACACCGTGACACAGACAGAAACAGACACATCATGACAGACAGACAAACCATGACACAGACAGACACACACACATACCATGACAGACACACACACACCATGACAGACACACACACCATAACACAGACAGACCGTGACACAGACACACACACACAACACAGACAGACACACACACCATGACACACAGACACACACACACCACGACACAGAGAGACCGTGACACAGACAGACACACATTACATTACATGACACAGACAGACACACACACCATGACATACAGACAGACTGTGACACAGACACAAATTACATGACACACACACACACCATGACACAGACACACATTGCATGACACAGACAGACGCACACACCATGACACAGACAGACGCACACACCATGACACAGACAGACTGTGACACAGACAGAGACAGACACACACACCATGACAGACAGACACACACCATGACACAGACAGAAACACACACACACCATGACACAGAGACACACACACTCACACTGATACACAATTTCTACCTGTGGGGAGCTCTGATGGCAGCCGCAGGGGGAGCTGGCTGTTCTGTCTCTGCTCCCCCTCCCCAGTGCGCCACTTAATGAGACCGGGGCCGGAGTATGACGTCATATTCCGGCCCCGGTCTCTTTGTAGTGCGCTGGGGAGGGGGAGCAGAGACAGAACAGCCGGCTCCCCCTGCGGCCGCCAGAATAGCCAGCTCCCTCTGTGGCCGGAGGTGAGCCAGCTGCCTGCCCGGCTCCAGGTGCCGAAGGCCCACCGGGAAATTTCCCGGTATCCCGGTGTGCCAGTCCGGCCCTGCTGGCAACTTAAAAAGGAAAATCCTGACTGAATCTGATCGTTCGGGGATGCTCCATGAGCTCCGTTCTTCTATGAAACCAGACTTCCAATCGCCGGTTGCTGATATCCGTAGAGAAGTGCACGAGGAGGGAACCTGCATGAGCGTCTTGGAGGAGAAAAAGGATGACCTATGCCTTACCAACAACGGTATACTAGTGAAAGTCCGTAAACTGAAAGGCGAGCAAAAGTGTCTCACAGACAAATTGGCGGATCTGGAGGACCGTTCACGCCGAAACAACATCTGAATGCGTGGTGTCCCTGAATCTGTCTCAAATGTAGACCTCCCGGAATACCTGCAACAGCTCTTCCAAGCCATTCAACCAGACTTGATCTCCGTCTAGACAGGGTGCACAGAGTGCCCAAACCCCCAAACCTGGCACAAGAAGTACCCAGAGATATCGTTACAAGGCTTCACTACTTCAGCTCCAAGGAGGCCATACTGACAGTACAGAGGAAAGCTTCTGCGATGCCACCCTCTTACACTGGGGTCTCTCTGTATGCTGATTTATCGATGTCACAAAGAAGGGACTTTATCAACATAACAAAATGCCTCCGCAATCATAAGATGCCCTACCGTTGGGGCTTCCCCACTAAAATATTAATCTGGCGGAATGGATCCTGTATGAAAATGGACGACCCAGACCAGGGCATGAACAAGTTGAGAAGAAGACACTGACACCCCTGCCTCCCCAAGAACAGTGAATACGGAGTGGACCAAAGTTCAAAAGCTGAAATTACCCCCTGGAGGGTCCTGGGTCGGATCGCGGTGTGATTCGCTTTACTGTCAAAACAGCTAACTCCCCTGCCACGAGCAGAGGGCATGCACCACCTGACAAACCAATTTCTGTATGACCCCACCATCAAACCTGGGCCTGTACCCCCCTCCCCTCCAAGACATCTGCCACCGGTAATACCCCCCCAGTGCAGTGGGAGGAGTACACTTGATGGCCGGTCTCAACATAATGCTGTCACATTTATTGAAATGTATATACTTTTGTTTTGTTAATCTTTTTTTCCTGTTATGTGTTCTGTTGTACCCCATGCTGCCTGACCCTTTTGAGATGCTATCCAACCTATGTAATGAGCGCAATGGGAAAATTGGAGACTACACCCGCCCCCCGTCACCCCATCAGGAGACCCATTTCTCAGTCACAAATCACACAAAAGTCTTCTCAGTCAAATATCCCATATTCTACCACTCCCTAGTCATGCTGACACTGGAATTTATAACCATTTGGTGGGAGTGTTCCAGGGCGTGTTGTGGGTGTGTATACTGTATCCCTGAATTGCATAAAAGCCAGCTATCTGGCCTGAATAAAGGTATTCCTGTTGTACCCTTCATCTAGTCTAGGCTGATGTTTGGGTATGTGACTGATGAACCGCTGGATTTACTAACATGCTGCACTTTGATTCTTGGGAATGTACAAATCAGCGGACTGCGAGCTATAATTAGCGGGTTCGGGAGCATATGAACGAACGGGTATACGAAATACCAGCGTTCGTTACAGGGCCATGCACTAGCATTATATTTAACTGGTATATTACCATGGCTAAATGCAATACAATGCACTTAGCAAATAGTTAACTTAATACCAGGAAAAAAAGTATATTTTAGCCTGTTTGTATAGGTTATAATCATATGACCTTGTGGCGCAACGGTAGCGCGTCTGACTCCAGATCAGAAGGTTGCGTGTTCAAATCACGTCGGGGTCATGTTATTTATTTTGCCTTTTAGACAAATACTCAAATACTCCTGAAGTTCCACAAAACTTATGTAAATAACTCAATGAAGTTTTACAGAGTCATATATATATATATATTTTTTAATTATGTACACTATTGTCAGGAATTTTAAAGGGACACTATAGTCACCTGAACAACTTTAGTGTAATGAAGAAGTTTTGGTGTATAGAACATGCCCCTGCAGCCTCACTGCTCAATCCTCTGCCATTTAGGAGTTAAATCCCTTTGTTTATGAACCCTAGTCACACCTCCCCTGCATGTGACTTGCACAGCCTTCCATAAACACTTCCTGTAAAGAGAGCCCTATTTAGGCTTTCTTTATTGCAAGTTCTGTTTAATTAAGATTTTCTTATCCCCTGCTATATTAATAGCTTGATAGACCCTGCAAGAGCCTCCTGTATGTGATTAAAGTTCAATTTAGAGATTGAGATACAATTATTTAAGGTAAATTACATCTGTTTGAAAGTGAAACCAGTTTTTTTTTTTTTCATGCAGGCTCTGACAATCATAGCCAGGTGAGGGGTGGCTATGGCTGCATAAACAGAAACAAAGTGATTTAACTCCTAAATGACAGTGAATTGAGCAGTGAAATTGCAGGGGAATGAACTATACACTAAAACTGCTTCATTTAGCTAAAGTAATTTAGGTGACTATAGTGTTCCTTTAAGTGAATTTCAACTTTAGGGCTATAATGTCTGAACTGAATAAAACTTCCAGATCAGCTATTGTGTAATATGTAAATCTGGGGTTAAAAACTGCCTGTGCCCTAAATTAAGTATTGCTATAGATATAGGCTGCAAGATCACAGTTCTTCCTCATTGGACCATTATAGGCCCCTGTAGGTAGAGAGGGAGCCCTGGAGACTCTGTCTGCACCTGTGCCGAGTCTCCCTCACAAGCGCAGCCTGTCAGAGAACACTCCAGTGCTTCACAATGCCGGCATCGCAGTCTGAACCCAGCAGAGGAGCAAGTAGGAGCTTCTAAAGTATCACCGTCCCAGCAGGGAATGTAGTGTCCTCCCTCCCGGGCCAGAGGTAAGAATCAGGTAGACAGGGCCGCCATCAGAAATTTTGGGGCCCCTAACACAGCTCAAGGTCTGGGCCCCCCGTTCAAGCCCGCCCACAGGGCCCGCCTCCAAATCCCAGCCACAGGAATACACACACACTAACAGATACAAATACTGAAACAGACATACACACATGCATAGGGAGATACTGACACACACACACATATACATGCAGACATACATGCATACTGGTATACACATATATACATACATACACTGACATACATACAATGACATACATACATACATACATACATACATACATACATACACTGGCATACATACATAAATACACACAATGGTATACATACATACATACACTGGCATACACATACATACACTGGCTGGCATACATCCCCAGTATACATCAGCTGAAGTTTACTGTAGTTATGGTACGGGCTGTTTAATTTCTTCATTTATTTCCTAATTTTCTAGTTACAGTATATGGTAGCTCTATATTCAGGTGCCTCTTATCTTGTGTATAAATACGGTAACCCCAAGGAGTATGGAGTATCGGATACTTTGGCCTGGAATTTGGTATTCACATTAAATTCACTTTGAATTATAACTTTAGTGCGAAACCTTGTCAATATTTGATATATTTGCAAATTCTATATTATATTTCGGATTCACGTGTGAAAATCACTGATCTCAAAGCAGACACAACCTTGTAACCTTTTTTTGTACACGCTTTAAATTATCACTATATTATAGGACACGTTACATTTACAAACATTATGTTAATGATGGCAAAGTAATAAATCATTTTTGTCTTAATGGGTTATTACAATTATTTTTGGGTACCGGTACTATAACACTGAACTGGTGTAAATACAATACATTAAATACAATAAATAGTTACATTGTCTCTCAACCTTTCATACACATCACCATGATGACAGTAATAAATATAGTTTATACACTGTATACTATTGCAGATACTAACCCATTAATCCAGCTCAATTAAAGACCACTATACCTTACTTACATGTACTCACTGTCCTGTATGTTAAGACCTCGTGGCGCAACGGTAGCGCGTCTGACTCCAGATCAGAAGGTTGCGTGTTCAAATCACGTCGGGGTCAAGTAATAGTTTTGCTTTATAGACATATGAGGAATCTTTGCAAATCTCATTATATAAAATACTGTAATGCAATGGAAATTCATAAGTTATTATGGAAAATTTAAGGCCTGAATCTCTGGATCAACTACTTTAGCCTTAAATGTAATTTCTGACAGTTCTATTATAACTGAATAGCTCTGGTGGTAAAACCCAAATACCAAACTCAACTACAGGTTTAACCTTGTTATTTTACCCTTTATTTGGCAATTTTATTTTCAATTCCCCACAATTCACTAGTTAGAGGTTATATTTACTAAGCACCAAAATGTAAACCCTGGGCATCTTTATCCTGAATTCTTATTATCCATAGTATGTGACAGACCTCCAAATCATATAGAAGAATAAAGGGTTTCCATTTATTGAGCAGACAGTGGAATGTGAAGGATGGCTGGAAATGCCAAATGAGAGATTAGCACTATTTATTGTAACATGTCAGATGGCTGGCTGTTCATTAGAAAAGTATTAAATGATATATAATGTAAGATTCTGTCAATCACTATAATCTGCCAGATCCATGGGCTATATGGAAATGTATGAAAATATATAATGCATGTTTGGGAATATTTACACAGTGTGCTCTTAGTATCTGTTTATTATTAGAATATCCTCAGACAAAAATAACAATAAAAGTTCAGCCAAAAGAATAACGCTGTGAACAGGATTCGAACCTGTGCAGGGAGACCCCATTGGATTTCGAGTCCAACGCCTTAACCACTCGGCCATCACAGCTCATTTTACACTAGTGGGAGTGCCTCGTGAAGGTGAAGGTAGAGTCAATGTATCTCTAACATTAGCAGACTGTGATTTGATATACAGTATTTACTGCAAGTAATGTGTGCCTTACAGTTAGACCTAGTTAACCAATCGAGTCCCCCACCAGTTATAATAATTATTCATTCTATGTGGCTCCCATCAGTTATAACCAAATATTGATTTCCTGAGTTCCCCCCCAAATCCTAACAAACTGTTTGTCCCTGAGTCCCCCACCAGTCCTAACAAACTGTTTATCCCTGAGTCACCCACCAGTCCTAACAAACTGTTGATCTCCTGAGTCCCCCACCAGTCCTAACACACAATTTATCCCTGAGTCCCCCGCCAGTCCTAACAAACTGTTTATCCCTGAGTCCCCCCAAATCCTAAAAACTGCTTTGGGTCCCCCCCCAGTCCTAACAAACTGTTTATCCCTGAGTCCCCCACCAGTCCTAACAAACTGTTTATCCCTGGTCCCCCCCCAGTCCTAACAAACTGTTTATCCCTGAGTCCCCCACCAGTCCTAACAAACTGTTTATCCCTGAGTCACCAACCAGTCCTAACAAACTGGTGATCCCTGAGTCCCTCGCCAGTCCTAACAAACTGTTGATTTCCTGAGTCCCCCACCAGTCCTAACAAACTGCTGATCTCCTGAGTCCCCCACGAGTCCTAACAAACTGTTGATCTCCTGAGTCCCCCACCAGTCCTAACAAACTGTTGATCTCCTGAGTCCCCCACGAGTCCTAACAAACTGTTGATCTCCTGAGTCCCCCACCAGTCCTAACAAACTGTTTATTCCTGAGTCCCCCACCAGTCCTAACAAACTGTTGATCTCCTGAGTCCCCCACCAGTCCTAACACACAATTTATCCCTGAGTCCCCCACCAGTCCTAACAAACTGTTTATCCCTGAGTCCCCCACCAGTCCTAACAAACTGTTTATCCCTGAGTCCCCCACCAGTCCTAACAAACTGTTTATCCCTGAGTCCTTCACCAGTCATAATCTATTGTTAATCTCCTGAGTCCCTCACCAGTCACAAACTACTGTTGATCCCCATCCCACTAGCCAAAATCCACCGAGTATGACTGGTCAGCTGGCCATCCATAATGTATCATTCATGGTCCATATATTAGTTGCAAGGTGAGTCCCCCTCAGTAATAATCTATAACCAGTCATTGGCAGCTGGTCTATAACTATTCACAATGAATGATCATCTGAGAGCTTCACTAATTACAATGTGTGGAATCCAACCCCTCTCATGTCAATGTTGGCTGAAACACTAAAATGTAAGTGGCGCTGTGGCTTAGTTGGTTAAAGCGCCTGTCTAGTAAACAGGAGATCCTGAGTTCGAATCTCAGCAGTGCCTAGTTTTTAAATAAAAATTCCTTGTTTTGAGACTAGTTCTGAACATCTTTTTTACGTTTAGAAAATTACAAACTATACCACAATTTTGCCTCTCTACTGACCTACAATATACTATATTATTTGTCTGCTGAGGTTTTATAATTTGTGCCTGTTCTGGTTTGTTTCATTCAAATTCTACTTTTTAACAGGTAACACCTTGAACTTTTTATACAAACTGTTGATCCTAGTGCCATCAAGTGGCAAAAGGGAATAATACACTGTGAAGTTAATGCAAATAAGCTAATAAAGTATATGAATAAAATGGTGTGAGAAAACCCTCTCCAAATCTTTAGAAATGACCCTCTCAAATGTACACATAATGGATTTCGGTCTTGTTTGGATAAGGTTTTGATTATCCAGACCCCTTCATTGGATAATCAAGGGATTTAAAGTAAACCATAGAGACCCTGTGTAATTTCAGATAAAGGTTCCCATGGGATAGGAAAAGGTGAGGAAAGTGGGTTTAGTGTGACAGTTTGACAAACAATGGAGTATATTCACTAAACTGAGAATTGACAAGGAAAAAACAAGCAAAATTTAGGTCGAAACAGCCACATTTTAAATCATTCCCCAGCGATTATTTCCAATTTGTCTATTTTGTACTAGAAATTGCAATTATGGTGTCACTTTTCTGCAAATTAGGAGCCATTAGGAGCGCTCAGATGTCCATCACCGATAATGTGAACAGCATTAGGAGGTAAAATGTAGCAAGTGATTATAGCTTTTACCCCATACCATGAGTCGAAACTACAGAAATGACCTTATTGCAGCTGTGCAGAGGGATTTATACCCACAGGGGACTCATTTGCAAACAAAAGAATAATTAGCAGAGCATACATTTCCCCATCAAGTCTTCTTCCCATAATTCCTTGGTTTTCTTGCTGAAAACAACCCTCAGACACACCAAAACAAACAAATGCTCAGCTCGATCTGTCCATATAATTCTAAGAACCAGAAACAACGAAGGTTCCTTGTAAAATTCCCACCAAAGCAAGAGGAAGCCCTACCTTAAACCCTGGGTCCATTACCGTGCAAAACCTCCATTAACTTTGTTTTTGATGCCACGACTAGCTAAAGAGCAAGAGTTCCACTTCATTTTTTAATCCTGCTCACAAAAGTAGCTGTGCCTGATTATTTCATTTTAATAGATGTGAGAGATGCAACAGGAGAGAAAGATCAGCCTGGCAGCAGCATTCATAACAGATTGTAGGAGGGCAGAACGGCTTCTGGGGAGACCAATTAGGAGAGAATTACAGCAGCATCTTGCGTAAGAAAGGGGCGCATGCATGCAATGTTTTTAAGGTGGAATCGACAGGTTTTAGCAAAAGACTGGACATGAGGTGAAAAGGTAAGACCAGGATCATAAAATGACGCCAAGACAGCGAGCTTGAGAAGATGCGGTGAGGCAGGTACCATCAACCTGCAGGGAGAGTGAAAGAGGAGCATCAGGCGGAAAAATAAGAAATTCTGTTTTAGAGAGATTGAGTTTCAGAAAGCAGAGGACATGGAAGAAAGACAATTGGTAACACTTTGTAGGACAGCAGGGGAGAAGTCAGGGAAGGAGAGATATATCTGGGTGTCATCAGCGTACAGGTGGTAGCGGAATCCAAACCTATTAATGAATTTGCCAAGACAAGCAGTATAGAGAGAGAACAAAAGGGGACCAAGAACTGAACCTTAAGGGACCCCGACTGAAACAGGACGAGGAGAGAAGGTGTCACTGGAAAAAAAGTAACTGAAAGACTGTTGGGAGAGATAGGAGGAGAACCATGAGATTGAAGAGTTAGAAGAAGGAGGCCATGATCAACAGTGTCAAAGGCAGCAGAGAGGCCAAGAAGAATTAGTATGAAGTAGTGGCCTTTGGATTTAGCTGCAATTAGATCCTTTTTAACTTTAATTAGAGCAGTCTCTGTGCAATGGAGGGTGCGGAATCCAGACTGAAGAGGGTCAAGGAGAGAGTTGGAATTGAGGAAGCAAGTCAGATGGGTAAAGACAAGTATTTCCAAAAACTTTGAGGAAAAAGGAAGCAGGGATATGGGATGATAGTTGGAAGGGGAAGTTGGGTCAAGAGATGTTTTTTTTGAGGACAGCTACAACAGTAGCATGTTTAAGGGGAGCTGGGACAACACCAGAAGAAAGAGAGCAGTTGAAGATGTGCGTTAACGACGACACCAGACAAGTGGCGAGAGATTTTAATGAGGTGGGACGGAATGGGATCAAGCAGATATGTGGTGGGACAAGAGGAAAGGAGAAGCGCACCCACCTCCTGCTAAGTAGCTGGAGAGAAGCTTTGGAGGGTAGGGATGGTATGGGTCAAGTGAGGTTGAGATAGAGATGTGAGTAGGGGGGAGAATGTATTCCTTAACTGTTAAATGTTGTTGGTAACAAGATTTACATGCAAAGCTATCAGCTAAAAGTTTAGTTAGGGAGGTAGCAACAGCAGGGTGAAGAAGAGAGTGGAATCTATTAAAGAGATGCCAAGGATTGTGGGAGCATGAACTATTGAGAGAGCAAAAGTATGACTGTTTAGCAAGGGTGAGGGCTGCGCTGTATGAACGCAAGACAAATTTATAATGCAGAAAGTCTGGCAAGGTGCGAGACTTCCTCCGGCAGCGTTCAGCTGAACAAGAGCATCTCTGCAGGTAGCGGGTTGACTTAGTGTGCCACGGTTGGAGGCGCGCCCTCCTTGATGCGCATGCTTGTAGAAAGGCTGCAGCGTCTAGGGCAGAGGTGGGGGTAGCATTATATGAGGAGATAGCCAGAGAGGGACAGGAGAAGGTAGGGATGGCTGCGAGTTCAGAAGGAATATCAGTTGAGAGCTGCTGGGGGTCAAGAGAATTCAGATTCCTCCTGAGTTGAGGGTGGTTAGGCTGAGGATATTGGGTGTGGGGGCACTCAAGAACAAATGATAGGAGGTGGTGGTCTGATAGCGGAAATGGAGTATTACAGAGATTGATAGATACCATAAAATACCATAAAAAGATTTGACTTATTAAAGTAAAGTACAACTCCCAGACTACCCCCACTACCTTTGTCAGGAGGCCAGAGATAAAAATGTGAGTTCTAAAGAGACAAAGTCAGAGTTCAGCACCCTGTGTCCCAGTGCTCATTCTTTGAGTGGATTGTGTGTGGAACTGAGAGGGGAGCAGTTTAATACTTTAAACCTTTAATAATTATACATGAGCTTTTTCAAACTGAAGCCAGTGGTGTACATATAGGGGCCACAACTGCGACCAGGCCCATCACTCCAGGGGCCTGGCCTCCCTGCTAACCCCTGCGACCGGGTACCAGCCGCCATATTTTGTGGCCCCGGCCTGCGCGAGAAACCGCCGGAGCCGCACGTTTGCTGTTAGGGCCACCCGATGGGTATGGATTTCCAGGGAGCCTGGGGGCTGCGGCACTTTAACCGTGATGAGATCACTGCTGGGAGGAAGTGACTGCCCCTGTCACTCCTCCCAGTTATCAGAGAGAGCCCGCGCGGGAGGAAGGAGAGGGAGTCACCACTGGACCGCAGGGAAAGTCACCCTCCTGCACCTAAAAGGTAGGAAACAGGAGGGTGACTTAAACGTTTTGTATATGTGTGTGTGTCTGTCTGTCTGTGTGTGTGTCTGTGTGTGTCTCTATGTATGTGTCTATGTGTGTATGTCTCTATGTAAGTGTGTGTGTGTGTGTCTGTCTGTCGGGTGAGGGGGGAAGCAGGGAGGGGGTCCATGGATCAGTTTCGCACCAGGGCCCCATGGATTTTGTGTATGCCACTGAGTGAAGCATAGGTGATTTTACAGATTTTTTCCAGTTGGGATAATTTGGCTTTAAATTTGAAATTCTCTTTGAATTTCACAAATTGCTCAGTTAGAAAAATTCTCCAAGTCAATTCTATTTTCAGATTGGTGATTTTAGACTTAAATTTGAAATTCACAGATATTCATTCCTAAGTAAATAACCCTTTTTAGCAAAGAAATCAAATGATTACGATAATCTAGACTTTTAGTACATATCTAGTTGTTAGTCATCATTTATTTGCAGATCTATATAATATTGTTGAAGGATAAGACATGGAGTTGCTTAGTAGGCTATTATTAACTTTGAATTGAGTTGAAACCAAAGGGGTCATTTTTTTTTTTGTTGCTATCCTGTACTTATTGTTTTTGGTAACTGCGGAAATGGGTGTTAGCACGGTTACAGGTCTGACTCGGTGCATATTTTGTAACATGTATGCATGCCTGGTCCACACCTCTGTGACAGGTGTGAGTGAGTGGCTTCTCTGAAAGCTCAGACTGAATATCTGGAGAAGCAAATAGCAACATTGAGCGAGATTGACAATATTGAAAGGGGTCAGAATTGTGGCAACTGACATTTAATGTGGATAAGTGCAAGATAATGCATCTTGGACGTAAAAACCCAAGGGCAGAGTACAGAATATTTGATAGAGTTCTAACCTCAACATATGAGGAAAGGGATTTAGGGGTGATTATTTCTGATGACTTAAAGGTAGGCAGACAATGTAATAGAGCAGCAGGAAATGCTAGCAGAATGCTTAGTTGTATAGGGAGAGGTATTAGCAGTAGAAAGAGGGAAGTGCTCATGCCATTGTACAGAACACTGGTGAGACCTCACTTGGAGTATTGTACACAGTACTGGAGACCGTATCTTTAGAAGGATATTGATACTTTACAGAGGGTTCAGAGAAGGGCTACTAAACTGGTTCATGGATTGCGAGATAAAACTTACCAGGAAAGGTTAAAGGATCTTAGCATGTATAGCTTGGAGGAAAGACGAGACAGGGGGGATATGATAGAAACATTTAAATATATAAAAGGAATCAACACAGTAAAGGAGGAGACTATATTTAAAAGAAGAAAAACTACCACAACAAGAGGACATAGTCTTAAATTAGAGGGACAAAAGTTTACAAATAATATCAGGAAGTATTACTTTACTGAGAGGGTAGTGGATGCATGGAATAGTCTTCCAGCTGAAGTGGTAGAGGTTAACACAGTAAAAGAGTTTAAGCATGTGTGGGATAGGCATAAGGCTATCCTAACTATAAGATAAGGCTAGGGACTAATGAAAGTTTTTAGAAAATTGGGCAGACTAGATGGGCCGAATGGTTCTTATCTGCCGTCACATTCTATGTTTCTATGTTTCTATGTTTCTATGTTTCTATGTTTCTATGTTTCTATGTCTGCTGCTCACTGAGCAGAGCTTAGTGGAGTGGGATAAGATAATACAGCTGGGGATTAGGCACGTAGCTGTGTGACAGTCTTGCGTGGTAGCAATGGGAGCCGGGGGAGAGGAAAGGTTAAGCTAGTCCTGATTTTGTGCAACCTAACAGATTTGCCCATTTGAGTGAAGATGTCGAGAGCATCAGCCCAGGACTAGCTGTACTGGAGGAAGATGTTCCTTGTAGTATGGGTGGGGTTGAGCATGTAAGGAAGACTAGGCAGGTAGTCGACTCTATTTTTAGAGAGTAGATAGGTCAAACAGTAGGTCTGATCATCTGGAGAGTTTGCTGTCTCCCGGGTGCTCAAGTCCGGCATGTTGCTGACACAGTGGATGGATTATTGCGAGGGGATGGGGATGACCTGGCTGTCATGGTCCATATTGGTACCAATCGTAAGTCAGAGGAAAATGGAGTATCTTAAAGTATGAGTTAAGGGAATGAGGAAGTAAACTGAAGAAAAGGACTTCCAAGGTAGTATTTTCAGAAATATTACTGAGGAGCATGCTACAGTAGAAAGGCAGCGGGAGATTAAGAAAGTTAATGCGAGGCTTAAGTCATGGGGCAGGAAGGAGGGTTTGTTGGATTTAGAGCACTGGGCCGATTTTGCTGTTGGGTACAATGTTTATAGCTGTGATGGATTGCACGTAAGCAGAAGAGGGTCTGCTGTGCTGGGGCATAGGATGGCTAGAAGGTTGGAGGAGATTTTAAACTAGTGGTGGGGGAAGGGACACAGAGATCTACAAAATAGAGATAGGACAGAAATGAGATGGACTTTAGCTCATCACAAAGTGGTGGAGATGGGAGGAGGGGCAAGCTCAGAGCAGCAGAGGTATGTAATAGTAATAACAAAAATTGTATAAAGTACAAGTGACTCGTGATAACATTAAATGTATGCTTACTAATGCAAGGAGCTTAAATCACAAAACGGGGAAACTAGTGTAGTGGCAATAGGGCACACTAAGCAATATGACATAATAGGCGTAACAGAAGCATAGTGAGAGGAGACACTGGGCAGTTAACTTAAATGGTTACACATTATTTAGGAAGGATAGAAAAACAAAACAAAAAAAAGGTGGTTGGGTATGTTTGTATGTAGAGTTTGATTGCTGGGATGTATGCACATATGCATATACAGTGTGCAGCACATAAATGCTGTAAGAAACACAAATACACACACTGACACATACACACTGACAGACAGACACACAGATACATACACAAACTCTGACAATCGGATGCACAAAAACAGGTGAACACACGAACAGCTAACACATATACACACACTGACAGATACACACTAAGATCCACACATATAGATAACATGTACACACCCAGATAACACACATAGACACATATACACACAGATAAAACATATACACACAAATAACACATGCACACATTACATATTTTGTAGCCACCCCCCTGCTTCCATACATTTTTAGTGCAGGAGGCATCTGGTTGAGTGTGATGGGAGTCTGGTCCAGGCTCTTCCTCCTATCTGATCCTGGCTCTCAGTGTCCCACCTCTCTGGTCCTCCCCTCTTTTCCATGCGGCTTGTGGTAAGCTGGAAGGAAGTGAATTGTTCTCACTTCCTACCAGCACATTTTAGGTGAGGTGAATGAGGTTGTACTGGCACCCGATGGGCCACCCGAGCCCACGGGCCCCAGTGGTAGTTCCGCCACTGTTGATGAGGAAAAACAGCTGTTCGAGCAAATTGGGAAATCTGCATATCTGGGTAACACGTTAATTATTGGAGATTTTAATTACCCAGACATAAACTGGAAGAGTAGGACTAGTTTTGCAAGGAGAAGCAGGTTTTTGAAGCAGGTTTTTGTACCTGTTAAATGAAACCTTCATATCACAACTGGCACAAGCACCAACGAGAAAGGACGCTTGTCTGGATCTGGTTATAACCAACAATGTTAATCTTTTGACCAACATTGAAGTAGGGGAGAAATAGTGATCACAATATGGTTTCTTTTTAAATAAATGTAAAAAAGCAAATGCACACAGGGTATACTAAAACATAATTTAAAACAGGCCAATTTCAATAAGAAAAGTGCAGCTTTACAACACATTGACTGGCATTAATGATTTAGTGATGAAAAACACTGAGGATAAATGGAATATCTTAAAACAAATTTTAGAAAAGTACATTTATAAGTATCTACTATTGAGTAATGAATATAAAAGAAACAAATTGAAACCAATGTGATTTGGTTGGAAAGTGAATCAAGAAATTAAAAATAAGTAAAGCTCATTTAAAGCATTATATAAGACAAATCCTATAAAAGAGATAAGGAGGGGACGGAGCCTGAACGCCAAAGAGACCGGTCGCAAGCGCTTACAGCTCCGAGCCTTACCCAGTGAAACTAACAGCTGAACTAACCCCCCTCACTCCCTCAAATGACAGAAGGTACCTAGAACTCACATGGGACGAAAATCCAAAAAAAGGTACCAAACAAGCCTGTCACAGGGCTCACCATCGGGGAGATGTGGAGGCAAACACGAGGCACCAGTGACCACAACATGGCGGCCCTGCATGGCGGGATGCTCGGACTTCTCTGAGGAACTCTCGGAGGAGCTAGAGGAGCACTACCCGCAGACTCCAGCCCCAGCAGGACTGGGAAAGACACTGAACCAGTAACCACGGCATTCCTCAAAGCACTATTAGAGCAGACCTCCGACAACACATCCACGCGGACGTTGTGGCACTGCGCGAGGACTTGCGAGGCCTGACAGGCCGCATTGACAAATTGGAAGGAACTGCCCAGTCCAACTCCCAGAGCATTGCCATGCTCCAGCAGGCCGCGCAGAACCTACAACTGCAGACCCTACAACTGCAGACCCAACAGTACAACTGCCGCCTGGCGGCACAAGAGGACTCCAGACGGACTCTTCCCCCAGGGCTCCACGCCAAACTCCTATGCTGCGGTCACCACGTAACCCAGTGAGACCCTCACAAACTCAGTCAGTTCACCACACAAAAGTTCCTGGCAATGGCTAACTCGTATAATTGGCAACCTGAAAACTGGGCAGACTCTCTTAAAAACATCCCAAGGGGTGTGGCCTGACCATCGAGGAGACTGGATGTGTCCAGTGGTGTATCCTGATTTTGTGCTGGCCTAGGCTGGGGGGGGGGTCTCCCTCTCCCTGGGGATCCAGTGGCTGCTTGGCTGCTGGGCGGTCGGCGCTGGCGAGGGAGCATTTTTCCCTGAGCGCTCTGCTCAGCTCCCTTGCGCACCGCAGAGTGATGCTGGGAGCCGGAATATGATGGCATCACTCTGCGGCGCGCGAGGGAGCTGAGAAGAGAGCTCACTAATCAGTGCTCCCTTGCTGCCCGACCGGATTGTTAGCCGCAAGGCTAACAAGACATTTGCCCTGGGCATTTGGGGGCGTCTCTTTTTGTCGCCCCCTGGAAAGTGCTGCTCACTAGAGTTCCACTCTAATTGCACTAAAAAAGCTAACAAAAGCAACCTTTTTTAAAGTTTATCTCCCACCTTGCTCCTGGACATGGAGAAGCAGGTGAAGAAAGGCATGGAGTCCGGCGGCACTGTCCTCGACCTCCTTACGGCGCCAAAGCAGTACCGGCCAGGGAGTCAAGATGGCGATGGAGCGTCCCCGCAGGCATCACCTTGTGCCGACAGAGAGGCCTCCTTCATCGAACGAGACAAAGTACTGGCTACACTCGCGGAGGTCCGAGCTTACCTCGCAGGAGAAATCGCCAAATCAACCGCGGTCCTGAAGGCAGACATAGGAGCCCTGGGAGAGCGTACCGCGAAGTTGGAGGAACGGATGGAGGCAACACAGGCCCACAACGCAGTGATCGACCGGGTGAACGGCATAACAGCCCACATGGTGGAAACAGACCTGGCCATAGAAGATATGGCAAACCGGTCGCGGCGGAATAATCTCAGAGTACGGGGCCTGCTGGAGGGAAACGATGAGGACCTGAGACCCTCCTGGGACAGCTTAGGACCCATGAACAGAAACACCAAATGACCCAGGCCCGAAGAGACATACAGGCAGCTGGACACGGTAAGAAGAAACATCCGTACATTAATGCTTGACGACACAGGGCCATGATCTTGTCCAAACAGATGTATTATGAAAAGGCTAACAAGATGGACACCCTCCTTGCCAGGACACTTCGACCCAGACAGGAAAGGTCACATGTCACAGCCATTAAACATCCAGACGGCACGATAAAATCAAAGCCAATAGACGTTGCTGAGGTCTTTGAGGACTTCTATAAACGATTATACAATCATACACCGGATGGGAATATCCACAATCGACAAGAGATGGACGACATTCTTAAATACTTACACGATCTTGGGATGACAAAATTGAACAGAGAGGCAATAAGAGACTTGCCGGCAGAAATCACTGAGGACGAAGTGGATAGAGCTATATCGGGCCTGAAAGGCAATAGCGCGTCGGGACCAGATGGCTTCGATGGCACGTATTATAAGACATTCAGGGAAGATCTCACACCTCAATTGGTGAGGCTATTCGATAGCCTGAGACAGGGTGGACACCTTAATCCCGACAAGTCCCTAGCTACCATCGTGTTGCTGCCCAAGCCAGGGAGAGATCCACTCCAGCCAGAAAACTACAGGCCCATATCGTTAATCAACCACGACTTGAAGATACTGGCAAGGATACAAGCCGATAGGTTGAATCCATTGTTGAATTCGCTCGAATTGTTAGATTTGGAAACAAGTGGCCACTGGGACGCCCACTTTGGTGTTCTCGATCGATGCCGAAAAAGCTTTTGATAGGGTCCAGTGGCAATTCCTGTTCTTACTGCTGACACACACGGGCTTACCCGAGGAATACGCATCTATCAAAAAAGCAATGTACCACAATGTACGGGCACAGGTCCAGATAACGGGAGCTCCAATGAAACCATTTAAGCTACACAACGGTACCAAGCAGGGGTGCCCACTTTCCCCCCTCCTCTTCGTTCTGGCACTAGAGCCTTTACTACAGGCGATACGCAGGCACACGAATATTAGGGGAGTTCAAGTAGGAGACAGAGAATTTACAGTCTCGGCCTACGCAGATGATGTTCTCCTAACCATCACAAATCCGATGGAGTCGATGGCAGCACTCCAGGAGGTAAAAAGGGTATATGGGGAGGTGTCCAGATATAAAGCGAATATACACAAATCCAGCGCAATGCCAATCGGACTAACGGCGCTGGATATGGACCGGATACGGGAAACCTACCAAGTAAGGATGGAAACTGACTTTCTGAAATACTTAGGCATTCACCTAACAGCAGACCCCGGACGTTTATACTCGGCCAATTACACTCAACAGCTCAGGGCATTAATAGGCGACCTAGAAAAGTGGACAAACAAGCCTATTTTGTGGATAGGACGGATCAATTCCATCAAAATGAACATCCTGCCGTGACCCCTATTTTTACTCCAAGCATTACCTGTACGTGTTACAAAAACGCAAGTGATACCACTACAAAGATCGATCAGGGACTTCATCTGGCAGAACAAGAGGCACAGAATCTCCAGACAAGTCCTATATAGACGCAAAGATAGAGGAGGGCTGGGTCTCTCGAACCTATACTTCTATTACATCGCGGTTCAACTGACGCAAGTAGTCATGTGGCATTCACCACTGGATGAAAGGAAGTGGGTGGAAATAAGAATCCATACTGGTGGGATCAGATATCCCGCAGTTCACGATGTGGGTCCCTAAGGAATGTAGACCCATGATACGAGTGACCTGTCCGGCCATAATCAACTCGCTACATATATGGGATACAACTAATGTCAAGTATGGGTTGGCATCATCACCCTCCCTCCTAACTCCACTATTTAGAAACCGGGAGTTCCAACCCGGAATGGCCCCCAGAGAATTCCGTAATATAGAAAAAAACAGATTACAGCGGATATGCCATCTATATCGAAATGGAGAGCTTGTCCAATTTGAAGACCTCCAGCAGGGTAATCACCTAACTCCAGCAGACTTTTTCCGATATATCCAGCTACTCTATTATACCAGAAGACCACATATCAGAGGTGTAGCCCAAGGGAAGCTGACATTCTACGAGAAATTGTGCCTAGATGGAGCGACACCTAAGGGATTGATCACACTCCTATACGCACATCTCAGTGCAGAAAATAAAGAATGGGGAAAACTGTCATACACGGATCAATGGGAGGCAGACCTAGGAGAGGTATTGGAAGGAATCGAATGGCAGGAGATATGGGAAGCGAATAAAAATGCCTCTATATGTGTCACACTCCAGGAACAGACATGGAAAACCATGTTCAGATGGTACACTGTAAAGCTTTTTAAAATGCACAAATTGGACACGGACGACTGTTGGAGGGGATGTGGAGCCCGAGGAACGTATTTACACATGTGGTGGGAAGGCACAAAGATACACAGTTTCTGGAAGGTGGTGGAGGATTTGCTGAAACAGATCTTTGATAGGCCCTTGGACATGGACCCATGGGTATACCTGTTAAACAGATCACTTGAAGGGTGGACCAGAAGAGAGCAGAAACTAGTACACAAGATCAAGTTAAGCGCACGTAGAGCAATAGCAACCAAATGGCTCTCACCTGAGGGACCAGAGTTCCAGGGGGTAATATCCAGGATTAGAGAATGTAGAATTATGGACGATCTGACAGCTAGGGTAGCGGGGACGACGGCAGCATTCCAAAGACTTTGGGAACCACGGGATAACAGCTTGGTGGGTTCAGGTGGAGACTGAGTGCGACCGGACAAGGGAGCGAAATCAGGATAGCAACAGAAGTCCCCCAGCCCCTCCTGAAGGAGATAGTCTCTGCAATATAGTGGAGGAGTAGTTGCCTCCCTCCCCCCCCCCTTTTTCTGATCCTAAACCCTTTTTCTTTTTTTTTTCTCATCTTTTCCTCTTAGACGATTGTCTTGTTTTTGTTTAATTTTTGTCTTTTTTTTTTTCTCTTCTCCCTTGTTTTTCAAGGGGATTGAATTTTCCTTTTGCCAGGCATGATCAAACGGTTGGAGGAACATGGAAGCCCATGAGCAAGTTTAGTTTCGTGAAAGTTCAGGGTTTTCCTATACTGCACTAGAGCCTGGCTCAAAAAACAAAAACCCCTCGGAGGGTGGCAGGTTTCATTTGGATCAAAGAATTAGCTTGTGCTGTATAATTATTATGCAAATTGTTACCAAGAGTGTATTCAAGCTGGCTTCTGCGCAAGCCCAAGTATTTTTACATGTATATTTGCTTTCCCTACCAAGCAAAAAATAAAGAATATAAAAAAAGAAAAAAATCCCAAGGTCACACCTGATCCTCACTGTAGATACCACAGGTATGCACTGCTCACTGTTCGTTGTGTACCATTTCGTTTTCCTGAGTGGCATACCAGGAGTACTTCCATTGTTAGATCACAACTACCCACGCATACACCAGGACTGGTGCTCACCCACCAAGAGATGTACAAATCTTTCACCGGGAGGGGAATTGGCCGGGAGCACACTGAACAGCCAGACGCAATGGAGTGCAATATGGTGAACCCATCCACATAAGACTCACATAGTGCTGGACTTCTGTTCTCAACCTCACTTTCAAGTTTTAGTTAAGTTGGTCTAGTGGATTTTAATGTTGTGGTTTTGGAACCAGGGGTGACTGCATGACCAGCAGGCTTAGCCTGAATGGGCCGCAAGTTAACAAGTATCAAGAGGATCATGACAACAAATACCCCCTCACAGGAGTATAGATACCACATTAACCACAGGTATGACAACACCTTTGAATCCCACATTGAACTCAGCCTCAGCGGGGTACCTAATACCATGGAAGGCCCTAATCCCCGACCTGCACGACAATTCAAATAGCTACGAACACTCTACATGTAACTTTTCCCATCGACACGACGTGCAGTCTAACCCACTCGGACATGGCACTAAGCCTATGGCACTCGCTACCCTGGCCCGGGTTACCCTTTCCCCTATAATACTCAAACTTACACCTTAATACGCAATATTACCCCCACTGCCAGAGACCAGTATGATGTCTGGAGTAAGGGCCAAAATCAGCGAGGCTCTCACACCCCGACTGACAGTAGGCATAACGCCTCGACGCGCTCATGACCCTATTATCACAAACTATATCCAACGAGACTTAGATTCAGCACTCGCAGTATATGAAGCATGGAAACTAAGCATAGTAACCTGGGTCGTGATAGCCTGAGCGAACATTGGGTAGAGAGGGATGGGTTAGCCAGACAGACTTAATCGTGTCTTTTCATTCGCCTCCCTCATTCAACAAATGCGAACCGCCCGGCTACCAATGTAGAGAACAACACACAGACAGGGAGGGTTATGTATATGATTGATGTTCAGGCTCAATGCTCTTTGCCTGCAATGCTCACCTGCGACACGTACCACCTGACCCGTACCCTGCTTCCCGATAACTACCCTGCCCGCAAATTTAACGTAAAGCACACAGCCAGTTGCTGTGGACTAATTTGCTTTAGCCCAACCAATATACCCAACCCTGACGTCAGGTGGCAGGGCCAGAGCACCACTACGCCTTATGAGCACCCGACACTGACATGCCCACTCAGGCCTGTTTCCCCTGACGGCTACACCTTGAGACCTGGCTATCAGCGGTAATACTACTAACGGAAAGTTCAGTCAATACAACGGGATATGTTCCTTGTTCCCCCTTTTGAATAATAGTACAGTATCATTTTAAGGGATGACCCCGCCTGTGTTACCTTAAGATTAGGCATGTTTATATAGCACTGTTGACCATTATTTTGCCCAACATGTACCTTGAGCGAGAACTTTAACTCACAATACTTACAACGTGTATATTATTCTGTGGTTTGACATTAATTAACACGTAAAATGCCTGATAATTATGCTTCTTTTCACTTTCCTTTAAAAATGTGCACAATTATATCCATGCCATATTGTATACTGTTATCAAACGGTTTCCTACAGCTATTGTGGCGTAGAAAGCCAAACTGTCATTGCATGCACTAACAAAAATAAAGAATAAAAAAAAAAAAAAGAGATACGGAAGCCAATGATGCAATGCAAACAAGTCATTAGATTGGCTAAACTAGAATATGGGAAATTGAACCTAAAGAGACTAAACCAACGGTGCATTTAGAACTATATGTGAGGAATACACAGAGCATTAGATGTGGGTTAGGAACTACTGAATTAAAACTTCCCACTCGTATTCTTCTCACTTTTTCCTGCAGGGGCCATTTGGATATTTATAACCTTATTCGCAGGACATACAAAATTATCAACTTAAAATTTAGCCTGTTATATTTGGTCAAACATTTAATTAATTCACCCTTAATTTGATGGATGGAAATGCGTATTGATGATGAAGCTACTTGCCACTGCTGCCCGGCCTCCACCCACGATCGCGTAAATTACATCCATTATTAAGCTGCCTGCAGTGCCTGCTGTGAGTGACTCTAAGTTGTGTTGGCCACCCGGTGCCCCTCTTGCATTGTCGCTCTATGCGGACGCACACACAAAAGGCCTGCATGGCTGTCTTAACATTATTATAGACTCCCGGGTAAAGCAGAGCACTGGTCACTTCCTACACAATCACTCACAGAAATAAAAATTGAATTATTGATAAACTTAAGTTTATATTTATTAGTACATCCAACAATTGCAATACATACACACAGACTGCTGAATACATTCACAAACTGCTGAATACCCACACAGAGACAGACTGCCGAATACATATACACATACACTCTGCGAATTACACACACAGACTGCTAAAAAAACACACACACACACACACACACACACACACAGACTGCTGTATATACACACACACACACACAGACTTCTGAATACACACAGATTGCTGAATACAAGCACACAGACTACAGTGAAGGGTACAGTGTATGTGCAAGGGGTGCTGTGTGTGTGTGAGGGGTGCAGTGTGTGTATGAGGGGGTGTAATGTGTGTGTGTAACAGGGTGCAGTGTTTGAGGGAGTGCAATGTGTGTGTAGGGTCTATATTGTAAGTGGGAGGGTGATCAGGGAGAAAATTTATATTTTTTTCTTAAAAAGGTAAAGTAAAGCTTTATGCCCCCTCCTTTTTCTTTCCTCTGGCCTGGATGGAGGGGACAAATCACTGCAAGTCCTGGTTGTCCAGTGGTGTCATGTGCACTTTAGCCTGCATCTCTGACTTCACTCTTTTCTTCCCGCGAGCACAGTGCTGTGTCAAAGCTTTGCCATGGTAATGTGAGGAAACACTCCAACCTTTCTGCTCGCGTGAGAAGCACAGTCTCCTGGGGCCTCCTCTTGGGTGCTACCTTCCTCCCTCTCCCCTAACAAACTACCAGAAGACCAGTCAGGGAGATCTTTAATCTCCCCACCAGCCCGAGAAAGGTAGACACAATGGCCAGCTCTCCATGGGCCAGACCAAATGACTTTATACGGATGTTCCCCACCTCTGCTCTAGAGATTCCCATAACCTATGTCTCAGTGGATATCAGACCAGTTAATCACTCATAATAGTTTCTGCAACACCCTATCCCTACGTAAAACTTTTCATTCCATATACCAGCCTTAGACCTATATTTCTTATTCTACCAGTCAACGCACTCACTGTGCCAGGATCTGTTATTTAAAACATGGATCTATACATGGATCTGTTGTGTGAAGCAGTTTGTACACTCAGTGTACACAGATCTTTTGTGTAAGCCATTTTGTATCCCCACTGGGCTATGTGTGACAACATGTGCTAGGGTTGTCCAGCTTCACTGGCTGTGTATCTGTGGAAACCTACAGAGCAAGTTACTCTTGTTTGGTGAGAACATTGCAAATTAATAACCTGCCTGACCAATGTCCAGTGTGTGAAAGTCACAAGTTAAGTGACAAAGAGTGAGGCAGTAAATTCTTGAGTTCAATCATTTACTTAATTTTTATTTTAGTGTTTTGTTTTTTTATTAATTTGCTTTTTTGTTTGGTTTTATAACAATTCGACATATACAGGATGCACGAGCATTAAGGTGACACGTGCAGTACAATAAAGCAGGATCACAGAACTGAGAGACCGCACATATCACAATACATGGGTTTCAGATGTCAAGAGCTCATTTTTCTGTATGCGAACTGTATAGGGTTGTGTTTCAATGTTCACTACCTCTCAGATACATATCAATAGGACAGCAATATATACAGACATGTGTACACATTGTATAGTCCATACACAACTAAAGAAATGTAAAAATAAATCAAAATGAAACATAATTTAAGAAAAGAAAAATGAAAATTAAACACAACGCATATTCTCATGGTTTGAGGGGATCATATTGGAATACATCAGGGATTCAGTGCAATACAATTAGTGTGTTTCCCAACATAGGTAAGTATTAAGTATAGGGAGTAGGATCCTCTATGGATCAATGAGTCTGGAGGTAATGTGGGGTATGGCCTTACTGTCGTCAGTAATTATGATGGCCGACTCTGAGATCTGGGGGTCCGTTCACCTGCCTGCTTACAAGGTACTGGTATGTTGCTAGTTCCCTGGATGAAAGGAACTACCGTCAGGGGAAGCGCCATTTGGGCCTTGGGCTGAGGACCAGTAATTCAGCCATGGGGACAAGACTTTTAGATACTTTAGTCTGCATTCATTGGCTGACCAATGTATGTCTTAAATGTGTCTAATGTCATCTACTCGATTAACCCAATGTTCCACAGTGGGCACTGGCACCTTTTTCCAATATGCTGGGATTAGGGCATTCGCTTCACCTAAAATGAGCAACAGTAGCTTCTGATTGTGTGGGTTAGGAAAGGAGTTTGCCCATCCTAATAAGATCTGAGATTCTGTGAGAGTTGGGATAGTTGGGTAAATCAAGCAGATGATTCCGATTATCCGTCGCCAGAATGGTTTTATATAGGCTGTAAGCTTGTGTGAGCAGGGCCCTCTTCAACCAATTGTTCCTGTACGTTTTTGTAATAGTCTCATTTATTGTTAAATCTCCCCCTAAAATGCTACAGAATATGCTGGCGCTATATAAATACCAGTAATATTAAAAATTAATCACAATGCCACCATAAATACTTTATAGTCCCCTCTGTTCCCTGACATATCCAGCACAAATTTCTGACTGTGGGTAGGAAAGAATGTAAAAGGGATGGGGTGGTCCTATGCCATCTCGTTATACACTTATAGAACGCTTCCCTTCTAGATAGGCTAACTGATGCCTGCATTACCTGAGTGAAAATATGGGACCAGTCCAGGGCCGGCGCGTCCTATAGGCGACTTAGGCGACATATTTTAGAGACCGGCAGGAGGGATGTGCACAACGCTCCCTCCTGCCAGTCACTCAATGTAGCGTGGCCGGGCAGCGCGGACGTGGTACAGGAGCTTATGTTTCCTGTACCATGGTCCGCGTCGCTCGGCCACTCTACATAGGTAGGAGGCACAACAGGGAGGAATGACCACTAAGGGGGGGAGGGAGGAAGGAGGACCGCTAAGGGGGGGAGTGAAGGACCACTAAGGGGGGAGAAGAGTGAGTGAGAGGACCACCAAAGGGGGACTGCAGAGGACCACTAAGGGGGTGGGGGGAGAGGGAGGACCACTAAGGGGATGTGGGAGGAGGATCACTAAGAGAAGGGGAGAGGGAGGACCACTAAGGGGGGGGGGGAGAGAACTATGAAGGGGGAGTGAGAGACCACCAAGGGGGGACTGGAGAGGACCACTGAGAGGGGGAAGACCACTAAGGGATGGGAGGGGAGGGGAGAGACCACTAAGGGGCAGAGGATTGCTCTAAGGATGGAGGGGTAGGGTATATCACTAAGGAACAGGGGAGATCACTAAGGGACAGGACAGGTGGGGAGAGCACTAATGGACTGGAGGGAAGGGAATATCACAAAGGGACAGGGGGCCAAGGTAGAGCACTAAGGATCAGGAGGGGAGAACACTGAGGGACAGGAGGGGAGATCACTAATTTATAGGAGGGGAGAGCACTATAAAAAATAAATAAAAGAGCTGCTCCCCTCTCAGCCCTTATTCTACCCCACAAACCCTCTCTTTTACACTACATACATACACTATGCATCCTTACACATCCACAGAAACACACAATGCATCCCTACACACACACACAGAAACATACAATGCATCCCTACTCACACACAGACACACCGAAACACATAATGCATCCCTTACGCACAAACACACACACACACACACACTGCTTCTCTTACACACACAGAAACAAAATGCATCTCTTACACTCACTCAATGCACCCCTTACAGACACACACACTGCATTAAATTTCATACACAGAAACACACCTTGCATTCCTTACAAACAAACACACACGGCATCCCCTGTACACACACTACATTCCTTACACAAATTGGTATCCCTATACACTACATTCCATAACAACACACACACATTACATCCTCTACAATAATACATAACACATCCCCTACACACATACACTCCACTCCCTGTGAGCGGAATCAAGGGTAGGCCATGTAGGTGGATTTATGGGCGGGTATTGTAGGCATACTCACGGTCAAGCCCTGCAGGCCCAGACCTTAAGCTGTGTAAGGGGCCCCAAAAATGGAGCTGCTTCCTGTTCGTTAATTGTTTTGAGCACTGTTACAAACAGTCTCCAGAGAGCCTCTTCTACACCAGACCTGTGGACCCAGACTACAGCCTGGGCCTATCATCATCCTCTTGTCCTCATCTGGTGGTAAGTAGGCAATCCAGCTTATTATTAGTGGCACTAATCTCTAATTTACCTCATTATAGTCACTATAGTAACCAAAACCACTGCAGCTTAATGTAGTGGTTATGGTGTCTATAGCCTGTGCTGCAGGGTTTTTAATGTAAACACACTGCCTATTCAGATAAAAGACACTTTGTGCTGAACTGGGAATTTGTTGGCGCTATATAAATAATAATAAAAACCAAACAATAGGTATCTGAATCTCACGGAGTAGTAAAACACAAACAAATACAATGGGCTGCTTCACAACAAACAATGAGCGACTAATATATATATATATAACATATAGATAAAAAATGTGTGAGCGCTCCAAATTCGCCCTAAGCATGTCCAACTTACAGTAGAGTGATAATACTCGTTAATACAATTAGAGTATATAATTAAACTGTCCAGACGCTTAAACACGCCAGCAAATGAGTAAAATTAATTAATTGCTAAAACACAAGCAATACCATGTGAACCAATTAATAAAAAATCATTCAAAACAAATAATTCATACAGCAGACCGGGCTAATATGCGCTATGCACATCCCTCCTGCCGGTCTCTAAAATATGTCGCCTAAGTCGCCTATAGGACGCGCCGGCCCTGGACTGGTCCCATATTTTCACTCAGGTAATGCAGGCATCAGTTAGCCTATCTAGAAGGGAAGCTTTCTATAAGTGTATAACCAGATAGCATAGGACCAGACCACCCCATCCCTATTACATTCTTTCCTACCCACAGTCAGAAATTTGTGCTGGATATGTCAGGGAACAGAGGGGACTATAAAGTATTCATGGTGGCATTGTGATTAATTTTTAATATTACTGGTATTTATATAGCGCCAGCATATTCTGTAGCATTTTACAATATTATCAAAGGGGAAGATTTAACAATAAATGAGACTATTACAAAAACTTACAGGAACAATTGGTTGAAGAGGGCCCTGCTCACACAAGCTTACAGCCTATATAAAACCATTCTGGCGTCGGATAATCGGAATCATCTGCTTGATTTACCCAACTATCCCAACTCTCACAGCATCTCAGATCTTATTAGGATGGACAAACTCCTTTCCTAACCCACACAATATAATCTAAATATGTGCAAAAGTATATTTATTCAATGATAAAACCTGTATACTAGGTATCAAATAAGTACTAAAAAATATATATAAACATCAAGTCAGAGATACACAAACCATCAAATAAAAAACACAGCCGGTTAAGCAGATACTATGTTCTTAAATGTATCTTAAGGTCTCGATAGAACTCAGTGGGAGGCCCCCTTCCCACCAGAGCGATCTCCAAAAGAAAAGTAAGAAACACTGATTCATTGATGAAAAAAAAGGCTGGCGTAAAAGCTCGTGAATAATATGAGATAAGGGACTTGCCGTCCTGGGGGAGTTATTGGAGCTCTGAAACTTGCCCGGCTAGATGGTAAAGCTAAGGGTGTAGAGGCGGAACTCCTAGGTCAATAATGAACATAAGGAGAACACCCAGCAAATTACCGGACAAAAATGTGTCATGGTTTCATGCCTAGGGTTATCCGAGAGTGCGTTCCTGATCTTGATTTTCTGGTATTTGACTTTGGCTTTGTTTTGACTTCCCTGAATTCTGGTATCCTTGACTTTTGGCTTTCGCTCATCTTTGTGTCTGATTCTATGTTCCTGACCTTAGCAAGTATTTTGACTATTCTTGGAGACGTTAAGTCCGGCCATTCTAAGGTCCGTTTATTTTTTATCCTTAGTCCTAGGTGTGACACAGTACTGCGTGCTGGATCAACCTGTAATCCTGACACTCCCCTAATGGACTGCAAGGTGGCCAGTGAGGGAGATCTTTAATTTGACAAACAGAATTGGTGGCTCTCCATAGGCCGGAATAAATGATTTTGCCGACCACTCTTCCTCTAGAGGTTCCCATAACCTCTGTCTTAGTGGATATCAGACCATTCGGTCACTCATAATAGTTTCTCCAGCACCCTATCCATATGTAAAACTTTCCATTCCATATACCAGCCCTAGACCTATAATTCCTATCCTACCAGTCAACGCACTCACTGTGCCAGGATCTGTTATTTAAAACACGGATCTATACATGGATCTGTTGTGTGAAGCAGTTTGAACACTCTGTGTACACAGATCTTTTGTGTAAGCCATTTTGTATCCCCACTGGGCTATGTGTGACAACATGTGCCAGGGCTGTCCAGCTTCACTGGCTGTGTATCTGTGGAAATCTATAGAGCACAGTTTGGTGAGAACATTGCAAATTAATAACCTGCCTGATCAATGTCCAGTGTGTGAAAGTCACAAGTTAAGTGACAAAAAGTGAGGCAATAAATTCTTGAGTTCAATTATTTACTCGGGTCTTATATTTGTTACACCAGGGACCTTCCTCTAATTTGTGCATGCATTCTTTAGTAGAGGAACACCATGGAGAAGATGTCTCCCAATAGGATACGTGTAGCTGTGATCGGAGCCGGGGGAGCTGGTCTCTGTGCGGCCAGACATCTCCTTTCACGTCCTCACACCTTCCAACCTCCAGTGGTGTTTGAGATCTCTAGTCAGGTAGGTGGAACCTGGTTATACACAGAGGTTTCAGAGAACGAATCCCACCAACACTCCAGCACGTACAGAAACTTAAGGTAAGGAAATAGGGCACCAGCTTGCATGCCATGTATGACCGAGTGACAACGACATGCTTAATGTGTTAATGGGTCAGTCCTGTGTAAAGGAACAAAATGACAGTGACATGCTTAATGGGCTAAGTGTCACCCTGTATAAAGTGACAGCTTGCTTAATAGGTTTAATTTTCAGGTGACCCAATGACAGTGACATGTTTAACGCGTAAACATTAAAGACCCAAGTAAGATTACTTAATAGCAATGGCATGTTTAGAGCAGATCCTTAACATATTAATGACAGTGACATCTTTAATGAGTTAATAAGTCAATTGTCCACACATGTTTCCCATTGTTGATTAGATTACTTGTCTTGCTTTGTATGAGATAACAACATGCATTGGCTGCCTATCATTCATAAGTAACTTGAAGCTTTCACGTCATGCTGAGAATCTTATGAAAAATTATCACAGGTAGTAGCAAGGTGACCTGCTATGTAACAAATGTCATGTACATCATACATCAGGACCAACCTTCCCAAAGAGATCATGGAGTTCCCCGATTTCAGCTTTGACCCATCGCTTCCTTCTTTCATCCATCACAGTGAAGTTTTACGGTACTTGGAAGAATACACAGACAACTTCAACATACGGCCACACATCAGGGTAAGACATTTATTGTGTAACCAATCTACTGAGTGACAGGGTGACACAATCAAAACAGCAGTATGTAAGTGGAGTGCTAGACAGTAGGTGAACACATTATGCTCAGGATATATGTGGAAAATAAATATATAGTGCAACACTGTGTTTTCAATTTCTTGATTGTAGTGGTTTATAGAAGATATCAGAGGGTGAGTACTTTGCAAGTAACCCTTCAACTCCAGCATCCAAAGCCTGAACCTCAAAATAAACTCTTTACCATTATCCTATGTCTAACTCGTCTTAAAACTAAACATCTCATGTACTTCAATTCAAAATGTAACCCAACTAAAGCTCTATACTCAATAATCCTAAACATCTTATATACTAAAAATCTTCTAAACACCCTATGTAATCTAACTCTGACATTAACACCTCTCTAACCTTAAAGCTCTCTGTCATCGTCGTGGGGTCCAGTGGCTGAGCGCTCTTTGGAGGGGATCTACAATACCTTGGGAGGAACAATCACTACCTATGAGCTTCAACAACCATCCAGAGACCACAATAAAGTACCGGCAAATATCTATAATTGCCTGGAACTATTTTCGGCATTAGACCACGCTAGCAGTCAGTCTAAAATTCTCAGGAAATATTGGGATCCTATACACAGAGTGGCAGAGTGTAAAAAGAATAGTAATGTGTACCGGACCTTAGAATGCCCGTGCTGAGGTCACAAGGACGGAGAGTAAACAGGGACAAGCCGAGGTCAGTGGAGCCAGAAATCAAGAACAGCGAGGGTACAAAAGCCGAGTCAAAGGGTAACAGAAGGTAAAGTAGTCAAACAAGCCAAAGTCAAAACCTAGAGTACAATACAAGTATATAAAGTGCTATTGGGACTGTAAGAACCCCAACAGGGCAGAGTGCCATAAGTGAACCAACCTTTTATATTCTCTTTCTTTAATTTTGAAGTCACGCCCCCAAAAATTTGATGTTTTATAGGGCCTTTATGTTATTGGCGTCATGACATTGGCACGTACGCACCGCGGTAACATCATTTGCGTTATGACGTCGGCACTCGTGGGCTGCGCCATGTAAGCGGTCGGCTTTGGAACCGCTGGACGGAAACCTGGGACTGAGGAGAGGTTCCCTCTTTTGCAAAAAGTCCCCAACCCAGGTAAGCATGGCAGTTACCCTGACAAAAATTTAACGGGGTGGCGTTTCTCCAAACCTCAACGTATCAGTGCGCTGTTTGGACAGATTGGGCGCTCTAGCAAAAGCTATCTGGGGATATAAGGCTTGTGACCATTTTCAATATGTTTTTGGGGGATTTTATGTATTTGGCTCTCTGTATCCGGGAGATAATAAACTTACCAAGTTTTGACTCCATTATCTCCCAGACACAGAGACGCCTAGGTGGGATCTGTGTGTAAAAGAATAGAGACTGCCTGCATTCTGAGCAATAAAGACAGATTATTCTGTTACTGGGGGAACAGAGCTATATTATAGCAGAGGTAACAATTCGGGTTAGTAGTGGTCTGCTACAAATATAATTTTATTTTCTTTTTAGACCTGCAATGTCCTATTAGTAAAATCATTATACTTACTTTATCTGCCATATTTTGGGATTGGTGATCTGAGGACGCCTTATAATGCTGTGCCCTACACAATATATATCCCTGGGAAGTCACCAAGTGCCCTAACTGTCCAAATGATTGGAGAGAGCTCACACGCCCAGAGTACCCTCTGATGCCACCTTGCCTCCCCGACCTTTCCTCCAAACAGTGCTCTATTTTGAGGTTAGGATATCAAGCGATACCCATTTAAAGATTGATCTGACCTCGGCACAGTCCTGATCAGAGGAACAGTTTCAGAGAATTTTAAGTTATCACCCAGTCAGACGTTCTAGGTGTAGCATGAGTCCAGGCGATCCCCAGATTTCCTCAATTCCAGCTGGAAAGCATAATAAGCGTTTGGGCCACCACAGTGACAATAGCGCCTTTGAGGGGATATTGGATAGGTCCATAGTCTGTGGGCAGGAGACTGGCCTTCACACCTCTCCAGGAGGCTGTGGCATGGGAGCCTCCATCAAACAGTACTCCTGGCATAGTAATAAAAAAAATATAGCACACCCAGGACTTATGCATACAGAGCCTGCCACATATAGAACCTGGAATAATTTGCCAAATGGCAATATGGATTTAGAAAGCCCAGCCTGTTGGTTCCAAACACAACGTACGCCAGCAGTATATCTTATGAAAATTTACTGGAAAATGAGATTGCAAACATTTGAAAAATTAACCCCTTAAGGACACAGTTTCAGAAATAAAAGGGAATTATGATGGAATATTACCGTCATGTGTCCTTAAGGGGTTAAACTCCCAGACTCCGTGGCTTTGTTTTGCCTGGGTTTAGATCTTCCGAAGGTTATTCAGTTCACAGAAAGAATACGTTAGCTGGTTCTGAGGGCAAATGAGAGAAAAGTAGAGAACATCAGTAACACACTGTCCAATTAATATTATAGAAAAATCTGTAAATAAATGTAAAAAAAAGGGGGGGGTCCTGAAGGACAGAATTTATTTTTTTTCAGTTCTAAATTTACATCAGTCAACTTCCTATTATAAATAGAAAGATCAGTAGTATAGTGCTCCATAAGGCTATTTAGATGGAGGGAGTGGTGCACTCCCTTTGAATGTTGTGAGGAGGTTCTGGGGAACATTGCTGCACACCCCTCTGAGTTACGTAGCATGGCAGGATTGAATCTATACCTGACTGTGCAGCATGTGCTTATTTACAGCTATGCTTTTCTTGAGATCCTGGAGAGAATCAGCAGCACAATGTCCATGGCTAGAGAAGACAAGCAAAACATAGAAATGTCATGACATATTCCCACCTCTTTTAGTGTGTAAGGGCATCAAGGTTTCCTTTGGACTCATGCTCCAGGTGTTTTTGGAACTTGGCAACACTCCTGGTATCAGGGCGGGTCTGGGAAGAAAATTCGGCCAGGGCATTTTTTAATTACAGCGGACCACTGGAAGAGCCAGATAGGGTGTGTTTTGTCATCACCAATGACAAGAATGCCCCATCCCAAAGTGAGCATGTTGGTTCCATGCTCTTCCAGGCCAGACCATGCGCAGAGCTCTGCACAATGCAAGCAAATGTAATAACATGCTTGCACTGTGTTTACATGAAATTTGTCTCTGGTGTCTCCATAGATGGGATACCAGGAGACAAAAATGCCAGGAAAGAGTATTGTGCAGTGTGTGTGAGGATGCAGTGTGTGTGAGGGTGGTGTGTGTGTGTGTGTGTGTGTGTGTGTGTAAGGGGTGTAGTGTGTATGAAAGAGGGGTGCTGTGTGGGTAAGGGTGCTGTGTGTGTGCTGTGTGTGCAGTGTGTGTGATAGGTGCAGTGTGTGTGTGAAGCTGCTGTGTTTGAGTGAGGGGGCTATGTGCATGTGAGGAAGCTGTGTGTGAGGGTGCAGTGTGTGTGTGTGAAAGCGAGGGTGCTGTGAGTGTCAGGGGTGCAGTGTGTGTGTGTGTGAGAGAGGGTGCTGTGAGTGCCAGGGGTGCAGTGTGTTTGTGAGTGAGGGTGCTGTGAGTGTCAGGGGTGCAGTGTGTGTGTGAGTGAGGGTGCTGGTGTGTGAATATGTCTGGAGGGCTTTTGTGTTGGGGTAGGCAGATTATTATCTATATATTAATTTAAAAAATAAAGATGTATTGATTATATCCCCCTTCCCTTCTTACCTTTAGCCTGGGAGGGGGGGACTGTGCTGCCATCCCTGGTGGTGCTAGTGGTGAGTGAACTCTAGCCTGCGAAACCCAGAGTGTTGCCAAGGCAGCGCTCAATATCTCGCAAGAGGAACCTGACGGGCTGCAAGATAGGGTTCATCTTTTGTCTCTCTTCCTCTCTCCCCCGCCGGCAGCCGCAATTCACTACATGTGGGCTGGTGAGGGAGATCTACGATCTCCACACTGGGCCGTCATGATACACAGTGGGGGCGCAGCTCGGATAGTGCCGTTCCTGCATAGACCGGCAGGGGAAATCCTGTGATCTCCCCTGCCAGTCTCGGCCCATGGCCACTGCGGCCCACCGGGCATTTGCCCAGTGTGCCCGATGGCCAATCCGGGCCTGCCTGGTATATCCTTACTATTATATTTATATCGGCCTCTGTTCCCTAGACCAGGAATTGTGTTGAAATGACAAGGGAATTGCAAATTTTATTTGAATAACTTTTTTCAGTTCAACTGACTTTACCTACAATTAGCAAATCCCACGTCAAAGCTCTACAATTGACAATGTAATAAGTAAACCCCCTGTTTGTTTTCCAATGATAAATAGGTTTCTATAGAACCCACACTATGCCAGTCCTCCACAATGTAATGGTATGGTCCTCCACAATGTAGTCCCTGCAGCAACACAAACTGCGATTAGATAATCACAATAACTTTCTATGATATGAGTTACCATATCCTGAACCAAACAGAATTGTTCCTGAGGAAGGAAGAATCAAGGAATTAGGAAAGGTCACCAAAGTCTGGCGTTTTTAATAATACCTATATTGTTTTTCTAAATAGGAAGGATTATGATTGGGTGCGAAATGTCCAGAGCTTTCCAGTGTCTAAAATGTGACTGCCCTCTTTTTTTGTTATAGTTTAATAGCAGAGTGACCGGTGTCTCTCCTGTATTGAGGGATGGGGAGTGTGGCCAGGTGCCATGGGACGTGACATCTCACACGCAGGGAAACTCTCACCCTGTGACAGAGAGGTTTGATGCAGTTACGGTGTGTGTGGGGTAAGAAGTATGAATATCTCTAATCTGTGACTGTCTGTGTGAGCCAATGCTCTCCTTTGTTCTCACTGTGTGATCTGTTCATAATACAGAATAATAGACAGCAGGGGCATACCTAGAGCATTTGGCTGTATTTGTAATTTTTTTTAATGTTTTCAAGAATATTTATTGCACAAATTTGTAAACTTATGTTAGAAAGAGTCCCCTCAAGGCCCCATTAGAGACTACAATGAAGTCTAATGGACCCTGGAGAGGGGTCTCTCTAACACTCTGGCCCCCATTCACAATATAGTAATATAACATAGCTCACTAATACCCAAGTTTTGCTCCTCGCTCTAATTGCTGTTGTAGGCTGGCTGCTGTGGCTGGCTGCCACCCCCCCCAGCCCCTTTGTGCATCTGTTTCTCCCCACCCCCTTTGTGTGTCTTTTTTCCCCTTCCCCAGCCCCTCTGTGGGTCTCTTTGTCCCCACAGCCAAATACATACATATATATACAAAATATATCAAAATCTCAAAATAACTTTTAAAAGTTTATCCAAAAAATATTAAATCATTCTAAAAGCATATAAAAAAAATATTCAATTGAGGTCTTTATTGCTATTATCCCTTCTAATTGTGTGACCATTACAGCTTAACTTATAGTATATATATATATATATATATAAATATTTTTTTTTTTATTTCTTCAAAAGGTTCAAAAAGAACTTTGGATTCAAATGAAAATATTTGACAAGCTCTATTTGATATCTACAGATCTTAATTTCTTTGTGTTTTTCCTTTTTTTTTTTTTTTTTTTTAGGCATTACTCTCATCCTTATATTCCAGACATCCCAGGGATTGATACCTTCCAAGGTGAGATATTAACAACCTTATGGGGTTACACTAGGAGCATAGTTGCATTTGGAGCCCATCACTTTGGTTGTTGGTGGAAGGTGAATGCAAAGCTATTCTAGAGGACTGGAGATCATTTTTGTCCTTTGCGTCTTCAGGTAAACTGCTGCACAGTCATTCTTACCGCTATCCAGAAATGTTCACCTCTCGTTCGGTGGCCCTTTTAGGTTGTGGACCTTCTGGAGTGGATATTGCCCATGAGCTGGCTCCTTATGCACAACAAGTCACCCTATGCCATCGTGGCCCACCCCCAAAGTGGACTCCTCCTACAGGTGTAACTCTGGCACCAACGGTGGTCGGTGCCACTCCACATCATCTAATCTGTGAGGATGGATCTCAACTGGAAGCTGATACTCTAATTTTCTGTACTGGATATAAATATTATTATCCATTTCTGATGAAAAAGAAAGAGCCAAGAATGCTGAAGAACACAGAAGAAAATGGAGAGACTATAGTTAAAGAGTGTTTTGAGTCTGATTCCATAATGAACAGAACCGGATTGCTTTTGGCAACTCAAGAAGAGCTGGAAAGTATTGAACTGATGAAATGTAAAGATAGGTTGGAGTTAAGTAAGAAAAATACCAATTGGTTCATGATGAACGATGAACTAGTGGTTCCAAATGAAGGTCAAGGCCACCTTCCTCCACTCTACAAACATCTAATCCATGCCCTCTACCCCACCATGTGCTTCATAGGCGCATGCAAGATAGTGTTACCATTTCCTCTGTGTCATTACCAGGTTCTCCTATTCTTGGCAGTGCTGGAAGGAAAATGCCTACTACCTTCTCCAGAGCAAATGCTTTCTGAATCCCTTGATGAATTAAAGAACCACCTGAGTTTGCAATTGCCCCTCAAATTTCTCCATCGTCCAGACCTGTGGGAGTATAAACACTGGCTTGCAGAGACAGCAGGTTTTGAGCCATTGCCTCCTGTAATGAAGAAGATATTAGAGACTTGCAAGCAATGGATGGAAATAAACCCTGTGTCATATCGAGATTTCAACTTTGAAGTCTTGAGCAAAGATGAATTTAGAGTAATGCAAGGAGATGCAACTATCCTAGTGGAGCCCGTTTCATCTATTGGTTCATTTGAGAGCTAAATTGTTTGCTCAATTTTTTTTACTATAAATCTACGGGAGATGCATCATTTAACAGGTTGTGTTTTAATACAGATTGTGCTGATTAGAGTAAAATACAGTCGTAATTTTAAGATATATTGTACAAACTTACCCTCAAGATCCGCATGCAGGACAGAATGTGAGGTATCCAACCATCGACAGGTGTCTCAATGATAGTAACCGTACCACTGATAAAAATAGACTCCTCAGCAGTTGCATTTTCCAAACAAGGGACTCTTTTAAATTTAATTCAGTATTCCTTCTATTATTGGACACACACATCATTAAATTTTACTGCATATACATTTTTGGGCGTATGGTAATTATTACCTGTCTTTTTATGTTCTTTGTTTGCAAGTCACGTTTATTTAACAAACTGAATCGTTTAATCCATTGGTATTTCAGTTATGAATAGAGGATGCCTTTTTAACAGAAAATAAACGTTTTTAACCTAGAATCCCTAAATAATTTTGTCAATTCTGTATCAACATTTAATGATATCAGTAGGTCCAAACAGCTGACAAAACATTAATATCAGCAGGTAACCTGGTAAGAAAGAAGGGCGGAATTTCCCATTATGCAGAGTAAGCACTTGTGTACAGATACCTTGTGAGTAGGGGCCTATTCACAGCACTTACAATGTGCCTCGTGGAGCTTAGGTGGGCTAGTAAAGCACTAAGAGCCTTGGTCAGTGTCTCCTGTAGTCCACTCAAACTCCTATGTTTGATAGCAGAGTTAGAGAAACAGTTTTAGAAGGTGTAAAACTCAGTGCTATCCCAGCTCCTCCAGTGTCTGTGTGTGAGGCTGTACAGGAAGTGGAAGGGATCACTTCCTATCTGCCCACTAACAGCCTCTCACACAGGAAATGCCTTACAGGAGGAGCAAGGATAGCACTGAGTGATGCACACTGCATCACAGCTCCTGCAGCTCCAATATCAATCAAAGGAGGCTAAGAAGTCATAGGATGGTGAATACTCTGCAAATAATCCTTCAAACTCCACATGTAACCCTAAACACAAACTCTCCCAAAACCTAAACAAACTCTTTCCTTAGTCCAATAATTAAGCAATCAAAGCCTAAATGTGAAACAAAATCCTTCACCTTTATCCTAGCTTTAACTCCTATAAAAAATTTTTACAAAATTAAACACACCACGTAGTCCAATACTAACTTTAAAGAGACGCTATAGTCACCAGAACCACTACTGCTTAATGTAGTGGTTCTGGTATCTATCACCTGTTCCTGCAGGCTTTTCAGAGAAAAGGCAGCATTTATATTGCTGGCTAGTAATACCTCTATGTTCAGCGTCTCTACTCTCTGCATGAAGAACAGACACTTCCGAAATTCAGGACTTCGGCAATTCGGCACTTTGGCACCTCGGTTCGGCACTTCCGAAATTCGGGAATTCGGCACTTCGGCAATTCTCTAACCTTAACCCTACCCCTAACCACCACAACCACTTACACATCTAGGGATTAGGGGTAGGGGAGATGTAGGGTTAGATTTCAGTCATTATTCCTGTAATTTTCCCTCCCTCTCTTGTTTTGCCACTTTTCTGAAATCTGGATCACTTCTGCACTTCGGAAATTCGGCTCTTCAGTTCGGCACTTCCGAAATTCGGCAATTCGGGACGTCGGCAGTTCGGCACTTCGGTTTGGTTCGGCACTTCAAAAATTCACCAATTCGGACATTCGGAAGCATCCGAATGTCCGAATTGACGAAATTCATCAGAATTTACATTCCGAACGAAACGAATTGCACATGTCTAACAAAAACTTACAGGAACAATAGGTTGAAGAGGGCCCTGCTCAAACAAATATACAGTCTATAGGAGGTGGGGTGTAAAACCCAACAGGATAGGAAATAGCAATCAAACAAGGTGGAGTGAAGCAGAGCTGGAGGAGAGAATAGAGTGCTGCCCTTTAGTAGAGAGCAAGGGACAGGTATGTGAGGCATGTTTGCATTCATGACACTATGGTAACCCTTCGCTAATCCTAAACCCAATAATTCTAAACATCCCTTATACCACAACTATACGCCCTCTCAATCAAATGTAATCCTCCTATTCCTAACTCACTAACTCTGGCTTTAATCTCTCTAAAACCTTAACCCCCAATTTATCCTAACAACCTCTAACATTTTTTTTTAATTCTTTATTTTTTCGTGCAAGAAAAATACAAAGAGGCAAGCAATGCCACAACTGCTATTACCAGCTTTTAGATCAGTGTTAGGGTCTCAGGCCTGGAGCTCGGACAGCATGCGACCAGTCGGTTCAGCAGTCAGGCTCCACCCCCCCAACATTATTTTTAACCCTGTATGAACCTGTGAGTATAATGCTTGTAGGCAGCTGTCTAAATACAAACACAATACATTACAAGTAGAAATATGAGCATATATACTTATGCAGTTGTCAAAATTAAATATATGCTTTTAGATGTCTTTTATGCCTGCAGTGTACAGTTAATAAATTAATTAAGGTCACTTTATCTGCCCCTTTTTGGGGGTGGAGGATTATGACATATAGACCTGGCCTGTTGGTAAGTTGAATGCCAGAGTCCCTCTTGGTCTGTTATTTGGAATGGGCCCTGTTTGGACTAATCTGACATTGTTTAATCATGCGCCCCAAATATACCACAAGTTCCTCTAATCATGTGCTCATACTATGATTGTTGGGGATGGTTTCCTGGTGTCCTTTAAAAACGAGACACCAGGAAACTAAGGCAGAACAGGATGTGAAATCAGGACTGTCCCGCCAAATTCAGGACTGTTATAATATGTTTTTGAATCCCTCAGAGATGGTGCTGATCCATGCCAATGCCTTCTCTCACCTTGACTACTGCAATCCACTTCTCAGTGGTCTTACATGCAGGGCCGGCACCACTGTTAGGCGAACTAGGCATTCGCCTAGGGCACCAGCCTGCTGGGGGCGCCCACCAGTATGTTTCCTGGTGGGATGCCTCCCTCTGTCTGGGGCCGCAACACCAGGGATTCAGGGATGTAATTCCGGCCCCGGCATTCTAAACAGCGGGTGGGAGGAGTGAGAAGCTGCCCCACACAGGACCCCAGGGAGGTGAATGTTTGACTGTCAGTGAGTGTGTGTGTGTGTGTCTGTCAGTGAATGTCTGTCAGTGATTGAGTCTATATATGTCACTTAGTGTCTGCCTTTGTGTAAGTATTTGACTGTCAGTGTGTGTGTGTCTGCCTGTGTGTGTGTTTGTCAGTAATTGAGTTTATGTATGTCAGTGAGTGTCTGTGTGTGTGTGTCTATCTGTCAGTGAGTGAGTGTATGTACCTATGTCAGTAAGTTTCTGTTTATGTGTGTGTGTGTCAGTGAGTGAGTGTATGTCTGTCAGTAAGTGTCTGTGTGTGTGTGTGTGTGTGTGTGTCTGTCAGTAAGTGAGTGTATGTCTGTCAGTGAGTGTATGTGTGTGTGTCTATCAGTGAGCGAGTGTATGTATGTCAGTGAGTGTCTGTGTGTCTGTCTGTCTGTCTGTCAATGAGTGAGCGTATGTATGTCAGTTAGTGTGTGTGTTTGTGTGTGCCTGTCAGTGAGTGAATGTTTGTCTGTCTGTCAGTGAGTGTCCGTGTGTGTGTGTCTGTCAGTGAGTAAGTATAGTATGTCAGTGAGTGTCTGTGTGTGTGTGTGTGTGTTTGTCAGTAAGTGTGTGTGTCTGTCAGTGAGTGTATGTCTGTCAGTAAGCATGTGTGTCTGTCAGTGAGTGAGTGTATGTCTGTCACTGAGTTTGTGTGTGTCAGTGAGTGAGTGTATGTCTGTCAGTGTGTGTGTCTACCAGTGTGTGTCTGTCAGTGAGTGAGTAACATGAGGGGGCGGCAAAATGGATCTTTGCTTAGGGTGGCAGAAATCCTTGCACCAGCCCTGCTTACATGTTCCCAACTTGCCCTATTACAGTCTAAAATAAATTTGGTGGCGAGGCTCATCTTCCTGTCTGCCCACATTTCCCATGCCTCCACCCTCTGTCAGTCCCTACATTGACTTCCTGTAAGATACAGGGCTCAATTTAAAATTCTGGTTCTTGCTTATAAATCTTACATAATGCTGCTCCAACCTACCTATCCTCACTAATACACAAGTATGTTCTGTCTAGGCCCCTATGCTCAGCCAAAGACCCACGTCTATCCTCAGTTTGTACTACCAACTTTAATGCTCACCTTCTCTAGGGCTTCAACATTCCCTTACCTTCTCCATTAGACTTTCACCCAGTCTCCACTCCTTCAAAAAATCATTGAAAATTTACTTCTTCATGAAAACATATCAATTAAACTTGTCAACAGTTTTCCTTCGCTGCACCCTGATTCCTCTCCTACAACTGTCATTAAAAATAAAATCAAAAACACCCACTAAGTGAATATTTTTCTAGCAACCTAGTTTTCTACTCTACCCTTACCTTTTGTATCACTATACCCCACTCCCTCGCATGTAAGCTCATTGAGCAGAGACCTCAACCACTCTGTTCCTGTGTGTCCAACTTGTCTGTTTTTCTGTTAGTCCTCCTATTGTACGTTGCTGCAGAATTTGTTGGCGCTTTATAATTATGAAGATCCCAGAACTGTAGAAGTCTCTGATGTCTTGAACGTAGAACTTCCATGAACCATGTGGTGCTGTGGCTTAGTTGGTTAAAGCGCCTGTCTAGTAAACAGGAGATCCTGAGTTCGAATCTCAGCAGCGCCTGTCTATATTTTCGTCTTACCTGCAAAAATGATTTATAGTGTTTATGAAATAACAAAATTCAATTCTGCTCTAAACTGTCTTGATTAGAAATTGTAATTATCTTTATCCTATTTATTTAATTTTAACAGATGAAAACATTAAGGTTGGTTTGCTAAGCACTGAAATGTACTCAATAAAAGCTAAATTGCTAAATTTGGGACAAAAATAGCTGATTTGGGAAATTCTCCAACTGTGTATAGTCACAGGTCAAATCTTGGAATTTAATTCTCTATTGATTTGGATTTGGTATCTAATGAATGAACCCCCACACAGTTTATAAAACTTTTGTTTTTACAGAGACTTTGTAGAAACAAATTATGTTCATCAGGGGTCAATTTGTTAAACTTAGGATCATAGAAAATGGAATTGAAAACGTTTCATTAAACAATTTTTTCTTTGCACAAAAAGCGTGAATGTCTAGCACAAAACTCAGAAAAACAATCATTTAATAGTACAATCTAATTCTATTCTAAGGTATAAAATTAGCACACATTTTACTTAAATGTATTAAGTATATTTAATAGGTGCAATCTTGTACAACTTTATAAAAGACATTAATTGAAAATCACCATATATGGTATTTATAAGAAGAAAAAAAAACAAAACTCTAAACTGGCATATGAATAGGCTAAAGAGTAAGGCAACTATGCCAAAAAAAAACCTGAAATATATATTTTTAATTGTGCCGTTTTTATTAATCACGTTGGGTCCCACACTTTTTTTTTTAATTATAAAGAGGTTTATTCCGCAAACCGCATTGGAGAATTGATAAATGAATTACTAACTTCAGATGCACTCACCGAAGAACGAATAGACAAACAAAAAAATAAACTAAATTATTTCAAATCCCACAGTCTCCATTCTTAAACATATACATACTAAATATACCATATTATGTTATTGTGGCTGGTTGTACCTGCTATATTATGCTCAAAGTATTGTATATTTTTTCTGCTGACTATGTATAAAGAAAGATTGACAAAAATGTTTTAAAAAATAAACAAATGGACAGGTAGCTAGACAGATATACGTGTAGATTTTATTAGATATGTATTACCCCATACGTTTTGTGTTATAGATTATTCTATTTTTATTTACAGGATATCGCATATATGCATTTGTTTATTTATTTGGGGATGGGATCCCCCAGGCAACATTTTTACATTTCAAAGGTAAAGAAATGGATTAAAAGAGTTTTAAGACCACTTTAAAATCTATTGTTCTTTTCTCTGGGCCATCTTTAAAGGGATTTAGACAGGCTTCATTCCCTTAATCCAGTTTATTTATACTGCCTTTTCTTCTCATTGCTTTGTCCTTTAAATATATTAAATCTTGTCTCTTCTTGGTCCACTAACTGCTTAAATATTCAAAGTACCCTAATTCCCAATAAACCTTCTTCAAACTCATTTTACTTCTTTAAAGTGGGTTGAAAGTTCCATAGAAACTGCAGATTACATTTAAAAATCCAGGGTGAGGAAATACTCCGGTCTAATTCCGTTTGAATGCATCCGGTTTTGTGTTAGCAATGCTAATGAGCAAATAAGTATAATTAAATCTATTAATAAGGTAGAAGTGGGCCTGTCAGGTGTTCGGTGCTGTGTATTACCCAAGACGTGATCAAAGTCGATATAAAGAATGTGATACAAGCTCAGATCTTAAAGTTAATTTGTAGCTTTGCAAAACTGTGATAAGTGATCTAAGTTTTACTGTGATGAGCCAAATAATCAACTAAACAAGTGTCTGCGGTTTCAAACTAACTTTCATTTTAAGAAAAAAATAGTTCGGTTTAATCAAATTTTTTCAACATACAAAAGTGTACTATCCGTCCATCTATCTAATATCACTGATAATATAACACACAAGGGCATATATGATAAGCAAACATTTTATTTAACATGTTGAGCACACTTTTAAGTTCGTCCCATGAATTATATACAAAGAATGGAACTACCTAAAAAAAGAAAAATATAATAAACTTTCATTAGCGTATAAGTAAAACTCTACAATACAAACCCCGCAATCTAATTAAAATGTCAACAGGTGTCTCCCAATAAGTGAATAAAAAGGTGAGAAAATGGATACGTGAACAATTGACATGGTAGGTACGTACATTTACATACTTAACTCTGTCGACTTACAAATAAGAGAAAGCTCAAAGTATTTGTAACGGAAAACCCCTTAGGGGCTCAGCCACTTAGTCACTAACAATATGTGATCCAAACACAACAATAAATGTTTCTTTCACATACGTGCAAAGATAGATAGAGAGAGAGAGAGAGAGAGAGAGATAAAGAGAGAGAGAGAGAGAGAGAGAGAGAGATTAGGGTGACCACATTTCAAAAATGCCATTCAGGGACACTATCTTGCTCGTCCCGGACCGGACCTGGGGGAGACCTACAAAATGCAGGACTGTCCCGGGCGATCCGGGACACGTGGGCACCTTTAGATAGATAGATAGATAGATAGATAGTGATAGATAGATAGATAGATAGATAGAGATAGAGAGAGAGAGATAGATAGATAGATAGATAGATAGATAAATAGACAGATAATGATAGACAGATAGATAGATAGATAGATAGATAGATAGACAGATAATGATAGACAGATAGATAGATAGATATAGACAGATAGAGATAGATAGATAGATAGATAGATAGATAATTAGTTATAGACAGATAGAGATAGATAGATAGATAGATAGATAGTTATAGACAGATAGATAGAGATAGATAGATTAGATAGATAGATTAGATCATGGATGTCAAACTTTTGGCCCACAACTAATATGTTTGCGGCCCGCGGCGAGGGAGCGCTGAGTGTAAGCTCTGCCGGCTCGGCTTCCCGCAGTGATGCTGGGAGCCAGAATGTGACGTCACTCCGGCTCCCAGCATCACTCTGCGATGCGCGAGAGAGCTGAGCAGGAAGAGCTCAAAATCAATGCTCCCTCGCTACCTGTCCAACCCCCCTGCCTGCCTGAATGTACACCTGCCCAATAGCCCCACTGGACCCCAGGTAAGAAATCCACTCAGCTCTCCCAAAGGTATGGTGGCTAGGTGGATTTAAATTAAAATAATTTTTTTAAAAGTGTTGGGGGGAAATGTGTGTTTGTGTGTATGGCTGTCTGTGTGTATATGGCTGTCTGTGTGTGTGTATGGCTCTCTCTGTGTGTGTATGGCTCTCTGTGTGTGTGTATTGCTGTCTGTGTGTGTGCATGGCTCTCTGTGTGTGTATGGCTGTGTGTGTGCATGGCTGTATGTGTGCATGGCTGTCTGTCTGTGTGTGTGTATGGCTGTATGTGTGTGTATGGCTGTATGTGTGTGTGTATATGGCTGTCTGTGTATATGGCTGTGTGTGTGTATGGCTGTGTGTGTGTATATATATATATATATAGCTGTCTGTGTGTCTATGGCTCTCTGTGTGTGTGCATGACTGTATGTGTGTGTGTGTGTGTATGTGTATGGCTATGGCTGTCTGTGTGTGTGTCTCTCTGTCAGTGTGTGTGTGTCTATCAGTGAGCCTGTGTGTATGTGTGTGTGTGTGTGTCTGTGAGGGAGCCTGTGTGTCTGAGTGATTGTGTGTGTCTGTGAGTGTGTGTGTCTGTGAGGGAGCCTGTGTGTCAGTTAGTGTGTGTCTGTCAGTGCATGTGTATGTTGGAGTGATTCTGTGTGTATTTCAGTGTGTGTGTATGTCTGTCAGTGAGTGTGTCTCAGTGAGTGTGAGTGAGAACAGGGGCAGGGGTTTAGTAGACGGGGATTTAGTAGACGAGGGGGGGACTGGGATTTAGTAGACAAGGGGGGACTAAGATTTAGTAGATGAGGGGGGACTGGGGTTTAGTAGAGGGGGTCACAGTTTTTTTGTTTTTTTTAATGCTGTACTTTTCAAAATAAACCTAAGTTTCTATGAAAATTTACATTTTAGATTTTTTGCGGCCCACATAAACTTAAACCTTGTTTATTTGGCCCTTGCTAGCCTTTGAGTTTGACATACTTGTATTAGATAGATAGATAGATAGATAGATCTTGATTTAATAAGCTTTTCATATTATTCAATACTGTTAGAAATCTTTCTAAATATCTTATCCATAGAATTCCCCCATTCAAATCTATGGTATTTTTATAGATAAAATCATTTAGAAAGTTTTCTAACAGTATTGAATAATTTAGAAAGCTTATTAAATCAAGGCAATAGATAGACAGAGAGTGATAGTTAAATAGTTGGGTTATAATCAATTTATTTATACAGCCTTCCCATACATATGATGAAGCATCCAGTGATGTATGTCAAATGTGTGGAAATCTCAAACAGACTGTGACTTCACCCCCTTTGAGATTAGACACACCTCACTGAGAGAGAGCCCGGGCCAGGTTCCCAAATTAAAGCTGCTGAGTGGGGGTCTTGGCAGGAGAACATATGGACACAATGCCTGGCCTGCAATGAGGCAGTACAAGGAAGGCAGGAGGTAATCAGGCATTGTGGTATCAAGATAATGGGTTTAGGGGAATCCTAGTGAGAGGGATGAGAGGAGCAATCAATGGGGTGGAGAATGGGATTTACCAGTTCAGCCTCAATAATTACCTGCACACCAGGAAGGAAAGACTTTTGAGAATAGATAGGCAGGCAGCTAGGATGGATAGATAGATAGATAGATAGATAGATAGATAGATAGATAGATAGATAGATAGAAAGAGCAGGGCCCTCACCAGCTTCTGTTCCTGTACATCCAACTTGTCTGGTTGCAGCTACTTGTTTGTTATTCCACCTATTGTACAGTTAATGGATATGTTGGCTATTTATACGTAATAATAATGTATCCCAGTCCACCAACTGTCTGGGCATTGGACCTCTCCACTAGGAAAGTGCCATGGAGCCTTATGCCATAGTCAGCTTGGATGCACATATCATTCCTGAAGGGCTTCTTGCAGAACACGTCTACAATTTAGTGTAGGCCATCTGTGGATTACACTAAATTGTAGATGTGTTCTGCAAAAAGCCCTTTGGGTGAGGTGAGCAGGTATCACACCTGGGCCTTGTAATATGATCTCTGCAGGTATGAGAGCCACAATCGAACAGCTCTCACCATGAAATCTCTAGCACCTGGTGGATTGTTGGCCACTGGTTCCCAGGCAGCCAGAGGCAGCAGTGTTGGGTGTGCAGCAGTGGAGTTACTATTAATAACAGGTGCCAATAGGTCATATTCCAGCACTAGCAGCCTGTCTGATGCGTAGCAAAAGGGGGCCAAACACACACCAGGGAAATCGCAGACACCCTCTCAGTACTTCTCAGTGTAAAGTAAGGAAAGAGAATAAAATGATAACTTAGGCATACGTTTTTATGGATATCTGTTAGTATATGTTTATATATGTCTGAATGTATCCAGGTATGTTTAGTGTTTGTTTCTAGTATAGTGTGTGAGTGTGAGTTTATGAATATGTGTTAGTAAGTATCTATGGATGTCTGCAAGTGAGGTTCTTTAAGAGTGCTGGTGTATCTGTACGTGTGGTAGTGAGTGTCTATGTGTGTGCTACTATGCATATGTGAGCTATGTATGTGTGGTAGTGTGTGTGTCTATGAGTGTGGTAGTGTGTGTCTATGTATGTGTGGTAGTGTGTGTGTCTATGAGTGTGGTAGTGTGTGTCAATGTGTGTGTCTATGTGTGTGTGGTAGTGTGTGTCTATGTATGTGTACGAGTGTGTGTCTATGTATGTGCGATAGTGTACATATGTTATGAGATAATTCTGTAGCTGTGTCTCTAATTAGATGTTTGTGTTTTTTATATATGTGCTGCTGTTTATGTGTCTAGAAGTTATGAGGGGACCTGGAGACCACAAATTGTGAGGCGGCCCTTTTTGTTTGCTAAACATTTTGGGAAAGGTAGGCTACCAATATATGAGTTGACAATACCAATTGAGAGGATTATCCTGTGTCTGTCTCTGCCATTATATGTTTTGCTGCCCCTACACCTAAATTTGTATCTGATAAAATGATACTTGCATTGCTAGCTAGTACTACCAGTACATGTACTAACCAGAAGAGAAAAACAAAAAAATTGCATGTAAAAAGAAGAAAAATATAGAAACTATGTTTACTGATTTGGTTCATACAAATCACACACTATCACACACACTCACTTTCACTCTCCGACTGCTAATTGGCAAGTGGAAATTTTGGGCCCTGATTCAGATACTGCGTTCTAACAGCTGTTTAAACGCAAACTTTGATAAGGACCAGTGAGACCCTGTCCCAGGGTGTGAAGACATGTGTAGAGACACACTTCCAGCTAAACCACATTAAAGGTGCTTCCCAGCCAGTCTTAAATTGGTTTCTCAAATAATAAGGGATGCCAAAGGGCATTTGACGTGTGAACACATCAGGCTCAGAGATTAATCAAGGGCCATATCCAGTCTTTGTTCTTGTAAACTTTGAGCGATAAGATCACCCAACTAAATGGACTTCATTGAAGTTTGTGGAAAGTGAAGTAGCATTAACACAAACTAACACAATCACAACGCAAATAGAGTGATCACAAATGTACGACTTGTTTAGTGTTACTAAAAGTAACCAATGCAAATATTGATTATTAAAAAAAATATTGATCAAATATTGTCAGTAAAGCGTCCAAAAATTCCCAACTGTAAAACGTACTGTTTAACCCCTTAAGGACAGAGCTTCAGAAGCTTGTCTTTCACTTAATGACAACAGCATTTTTTGCATTTTTTGCTGTTTGCGTTCAACTGCAATTTGCATTTTACTAATTTATTGCACCGACACATATTATATATCGTTTTTTTAAAGGACAGAAAGGGCTTTAATTTGATGTAACACACATATATATAAATGCTTATTTATTATAAAAAAAATACAGAAAAATGCAAAAAAAATGAAATTTTTTCTGTTTTTTTTTTACAGTTTTTGCAATAATAATGTGTGCGGAATTAGTGCAGGTTAAGGAAAGTAATTAAAAATAAATTAATTTAGTTGTTCTGATTTACAGAATATATAATGTGTCTGGGATTTTAAGTTTTTCTTTGGTAGTTACAGTTAAACTTTTAATGTGGAGCGATTTTAGAATTTGGTATGTTTGTCTTGTAAGCTTAATAGCCATAAAAGAAAACAAAATTGCCACACAAAATATTTATATAAAGTAGACATCACAGGCTATTTACCTAGGGTTGTTTTGACACTTTCTACGTAGCCATTTCACGCCAACCTCTGCTAAATATTGGAGTAAAATTGTGGTTTTTTAATGTTTTTGGCACACAAACTTATAACAAAGAAATTCTAATGTGTATTTTGTAAAGTTGGTGTGTGCTATTCCTGTACAAAGTTTTATTTTGTGTTCAGTTACATCTGCTGAGTAAAATGACACCCCCATTGCATATTGTGCCCTAACATGCCCCCATTTTTCACCAATAGATGCCAAAGTATGTGGTAAAAAATAATTTTGTGTGTTTTTTACATATGGATTGCATTTTTGCTGGGCATTTTGTATATTTCACATGTGCCACTAAGTTCAAACCCCCCAAATTATGCTCAGCTAAGTCTTCTGAGTAAAAGGACACCCATTGTATGTCTTTGGCACTATTTCGTGAATCTACAGTGCCATATAGGAGACCAAGCCAAATCAGTTTTTACCGAACTTTGAATTTTGACGCTGGGCCTATGTGCAATTTCCAACATAAATTCAAACTACCCCACAAAGGCCTACCATTTCTTAAAGTAGACACCCCAGGGTATTTCAAAAGGTATATTTCAAACTTTGAATTTTTACGCTGTGTCCATGTCCCATTTTAGAGTATTTTACAAGGCTATATAATCCAATTACCCCATAAAGGCATACCATTTCTTAAAGGAGACATCCCAGGGCAATTCCAAAGGCATATTTTGACCCTTAGCGTGGGATCATTTTTCCACTAGCTTGTACCAAGTGTAGTGGTTGTAAGCAGTTTGTATGCCTTTTTGACACACAAAATGAGTTTGCACAGTATATTTTGCAAACCTTATGTTTGCTACCACTTTATAATACTTCATATGTTGCTCAGCTATGTCAGCTGAGTACAGCAATACCCCCGTATGTACCTTTACCAGTTATATGTGGATGTTGAAGGGGGGCATTTGAGACGCAGCCATTCAGTTTTTTTCTAACTTTGAAGTTTTACGCTGTGTCCATGTTCCAATTTGGAGTAGTTTAGACGGTTGGTTATTGAAACTTCCCCACAAACACATACACCCTGGGGTAATTCAAAAGGCATTTTTTGAACCTTAGCGTGGGATCATTTTTTCTCTTGTTTGTTCCAGGTGAGAGTGTAATGAGCATTTGTAAATTTATTTTTTTACTTTTTGAAACTTTTTTTACTTTTAAAAACTCGTTTTTAAACTTTTGTTTTGCTTATTAATTTTTTTAAACTTTCCTAAACTTTCTTAAAACTTTTTTTACAGATTTAACATTTTTCTAAGCTTTTTTTTTACCGTTAACCCCTGACTAGCAGTAAGCAGCACTAACAGTAAATTCCCTATTTTCCCATAACTCCCACGCACCCCAGCTAGCAAAATGTATAATTATAAAATATTTAAATTAATTAATTAAATAAATTGAGCCCCTGAGGGTTAAAAAATAAATAAAAGTTAATCCTCAGGGTTAAAAAAAATTTTGATCACTGTAGGCAGTGATCGACTGGCAGGGAAGGGGTTAATTTTTATTTGGACTTGGTAAAGGGTTTTTTTTTTTAAATTTTTTACTTAAACGTTATTAAAACTTTTTTTAGCTTAATTTTTATCTTTTTAAAGTTTATTTTAAAACTTTTTTTAACGTTAACCCCTAGTTAGCCTAACACCAAACCCCCCAATTCCCCACTAACTTCCACCCACCCCAGCTAGCTAAACATAGAATTTTAAAATATTTAAATTAATTAATTAAATAAATTTAACCCCTGAGGGTTAATTCTTTTTTTTTTAACCCTCAGGGGTTAAATTTATTTAATTAATTTAATTTAAAAAAAAATCAGATGACAGTAAAATGTAATACCTGCCAATTGATCACTGTAGTCAGTGATCAATTGGCGGGGAAGGGGTTAATTTTAAATTAAAATGAGTAAAGGAGGGTGGGATTTTAAATAAACTTTATTTATTTTTTAAACGGGGGCAGGATCATCACTGATCCGTCTCCTTGCACTTCACAGAGAACCAGGAAGTGCAGGGAGGCAGAGGGTAAGTATACTAAGCACATGTGCTCGCTCTGACATGATGTCAGAGCGAGCACAAGTGCTGGGCAGCACTATCGGGTGCTCCCGGTCTGCCTCTAATACAGAGGCAGACCCGAGCACCATTAACGCCGCGATCGCCGCGATCGCCACGATCCGGGGTTAATTTTAACGTGAGACGGACGAGGTCCGTCACTCGTCGTTATGGCAATCCCCTGAGTGACGGACCTCGTCCGTCACTCGTCGTTAAGGGGTTAAACCGCATGTGGATATTTATCAGAGAAAGGGGGGAGATTAACTTAATTACCAAAAGTAAATCATTAGCCAAAATAAGTGGGGATTTTTAGACCGTTATTTTAATGTTTTAATGCAGTGGTTCCCAACCCAGTCCTCAAGTACCCCCTAACAGTCCAGGATTGAAGGATTGTGCCTAAGGTGTTTTTAGAAAAAAACAAAAAACACTTTAGATAGTTAGGATTTCAATGTTTTAATGCAATGTTCAAACGCATTACAAATACTGTTTGTACCCTAGACTTTCCCTTTAACTCAACTTCACCGATAACTGAAATGTTTTATGTACGTGCTGCTGTTTGTGTGTGTCTAGAAGTGATGAGGGGGCCTGGCCCTTTTTGTTTGCTAAAGATTAAGGGAAACATAGGCCACCAATATGTGAGTTTGGCAATCAATACCAATCGAGAGGATTATCCCGTTTGTGTCTCTTCCACTATATGTTTTGCTGCGCCCCCTACACCTAAGTTTGTATCTAATAAAATTGTACTTGCATTGCCAGCTCCCTGTACATTTATTACCAGAAGATACAAAAAAATATTTTTTGCATGTAAAAAGAAGGAAAATATAGAAACTACGTTTATGTTAGTTGTTGGTGCTAACTGATTTGGTACATACAAGTCACACATTGGAGGTATGAATTTATGGATGGTGTAAGAGTTACTTCTGTTAACGAAAGAGCCATTTGCATTGTAAAAAGCTGGATTACATTCAACCACTGCGTCCTTACAGTTGTCTAACCTTTAACCACTGCGTCCTTGCAGTTGTCTAACCTTTAACCACTGCATCCTTACAGTTGTATTGTGTTCAGTCATTGAATAATAACGATATTCCATTCTACCGCTGCATTCTAACAGCTGTAATATCTCCAAACAGGGCTAAAAGTTCCAAGTCCTACCCTGCTCAATAATCTGAAAGTGACTTGCCACTGCAAGCCTGGAGTGTCTATGGCACCTTACCAGGAATGAACATCTACTGGCCATGACTGAACTTTCACTTTCTGACTGCTAACTGGCAAGTGGAAATATTGAGCCCTGATTCAGATACTGCATTTTAACAGCTGTTTAAACTGCAAAGACTGCATTCTAACTGCTTTATTAATATTATTATTTATATGGCACCAGCAAATTCCGTAGCACTGTACAATGGGTATATTTCCTTCAACTGCTGCCCCCCCCCACATTCCCAGCTGTATAACCTCCGCAGACACTTTAAATGCTGTGAATTGTAACCGTGGCAGAGACATTAGAACCTGTTGAATTATGAATGGTAGCGTAATAATATTTGATGGATGGAACACAATAGCGGCATTGCTTTAATGAGACTCGCTATTCAGAATTCACAGTTTCGATTGAACGTAGAGACTTGGAGATTTATTTTAGGCCAGACGCAATTCAGTCGAATATACGAACCGTGTGCAGAAACGGCCCCGCATTAAGGACCACTCGAAACACGCAGTGCTGATTATGTTCAGACCGGCTTGGGATTCTCGATTCCACCTGTGGTGTAAAAAAAAAAAAAAGAGATGATTCTTGGGAAAAAAGCTGATTGATGGTTAGGGGACAGTCCCTTAATGTTGGTTTTATTCACTGATCAAGTGAGAAGTGAGCAACAGAGGAAAAAATGAGAAGTAGAAAAATGAAATCTAATTTAATTTGTTTTACTGCTCCCTCTAATTTCTCTATTAGTTACTTTTTCTCACTTGGCCCATTTTCGCTCCCTTTTTGTTTTTTATACATACATAAAGAAGAATGTATTTAATACATGGAGTATTTATTTACTTTATTTAATACATTTAAATACATAAAGGGAATCAACACAGTAAAGGAGGAGACTATATTTAAAAGAAGAAAAACTACCACAACAAGAGGACATAGTCTTAAATTACAGGGGCAGAGGTTTAAAAATAATATCAGGAAGTATTACTTTACTGAGAGGGTAGTGGATGCATGGAATAGCCTTCCAGCTGAAGTGGTAGAGGTTAACACAGTAAAGGCGTTTAAGCATGCGTGGGATAGGCATAAGGATATCCCAACTATAAGATAAGGCCAGGGACTAATGAAAGTATTTAGAAAATTGGGCAGACTAGATGGGCCGTTCTTATCTGCCGTCACATTCTATGTTTCTATGTTTTTATGTTGTTTCGGTACTGATTCAAAATCTTGGTCACAAAATTTCGCCAATAGGAGCTGACATTTGGCCAAGATTGGGTGTCCTAAAAATGTTACACTTTTGAGAAAAACGATTCAGCATGTTTTTTCTTGACGTGTGCATGAAAGTCTGAATGAAAGATTTTTAATACATTCCATAGAATTCAGCCCAAACATTAATTTTCATGGCCAGTCTCCAGGAAGAGTCAGGGTGAGGTGTTTTCATTCAATGCCATCTTTACAGAGTGCTCCCTGTCCCTCCCCCAAGTGTGCTCACTTTGATAAGGACCTGTGCGACCCTGTCCCAGGGTGTGAAGACATGTGTAGAGACACACTTCCAGCTAAGCCACATTAAAGGTGCTTCCCAGCCAGTCTTAAATTGGTTTCTCAAATAATAAGGGATCCCAAAGGGCATCTGACGTGTGAACACATCAGGCTCAGAGATTAATCAAGGGCCATATCCAGTCTTTGTTCTTGTACACTTTGAGCGATAAGATCACCCAACTAAATGGACTTCATTGAAGTTTGTGGAAAGTGAAGTAGCATTAACACAAACAAACACTATCACAACGCAAATAGAGTGATCACAAATGTATGACTTGTTTAGTGTTACTAAAAGTAACCAATGCAAATATTGATTGATTAAAATATTTATTAAAATCTGTCAGTAAAGCGTCTAAATATTCCCAACTGCAAAACGTACTGTTTAAATCGCATGTGGATATTTATCAGAGAAAGGGGGTAGATTAACTTAGTTAACGATAGCCAAGATAAGTGGGGATTTTAGACAGTTGGATTTCAATGTTTTAATGCAATGTTCAAACACATTAAAAATACCTTCTGTACCCTAGACTTTCCCTTTAACTTAATCCTACAAAATCATTGATATATTGCTTATGCCAGAGTGGAACACTGATGTTTCAAATGATTTAGTACAGTCGTTTTATGAATACCTTTATTAGTCTAGTGATGCCAACACAAAATAATAGACTATTGTGGTATCTTGTAATACATTTTCTGCTATAATTTGTAAACGATGAGCTTTTGCAAGACCCTTTAGATATCAAGTCCAGGCATTTTTTTAAGAGTCGTTGAAGGGAGAATCTCCTGAAATCTTCTTATTAAAGTTAGATAATCCAATAATTAAGGAATTACAAAATATGTTCATATCGTGTTAGCACAAATTATCCAAAGATGCCCTGGCTGTGCGTATTCTTTGTTAAGGACCAATTAAATATGTTTCATCACGCACAGATATATGGGGTAACTAGAAGAATTTAGAGGCCACTCTATGCACATTCTGCAATGTTGATGGAGGGCCAAGCCCCTTGTTTTACTATGGGTCGGCCTGCCATATTTTACATGGCCAATGGCAATACCTTCTTGAAATGGCCAAACTCCACATCAATTGCAGTTAACACCCGGCATGCTGTGTTATCACTGTCAGAGGGCAGTCTGTTTAAGGATAACTCCTTCCTAAGGTAAACTTGTTCCCACGCTTTCCCTGGACTTGTCCTGTGTCCCTCTGTCCATGTGCGGTCTCCATGCCATGGGATCACAAGATGGTGTGAATTGCTTCACTTACACACTTATCACAAAGCTGTGAAATGAGCTGTAGATGACACATAAAGAGACACAATCATCACCAATCCTTCTGTCTACTCGAGTTTCCCAGGAATTCTTGTATTTCCTTATACTGGCTGAAAAGAGGTCATGCGATATCGGAAAGGAATGAAATAAAACGCAAGACTTTGAGTCCCATGCAGGAGCATGGAGCGCAGTCAGAAGATATTGGACACTGAGCTTGTTATAATCAATCTGATCCTTTATAGAAGGATGCCGCCTCACGCCCCCCCCACCCAACCCCCCAACCATAGTTCTGACAAACTGAAGGCCCTTTGAGTTGTGATGAATTAAGGACCACTATAGTGCCAGGAAAACATACTCGTTTTCCCTGGCACTTTATCAAATACTCCCTAATACCCCCACCCTCCAGGGTCCCCCTCCCACGCCAGCTCTGGAAAGGAAGAGGGGTTTAAACTTACCTTTTCCAGGCGCTGAAGGAAACTCCTCCTCCTCTCCGCCTCCGTTAAGCCCTTACGGCTGAATGTCTTGCAGCGCAGCAAGGCTGCCTTGGCATTCAACCGTCACTGCCTAGAGAAAGCACATTTACAATGCTTTCCCTATAGACGCTGCTGATGCTCTCACTGTGAAATCACGGTGAGAAGCGCATAGCGCCTCTAGTAACTGTCAATGAGACAGCCACTAGAGGAATGAGAAACTTAGCTTACATTCATAATTATAGCAGTTTCTCTGAAACTGCTATAATTATGAAAAAATGGGTTAACCCTAGAAGGACCTGGCACCCAGACCACTTCATTAAGCTGAAGTGGTCTGGGTGCCTAGAGTGGTCCTTTAATAACTTAGTTGAAAAACAATTAAGGGCAAAATTTGAAATAAAAACTCATAAGTGACAACGAGTGTAACACGGTGTAAACAATAAATTAATGAACAAATTTGACTCTGTTGAAAGAAGAAACGACCTGGTGCATCGTGCGTGGCACGCATTTAGCGCACTTTATGGCAAATGGCTTTCAATTGTCATTTTGAATGATTGCAATGAGACTCAGCTCCTCTGAGTTGGTGACATTTATTTACCAATTGGCGGTGCTAGCTCAAAATTCTAAATTCTAAAAAGTTAGTTATAGAGTTACTCCAACCCTTTAGGTCAGTTTACATTTTTGATTTTACAATACGTTACTGGGCATTTCCAATAGGTTCCCTGTGCCATTAAAATGTAATATAAAAGAGTTTAAATGTTCCTAATCCAGTGCAAGGCAAAGCTCCAGGCACTGATCTCACTCCTCCACCTGACGTCAGCAAGGGCTTCGTAGGAGGGATGAGGGTCTTCAATTTTTTGCAAAATCAGTAAGGAAGTGAGGCGGGAGGGAGCGCACAGATGCAGGGAAGGAGGGAAGAGTGATTTTTCCTTTGTAGGCACTCTGCCTGAAAGTATGATGATTATTATATCTGCTGCTAGCGCACTGTGCGCACTGACAACAGATGTAAAATATGCACAGAATTGACATTAGGCAGTCTGGAACAGAGAGCCGGGCTGCCAAAGTCACGTGTGCCACGGAGTAACTTGCCCCCGGCACAAAAATGCAAATATCTCTGGATGTGTAGTGTTTTAAGCAGAAACACTGCGCATCCAGACTCATACCACCACCATCACTTGAAATCACTGAAATGGTCATGGTTGTTAAAGTAACCCTTTAATTTACCGATACTCAGTTTAGTGAACAAACCTTCAAACAGTCTACAAGATGCCAACATTCATGTCAAATGATCTTCTAAGTGCCAGAACAGAGACAAAAATTAAACATCCACCCAGCAAACACAGTCTATGAATTACCAGATTTTACTAATTTCATGACGTAAAGTCATGATTTTATAAAGGACACGGAGGCGAGTATTGTGCTTTCTCTTTCTTTATTGTACCTCAGCAGCAAAGAAAAAGACATGCATAAACATAAACGAATTCAAACTGAGTACTCAAGGGTTAACATAGTCTGATACTCCAACCAATAGGAACAGTCCATTCATCAATATCCATCCATGTGACCTTTCCTCTCCCTCTTTCTTTGATTCTGCCGAAGTCGAAGTATAAAAACGGTGCGAAATGCCTGAACTCCTAACCGGCATGTCGCTGTCACTTCCATAACGAAACGTTGAACAGAAACTCAAACGAAGCTGAAGAACTTATCCTCCATGTCAGTGGCGTAGGGACGTCAAGCTGAAAAAAGGGAGAAGGAGAGATATGGTAACATGTGGTCTAATAACTGTATGTTATATATACTAGCCCTTGCTTAGTTACATCTAATATCTACAAATTTACATACTAACTTAGACCGTCATACCTTCACCTGCTTGAAAAACATGTAAAACAAACGTGTCCAGCAACATAAGAAACCATAACATGTCCACTTACTGGGAGGGAGTCTGGAAGATCATACTAGTTAATACCAACCTCATGATACTTACCATGCCATCGTCGCGATCTTCCTGGGTGGGCCAATACTCGCCTCCGTGTCCTTTATAAAATCATGACTTTACGTCATGAAATTAGTAAAATCTAGTAATTTTATTAAAGGACGCGGAGGCTCATATTGTGCTAGTTTAAAGCTGAGCAACGACTGATGACGTGATATGTTCTGGAGGTCGAAAATAATATTCCTTAAAGGTGGACTCCCGTGACCAGTCCGCAGTACGTAAAAGGTCTTCCAGTCTACAACCTAGCGTAAAAGCCTTGGTTGCCATTGCCCCTCTCGTAGAGTGTGCTTTGTATATCGAGGTATCAATGTTGGCGGAGGTCATTATCCATTTAACCCATCTGGCTATCGTAACTGTCGATACTGGGAGATGTGGCGTTTTGGTGGAAATGAACAATTCATGTCTAGTAGGGTCTCGTAATGTCCGTGTTCTCTCCTCATATTCTTTGAGGCAAAGTACCGGGCATAAGTTTTCATTATGTGGAAAAGTTGGGTAGGACACTGTTGTCATTGTCGTTTTTGTACGTCTAGAAATGTGAAATGTCACCCCTGACGGAGTGAATGAACGTGCGTCCACATCCAATGCTCGCACCTCGGAGACTCTTTTGCACGATATCAAGCAGAAAAGCATTGCCAATTTTGCTGATAACTGTTTCAGTGGGAGATCTGGATTCCGTGGCCACTGGTCGAGGAGATTCAAGACCAAATTTACATCCCACGTTGATGTATATCTAGGTCGTGGTGGTCTTGCGAAACGAACACCTCTGAGAAGTCTGCAAACCATCGCGTTTTTCCCTATTGGTGCACCGTCCAAGCCCTGATGTCCTGCTGAGATCGCCGACCGGTAGCCGTTGATAGTGCGGTAGGCCAAACTTCGATCGAACAAGGCTGTCAGGAATCACAGGATGCTGGTCAGAGGGGCACAAACGGGATCCACTGATTGTTCCATGCACCAACTATTCCAGATGTCCCATGAGCGACTGTAGGATCGTCGAGTACCCGGTGCCCAGGCTTCTGCCAGTAGCTCCAACGTTGTCCGTGGAACCTCTGATATGCTTGGGAATCCCCGGAAAGCAGCCATGCTAGCAGTCTGAGCTGTTCGTGTAACGCCAAGGGGTGTGAGTTCCCCTCCGGATCCGTAAAGAGATGAGGGTCCGCTGGTAGCAGTCTGGGGAAGTCGATAGACATCTCCATGAGGGACGGGAACCAAGGCTGCGTCGTCCAAAAAGGTGTGACTAACACCAATGTCGTCCGTGAGTGGCTGAGATGAACCAGTGTTCGCGCCAGTAAGGCGAACGGTGGGAACGCGTACAGCCTCTTCTGTGGCCATTGTTGGAGGAACGCATCCGTCGCCACTGCATCCGGGTCTGGCCTCCAACTGAAGAATTCTGGTAGTTGTGTATTCAACCGAGACGCGAACAGATCCACATGCAGCGGGCCCCACAACGTCTGCAGGCGCAGGAATATATCCCGCTTCAGGCGCCAATCGCTGTTGTCCCTTAGATGTCTGGAATTCCAATCCGCTATTGTGTTTGATAGGCCTGGGATGTATTCGGCCCGTACCGAGATATTGCGGTCCAGACAAAACTGCCAAAACTCCATGGCCAGATCCGCCAATAGTTTGGATCTTGTGCCGCCCAGGCGGTTGATGTACTGCACTGCTGAGACATTGTCCATCCGTAGGACGACCGAGCAGCGGGTCCTGGTGCCCAACAGGCTTTTCAGTGCGAATGATCCCGCCATAAGTTCCAGGCCGTTGATATGCATCATCTTTTCCGAATGGGACCATTTTCCGCCTGTGGAAGTACGCCCACAGCGCGCTCCCCAGCCCAGTGTGCTGGCATCGGATTCTATCACGCAGTCCGGAAGGTCGCCAAAAATCGCTCTCCCGTTCCAAGCCTCCATGTGTTGTAACCACCAGTTGAGTTCTGCTCTGGCCGTGTGATCGAGCGGAACGGAGTCTGAATAAGAGAGACCCGATTGAAGATGTGTGGCTTTTAGTCACTGCAGCGCCCGGTAGTGGAGAGGCCCTGGAAATATCGCCTGGATGGAGGCGGAGAGGAGTCCGATTATCCTGGCTAGTTGGCGTACCGTGAGCGTCGGTTGTCGTAGGGATCTGTGAATCTCCTTTTTGATGACCTTGATCTTCCCTTGCGGCAAGTTCAAGGTTCCTTGGACAGCGTTGATGGTGAAGCCCAGGAATTCCATGGATTGTGAGGGAACCAAAACCGACTTTTCCCAATTGATGAGAAACCCGAGGTTGCATAACAGGTGAATCGTCCATGACAGATGTTGTCGGAGCACATGCACCTCTTGGGCCATAATCAAGATATCGTCCAGATAGACGATCATGCGCACTCCCCTGCTGCGAAGCAGGGCCACCGCCGGTTTCAGGAGCTTCGTGAAGCACCATGGGGCGGATGACAGGCCGAATGGGAGACACCTGAACCTCCACATGTGACCGTCCCATGGGAACTGGAGGAGGTGGTGGCATTCCTCCGCTATTGGGACGGTAAGATAGGCATCCTGGAGGTCCAGTTTGACCATCCAGTCCGACAGCCTGAGCAGGTCTCGCAGGCAATGGATGCCCTCCATTTTGAAGTGTTGGTATCTTACAAATACGTTGAGGGGGCGTAGGTTGATCACCGGTCTCACCCCTCCACCTTTTTTGGGGACAAGGAAGAGATTGCTCAGGAAACCCGAGGAATAGGGCGCGACTCGGTAAATCGCGCCTTTTTCCCGTAAGGATCTGATTTCCATCGACACAAGGTTTTTGTCTGTCGAGGAAAAAACCATGGGCCGAGGGGTCGTCAGTTGTACTGGGGGTTGCACAAAGTCTATCTGGTACCCCGCTACAGCGTGGAGAACCCAAACATCGGATGTGAGGGTTTGCCACGCCTTGAGAAAAAGAGCTAGTCTGCCCCCTACGGCTGAAGAATAAACCCGGGAAGGAAACATGGTACCTACCATAAGGTCGTCGGCCATATGTAGAGCCTCTACGTCCCCTGGGTTGCCACGGCCTGCCCCGGACAGGGAAAAATGGTGTAGGGTTCCTGACCTCTGGCGTCTGGAATCTGGGTGCAGGGGAGCCTCGGTAGCCCCGATAGGAGCTCCGTGAGGACCGGCTGGACAGACGGCTCCGGTGTCTGCCAGCCCCCCGAAAACCTTTGGGGCAAACACCCGCTTTAAGTTTGATTGTGCCTTGTCCAGGGTGGTGAACGTGTTAACATAGGTGCCATGGTCATATTGACCAATTTCGGGTCAATCTTCATAAGGACTGCCTTTCGTCTCTCAGTGCAGAGAGCGGCATTTGAGTTGCCAATGAGACAAATGGAGCGTTGCGCCCACTCCCGGATAGCCAGGACGTCCACTGGCGTGCCATTGGAGATTGTCTCTTCGACCATGTCGAATATTTTAGCACTAGGGCCCAATGAGTCAAGGACCTTATCCTGACAATGGCGTAAGGAATAGTCCAGGCCCTTTTTGGCTTTCCAGCCCGATCGTCCCAGAAACTGGGCGATCTTAGGGTCCAATTCGGGTGTGACGCACGCCAAATCAGGGACCGTTGGGCGAGGGCATTCGGCTCTCAATTTATTTCTAGTAGCCTTATCAAGGGGCTTCCTAATCCTGGCCGCGATATATTGGGCCACATGGTCCGCCGGGAACCACTCGGTCGACCTAGGGTGTTGCAGGTCGTCCGGGTTGAAAAGGGGTTCCCCTTGTGGGTCCAAAATAACGGAGTCATCCGTCTTGCTGCGGCCCTTAGTGGGCGGCTCGTCAGAACGGTCTCGTTCTGGTGAAGAGTCCGCAGAATTTTGCGAGTCCATACCTTCGGACTCACTCCATACCTCCTCTTGATCCGAATCAGAGTCGGAAATATCATTATTGGCTTTCGCCCATTTCCAAGACCGCACCGCTTTTGCCCGGTGGGAGGCTCTCTTACGTGGGGGCCCCACGTCCTCATTATTGACAGGGCGCAACCTGTCCGTCACAACAGTTTTGGAGGTGTAGGTGCCCAAGTGGTGGGTCTTTGCCGTAGCCTTGCGACCAATAAGGGGGGCAGGCTCAGCATTTGGGGCCTTGGGGTCGTGGTCACCGGAGCCCTGGCCGGAAGCCATGATGGCGTTGCTAATGGACTGAGTCAAGTTATCAGATATCGACCCCATTGCTGTAAATATGGCTTGCGTGACCGATTTTGCCATGGTCGCGTCAAGCAGGGAGTGAAACTCCTCTGAATTTAGTTGTTCAACCGACCCCACCTCTTCCCTCTGAGGGAGTGTGGGTCGTGTGGCCAGGGGCCCAGTGGGGCTGGAGCCCAAGTTGCCGGTAGGCATGGTGACCCTCTCTTGGTCTGTGGGGTGCTGCATGGCAGGACAAAAACACAAAGTGTAAGAAAATCCTATGTGGCCCCTTTAACAATTGAAAATGAGGTGGTGTCCCTTTAAAGGGGGTCCCTGTGACAAACCGGAATATGTTGTTTTAATGGGGGCTCTAAACTGAACAGAACTCACTTAGTATATACTACTATTGGTAAGTAAGAGGGCAAGGCACAACCAAGCTGTCAGCTTACCTAGTGTTCCCTCCGGAATGGGGGCAGAGGGGGGAACACTAGGGAGCTGGCAGTTGTGGCCGACACCCCTCTCGAGCGCTCCCGCCTTCCAGGGGGCAGGGAGTGCCGGTGAAAGCGCGGGAACAAAAGCCCGCCGAAACTGAGAAGATGGTCCGCCGTCGCGGATACAGACGGCGTGTGTGTGCGCTGACCCGGCCGACACTGCTTCTAGCCGGCGCGGAGAACAGCCTGGGACCCGGCTGACACCGCTCGCGCCGGCTTCTGGAGCAGCCGGAGAAGCCGCACGGGTTATAAACAACCCGGTGAGGTGGGAGGGAGGGAGGAGAGGGGGGGGAAAAAACGAAGTGCGCCCCGAACGGAGGTAGAGGGCAGAGAGCCCAAGGGTAGGAAGGCTGATCCCCTCAGAAAACCCCCATGGTCATATTCACCAAACATAACACACACACTGCAGTAATAATAAAAAGACCAAATTACAGACAAAATTAAATAAACACAAATACAAATACAAATGCAAATAAAAAATGACAAAGAGTAGAGAGCTAAAATTGTAGGTTGATACTTAGCTGAGGCAGCAGCAAAGAAAGAGGGAGAGGAAAGGTCACATGGATGGATATTGATGAATGGACTGTTCCTATTGGTTGGAGTACCAGACTATGTTAACCCTTGAGTACTCAGTTTGAATTCGTTTATGTTTATGCATTTCTTTTTCTTTGCTGCTGAGGTACAATAAAGAAAGAGAAAGCACAATATGAGCCTCCGTGTCCTTTAATAAAATTCAAAGATTAGGATTTGTGATTCATTTTTTTAATATTATTTTCTGACACTTTCTGATCTGGACATTCCATTTCACATATCTTTTAGACTGTAAAATTTTGGGTAAATGTTCTAAATTTAAAAATCTGTAAATAAATAATAATAACAATAATAATAAGATATATTTCTGTAGCCCAATGCATTTGCCAGACCTTATTATTTTTTTCAAGGTGGCCATGTTTAAATACATTGAAAAGTTCATAAATAGGCATAGAAGATTTCTGATATTAGTGTTATAACAACTTTATGATGCAAGCAGGTAGCGTGGCCGAGCGGTCTAAGGCGCTGGATTAAGGCTCCAGTCTCTTCGGGGGCGTGGGTTCGAATCCCACCGCTGCCAGAACTTTTTTATCATATCATTTTCTTTTTGCACATCAGTATCCACCGCCCTGTTTATTTTATAGCCCAATTAACACTAACCATAACCATTGTACACTAACTAAACTATATATTCAACACACAATGGCTTAAGGGAGCATGTGGTGCATTTGTAGCAATCTGATTCCTAAAATTGTGTTTACAAATAATATTTGGGTTAGAGTTTCATTTTTTATTTTATTTTTTCTGATAGTGTTAAGATATAAACAGCAATAGTCAAAATTCTCTACTTAAAGGAACATTATCCATTTAACATGATCAGACATGTTTACTATTTGTTCATTCCATCTCACTTTCAGACTTTCTGTTTAATTTAACTGTACTTCTCATATTATCTAACATTTCTTAAAAGACCAGCAGTGTTTTATTTTGATACATATCATAACATTAAACACAAATCCCTACCCAAAAGTACATATTTTTAGAAACAACACCGCTCAGGGTATTAAACTGAGAATTTTTACACTTGCTATTTAACCATTTTATCAATATCTTCTACAAAATGTGGTGACTATATATATGAAGGGTTTTCACAAATATTTTATTTTAATAGATAATTTTACAGACCACATATGTCCCATTGCTGCAGAGACAGCATATTTGTACCCTACTCTTGCAATGGAATACAACCAAAGTACATATGCATATCTTGCTAGGTGTTTTAGAGACTTGTGGAGTCAAATTATTTATTTTATTTATTTTGAAAATATTTTACCACGAAAGATACATTGAGATTTCTCTCATTTTCAAGTATGTCGTGGGTATATAAATAACAGACAGGTGACACTATGTCATAATAATATATATATAGGCCATGGCAGTACTTGTCATATGTTACCCATCAGCATGTGTCCAAGAAAACATATTAGATTTGATAAATCAGTCATGTTTCATAGATTTATGTAATGAGAAGATGTTATACAAGACTTAGTGATTCAGAAGTACAGAGTAAAAGTTAGTTAACAAAGGTAGATACATACTTCCACCAAAGCATTGGTGGTTCAGTGGTAGAATTCTCGCCTGCCACGCGGGAGGCCCGGGTTCGATTCCCGGCCAATGCATGGTTGATTTTTTTTTTTTTTGCAGCTCTCACCACTACTAAAAGATAAGTTGGAATTTTGTATAATAATACACTCCCGTCACCTAAGACATTTTAGCATAGAGATTAAAAGGAAGCCTTCCATGTCTTAATTTATTAAAGTGCCTGTTTAAAGGGAAACCCGCACATTTATGAATTGCTTTAATTAGACCCCCAACCAACCATATAGCAGACAGCCAGGAGGGAATGAAAGAAGACGTTTGTCATTGATAGTCCCTCAGGTGAATAATAGCGCACAGGCAACACGAATTACACATTGACTATAGACACCATAACTACATTGAGCTGTAGTTGTTCTGGTCACTATAGTGCCCTAGTTTCTTAAATGTACAAAAAATAAATGTACACTTATTTTTAAGTTTAAGGGGTGGGGGGGAGGTCGTGGCGTCTAAAAAGACACTAGGGCACTGTAGTCACCAGAACAACTACAGCTCAATGTAGTTATGGTGTCTATAGTCAGTCCCGGCAGGCTTTTTAATGTAAACACTGCCTTTTCACTGCTTAGTAATACCTCTAGGGGCATTCACTCAGACAGCCACTAGAGGTGCTTCTTATTAGTGCAGCGCTGGCATTTAGTGTCTCTGCGCTCTGAATGGCGTAGCTGAACGCTCCCCATTGAGATGTATTGATTCAATGCATCTCTAGGAGGAGATGCTGATTGTCGCAGCACAGTGTTTTGCCGCACATGCACAATAGGCTCCCAATGCTTTCCTATGGCAAAGCCTAGTCTATTGAACGCACTGGACTGGCTGAGATCATCACATTTGATGACCTCGGCCAAGGAGGTGGAGCGGGACGGAGCCGCCACAGCAATACCGGTGCAGTTCTGGAAAAAAGGTGAGTAAAATCGCCTTCTTAAAATAAAGAGAGGGGACCGGTAATCTAACATGTTTGTGTGCCCTGATACTACCATTTACCCATTCTTGCTGTGCTGTATTTGTGAGCAATGTCTGTGTGTTTGAATGTAATCATGTTTTTGTATGGAGCAGGTTTGTATGAATGTAGTTTTGTGTATTGTTTTGCTATTTAAATGCAGGAGTGTACTACTGTTGGCCTTCCAATGCAGTTGTGTATTTGTACGCAGTTTTGGCATTTAGAAGGCAGGGGTGCGTTTGTGTGTAGTTATGACATTGCTTGTAAATGCATGCGTGAGAGTACAGCAGTGGCATTGGCTCCTGGCACGTTGAAGGAGGCACCAGCGAGGGACAGGTTCATGTTAGTAAAACTCACCTCACCAGCCACCAGACCCCCAGCGGCGATTTCACCGTCTTTTTTACAAATTGGGCACATTGGCGCTTTAATCTACTCCAGAGCAAATTGATCAATTCAGGATTTACCTGCAGAGTCTTATTTATTGAATAAAACTCCACATTTAAATCCTGGACGTGCTGATTAGTTAAGGAGTGGATCAAAAGGTATTTGATTTGTTTGTACCAACTGAAAATAATTTGTGCACAGGTCTAGTAATTAATGGAATAATGAAATGTTACAGGGCCTGGAGTATCATACCATTTCATAATCTATGCAAGAATGCTAGGTAGTTATGGTACCTGGAATGTCCCTTTAACCCAGAAATGATCCCACACTCCCAGCACTTTCACTAGGTATTGCTGTCCCTTTGAACTTGTCCCTTTGACCAGTATAAATGCAGGTCCTCCACGTGTGACCCTGGGAATGGACTCTCTGGCCTTTAACACCCTCCTGCTAATTTCTTCCTCCAGCTGTAAAGGTGCCAGTGGGCGTCAGGTTGAAGTGTGTTAATCATTTGTCCCGTAAAGGCAATTCAGAGACCTGTATTCCCAGAAATAATAAATAAATAAAAAAAATTCTTTAAAAAGAAAGCCAAATGACAATTATGACATAGTGGATTTATTTTAGAAATTGCTCCCCCAAAAATGACAATAGAAATAGCGCAGTCTATACCGAGGGGTATTTGGCAGTGCGGTTCCAGAGTTGCATAACCTATAGCTAGCTCGCTAACTTTTGCTGCTCTTTCTGATATTATTTTAATTCCTTTATATAAGCCACAATGAAAATCAATTAACTAATTAAGGCAGTTTTTTTAGGGATCCTTACTTGATTAACGAATTGATAACCTTTTTGCAACATATTAAAGATACAAACTGCGTGGCGGCATGTAGACATAATGGGGCTTATTCGTAAAAAGTGGGGGGGCTGTTTTCACGCCACAATTTTATAGCACCTTCCGTTTGGGCCCCTACTGCACCAATATTTTTGTGCTAATTTCTTTTCATTATCTGCGCCATATTTTTCCTGTGCTGTTAGCACCTTTCCCAATAATTTTATCTAACACATTTGTTTTCTTATTTTAATGTATCACAAATAGTGGCGTTGTCAAAGTATAAAGGAAACACAATGATTTTTATACGTACCCCTTAACATGTGTCTTTGAAGACAAGGCAGATCTGACAATAATACTGTTACTTTCGTTATCGCTGTTTTCTTGCTGGCTCATACCAAGCCTACTGCATTGTTGTTATGGTGCAGTACGCTATTGGTGAAATCGATAGGAGGGAAGTTCAAATATTTTAGGAAAATTTGGTTCTCAAAAGGAGACTAATAGCAATTAACCCAGGTTTCCTGCCTTAGTCTTCTGACACCAGCTAGTTAAGCTCTATATTTGCATGTGAAATGACTCCTGATTAAAATGAGATGGTTCCTCCCTTACTTTTTTTGGATTTAAATGTCTTTTGAAATTGTCCATACACTCTAAAACAGTTGATGCAACTCTATCACATTCAAAGTGCAGCACACCCAGCATTATCTAAATGTGTTTTGTCTTGTTGTAGACCTTGACAAAGACACACATGTTTTGTGTGTGTTTGGGAACAATGTATTTTTGTATCATATTTTGGTCATTCTAAAGTTGTTGTTTGAAGAGCTTATCTGGACCACTCCAGATTCTTTATTTCTCGCCATTAATTACAGCAATAAAGGCCCTTGTTGTGGAATATTTACTAATGGGACAGACTCCACTGAAAGTGCACCCCTTTAATTTTGACATTGAAAACTGAATTGGAAAATTAGGCAGATTTTAGGCTGTGATTACAACTGAGTTTGAGTGTTTTTACAAAAAGAATTATATATATATATATGTGTGTCTGAAGGTTGCAGTCTAGTTTTAAATTCAGTGAATTGTCAGAAACTGGCCAATTAATGTTTCTGGCACATCCTTCTTGGTTTCAACTTCCTTGGAGAATTCCCAACAATTCCAACATTAGTGAATGTTCTTGTTAATAAACTCCAAACTGACCCTAAACTGACCTCCTCAATATGAACATTCTGAGAATTAAGCTTGAATGCTTTTGGCCAGCAAATTGTGTAAATGTGTAACATTTGAGGCAATCTGTTAGAAATAATAAAAAAATAAAAAAATTATAATGATGGCTTGTGATGGACATGTGAATTCGCTTGTGGAAGGTGTGTGACCCTGTTCAACCCAAATAAATGTGCACAGCGCCTTTAAAGTGGGGTAATTACATTTGGCACAGGTCCTGGAGTGTGATCGGGGGTTGGAAGGACAGGGCAATTAGGGGGCAGGTTTGAGAGTGTGAGGAAGAGGTGGGTTTATGGTTTTCAGAGCATGTTGAAGAGTGTGAATAGGAGGAACACGAATGGGTGGGGACTTGGGGGTCTGGAAGGTCTAGGAGGAGTTAGTGAACTGGTGAGAAGATCGCTGTGAGATTTGGATTCACATAGCAAGGGACAGGGCACAGAGCATCTTCTCCCATCAAGGACTGCGTTATTTTCTCCAACCTGGATACCTTGAGCCAGTCCAGAAAAATGAGGAACTCTTACCTCAGCAAAGAGGATAAAAAGGTAAATTAACAAGTTCATAGAACCACCAAATGTCCTAACCCAAGCCCGGACCTTGTAACTCTCTCCTTGACATTCTCAGCTTCTCAAATTTAACGTCAGTTTTCAGAAGTCTTCTCCTACAGTAGACCTTGCTCTTGGTTGCCCAGCTTCCTTAGCCCATTAATGGGCAATTTTCACTCAGTTTGTTTTCCAAGTCTTGACCCTCTGTTTGCCCCCGCCCCCTATTTTTATTTTCAGTTAATGAAACCGGTAATAGAGAAGCGAAGAAGAGATCGCATCAACCAGAGTCTGGAACATCTGAGGATGCTTCTTCTGGAAGCCACCAAAGATGAGGTAGGAGCTCCAAATGTGGAATTTAGAATGTTCTCCCAGTTGATACAAAACGTGCAGGGGGGGCGGTGTGGGATTTATCCTGTTCATTATAATGATACTCCATATTTCTCACTAAGGCTTGAGCCCCCCAATGTGCTCTTGATAAACCCCGGGTAAATCACTAGCCCCCTTGCAGGTATTGTGGAGCTGGTGCACTGGAGGAGGTAATGGACGCAGTGTTTGGGGCTGTGCTGGGGGAGTGCAAGGGAGGTTTGTAGCTGTGTGTGTGTGTGTATGTATGTATGTATGTATGTATGTATGTGTATATATATATATATATTATATATATATGGCTGTGGTGGGCAATGTGTTTGGGGACTGTGGAGGGGCAAGATGTATGGAGTCATGTGAAGCTATGGGGTATGTAGAGGACTGGCTTATCTCATACATGAAACCATCTTTTAACATTCAGAATTCACAATTATCCCTACATTTATTTGTACACACTTATATTCAAGTGCATGCTCATTCCAACACCCTCATACGTGACCTTTAAACCCGTACAAGTTCCCACCTGCACATGCCACTTCATAAAGCACACATGAATACACAGGTTCTCATTCACACACCACAACAAAGACCTGCTTACCCTCATTCATGCACACATACGTAAATACCCTTTCACACCTAAAAATACAGAATTAAAAACTTTATTTTTTTCATACATGCACCCATGAATAAATACCCTCTTATACATGCTCACTTAATCATATACATGTCGGCATGAGCACAAACCGGTGTAGGTAGCACATGTAGCAGACAACATGGTTTCTGACACCTCATGACATCAGCAAAGGGTAATTTTTCTCTAGGTTTCCCAGCTCAGTAAATCACAAGTTTGTTTTTATTTTTGTTTTTTAATTTTGATCCTGATAAAAATCCCTGTAGGCTGTTAGGGACTGAAACGTCTATCTCTCTCTCTGAACTGAATGTCTACTCCATAAAGGACACTTGCACTATATATATATATATATATATATATATATATATATATCATGATTATGCACACTTCTATTTGTATATGAAGTTACACAAATTAATAAATGTTTGTTTTTCCATTCAGTCTCTGAAAAATCCCAAAACAGAGAAGGCTGATATTCTGACAAAGACGGTGCATTTTCTTAAATTGTGCCATGAGCCAGGTGAGAGAGATCCAAAATATTATCCATTATTTTATGTACAGTTAATAGATATATAATGAATTGTTTGTTCGCACCCAACGTGTTCCTAAAAGGCACAGTTAGGGCATTACATGCAAATGAACTTGCATTCCTCATGATTCTAGGCTCACATCAGGCCAGTATTAAACGTCACTGAGTTTGACATGACTTTCAGCTGCTGAGGGAAGTTAAGTTAAAAAAAAAAAAAAGCAGAAATATTTTAGCAATAGCTATATAAAATGGCTGTACACAATTTAATTCATTTAGCAGAAGCAGCGTGACTTCATATTCACTTTTACAAACTAGTATATAGCACTAGTGTAACTGACAATGCAGCAATTTCACTTTTAAATGATTAAAAGTAATCCTAAATGCATCCTCTAATTTACTAATTGATTTTCCTTGCTGCAAGCCAAGAATTTTACAAAAGAGGTTGTTACACGTGTCATGACCTTAGGGGTATCTTCACTAAACCATGATTTTAAAATTCTTTTTCCCCAAAACATGAGTGCAGATTATGGTTTCCCTGCAATTCACTGTTTAGCGTGTCCGTATTAAAATGGGTGATTTGGTAATCACTACTGTACAAAATACAGCTCACTGACTAATCCTTAAAACACGGTAACACTTCATTGGAGTGTGTGTAGTTTTAATTGTGAATATAAACTATAAAATAAAGTGGAGTGAGGCAAAACATAAAGAATTTAAAAATAAAGGATAGAATTTTTAAGTCAGAGGTAGAAATAAAGTATTGAAATAACGGGCAATGAGCACTTGCCAAACTGCAGCTCCCATGAACCTTTGCCATTCAGAAGCACAGCATTTGTCAGTCAAAGATTCATGGGAACTGTAGTCTGCTGAAAGGTGGAGAGAAGAGGGGAATTTCCTCATGCCCTTAATGTTCTTAATGATAGCCCTTTTCATAAGCCAAATGCAGTCTATTTGTTTTACATGACTGTCCCAATGCTAAATGAGCTGCAGATTTATTTATTTTTGTGTAGCTGTGATATAACTAGACCTGATGGGAATTGTCCGTGTTGGGAGCTGCATTAGAGATCAGTAATGGATATAGAATTGTCAGTTCAGATGTTTGTGACCTACCTTCCACATGATGGTCAGCTAGCCTGTAAATGATCTAAGCATCATGGGTAATGTAGTCCATAAATACCAGGAGCGCAAATATTGGCCATCAGTGGTTTATGCAGTAAGGCGGTCAGCCATTCATTCAATCAGTTTGTAAGTGATGGCGATTATAAAATTAACTTCTGGATTACTCAAATTAGTTTTAAACAAACACCACAAAATAAGAGATATAAGATTGCCTTTCCATTGGAATGTTTTTGTTGAGTGGGTTAATTTTATCACAGTTCGCACAGACCTCTATAATCTGGGCCTTCACCTTTAAAGCAGATTTGTCATCAGAAAATGTATTGTACTTCTTTTTTTTTTTTTTTATAAAGTGCTGTCCTTGGTTACAGTATAACGAAGGTCAAAATTTGACAAACTAATACAGGACGAGATGAGTGCCCTATTCCTGTGGGAACTTAAAAAGTTTTTACAGGATCAGAAATAACTTCACTAAATATGGACTTTATTCATATCTTTAGAAAGTCTCAGCACATAATGAGTATCTTCTTGTGGAACAAATGTCACTTACAATATCAGGCAGGTTAAACAGCCATTTCATCTGCTCTGTACTCTGAATGCTCGGACTTAAAAGGACACCATAATCACCAGAACAACTAAAGCTCATTTTAGTTGTTCTGGTGAGTATAATCAAAATAAAAGGCTGTATTTAAATTGCTCCCTAGGGACACCTCCAGTGGCCACTCCTCAGATGACTATAGTATTCCTTTAAGGTTCTCAAGGACCATTAACATCACATGCTCCCAGTAGCTAACTTAAAACAATGTAATGCAAACCTCAAGTGTTAAAAGTCTAACTTTTTTTATGAAATATCCATCTGTTATCATGTAATGAGCATTGCAGATGACTTTTATTTTAAAGAGACTCTTGAAGCACCAAAACAACTTTAGGTTAATGAAGTGGTTTTGGTGTAGAGCTCATTCCTCTGCAGTCTCACTGTTCAATTATCTTCCATTAAGGAGTTAAATCACTTTATTCATGCAATCCTAGTCACACCTACCCTGGCTGACTTGCACAGCCTCCCTACATAATTCTGGAAAAATAGCCTAATTGTTTTAGCATCCTTAATAGCACATTGTGCAATTTAGGATTTCTTATCTCCTGTTTTGTTATTTGCATTCTAAGTAAACTGTAGCACCTCGTGTGTGATTAAGTTCAATGAACAGATCAAGAGATAAGGACTTCTAAAGCAAACACACTGCGTTATAATTTATTTTTATTTTTTCTTCCATGGAGGCCATGTGAGTAACAGCCAGGACATCTTTGACTAGTGCTGCATAACCGCAGTGATTTAACTCCTAAATAGCAGAGCAGTAAGCAGGGAGACAGCAGCGGCATGATCTATATACCAAAACTGCTTCATTTAACCATAGTTATTCTGGTGCTTAGCGTATCCCTTTAATGAAGGCGAACCAGGATATGATGTCATATGATGGAACCCTTTAACTAGCTCTCAACTATGCGATGTCCAATCATCTATCATGCTCTCAATGAAGTGTTGGTGATCATGGTGAAATATTAGGCCAACATCATCAACCTTTGAGAAGAACTGCCTAATACTTTAAACCCATATTAACAAATGATTTATGAAATGTGATTTTGTAACATAATCTTTATTAAAAAATTACCCACAGGAAATTCTAATCCATGTAGAGTAAATTGAGATTTATCAGTTGAAGCAATTTATTTGTATCTGTTTTATATAAACCATACAAGCATATTTAAGTGAAAATCAGCAATGAAGTATATATGGAGGTATCATCTCAAAATACTGTAAAACCCATAATCTTATATGTTTTTACAAACACTCTACTTTTTCTGGCCTAGGTACAGAGGATTCAATGAAGACTAAGTCTGGGTTTAAAGGTGGATTTCAGGAAGGACTGAGCCAAGCTGCTACCTTCTTAAATGCCACTGCCAGCATTTCTGAGACAAAGAGAGGTTATGTTGTGGAGAAACTTTGTCAACACATGGAAAACAGAACTTTTAAGAGTTTGCTAGAACCTGCACAAGAGGGACCATTGGGAGTTAATCACAGGGAGACCATCCCAAGCCTACCACAGATCTCTAGGATTCCAGTAGAACTGAAAAAAAAGGACCAATGTCCTGAAAGACAGTCTTGCACACCACTTCCCCAAAACTACCAATCATCCTCCAGTTCCGTTGAAGTGTCTTGTTTTAGGCCAGAATCTCCATCTTCAACGCAAAAAGTCCACACGAACAGCTCAAAAGAATCCATACAAAGAACACTCTTTCCCGCTCCTACCTCAAACTCTCATGTACCTCCAACCCTTGTGTGGAGACCCTGGCCATAAATCGTTACTTTTTTTTATTTTATTTTTTGGTATTATTTTTAGCACTATTGGGTTTATTTGCTATACACAAGTTTGTAGAGACTTAAAAACTGAATTCGAAAACTTGGGGATAGAGTGCTTATCTGGGAAAACCTTTCCAACTCTGCTATACTCAGTTTGGTTATTTTAGCCAAAGTTTTGCCACTTGCTTTCAGTTCGTATTATTTATAAGCGGCAGCAGATTCTGCAGCGCTGTTTAGTTAACTAGAATGTGGTGTTTAGTGAATTAAACACTGAGTGTCAGAGGGAAGTTGTCACTAGTCCCACTGACTCTCTCAAGCAGATTCATTCACTAACCTGTGAATTGTATGAAACTTAAAACAGGAAATGTAATTTTAGATTAAAATTGAATTTGGAGACTTTTTTTTTTTTTTTTTTTAAATCCACTATTTTAACCTAAAATTTGCAACTGAGCAGAATTCCATGTTTAGTGAATTACCCTCTTGTTGTAAATACATTTTGTAAACTTAACTTATATGTCCATTTTTGTTTATTTTTCCAGCGCTTCCAATGTGTAACATCTTTGTAAACATGCTTGGTAAATTAAAAGTTCACTTTTTTATTTTTTATTTTTTTTAACCCATTGGATTCCAAGTTGAAAATGATATTCATCGTTCCTTAAAAAGCTCTACTTAAAAGGGTGTTAAACATTTCAATAGAAGCGAATGTTAAAACACAACTGGTGTAAAACAGATATGTCTATCTGCAAATGATTGTGGCTTTATACCAACTACTGCCTCAGTTGATCAAGCTGACTGTAAAAATGAAAAGTAAATAGAGATGTCGCGAACCGTCCGCGAACGGCTCGCCACGGTTCGGCACGAACCGTTCGCGGCGAGCTCCGGTCAGCTGACACATCCCGGCCAATCTCCAGCAGACCCTCCCTCCCACCTCCTGGATAGCATCCATGTTGAAGGTAGCTTCAACATGGATGCTGTCCAGGAGGTGGGAGGGTCTGGAAGGGAGGGTCTGCTGGAGATTGGCCTGGATGTGTCAGCTGACCGGAGCTCGCCGCGAACGGTTCGTGGCGAACCGGGGTGAGCTGTTCGCGGGAAGTTCGCGAACGGTTCGCGACATCTCTAAATGTAAATTGTCAGAAATTCTGTGAATTTTACGTTTTTAGACCATGGGTGTCCAACCTTTTGGCTTCCCTGGGTTGCATTGAGTGCAGAGGACTTGTCTTAAATATGGCACTCACAAGGATAACAAATAAGGGGGTTATCTACCAAACAAATTTAAGGATACCAACTAAGGGGACTATCTACTAAACATGTATATACATATATAAAAGTAGACGGAGTGGTTAATAAAACAGAACCAATCAACAGGTGGAGCGCTCAAAGTGAGGTAACTCACCCCACTCTTGGTCCGTATAAGGTAACCTATACGTGGGATAGAGTAAACGATAATATTGTGTAGTATATCGCAAGTAATAGTGGGATGATAATGAAAAATATGAAGCCACTCACATGGTTCTGAGCCCTGGCTAGACAGGCTCAAAGCTCTTAGGCAGGCATGTTTGGGGTCACACGAAACCTTAACAGTGAATGAGGATCACATTGTACCTTTAAAAGATGAGAAACCGAATATGGTGCCGTATGTCGATGTGTATTGGTGCAGATGGCAAGAAAGTGCATAAAATTGCTCACCTGGTTCAGAGCCTAAATCCTGGCTCTGAGTATATAAGTATATGTGTCAAACAAAGGGGACACAAAACCCTTCTGGATGAGTAGCAGGAACACAAGATGCTGGTATCAACAGGTAATTAAAAAATAAACAATTTATTGTAAAGTATAAAATATTAACACAAATAAAAAATTATACTATATAAAAGCAATAATATAAGGAAAGTCCTTAGGATGATGCCTCGAGACGCGTTTCGCCAGACGGCTTTTTCAATCGGTGTGGTCCTCTATGTTCCAGCTTTTCTTTTATATCGTCAGTGTGCACTTGATTGGAGGTTTCCTTAATTTCGAATTGGCCGCGGCTGTGTCCCATGACATCATTTCCGCTTGCATCATCCAATAGTGCGGTCGCATTTCTGTTCATTCGTGTATGTATGAGTCTTTGGTCGCCATCTTATTTGAGGGCAAAGTAAATTCTCTATGTGCACATACAATGTCTCTCACGTGAAGAAACAGTGGGAGAGTAAAAGTAAACATTATAACAAATATAGTTAGTATATCAATAGATTCAGGGGAAATTGATACATAATCAAATTGTAAAAAGCTAAGGTCAATAAGCTTGTTTATATATCGTTCATTTAATATAATATATGGGCTTTAACTCATAGACCCCTAAATATGTAGTGCCCATAATGTATATACATATGTACACATAACACACTTAATCACAGACCTACACAAAGTTGCACAAATAAACACATAATCAGAGATGGACACAAGTATACATATACAATCACAGACATCATAGTCCTTATCAGAATGGAGCGGTTAATATGAAGTCCAAGAAAAAAAAACTACTGGAGCCAACAGAAAATGGCATTAGGCTTGTCAATAAGAGCAAAAACGTGTAGACACCACTGTGGTAGTCAGCAGAAGTGGGCAAAATGGTAAACAAAGTTAGCATTTAGTAATTATATTAAAAAAAAGTGAGGAAGATACAGATCTATAGGCAGATTAGGCAGAGAGAGGCAAAACACGTTATAAGAGCTTCCAAAGCACACAAGAAAAGGATATAGCCCAGTCCATTTTTTTAAATAAAAAAGGGTTAAAACTCACATAAATGAGGAAAGTAAAACCACGATTAGTTAGGTTAAAAAGGAAATGATGTAGGAGAGTATAAAGGTTTAGCGGACTACCTTAACTAATATTTTTTTACAGATGAAAGACCTCAATTGGGGGGCGAAAAAGACTGAGTCATTTGATACACGTGAGTTTACAGAGCAAGCGTTTCTATTTCAGCTGTCTCTAAAGTAAAGAGAAATAAGTCAATGGGACCTGATGGAATAAACCCAAAGTTATTAAAAGTGTACTAGCAAAACCATTAACAGATTTATTTAACCAATCATTGTTAACAGGAGTAGTCCACGACGTTTGGAAATTAGCAAATGTTGTGCCCATTCACAAGAAAGGTAATAGGGAGGAGTCGGGCAACTATAGGCCAGTAAGCCTTACTTCAGTAGTGGGGAAAGTAATGGAAACCATGTTAAAGGATAGGATTGATGAACATCTAAAATCACATGGATTTCAAGATCAGAGACAACATGGGTTTACTTCACGGAGATCATGCCAAACTAATCCGACTGTGTAACTAAAATAATAGATCAGGGTGGTGCAGTAGGCATTGCTTACCTAGATTTCAGTAAGGCTTTTGACCAGAGTTTGTTCTCCAATTAGCCGATTTAGGCAGCCGCCTAAGTCCTTGCGGCCACCTAAATCGCCTTAGGGCAGACTACCATGTCGGGTTCCTCAGTCAGAGACTGAGGACCCGACACAGGAGGGGGCCTGGCAGCTTGCCCATAATGCTGCCAGGTGCGAGGCCTCTCCTGTCAGTCTACCCGGGAGTGAGCTGCAGACTGGTGTCTCTCGATCTCGTGTTACCATGGCAATGCTCTGACTGGTGATTGTGAGATTTACCACATGGTCTGCAGCTCACTCCCCCTCCCCCCGTGTTACTGCCTCTTCACCCCCCCATCCAGTGGTGTATCTTGGTTTTGTGCTGCCCTAGGCAGGACAAAACTCAGGCACCCCCTCCCCCCGCGCCACCCCCACCCAACCCCCTCCCCCACCTCTCTAAATACACACACAAACACAGTCAGACACAAACACACACACACACAGTCAGACACATACACAGACACAAACACACACACACACACACACTCACAGTCAGACACACACAGTCAGACACAAACACACACACACAACACACACAGTCAGACACACACAAACACACAGTCAGACACAAACACACACACACACACACAGTGAGACACACACAGGTCACACACACACAGTCATACACATATGCAGACACAAAACACAGTCAGACACAAACACACACAGTCAGACACATACACACACACACACACACACACAGTCAGACACACACAGACACAAACACAGTCAGACACAAACACACACAGTCAGACACATACACACACACAGTCAGACACAAACACACACACAGTCACACACACACAGTCAGACACAAACACACACACAGTCACACACACACAGTCAGACACAAACACACACACAGTCACACACACACACAGTCAGACACACACACACACATAACTTTTAATTTAAATCCCCAACCTCTCTTACCTTTGGGAGTGCTGGGGGGTCTCTCCCCGGTGGTCCGGTGGTCCAGTGGCTGCAGGGCGGGTAGGCGGGCGGCTGGCGAGGGAGCACCTCCTATGAGCTCTCTGCTCAGCTCCCTCACGCGCCGGCTGCAGAGTGAGGCTGGGAGCCGGAAGATGACGTCATCTTCCGGCTCCCAGCCTCACTCTGCGGCGCGCGAGGGAGATGAGCAGTCAGTTCATAGGAAGAGCTCCCTCGCCAGCCGCCCGCCTGCCAGCGCCGCCCGCTCACGATGTCAGTTAGCCGCAAGGCTAACTAGACATTTGCCCTGGGCATTTGGGGGGCGGCGTTTTTTGCCGCCCCCTGAAAAATGCCTTGTTTGCCTCGCGGCTAATACGCCCCTGCCCCCATCCCCTGTCACTGCTCCTCCACCCTCTAACCCACTTACAGCCCCTCCACCCCACTACCCCTGTTACTGCCCCTCCATCCCACACACACCATGTCACAGCCCCCCTCTGCACACACTGTCACCCCATACACTATCACCATTCCTAAACACTTTCAGCCCCCACACACTGTATCCCCCTTCACCCAGCCACACTCACAATAACCCTCCTAATCCTGTCACTCTCACCCCCTCCAACCAAACCACTACAGCCCCATCATCCCACATCACAGGCCTTTGCTTTGCCACAATTACCCTATCACATTAACCCCCCTTAATCCTGTCAGACTCTTCTTCTCTTGCACTGTTGCACACAGTCCCCAACCCTGTCACACTCACATAAGCCCCTCCAACTCTGCCACACTCACCCCAAACCCTGTCACACTCTCCCTCCAACTCTGCCACATTCATCCTTCCACATTACTCTAATTCTGCCACATTAACTCCCTTAATCTTGTCACACTCACCTCCTCTCATGCATTGCCTCCTCCAAACATGGCACATTCACCCCAACCCTGTGATACACCCCCAACTATGCCACACACAGCCTGTCACATTAACGTCCTCCAATCCTGTCACACTTCCCCATGCCCTGTCACACTCCCTCCTCCATCCATGTCACAATCGCCCCCCTATCATTCTCACCTTCCCTCATTCTGTTACTCACCCTCCAACCCTGTGTCATTTATCCCCCTCACCCTGCCACAGTTACCACTTTACTCACCTTGTCACGGTCACAAACTGAAGACATTCATCATACATGAAGGGAAGGGGTTAATGATTCTCATCTATAATTTCTGATATTATATTCTCTTTCTTAAGATTTACACAAGAGCTAAAAACTAGACAAACCACAGGTTATTTTTGATTTATCACTTCTGCTTTTGAATCAACAGACGCATCCGCAAAGTAACGTTGACCTGATGCTTCCGAGAAAAGTATCATGGAAAATAAGACATGCTTGACCACAAGAAATGTGGTCTTCTGCAAAAATCAGCTATTTCCGCTTTTAGCAATGTTTATCTTTTGTAAGCATATTTTGACCAATGTATGTCAAAGTTCATGATCAATACTGTATAAATATGCCATCCTTTTTATAATACACTTGAAGATTATGGAAAGCAAAGAGTGTGTGTCTGGTTAATACGCTTCCATAAAAATCTTCCCTGAATATTCAGCTGACAATCGAGGGTTGGAGAATAGTGACCAGAGGGACCGAGTCACCAGAGTAGCAGATTTACCTTTCAGCTTGGTGGCAGCGGTGGGATTGTAGCCAAACCATTTTGGGTGAGTAGTAATTCCTTGTGTCTATCTTGACGCCCTGAATCTATGATCCCCATGGTTTTGTAAGTCTACATCATTTTAGGAAAGGTTATTTTGTACATGTGTTTTATGTGACTCAGTTTTACATAAGGTCCCGTTAAATTAGTCTAGTAAGGGAACTAGATAGAGAGATATATGTATTTCTAGTAAGTGAACTAGAGAAGGTCTAATAAGAGAATTAGACAGATAAAAGGAAGTCTATAAAGTGATATAGACAGAGAATTTAGTATATAAGGGAATATACTAGGATAGTGTACACAGAGTTTCAGGTTCACCTTGTCCACCCTCTAATTGTCATTAGTTAAGTCTGGTTGTGAGTGTGAATAAGTGTTTGAAAGATTTGTCCTAGAAATGGGAAATTACCATGCAAGAATATGAAGTAGTTAACTTTTCTTGTTCATATGTATTTTATGCTTAGATAAGGTTTATAATCATTAGTGCTGACTGTAAGGATATGAAATAGTTCAACTCTTTTTGCTTTATTCTTTATGTCACATAGAAGTATAAGCGTATTACTCTGTTTTATTGTAAGTTATTTCACATGGGATCTGTGTGCCTGGTATGATTGTTACTTTAATACCATAAGCCCACTACACTTTCTATGAGAGTGGGATAGTGTAAATGTGTTGCATTGTTTGCATGATGAGCTCAGTATTTTTATAACTGAGACAAAAGTCACTTCATTAGTATTTGAAAGTTAATTCCCCAGATGGGATTAATTGTATAGAACACCAATCAGCACATCTTCCCTGCCCTGTGTGTTTGTTGCAAAGGATCCATCCTGTTAATATGATTTTTGTTTGTAAATAAGAGCAACATTTACATTTTCAGCGGTCCAACACATGCTTCATTTTGTGCTGTAAGCTAACCTTTTTATTGCGACAGATGTTTTAAATGATCCAGTGTAATAACTACTGCATATGTTTTATGTCTTCTATGTCTCACATTATGTGTTATTTTAAATTATGGTATATAGCCTGGATCAGAGATCATGGACAAAGGTTTCTACCTGTTTTACTAAGGCTCTTGGAGACTGACCAGTCTAAGGTTTGCCATGCCTTTTAAACATGGTATAGAATAATTTTTTTTTAAGTCTCTGAGAGTTCTGTAAGATTCTGGTGAAACCATGTCTGTGTAATCTGGTCCAGATGTTTGCTCAATTTCTATAAAATTTAAGTTGATGCAGTATCATCTCAGATTAGTTAATGGAAGTTTCATACAAATATTTGAGTTATGAGCACGCTATATAAATGGATCCTTTCTCTATATACAATACTATAGTAGATTAAAGTAATGAAGTTAATAAGAATTAAAATAAATAAATAAATAAAAAGTATACATAAGAATCCCTAAAATAAATCTAATACAAACTAAAATTGGTATACCTTACAATAATATGTTCTGAGTACAGCTGTTAACTGTTTATTCTGTGTAAATGGTGACTGTGATAATGTGTGAAGTGTGCAGCTTAACTGGAAAGTGGTTTAATTTATATGTTGCTGTGTTGTTTTAAATTATATTTGAATCAGTTTGTCTCAGTCTAGTGATACTGATACAAATGCCAGTCAAATAACCTAGCAAATAACTGTTTTATTAGCTGTTGAATACTAGTGTTTTGGCCAAGAGAGGCTCTGTGTTGTGTTCTGATATAGCTATATGGGAATGGAGATTTGGAGGTGTTAGTTTAAGACTGCTTTCATATTGTGTCTACCCGTGTTTCCTAGGAGGGACACAGAGTGTGTAGTTGCGTGCCCATGAATGTGTTTTCTGTATTGGCATATCTGCTGGGTATCCATTATGTGTTTCTACTACGTCTGTTTTGTGAGATGTCTGTTTTGTGAGATGTCTGTTTTGTGAGATGTCTGTTTTGTGGGATGTCTGTTTTGTGAGATGACATGTAATATTACATTGGATGCTGAGTATGAGTTATATGGTTTGAAATGAATTGGTGTGTTATGTGTTTCATGTATTTTATTGTCCATTGTGTAGGAGTTTAACTAGCAGAGTGATTTGCATATCATTAACGCAAGCATTTAGTGTTTTTACAAAAGGTGAAATGCTGTCCAGCCGGCTAGAATGAAACAATTGTATGCTATCGCTCCTGAAGCACGAAAAGCGCTTGTTACATCCCACGTGAAAGGGGCCCCGCAAACTTCTGCTGTTCAAATCGTGGCTCCACATTTCCATTTGCAAACTGATTAATCCTGAAAGTCATTCTTTTACTGATAAAAAGGATAAATGGACAAGATGTCTCTCCCTCATAAAGGAGTTCTAATAGGGGAGTATTGTCCAGCTCAGAGTTAACTCTACTTTTAAAGTATATTGCATTGTTTGTGTCAAAGTAAGATTCATCTAATATGCCTCATTGATTATGGGATAATAATAAAATTGTATTTTTAATAGGGATTAGACAAATTTCTGAAATTTATAAGTGAGGTAATCTTAATCTCCTAAACTACTGTATGATATTTGTATGGGTAAAGTGAAAGCATTTTGCAGATCCAGAAGAGGATTAATAAATAATATAATAATCTCAGTAGGAGCCAAATTATGCAAAGAGGCTATCCAAAGTACGCACTAACGGGTTAAACTTGTTTTCTTGATAAGCTTATAACATTTAGTTTTGTGGTTAGACTTTTGATACTCAATTTGAAATATGTCCCAATTACATCCTTGCATGGCCCCAGGTACAGGTAGCAATATGTGTTTTAAAAATTTGCAAGGTCTTAGTGTTTTCAATATATTATAATAATGGAAAAGTACCTAACCGCATGTCTGCATTACGCTCATGACACAGACTGTCAGTATTGCAAGCCCTATATGAAGGCTATGCTTTAATTGTCGATGTATATACCCCTAGACAACCTTGCTTTATATACAAAATTTAACTATCCATTAAACCTTTAAAAGCTTATTAATATTATATCTGTGTGGTACACAAAGAGGGGATGTGAGTTCGGTAATCCCGACCTGCATATGGAATAAAGGAAGAGGTAGAGGATTTGGTCAAAGGGTCTAACTTTTGTAGAGGTAACAACTTCAGCATTGGTGGAACACACTGTTCTAATTGTGGATAGCAGGGTCACTAAAAAAATGAGTGCCCAAACCCACCCCCACAGATTCCTCAATATCAACCACAGCTTCCAATCTATACCCACACCCAACAGCCCCAGCCTAATACACAGATGGTTCAGGTTTGTAATATTTTATATAGTTTTAGGTGTTAATCCAAGAGTATTGAATTATTCGGGATTATTAAAGTAATTAATTTTGAATATCAGATCAAGGTTCCAGTTTAGGAACAGAGTTTTATTGGGAATTATCCCCATATGTATATGTTAGTGTTTTAATATTCATCCTAACAAGGATTTCTATAGAGTGAGTGCTACTCTCATCCGTACAAAGGCATTCCAAAGGGGTATTATGTAAAACTTCATAGAAGACAGATTGCATAAAATATAAGCAAATATAAGAGAAGTACATGTTACACAAATTAAGGATTTAACCTTAATCTCTAATTTAAGTTTTAGCCTAGATAATTAATTAATGTTGTATTGATCCTTGTGTTTGTATGTTTGTAGAGACCGTCCTGGAGTGTTTGTGCCGCCTGATTTCTGGGACTACACACTAATCTCTCTGGCTGACCATGCAATAAGTATTTTGCAATTACATCTGTTTGGTCATTATCCATGCAGGCCGAAGAAACTGAGATACTTATTTATGAGGACATAAACTTTGCACGCAAGAACCTGGAAAGTCCTGAAGGTGCAGTGCTGTCTAATGCCGCTGGTTCTGTAATAACCCTTTCAACCATTGGGGTGTTGCACAGAGCTTTGTGGTGAAAATCCAGCAAACAAAAGAAGAACTAAGAACTATATGGAAGCTGACATTGTCTTGTTGTCAGCCATATTGCTACCCTTAGCCATTTTTATGGAACAAAATGTCTGGTGTCTAAACTGATTTCTTTATACTCTGTGAAATACTTATTCTATTTTTCTGGACTATGCTGAACTATTGAACTAATTTTATTTTTATTTTTGTAGAGTTAGCCAGAGAGAGAGGAAGTGTTAGCTGACCCAGGGATGGATGTACTATGTGTATCTTTGATGTATGTTGAGTGTGCCAAGGATGGATTCCCATGTTTTGAGGAACTGCGTGAGGATATGACTGGTTTTGACTGGACTTTTGGAATAGCGAAAAGGTTAAAAGATATAGGACGCAAGGTCCTGGTTGTGATTATTGTCAGAATTTCAAGCTAGATTATAATTTATCTCATGAATTAATATGTAAGAAGTGTTTCCCAATTCCTCCCAATACCCAAGCTATGTACTCACAGGTGCGGGTATTATAAGTCATAAGTGGTGTCAACTGTGAGGGGATGACATGTCTAACACGATCGCGGCCCCCACTCAGGTTTTCCCTAAATGTTCTTTTTCCTCAAATATGAGTTTTTGCCACTGGGTTTTTGCCTGGCCAAAGATCATCGGGTGGACTGGTAATCCTAGACCCGGGTCATTGGACGGGGGATAGGTATTATTCCCACTTTGACTATATGCGCCCACTTGCGTGGATGAAGGAGGAAAACAACTATTGGGAATAATATACTTTGCCCATATTTACCTAGGGCTTATGATACAGATGGCATGTTGGTTAGTCTGTTTAAAATTGGTTAACATGTCAGCTATTTGCAATAATTATTGTTATGGTTCTGGTCCTTGCTCTACTTGTTTATGCTATTTTTAAGACTATTGTATTCTGCATTTACAAACATACATGCAACACTGTTCCTGTAAAATCCCCAGCTTGCTATGATGAGTATCTCCAAATGTATACACATAACCGAAGCAATGGTGAACATGCTGATACAGATCTATAAGTTTGTGGTACTGGTCAGATGACTAGTCCTATGCTATGGGAATAGTGGCCGAAGACATAATGAAAGACCTGCAGGATTGACTAGCAATCCTGAATATACCATGGCAGATGGCTGGTTGTCTGACCAAGACTCCTTAAATGGGGTATGAGCAAGGTCTTGCTCAAAGAGGGGAATGAAGGGAAGGGGTTAATGATTCTCATCTATAATTTCTGATATTATATTCTCTTTCTTAAGATTTACACAAGAGCTAAAAACTAGACAAACCACAGGTTATTTTTGATTTATCACTTCTGCTTTTGAATCAACAGACGCATCCGCAAAGTAACGTTGACCTGATGCTTCCGAGAAAAGTATCATGGAAAATAAGACATGCTTGACCACAAGAAATGTGGTCTTCTGCAAAAATCAGCTATTTCCGCTTTTAGCAACGTTTATCTTTTGTAAGCATATTTTGACCAATGTATGTCAAAGTTCATGATCAATACTGTATAAATATGCCATCCTTTTTATAATACACTTGAAGATTATGGAAAGCAAAGAGTGTGTGTCTGGTTAATACGCTTCCATAAAAATCTTCCCTGAATATTCAGCTGACAATCGAGAGTTGGAGAATAGTGACCAGAGGGACCGAGTCACCAGAGTAGCAGATTTACCTTTCAATACACACATGCACAAAGGTCACAGGCAGCCCCCATAAACACCACACATCACAAGCAGCTACCCTACACACATTCAGTCCCAGACAAATACTCATAAAGACATTTACACACAAGGATACTCTCTGTCAGACAAACACTTTCATGCACATACACAGGTAGACAATGCCAGACACACTCAGAAATACACACACTGGCAGTAATGTATACACGACTGCCAGGCTATGTCATCATACTCCGCAGTCATGTATAAATGATTAGCATAACTGCTAATTAAATTTGTTTATTGCATTAATTTAGTTTGCAAATTATGCTATAACTACAGTCAGAGAGCTCACAACACAGCGGCACAGGGAGCCGCAACACTGCAAGCCTCTGAACAATGAATACAGAGACTAGCTCTCTGTATCCAGCGCTGCAAGCTTGTTGTGATGAGACCAATCTCGCCACTGTGCATTGGAGGAGCCTGGTTGCCTGCCTGCTGCCTTTGGACTATGGCCCCATGTTGAAACGCTTGATTTTCCCCTGCAAAGACACAAAAGCCGGGTCATTCGGTACTTGCCCTATTTCAACAGTGATACCCCAGATAGCTATGCCATGCTATGCTATGCCCATTCGTATAACGAAAGACTATGTGAAAGACTTTGTCTCCATGGAAATTGAACTGTATATATGTGTTCTGAGCGCCTTTCATTAATAATGTGCGCTCAGATCTAAGCTATCTGGGGATATGTTGAATGTACCTGTTTTATGCAATAGCTGCACAGTTATATATTTTTATGTATTTTATTGTCTTTTGCTACCATGTTTTCAATGGAGTTTTGCCTCTGTCCTTGGAGATAATTGGATTACTTCCCAATTATCTCCAGGATAGAAGACTCTGTGGAACTGGTTCTGGGCAGAAAAGCCATGCTTCATTTGGTCACAAAGGCATTCGATCTAACTTTCAACCCACTGGACCAATTTGTATGATTTTGACATATGTTTGTATTTGGAGTATGCTGATTATGAAAATGTGAATGTGATGTATACTTTTAAAGTTATGAATAATGTGGAAAAACTGTATTTCTCTGCCTGTGATAATTACATTAACCCATTGTGTAAGGTAATTGTATCACAGGCAGAGTGTGTGTGAGTGTCTGAGTGTATTGTACGTGTTTATTGGTTGTTTTACAAAACCCTGTGGGTGGTACTAATGTGTATATAAGAACAATAAACCCACAACTCTGCCTGTTCCTATTTTGACCCTCAAAACGGAGCCTTGTCTCGTTCTTGGGGGGATTTATTGTAGTAAACCTTTCGTATGGTTTTTTCCTATTCGACTGCTTAAAGCATTCGCATGTTTGAGAGCATTCATATGCTTCTCCGGTTCGGTGGATTGTCTCTGGAAGGGGAAGATCTACTAAACGGCGGTTTAACCCTTTTATGCCCGGGGTGCTGTTACACTTGTCCTTCAAAACAACTATAGCACCTTTTACACACAATGCAACCCCTATTTATTTTCCACTTTGGATGTTAGTGGGGGCCTCTGGTTTGAGTTTCGCCGAAGGCCTCACAAAGTCTAGAGCCACCACTGCTTTTAACACTGTCGCACATAAAAGGCTGAGTAACATACAACAGAGAGTTGTAGTCAATGGAGTATATTCAAAGCTCAGGCTTGTCACCAGTGGGGTACATCAGGGATCTGTACTTGGACCCATTCTCTTTAAAAAATTTATTAGTGATATTGCAGAAGGTCTTGATGGTAAGGTGTGTCTTTTGCTGATGATACTAAGATATGCAACAGGGTTGATATTCCAGGAGGGATAAGCCAAATGGCAAATTATTTAGGTAAACTAGAAAAATGGTCAGAGTTGTGGCAAATGACTTTTAATGTGGGTAAAAACCCAAGGGCAGATTACAGAATATTTGATAGAGTCCTAACCTCAAAATCTGAGAAAAATGATTTAGGTGTAATTATTTCCGATGACTTAAAGGTAGGCAGACAATGTAATAGAGCAGCAGGAAATGCTAGCAGAATGCTTGGTTGTATAGGGAGAGGTATTAGCAGTAGAAAGAGGGAAGTGCTCATGCCATTGTACAGAACACTGGTGAGACCTCACTTGGAGTATTGTACACAGTACTGGAGACCGTATCTTCAGAAGGATATTGATACCTTAGAGAGAGTTCAGAGAAGGGCTACTAAACTGGTTCATGGATTGCAGGATAAAACTTACCAGGAAAGGTTAAAGGATCTCAACATGTATAGCTTGGAGGAAAGACGAGACAGGGGGGATATGATAGAAACATTTAAATACATAAAGGGAATCAACACAGTAAAGGAGGAGACTATATTTAAAAGAAGAAAAACTACCACAAAAAGAGGACATAGTCTTAAATTAGAGGGACAAAGGTTTAAAAATAATATCAGGAAGTATTACTTTACTGAGAGGGTAGTGGATGCATGGAATAGCCTTCCAGCTGATGTGATAAATGTTGAGTTTTAACGATGATGGAGTTTAACCCCTTAAGGACCAAACTTCTGGAATAAAAGGGAATCATGACATGTCACACATGTCATGTGTCCTTAAGGGGTTAAACATGCGTGGGATGTAAGGCTATCCTAGAAATGAGAGACTAAAGAAAGAAATTGGGCAGACTAGATATTCTGAATGGTTCTTATGTGCAGTCACATTCCAAGTTTCTATGTTTGTTAAATAAATTATCAAATTTTTCCTATTTTGAGCTAAAATTTGAAATTCTTGGAGTTTAGTGAACATATTCCATTACATTGATGCATATTTATTACCAAGTATACATTACACAGCAAATAAAATCAATGTATACACACGTACTATCTCTCATCTTTCACCTTCCAGCTAGAAATGCCAACTCACCCATCACAAGGTGGCTCGCCGTGATCGTATAGTGGTTAGTACTCTGCGTTGTGGCCGCAGCAACCCCGGTTCGAATCCGGGTCACGGCAGTTTTTTTTTTCTTCTTTTAATCTTTTTCATAAGGTCGCACTGACCCCCCCTGTAAAATGAGTATTTGATAAATATAAGGACTACTTTGTGTTTTTCCTATGTCTGACACTTCTGGACACTAGACAAAGCTACCACCGTCTACAAGCCTTATCTCCTTCTATAAAACAGTCTCTTCCCTCAACATTACAGCCCCATCCTCCCACACTACAGCCCCTAACTCCCTTACACTTTAGCCCCATCCTCGCACACTACAGCCTCTATCCTCCTCTATACTACTGCCTCTATTTCTACACTACAGCCCACAACTCCCTTATGCTACAGTTCCTAACCCCTTACACTACAATCCCCTATCTTCCTCTACACTACGGCCTCTATCACCTACACTACAGCCTCTATCACCTACAGTACAGCCCCTAGAGCCCCATCAGCCCACACTACAGTCCCCAGCATTGTATGCAACTGCCCCATCATCCCACACTACAGTCCCACCCCCCTTACACTACAGCCCTATCTTCACAAACTACAGCCCCTATATCCCCTTGCTCCACAGCCGCTACCTCCTATTATTATTATTATTATTTTTATTATTATTATTGCCATTTATTTAGCCCCAACAGATTCCGTAGCGCTTTATAATATTATGCGAGGGGGGATTTACCTATAAATAGGACAATTACAAGAAAACTTACAAGAACGATAGGTTGAAGAGGACCCTGCTCAAACAAGCTTACAGTCTATAGGAGGTGGGGTATAAAACACAGTAGGACAGACCCCAACCACTTGCACTACAGCCCCATTATCCCACATCACAGGCCCAAATCTAAACACTACTGTCCTATCCTCCCACACTATAGCCCCTATCTCTCTTTACAGTATCCTACACTACATACCCCAACATCTTTATACTAAAGACCTATCCTCCCACACACTACAGCCCCTATCTTCTTCTATGCTACCATTTCTACCTACTATACTACAGCCTCTACCTCCTACACCACAGCCCCCCATTCCTTATACTGCAGCCCATCATACATAATCTACCCCTATCAACCACAAACACACACATTACTGCTCATACCTCCATACATACTACAGCCCCTATCCTGCCTCATGCACGCACTGTACAATATTACAGCCTCTATTTTCCCCCACTCATGCTACAGCCCCATTCCAAACCCCCAGCCCCTGTCACACACACACACAAACACTACAAATCCTACCCATACACAGAACACCACCTACCCTGACAAGCATTGCCACACCACATGCTAGGTCCCTTCAAACATGCAAAACGTCAAGCAACCTCCCCTCACACAATACCACAAGCAACCTCCCCTCACACAATACCACAACAAGCAACCTCCCCTCACACAATACCACAAGCAGTGTCCTTTCACACAATACCTCAGACAACCTCCCCTCACACAATACCACAACAAGCAGCCTCCCCTCACACAATACCACAACAAGCCTCCCTTCACACAATACCACAAGCGGTGTCCCCTCACACAATACCTCAAGCCACCTCCCCTCACACAATACCACAAGCAGCCTCCCCTGACACAATACCTCAAGCAGTGTCCCCTCACACAATGCCACAAGCAACCTCCCCTCACACAATACCACAAGCAGCCTCTCCCTCACACAATACCTCAAGCAGTGTCCCCTCACACAATGCCACAAGCAACCTCCCTCACACAATACCTCAAGCAGTGTCCCTCACACAATGCCACAAGCAACCTCCTCACACACAATGCAAACAGCCTCCCCTCACACAATACCACAACAAGCAGCCTCCCATCACACACAATACCCAAAGGGAACCTCCCTCACCACAATACCACGACAAGCAGCCTCCCTCACACACAATACCACAGCAACTCCCCTCATGCAATACCACAACAAGCAGCCTCCCCTCACACAATACCACAAGCAACCTCCCCTCACACAATACCACAACAAGCAGCCTCCCCTCACAAAATACCACAAGCAACCTCCCCTCACACAATAACACAACAAGCAGCCTCCCCTCACACAATACCACAAACAACCACCCCTCACAGAATACCACAAGCAACTTCCCCTCACAGAATACCACAAGCAACTTCCCCTCACACAATACCACAACTAGCAGCCTCCCCTCACACAATACCACAAGCAATCTCCCCTCACACAATACCACGACAAGCAGCCTCCCCTCACACAATACCACAAGCAACCTCCCCTCACACAATACCACGACAAGCAGCCTCCCCTCACACAATACCACAAGCAACCACCCCTCACACAATACCACAAGCAACCTCCCCTCACACAATACCTCAAACAACCTCCCCTCACACAATACCACAAGCAGTGTCCTTTCACACAATACCTCAAACAACCTCCCCTCACACAATACCACAACAAGCAGCCTCCCCTCATACAATACCACAAGCAACCTCCCTTCACACAATACCACAACAAGCAGCCTCCCCTCACACAATACCACAAGCATCCTCCCCTCACACAATACCACAACAAGCAGCCTCCCCTCACA
>OW240914.1:25074492-25183347 GCA_933207985.1 Pelobates cultripes
CACACAATACCACAAACAGTGTCTCCTCACACAATATCACAAACAGTGTCTCCTCACACAATATCACAAACAACCTCCCCTCACACAATATCACAAACAGTGTCTCCTCACACAATATCACAAACATTGTCCCCACACACAATATCACAAACAGCCTCCCCTCACACAATACCACAAACAGCCTCCCCTCACACAATATCACAAACAGCCTCCCCTCACACAATATCACAAACAGTGTCCCCTCACACAATATCACAAACAGCCTCCCCTCACACAATACCACAAACAGTGTCTCCTCACACAATATCACAAGCAGTGTCTCCTCACACAATATCACAAACAGTGTCTCCTCACACAATATCACAAACAGCCTCCCTTCACACAATACCACAAACAGCCTCCCTTCACACAATATCACAAACAGCCTCCCCTCACACAATATCACAAACAGTGTCCCCTCACACAATATCACAAACAGTGTCCCCTCACACAATATCACAAACAGCCTCCCCTCACACAATATCACAAGCAGCCTCCCTCACAGGGAATACCACAAGCGATTGTCCCTCACACAATACCACAAGCAGCCTCCCCTCACACAATACACAACAAGCCTCCCCTTCACACAATACCTAGCGGTGTCCCTCACACAATGCACCTCAGCCACCTCCCTCACCCAATACCACAAGCAGCCTCCCTCACACAATACCTCAAGCAGTGTCCCTCTGTCACCACAAGCAGCCTCCCCTCACACAATGCAAACAGCCTCCCCTCACACACAATACCTCAAGCAGTGTCCCCTCACACAATGCAAAGCAACCTCCCCTCACACAATACCACCACAACAACCTCCTCACACAATACCACAACAAGCAGCCTCCCACCACACACAATACCACAAGCAACCTCCCCTCACACAATACCACAACAAAGCAGCCTCCCCTCACACAATACCACAAGCAACCACCCCACCACACACAATACCACAAGCAACCTCCCTCACTCCAATACCACAAGCAGCCTCCCCTCACACAATACCACAACAAGCAGCCTCCCCTCACACAATACCACAACAAGCAGCCTCCCCTCACACAATACCACAAGCAACCACCCCTCACTCAATACCACAAGCAGCCTCCCCTCACACAATACCACAAGCAACCTCCCCTCACACAATACCACAAGCAGCCTCCCCTCACACAATGCCACAAGCAACCTCCCCTCACACAATACCACAATAAGCAGTCTCCCCTCACACAATACCTCAAGCAGTGTCCCCTCACACAATACCACAAGCAACCTCCCCTCACACAATACCTCAACAACCTCCCTCACACAATACCACAAGCAGTGTCCTTTCACACAATACCTCAAACAACCTCCCCTCACACAATACCACAAGCAGCCTCCCCTCACACAATACCACCAACCACCCCTCACACAATACCACAACAAGCAGCCTCCCCTCACACAATACCACAAGCAACCTCCCCTCACACAATACCAATACCCTCACACAATACCACAAGCAGCCTCCCCTCACACAATACCACAACAAGCAACCTCCCCTCACACAATACCACAAGCAGCCTCCCCTCACACAATACCTCAAACAACCACCCCTCACACAATACCACAAGCAGTGTCCCCTCACACAATACCACAAGCATTGCCCATATATTACATTTAACAATCATGGCCCATATATTACATAAATACATAGTTACATAGGCTGAAAAAAGACATGCGTCAATCGAATTCAGCTGTTTTTGCTATTGATCCAAAAAAGACAAAAGACCCACTTTGAAGTGCTTTCCAATTTTACAACAAACCTGGAAAAAAAATGATTTGTCAAACACTATATAAAGGGGACACTATAGGCATCCAGAGCACTTCAGCTTATTGAAGTGGTCTGGGTGCATTTTCCCCGGTCCCTTAACCCTGAGCATGTAATTATTGCAGTTTTTAATAAACTGCAATAATTACCTTTGAAGGTTAACTCCACCACTTGTGGCTGTCCAGCCACTAGAGGGACTTCCGGGTGATTAGTCTACTTTTGGTCGCCTAACTGGCGCTGAACGCTCTTACACTATGCATGAGGACATCCGGATGCACCTGAAACCCCATAGGAAAGCATTGTATAATGCTTTGATATGGGGGAAGCCCTGATGCGAGTATGGCCATTGACTACGTGAGGCCGTTGGGGAGCAGCAAATGTGGACCCCGAGCCAGTACCGACGGGCATCGGCGTTGGACTGAGGTAAGTGGCAGAAGGGTTTTTAACACCTTCTGCACCACAGAGTGACAGGGGGGCACTATAGGGAGCTATTGTGCCAGGAAAACTAAAGTTTCCTTCAGCTGCTCAGTTGGTCCAGACAGGCTATAATCTAAACAAAACTCTGGCTCATTCGGAGACAGTATTGCAAACTCTTAACATTGTTAAAGAACCACTGTCTTTTTTAAGTTTCTGTTTCCTTATTTCCCTTGCATCTTAAAGAAACACTCCAGACCCTGAAAGCACATTATCTTGATAACATGCTCTACATATGAACAGTGTGTCCCTTTTTTTTTCATTTTACTAAAAGTGCAATTTTCAACGGAAATTGTCACTTTTATAAATCAACCTTGTTACACACCTCTAGCTGTCCATCAGACAACTAGTCCTGTTACTACCTGGTTTGCTAAACTCAGAGAAGTTAGACTCAAGAGGCAGCAATTGCCAGAGCACCTCATTGACTTCTCATTGAGCTGCATTAGGAAGTCTGTGATTGGACAGCCACAGAAAGTCTGGTCGGATTAGAAGGGGAGGGCTTGCAAAGGCTGCAGATAAGAGATCTGTAGCTTTTAGAAGTTGTTTTTAGATATACCCGTAATTAAAAATATATAATTAAATGCATGCATGTTTTCATTGGGATATATCTACTAAACATGGATTTTTATTTTGTAGTTGGGCAGTCGAGTGCCCCTTTAATGATTATACTCCCTTGTCACATGCTGGATCTTAATATCTGGTAGTTCTTCTCTACCCATGAGGTCTGCGGTTTGCCCTTTCTGTGATGGATTATTGATAAAGTTGATTGGCAACTCAAACAGAACCTTGTTTAAACTACATCCACTGTCACGTTTTGTCAACTAGACATGAGTTAAAGTAGCCCCTTTCTTTATACATTTATAAAAACTACAGCAGTCAGTAAAAAAAATAACAAGAGGTATAGACACCATCTCTTGTGTCTGTTTTATACAACAGGGCACTATTATCCAACCAGAGTATAATGTTTTAAGATTTAGTGTGAAGAAGGCAGGACATTGAAGCCCCTTGTGACATTTCTTTGAACCTCACATCCTGGATGAACCTGACATATACATCCAGGTTAATGTTTGCTCAATATGGTAAGTGTTATGCTTGATATATGGGAGGAGTTGACTTTGTGGCGCCATGTAGAGAGACACATTCCATAATTCTCATCTTCTCCTACGCCAAGTGTCCCATGAAGCCGAGAGACAGAGAGCTGGCCCTTTCCCAGAGTAGGGTGTGAAATTACCTTGTGAAGGCAAATTTTACAGCTGGTGTCACATTTATTGTCTCCAAACCTTGTAACGTGACAATTAAGTGAAAGTGTGTACATGGGAAAGACACACTCTCTAGAACTGATCCACTCCCTTTTGCTCTCTCTGACACATTTTAGGAGGCTTTGATCTTCCAAACCCAGGTCCACAAGTGCTGTCACTATAGTTTCACAAATTCTCATAGTCAGAGGGAAACACATTTTTGGGTTATTTACAAGCCTCTAAATGTGCCGCTAAACTGTAAATTTAATGAAACATTTCAGGTTCCCATTACAAAATGGGCTCTAAACTTAGATAAATTAGGGGTCAACACATTTGTAACACATTTGTAAAATACCAGTATAAATTGAAAAAAAAATCACAATAAAATAAGCTCTTCTTTTTTTTCACCCTAACTTATACATCCACTGTACCTGTGTCAATGTGTCTTGAATAGAAGTAGCTACAATGTGTTAATGTTTTCTAAGTTTGCAAGATATTCTTCGTAAGGCTTTGCTGTTTGGGGTAGTTCCTAGGTTATGGAGTTAATTTATTAAAGCTTGAGATATAAGTCATATACTAGGATCTTAAAATATGATATGAGCAGAAAAGAACATTCATGAAAAAATTAATTCTGCTCATGCATACACTTTTCAAATCCCCTTTCTTGAGTTTTTCCAAATTCCGTGCATGAAAACCAACCACATTTTCAGTAGTTTGGCTCATGTTTATTTAAGTAAATATGTGAGTTCTTAAACCGTCTTTTACCACAAAATAATGAACTTGTTCAATGTAGCAAACTCATCGCTCGCGACATGGCTCCCTGAAATTTGCCAGCCTGTCTATGATGACTTCTGAGCATGCCACTTACCACGCAGATTTAAATAAAACTTAAGGAACCTCACGGATTTAAATAAAACTGAACGCATCTCATTTCAATAAAAATGGAACATACCACAAACTCTAATACAGAGCTTGTTCAGTTCACGTTAACTTCACTTGGTTTCAGGAAATGGTAATGTAGAGCTGCTACTATTTTTACTTAAAATGCATTTACGAGATATGAGACAAACTTTTGAAATATTGTTGTGTAAAGTGGGTGCACTATCAAATTCCATTAGATGCCAAAACCAGCACACACTCCTCAAATTTATCAACTGTGAATATTACGATGTATATAAGTCCAATATTGCTCTCCATTTGGCCAACCATTTATTAGCCACCACCAGAGCAGCCTAATATGACCCCCTGAAGCGGCCCAGCCTAGTATTGCCACACTGACATATTCCAAAAACCATTAAAGAGGTAGGGGATAATGGCTGTTGGTCTTCTCACCTCTCCTTCCTTCTAACACCTCTGCACACTTCCACGCAGAGCCCCACAGCAGGGATATAAGCCCTAGGGTGGAAAGGAACAAGAAGGACAAAAGGTTATCAGAATCCCTTTAAAATTTCAAAGGAATATCATTGGTCACTTGCTGGGCAGACATTGTGGATATGACTCTGTTCTATTGGGTGATATCTATTCAAAAACAAAACACTCAACTGGCCTCATAATAGAGGCATAGTCACTCCACCCTGGAAACATTACACACATTTTATATACAAACAAAAAGAGAATTGTTAAGACATGTAAGTCAATTTGTCTGATATTTTAATGTCAGTCAGATATACTTTATCATTACAATACTGGTCATTTTTAGCAACAAAAATTTATCCACACAGAATTGTGCTTCAATTACCAGCAGTTTAGCTTTGTCAGCTCATTTCAGCTTGGCGTCCATTGAAATCACTCACTCAAATGTTACTTTCCTCCTTAAATTGACTAATGGTATCCTTAGTGTTGTGGAGAAATTGTCCTTTATTTTCTCAAAGACTTACTCACTAGCTATAAATAACCCTACTACAGGCCTCTGGTTATTGCTTCTTGTATAAAATTTGGGCAATAACTCTTTAATCAATCCCAGAGAAATATCCAATGTTCAGAACGTCCACTACTTACAAATTGTATTTTATTTTTGATATATCTCTTCTTATCCAGCTAGAGAAGGAGTGTTGTAAATGATTTTACATGTTTTTCTCTCAGTAAACTAATTTTCCATTATATCTCATAACTTTCACAGGACTACAGCTGTCTACACCTTCAGATCCTCAGTGACTTCGGTGGCTTTTTAGGTCAACCTGGATAATAGTTGGATTTGTTTAACCCAATGGTAGGGCGGGAATATTTAAAAGCAATAATTTCACCCGCTTTTGCCAATTCGTCTCTCTTTTAGAAGTCCAGCAGAGACAGTTTCCCATATGGAGTGAAATTAACATTAACAGCAAGGTGTAAAATCTTACTGTCATTAAACCTTGGAGTAGGACCATTAAACCAGTGGTGTGATCCTGGGAAAGTTGCCTCCCTTGTCCAACACCTGTACTGATCCCTTTTGTCTTTTTTGATCTTCAGCACAAGGTCCTCAGAACATGTTATTTTAAATTCCTACTAAATTCCCCTTTAGAAAGATAGGATTATTAAAAGTAGGCGCTTGATGACCTACAGGAAAAATAAAGATATTGGCAAATGATATGTCTATAAAGAATACTTAGTAACCTGTTTTAATCAGTTACATTCTAACAATAATACACTTATAATAATACATGTATCTGCCAGTCACTAGCACAATCCTTCCCCTTGTAATTATGGATTTAATAGCCCAATTTGTGTTTTGTATTATTAAGGTGGACTCTTCTTGCTCACTAAATTTACAGATATAGCTTTTTGAGGGTAAAGAAAATATCCATTCTGTTAGTTGTTCAAAGAATCAAAATATGAAAAACTGAAATTAAGAAAATTGATTCTGAAGGCCATCTTCTGCCTGAGAACACAAGCCATGAGATGACCATGAAGCCTTTCAAATCATTTGATGAGATATGATGATCATCAATATTTATCATTTCAATAATATATAAAATGTCAGCATATTCTGTTTGACTGTTTATATAGTAAAGGAAACAAAGTAATTGCAATCTGGACAAATTGGATAATCACGAAGAAGAGGTGATGAAGGCCCTGGACAAATGGGATTCCAGTCTATGCATTCTTCTGATTTCAAATTCACTACTTTATAAGTTCAACTAATTGTTCAAACCATAAAGCACCAGGCCAAGGCAACCCACAGAAATGTGGTGCACAGTTATCATAATGTCACTTAATTATAGTTTAGATTTAAAATATAAACTTTGGCTGATTGTTAAATCCAGTAAAGGTGTTGCAGACAAGTCCTTCACAATTGTCTCATCTTGAACCTGTTAAATCATGGAATCCCCCCACCTCTCACTAGGCAGACAAACATCAAACACTTAACAGCAATGGGAGCAAAGTGTGCCAGGAAGTGTGTGACAAAGTGTGTTCAGGTGACAGTCTTTGCAAATTAACCCCCAAGGCAAGTCTGGCTTCAGTTTGCCTATGTCAGTTAAATCCAGTTTGAAGTCGATGTCAATCAGGGATATCTGATTAATATAATGACGGTAACCAAAACAGAGAATATACCGAGTCGTGTACTGAAAATTATCGTGAGACGGTGTTGGTTCCAAAACGGTCTCTGTGCATGTATCTCTGCTGTTTATCGCAAATTATAATATTGTTAATGTTATTTATTTGGAGTTCAGATACATTGAAACGGTTTCATGTTTGGTATAAATACATGTCAGTGATGGCTAGTCTTGGGAACACGCCCATTTGTGATATAAATTTCTCATGAATCTTATACTATATTTACATGGTTGCTTCTTTTAGTGAATAAATATTATTTGACTGTATGCTTGTTTCACCGGCCACACCAATGCAATTTATTAAGAATTGCAGAACAGACAATATTCCTGTATAAGTGAGTTTATTCCATCATAGGCTAATTTCTGAAAGGTACCAGGGGTAGGAAGTTGTTTATTATTCCGATGTTTAATTTGTACAATACAGTTTCTCCTTATAATTATTTTTCACTCTTCTTTTCTCTAATTTTGCCCTCAAGGTATTTACTTAGCATATTGCTTTTTAAGTTTACGTATTTGGATATATTGATTTTCATTCCCATTCATACAATATATACATATATCATTTTATTTTCTACTTCTTTTTAAGTTCAAAGAATGGAATCTGACTTGGTCCATCTCACCTTTGCTTTGATTCAACTAACAAATTGATAATTAATTCTGCAATTATTCACATATCAATGTAACAGATACAAATTGGACTCAGCCAGACGGCCTGAGGGGACGATTTGTAAAGATTGTCACCTGAACACACTTTTACACACAGTTCCTGGCACACTTTGCTCCTACTCCTGTGAAATGCTTTGAAGGCCATCTGCCCAGTGGGGTTTCTCTGTTTTAACATGTTCCAGGTGATAAGACTAGAGGAGAATTTGTCAGAAGCTGTAGTTTTCAGATAAAGTACATTTCTTAGTATTGTTTTAAAATTGTTAATGAAAAAAAGTGTCGTTAGACAAGAAACATTCACAAAATGATTTACTGAAGTGATTTTCAAATTTAATCTCAAAATAGCCAAACTGAAAAAAATCTCTGTTTGGCTAATCTGGTATTAATTATACTTTGAATTCACTTTTAATGTGGGATGGATGTGGGACGGAGTCAAGATACTGAAGCGGATGGCTGCTTATATAACAGCCGAGTGACAATTCCTGACAAATCGCTATTTTTCCATTCTTGTACCGCTTTAAACCCTAATCTGGAGGATATTGCTGAACTACCAGCTCTGCTGTTACACAATAGGCCAAATGACCAAGAAACAAAAAGCCGAGAAGCCATGGCTTCAGAGGACAATACAGCAGCAGAGTTACGGCATTTTCTGAGGCATCTGCTTGTAGCCTTGTTTTCGCTACAGGATAAAGCTGTTAAATGGACTCTTTTGTCTCCCCAGACCAGCTAAGGCCCCAGTCACTGTGCCCATACACTTGGTAGTTATCGTTCAAAATGGCAGGGATAAAGCTGCAGTCTTGGCTTTCATAAAGGGGAACTCTCCCTAGAACTTCGAGACCATGTCTCTTACATTTTATGTAGATCTCTCTGGTGGTACATTGGCGCAGTGGAGGTTGCTCCAACCATTTCCATCTCTCCTCGAAATGCACGAAATCTGCTACCGTTGGTGACTGTCCCGTACTCTTCTCATTCTACACAGTGACTCCTCGTATTCAGTTCAGGACCTCCAGAGATTCTCCACACGCTTATTTGTGCTTCCACATAGGAAAACTTTGAATCAATACTTTACTATGGAGATTTGCAAGATTTTTGGGTTACATTTGCATAAATGTTAGTGAAAGAAAATATTTAATTGACTTTGTACAACTGTGTAAACATAGATGGGAAGTTAGATATAAATCAGTCATCAGAACAGATAGCTCTTTGCTAAAAAAAATTTACAAAAATTCTATGTTCTTGCTGTAACCCAAATGCTAAAGGGTTAAAATAATGATGCAATATAACATCCAAGACAAACTGTTAACATTGACAACAAGTAATTGACATACAAAATATTAAAACACGGGCAAAAGGTGAAGAAAGTCCTGCTCAAACAAATGTACAATCTATATGGAAGTTGTTAAAAGAATTTCTTTTAAAAAGCGACTCTGGTGGGACTCGAACCCACAACCTTTGAATAACTTAATCAACTAGAAGTCCAATGCGCTATCCATTGCGCCACAGAGCCCTGGAAAACAATCTGTTAGGAAGAATGGTATGATGGATGGATGGCTGATGCACTGAAAAAGAGGGTTTATCGCTCAAAACATTTGTGTTATTTTGTTCTTTAGGACGGTAAATATATATTACGGGCCCTCTCTTTTTATGTTTGCACTATATGGCATATATAGTCAGTTAATGGTATAACAGTTACCAAGCGGAAACACGGACATAGATTTGGTGAATTTGGCCTACTTGGAAAAAAATGGAATAGAAGTTACTGAAGTATTTAACTCATAAAAATTGTGCAGTTCCATAATTCACTTTTTCTATAGAAGTTCTATCAGTTTTCTTTCTGGGCCTCTCAGATGCAAGGGAGCTTTGATGGTGGGGAGTGGGGAGGTGAAGTAGTTGATATAAAATATGTTTGAGCAATGAGAGGTGCTTCTATCTCCCTTTATGGGCGACATTAACCTAATGCCACCTAACACTGATTGGACCAATAAAAAAGTTAAGTAATTCTTGAGTTTGAACTAGGACAGACCTAAAAAGTGAAAAGAAAGTTTACAGCCAACTTAAGAGAGAAGTGCACCAGTTATAATAATTTGCTCAATGCATTGAAAAAAACATACCTTTACAGATCGACTATAAAAATAGCATAGAGCTTTTTTTAATGCCAGGGTTCTTTATACACAGGAATTGTGTGTCTATATTTGTGTGTGTTTTCATATAACATAGGATGGTGGAAATTGTTGATTATTAATTTACAAAGTATTAGATAGAGAAAAATATCATATATATAGTAAGACTAAAAAGCTTACTAGACTAGAAGTGAAACCACTTTGTTTATGCAGCCCTAGTCACACCTCCCTTCATCTGCTTGCACACCCTTCCTAAACACTTCCTGTAAAGAGGGATCTGATATTTAAACTTCCTTTATTGCACATTCTGCTTAATTTACAATTTGTTTTCACCTGCTCTGTTAATATTCTCCTAGACCCTGCAGGCTCCTACTGTGGGTAATTAAAGTTCAATTTACAGAGCAGGAGACAAAAACTTCAAAGGTAAGTTAACATCTGATTGAAAATAAAACCATATTTCCATGCAGGCTGAGTGAGACACAGAAACAGAAGTGATTTAATGCCTGAGGAGAATTGAGGAATGAGACTATATGGGGCATGGTCTATGTAGCAAAACCACTTCATTATGTTGTTTTGATGCCTATAGTATACCTTAAAAAAATTAGATAACAATTGTGGCAAAAACCACATCTCAGATAGTTGTAAAGCCCATTTTACATTACGATCAGCCTGCCATCATTGGCTTATTATTATCTTACAGTGATAACAATGCGTAGTCTCTACCCAGCTGGTCTTAATACTGATAACAGTGTTCCGAGTTTGCAATGTAAGGCTCAAGGGAGAAACTTAGCCAGACTTGGGGGGTGAAATTAAAAGGATTGTCACCTGGACACACTTTGTTGCATACTTGTGAGCACACTTTGCTCCCATTGTTGCTAAACATTTGATGTTTACCTGCTCAGCAGGGCTTTATGTTTTAACGCATTCTAGGTGACAAAACCGAGGAGAAGACATCTGCAACATGAGCCATGGATTTTACAATACACATATTAAGGAATGCAAACCTTCTGCTGTACTATAGTTTTGGAATCTCTGTTATAACATTATTACTTTATGTTCACTTCAATAGATCTCTCAGCTTCCTCATTAGAATTACAGCTTGTGCAATCGCTTTTGACCGACTAGCAATTTTTCCAAGTTTTGACCAATTTGCGGGTTATCTGAATCCCATAACTCTAAAGTGCTATATGGACGTATATCCGAGCTCTTACAAGAGACTAACGTGTTCATTTGATTCTTGCTTTGGAGTTCTTTCCGTTGTTCCAAAGAAAGAGATGATCGATGGGAAAAAGAATGATCGATGGTTAGATGACGGCCACTAAATATTAATTTTATTTGCATATCTAGTGTGAAGTGACCAATAGAATGCAAAAAGGAGGGTCAATATAAGGAAAACCTATATATTTATATTATATTATATTATATTATATTTTAAAATATATAATATATATATAAATACAAATTTTGTGTATATATATATATATAGATATATATATATATATTATTTGTAATATATTAATACAGCTTATTTACAGATTTTTTTACAGACTGGATCAAAAATGCAGTATACAGTATACTGGAAAATATACACATTAAATTTTTATTTTGTTATATGCTAATTGGCTAATTTTTTGTGCCATTTGGTTTGGCTTTGTATTATGAAATGTCTGTGACATACGTCGAAATGTGTGTACATTCATGCTTCAAACTTTTTAATTAAATGTAAAAGACTAAAATACAAATCGCCCAACGTGGGGCTCGAACCCACGACCCTGAGATTAAGAGTCTCATGCTCTACCGACTGAGCTAGCCGGGCTTGTTACAGAAGAATCATAGTGTCCCACATTTCTTGGAGTCCCTCTCATGTGATCTGACTTTATGTCACTAATGGACCATACCATGTGTTGGAATAACCCAGCCCTGACTTTTTTCCAGAACCTAATTTGGCAACAAACAACAAATTATGGACATACAGCATCTATGACTGTCCTAAAGTCACCATGAATCAGAAGTGTGTCCATGGGTTGCTTACAAAAACACATGTCATCAATGTCTCTCTGGTACTTCTTAGGAGGCTTTCATCTCCCACCAAAGGAAATATAGAGTATAACCTGGATGATAACTAGGATCCTAAGGGATTCATGTGAACACAGAGTCCAGGCTCTCGGGAATTCAAAGTGATTTTCAAATTTTAGGTCACAATTGCCGACATAGCAAGTCAAAATAAAATGCAAAAGTAAAAAATAAAAAACAAGTAAAAATTTACAAATCATGGACAGCCATAAGCCATGTACTGTTTTTAACCCTTAGAAAACCTGGAATCTTTAGTATGTACAAGAAATAATATTAAAGATAGCATATATAAAGTGTTTTTTTTATGACTTCAACTGAAAATCAACAAACAAATAAATAAATTACATTCAGCTAGGTTAAATGTTGGCCTAAGGACCTCATCCCGCCGTGTTTAACCTTGGTGGTTCGGTGGGGAAACCCTGGCAGTCCTAGGGGTGAGAGTAAACTCAAGCCTGCAGCTCAGGCTAGGGTTCACTCTTGCAAGAGCGGAGCCCCAAAAAAGGCTAAATAAAAAAACACAATACACGTCGCATTTTGGAAAAAAAACCAAAAAAAACAAGACGCTGAAAAAGTAATCCATCTTCACCCGTGGAGGGCACCAAAAAGACTGAGCTCTGCAGGGTGGGGAAGGATTATAAAGGCTTGCCCACCCTGCAATTAGGCTCAGAGCACTATGACTGGTTGGTTTAAGCCATCCAATCAGACTGCTCTGACAGGTAAATGAAGAGACTGACAGGTAAGCCTCTACATTTACCTGTCACAGCACTCTGATTGGTTAGTTTGAAATCCAACCAATCAGAGTGCTCTGTGTCATTTTACACAGCATGGGAAAGTTCTTTGGAATTTTCCCACACTGTTTTTTTTTTTTTTTTTTTAACAGTGAGCAGCCACAGGCTGCCTACTGTTTACTAGACATGCCCCTACCTGCGGTTTAGCGAGTAGGGGCAGAATTTACTAATACTAAGTAATCTTTACTTAGTATTAGTAAATTTTTCTGAAAGACCAATTTAGGTCTTTCAGCTTTTTGGTAAATAGCTCCCTACTACCGTGGGAATTAGGGAGTTATCTACTAAGCGGCTGCAAGAGAACATCCGAAGTCCTGAAGTTCCGAAGTCCTGAAGTTCCGAAGTTCCAAAGTTCCGAAGTCCCAAAGTTCCAAAGTTCGGAATTCAATGTATGTGTGCGCGCATCTATCTATATATCTATCTCCGAGTAATCAGGACTGGCACTACCTTAAGGCAGCACAAATGACCTCCTTAGGTGCCCCAGCTAGCACATGCATAGGAGGGTGCTGTGTCCTTTTATGACTTAATGAGGTGGTTCTAAGATGTCCCTCAGTAGCTCAGTGCACCAACTGCTGGAACTCACAACAAAAATATACATCAAAAAGTAAAAAAATTAAATAAAAGTATAACTGCCAGATGTGCATCACCAGACCCTGGAGGGCTCTCTACATTTGGTTTGTCCCAGACTGGTTACCGCCGCTAAACTCTCCTCTCAGCTAGACTGGGACTGTTCGTGATTATAGATCTCTTCCCCTCAGTAACCAGAGGTGATATAGTTCTAGGAGTAATCTGTCTTTATTGCTTAGAATGCAGCCTTTTATGCCCAGATCCCCAGTATGGGGTCTCCATTATTTACACATTGATCCTGCCCAGGCGTCTCTGTGTCTGAAGATAATTGAGTCAAGGATCAGTAAGTTAATTATCTCCTGAATACAGAGGGGCGTGGCCAACTGCCGACCGGATTGGTCGCATGCTAACTTGCATGCTAACCGGGTACAGCAGTCACAAAAACTACCTTGGAAGCAGCTAAAAGCAAAGATGGGGAACCCCAAACGCTCCCAAAGCACCCATACCGGCTCCGGGAAGACCCCGGCAGGGAAACCGGGTTCGGTTTCCAAACTATTTAAAGATTATACTGACCGCATGACGGAACATGGAGACTTCAACATGGCGCCGACTCTAACCCGCCTAGCCCAGCAACTTCAGAGGTCTCGGCTGCCTCCGCAGATCACAATATTAAAGACCTTCTCAAGAATCTACCCTCCAAGGCAGACCTCACAGCAATGCTGGGAAGATTGCAAACATCCTTCCAGCGCAAGATGAATAGTCTGGGATCAGAGATCCGGCAGGTAGGCTACCTTGTCCAAGACTTTGAGGATGACAGGCAGATCATACAGGCCCAACTGAACACCCTGACGTCCAGGATTGAAACACATGAGACACACATGTCCCAACTCCTAAGGTCACTAGATGAAATAGATAATAGGGGGCGAAGGAACAACCTTCGAATTAAGGGTCTTCCTGAGATCGAGAATTAAGATATCCAGACAACCCTACAGGAGCTGTTCAATCTCCTGTTAGGCCAGCCAGCCGAAACCCCGGTCCTCTTTGACAGAGCGCACCGCTTGTTATGGCCTAAAAACAACACGGGGAGGCCCAGAGAGACATAATTTGTCGCTTGCACTATTTTGCGGTCAAAGACCAGATACTGAAGAAATTAAGAGACACGAAAGCTCCGCTGCTATTTCACAGACATGAAGTCCGAATCTATCAAGATCTATCATGGCTCACTCTCCAAGCCAGGAGAATTCTCAGGCCAATTACAGACCAGCTGAGAGTCAGAAACATTAGATACAGGTGGGGATTCCCTCTCGCCCTCATAGTCTCGCACAAGGGAATGACCCACATGATCACAACGCACCGAGATGTGGCACTGTTTCTGCGGACACTAGGCCTAGCGGAGGTGTGTATCATGGACTGGTACGCCGCAGACCCAGCACAGATTCCCAACCAGCGACCACCGGGGCAGAGATGGCGCTCACCGCCAAAGAAGCAGAGACTCATCAACATGAGGGTAGGCAGCTAGACCACAAGGCGACGGGGTAACACGCCACTACAGTAGTGAACAGGATCTCCAGAGGACCTCAGAATGACTTACATCCGTTTCTCACAAGGATAGTGCAGAGCTCCAGTTACATCCCCTCAGGAACTGAAACCCAGAACGGACCCGTATGTAACTGATCTTAGACAAGCTGCAGATACATCAAAATCCTCAGGGGCTTAAAGAACCTAAGCCAAGCTGAATTCTAAAGACACAGGGACTAGCGGTACCATGTGGCTGTTGGTTGCCGACTGGAACTACAACATATCCTCCACCAACACTGAACTGTTATCCCACTTACCCAACGACACCGGTTGATAAGCATAAATCAGGTCGTGTGCCAGTCCACACAATGTCACATAAGTCATGCACTGTATTCTATTAATTGCTGTGATACATGTAGCTCCAGGGTTCATACACCTCCCCTTGGGGTAGATTAGGGAGGCTGACTTTTGAAATATTACTAACATTTCCACCCCGAATAGTCCGGTTCTGGGGAACAATGGGGGGACGGGAATTTTCTCCTCTCACCCCCACAAAAAAAAAAAGACTGACGGTGTCACGACACGACCTATACTCTAACCTCTGGACCCTCTTAACACCCCACTTCACCTCACTAAGTCACACTCGATTACTTAATTGCTTCCACGACCATTATCTCATCATACAAAAGTGCCTGCACACCTACTGATGCATGCATGCACCACATACCAAATATATAATACACATATTCTCAACAAAGCAAGCAGACTCACAACATATCACACGCTCCACACCCCTTGAGAATTGGCGGTGTCATATACATGACGTTAAGTCCTCTGTGGTATCTGGACCACTACAGAGGCCAACGCCAGCCTGTATTGTCTTTCTCGGTTCCAACACTGACCACAAATAAAAACACAGCCAAGAACCAACCTGTTGTATATAGTTTATGTTCTAAGTTTCTTTTTGTTTTTATTTTTGGTTACCACCACAGCTTAAGTTCCACACCAGGTCCTGCAGAGTAAGAGACACCCCCTGCATAGCTTGCCAATGCTCTATACTATACATCATCCCCTATCACCCGCACACGGGTAACAATCATCATTAATTCCCACAATGATCTTAAGCCACGGGGCTTAAATACTCCAGAAAAGCGATGCATACCATAAACAAAGGGCTGAGGTGGTGGATATTCAAGAAACCCACTTCCGCTAAGGAATAAACACTACCTGAACGGTTACTTCAGCAACTTTCCTGGGTCAAAATCCAGGGGAGCAGCAATCCTACTGAACTCTCATCGACCATTTACATACACAGACCATAGCACAGATGACAGTGGTCGCTTTATATTCCTAAAGGGGACGGTGGATAATACCATGACTACCTTTGCCAATGTATACCTACCCAATAAGAAACAACTCCCTACACTCCGGAAGACACTCAAAAAGCTGGAAACCTTTGTGGAAGGCCTCCTGGTTTTAGGGGGAGATTTTAACATCTCCCTAGATAGCACACTAGACACTACCTCCCAAGCGCACTCTTACCAATCCTCAACTAGGTCTCACGCTCAATGACTATTAGACTCCCACCACTTGTATGACTGCTGGAGGACATGCCATCCCTCGCAAAGGGACTACTCTTACTACTCACACTCGACAGGCTCCTCCTCGAGGATAGACATTATCTTCCTCCCCCACAGATTCCTTAACCTAATCACCTCCTGTTCAAATGCACCAATCACCTGGTCGGACCATGCGCCCTTAACCATAACGGTAAAGATCCCTTTCCTACACGACACGAGGGCCCAATGGAAACTAAATGACTCACTCTTATACAGCCCCGAGGTACAAGCTCGAATCTCCTCCGACCTAGAATAAAACTTCTCCCTTAACGTAAAACCCGACACACCCTATCCAACCATATGGGAAGCGCACAAATGCACGATCAGGGGCTCCTTCATCCAAATTGCCTCCGCACATAAAAAAAGGAGGAATGAACAAGTGACACAACTTATCCAAGATGTCAGGAACTTAGAAACTGCACATAAAGCGGACTTAAAATTAGTGACATATAAGACGCTAGTAGAGAAGAGAGCGAAGCTCAACATTCACCTAAATGTCCAAAGTAAACGTAAACTAGCCCTCACAAAAAGCCTCTACTATGCCCAGGGTGGAAGTGGCCGCCTACTGGCACACGCTTTGAAAAAGCAAAGGGAAGCCACATTTATAGCCTGTATATAAAACACGAATGGCAAACACTATACTTTGCTTTGAAAAAGCAAAGGGAAGCCACATTCATAGCCTGTATATAAAACACGAATGGCAAACACTACATTATAAACTATTTTCAGCACCACTGGCCCAGCACTTCCTCAACACATTTAATTCCTTACTCAAACCGACAGACCTCCTGCCTCATGCCCTGAATGCCACGATTACACTCCTACCCAAGCCAGGGAAAGATCTCACCAAATGTGGGAGTTACAGACCTATATCCCTCATAAACACAGATCTTAAATTATTCACTAAAATACTGGCAAACCGCCTGTGACCTGGTGCACCCCAACCAGTCGGGATTCGTGCCTGGTAGGGAGGCGAAACATAACACAACTAAAATACTAAACCTAATCCACCACGCCAAACGCTCCGTCGCTACCAGTCTACTCCTGTCAATCGATGCTGAAAAGGCCTTTGACAGGGTAGACTGGACCCGCATGAGGCTTTGGCATTAACTGGATGAAATGGTTGGGGGCCCTATAATCCAATCCCACGGCGTGACTGCGCATCAGTGGCCAACTATCTGACCCAGTACCCATCTCCAACGGTACAAGACAGGGATGCCCTCTATCCCCCCTGCTACTTGTATTGTCTTAGAACCTTTGCTGCTAGGGATTAGGGATAACCCTCTTATACGGGGAATAACAGTAGGAGAAATCGAACACAAGATGGCTGAATTCACCGATGACATAATGTTCACACTCACACAACCCACCATCACACTGCCCTATTTAATGACGGAAATGTCAACATACAGTAACATCTCGAATTTTCAAGTAAGCCTCAGCAAATGCGAACTACTACCGATTACACTGCCCTCTGACACCAAGGAACAATTAAGAAGCGAATACCCCTTCACATGGGCGGCGGGACCCCTCAAATACCTGTGCGTACACATACCGAGCGACACTATGCTACTTTATAACAGCAACTTCCCCAAACTACTCCAAGTGATTACAGCTGACCTTAACACCTGGAACCCCCCCACACTTTGGCTGGTTCTGCAGACTGAACATTCTAAAGAAGAACGTCTTGCCCCGTATTCTATACTTACTACAAGTATTGTCAATCTCACTGCCCAAACACCGATTCAGCTCGGTCTGTAAGATATTCACAGCCTTTATCTAGGCCAACAAAAAACCCTGCTTACCATGCACACTACTTAAGAGGCCAAAAGACAAGGGGGGGCTGGGTCTACCAGATATAGAACTATACCACAAGGCTATCATATTATCCAGGGTGTATAACTGGTCCATACCTCACTCTGATAAACAGTGGGTGCAGCTTGAAGATGCCTGCTTCTGATCCCCGATTTATCCATAATGTATGCACTCCATGGCACAAAATAGGACTGGCTCTGCTGTTCCACACACACTCACCCAACTATAACACCCACACTCCGAATGTGGGCTCATATGCGAAATCACCAACAGCTATCTCCATTCCCCTCACCACTATACCCAAACACACACAATCCACTGTTACCGCCAGCAGGGCTGCCACCAAAAATGTTGGGGCCCCTAACTCAGCTAAGGGTCTGGGCCCCCTGGGGCCTGCCTCCAATCCTGCCCACAGGACCCGCCTCCAAATCCCACCCACAGGATACACACACAGATACATGCTAACACACACACATACTGAAACAGACATACACGCATATAGGCATACATACTGACACACACATACTGAGACATACACACATATACAGACACACAGGCATACATAGTGACAGACAGACACATACTAACATACATACAGACACACATGCATGAGGACAAACAGACACATGCATACATACACGCTGCCATTCATACAGACACCGACATACATACACACATACATACATACACACAGACATACATTCATAATGACATACAGACATACAAATTTTCATACTGGCATACATACATACATACATACAGACATACTGACAGACATACATACATTCATACAGACATACATACATACAGACACTGACATCCATACACACATACATACATACATACATACATACATATACAGACATACATTCATAATGGCATACATACATACATACATACATACATTCATACTGACATACACGCATATATACAGACATACTGACAGACAGACATACATACATCCATTCATACATACTGGCATACATGCATACTGACATCCATACAGACATACATACATACAGACACTGACATCCATACACACATACATACATACATACATACATACATATACAGACATACATTCATAATGGCATACATACATACACACAGACATACGACATACATACATTCATACTGACATACAGACATACATAATGACATACAGACATACATTGATACTGGCATACATACATATAGATATACATGCATACATTCATACTGACATACATGCATCTATACAGACATATAGACAGACATACATACATACATTCATACATACTGACATACATGCATACTGACATTCTTACACACAGACATACGTTCATAATGACATGCAGACATACATTCATACTGACATACTGACATACATAATGCCATACAGACATACATAATGACATACAGACATACATTGATATTACACAGCCAAAGCGCTGACTGGGCTCCTAAAGATATAGGGACCATCGGGTGGCCATAAGTGCATGGGCCACCCGATAGGCCCCAACAGCGTGCATGGTTGTCACCTCCTGATGGCGGTCCTGCCCGCATACAAGTTATACCACGACTTCCCCTATCTGACATTGGGAGATGTGAGAGAGGGGCGGGGCATTAAGCCACTCCACGACCTAATCCCGAGGGATAAACTCACAGTATCGCAAACATTTTATCACAATCAACTCACACACTTTGTACGAACAGGCCCTATGGCACAAGGTGCTCAACGAGACCTTACAACCTTTAAACACCACTGCACGGGACGGGTCATAAAAAAGAAGCTACTATCCATAATGTATGCCCTCCTCCTTTCCACACAAAAAAAGTGTTTAAAATTTAAAAAAAAAGAAAGCCGAATACAGTAAAACCCTGAAAATACAGTTACAACCCCACACAAGTCTTATATCCCCGGATAGCTCTCGGTGCACCCAATCAGACCAAATAGCCCTCTGATCTATGGGGTTTTGGGGAAACGCCACCACATTAAAGTTTATACCGACCGCTAGTGTGGTCTTCTGCCAAAAACAGTTCCAGGCGGTTAGAGGTATTTCACGTGATTGTTCCTCTCCCAACCTTATAGCTCCCCTCCAAAGAGGACTCTTCTGTGGTATCTGGAAAGGGTGAAAACTGACTGGCAAGTTAAAGGATCACTATAGGGTCAGGAACACAAACATTGTCATGTATTCATCCGCTTATAAAAATGTGGTTAATGGAATTTACTGTCCACACAGGAAAAGTTGTGCTGAGCAGCAACCAAATCCACACAAGGGTTAATGCTGAGCAGCAATTATGCAAATGGAAACCTGGTAACTGCTGGTTACAGCCTATCAGATCTAGAGGAGGGGTATTTAGGCCCAGTTCTCATCCTGCTCAGTGACCTGTCGTGGTTTCCCTTGTGGTTGTCCGAGAGCGCGTTCCTGATTCAAGTTTCTTCTGTTTTTTTTTACTTTGGCTTTGATTTTGACCCTGTATTTTATATCCCTGACTTCTGGCTTTCTCTTATCGTTGTGTCTCTTTCTGTATCCCCTGACCTCGGCAGGTATCCTGACTATTTTTTGGTAGGTTAAGTCCGGCCATTCTAAGGCCCGAAAATACGTTACCTATTAGCAATCTGTGTGACACAATTCTACGTGCTGGATCAACTAGTAATCCTGACAAACATGAATTCCTGACCCTATAGTGCTAATATCACCATCTATCCCCCCTGGGCCCCTTATGCCTCCAGCAATATAGCAAAATCTTACTGTATTCAAGCCTAAAGCTGTAACTCTGCATGCTGTTAGTCTCAGAAAAACAAGCAGTCTGCTGACATCGTTAGAAGTGGTGGCCTGATCCAAAGACAACGCTTCCCCATAGGATTGGCTGAGACTGACAAAGAGGCAGATCAGGGGCAGAGCCAGCATAATTCAAACACAGCCCTGGCCAATCAGCATCTCCTCATAGAGATGAATTGAATCAATGGATCTCTATGAGTAAAGTTCAGTGTCTACATGCAGAGGGAGGAGACACTGAATGTTTGAATGAATTTTAGGCAACCATGACCCAGGAAGGATCTCTAACAGCCATCTGGGGAGGGGCCAGTGAAGTTATCACTAGGCTGTAATGTAAACACTGTATTTTCTCTGAAAAGACAGTTTTTACAGCAAAAAGCCTGAAGGTAATGATTCTACTCACCAGAACAAATTCAATAAGCTGTAGTTGTTCTGGTGACAATAGTGTCCCTTTAACAGGGACAAGGTACTCTGTGTGACTGAGCTGGAGTTCCAGATTGAACTAAGAGAGGATCCGCTGACTCGTTTGGTATGTAGTCGTTTGGGAAATAACTTGTGAATAAGTGTCTGCTAAATCTCTACTTTATTTAATATAACTTTGGGAATACAAATATTGTAGCAATGTATAGAAAGAAAAAAAAACATTGCCCCGCCCAACGTGGGGCTCGAACCCACGACCCTGAGATTAAGAGTCTCATGCTCTACCGACTGAGCTAGCCGGGCTTAATATACAGCTTTAACAGTGTCCTGAATATCTGCTCAAGGTCTTCCATAGCAGGCAAAGCCCACATTTACTGAAGCTGCATTTAACTTTAAGTTATGTCACCAATGGACCTCAGCATTTGTTGAAACAACCCAGCTGTGACTTTCCCAGGACCTAACTTGCCAATTAACAAACAGCTGCAAATTATGAGATGTGTGTCCAGGGATTACTTAGAAGACACATTTGTTATATATAGATTATATACATTAGTTGTATATGGGGTACAAGAGTGAACTCCATTGGGGTATGTCTAAATAGGGAGTTTTAATACACAGTGGCATATAGGATATATGTTAATACAGGGAGAATGAGTGTAGTGTACCCCAGGGGCCCATTGTAATACAGTGTATGCCTGGGGCTATATCTAAATCCAAGTGGGATTACTACACTATATAGCAGGAGTTTATCTAAAAGTTTAGAGAATTTCCATATAAAAACCAAGATTAGAGTAAATAAAGGTCAATGCTACAGGTCATTGCAAGTAGATGATTGGAAAAATTAAAATGATGATAAATCAAAATGGACATGCATTGGCCGGGAATCGAACCCGGGCCTCCCGCGTGGCAGGCGAGAATTCTACCACTGAACCACCAATGCTTGCATGCAGTACTATACTGATATGGTAGTTTAGTATACGTGGAGGGTTATTTTGTGAATTTTTTGTGTTTATGAGAGTACCAGGTTACTAGTGGTAAAAAGAAAACTAACCACCCACACACTGTGTATCTGTGCATTGTATATTGGTCCAGGGGGCCCAAGTAAATGCTTGTCCAGGGTCCAATCAATATTAAAGACAGCCCTGTTGCTGAGATATGAGTGAACTTAATTTCCCGTAATACTCAACCATACTAATGACGGTACTATTTCTCTCCAAATTCTTTGTTACACACTTTGCTCCGATTTAATAATATATGTCCCTAAGTGGGTAGTCTGTTTTAAAAGTATTTGGTTTGAAGACCATATAAAATTTCTATTCGCAAATTAAAGAATCAAATACACCAACATTAAATGTATTTATGTATATAGAATGGAGTGAGCTGTACTCACGGTGTAATGTTTGTGAGTGTGGGTATGTATCTGCACTCACTTTATATATTGCCTAAGTTGCTTTTTTTAGCCCAGTAATCAGATCTGGCATTACCTTAAGGCAGCATAGATGGCCTCCTTAGGGTGCCCCTGCTGGCACATGCATAGGAGGGTGCTGTGTCGTTTTATGAGTCGGTGAGGTAGTCCTAAGATGTCCCTCAGTAGCATAACTTGCTGGAACTCACAACAAAAATATACAACAAAAAGTAAAACACAAAAAGTCTTGCGCCACTCTCCTTGAACTACGATAGTGTTTTTTTGAAGTGCTCATGGTGCTTAAAGTCTGTACGTGCATGCAAAGCTACAGAGTATAAGCTCCAGATTTCAAGAGCCTGCTCATCAAGGCGTTCTTGAGCATTCTCAATGTTAATAAGTCAAGGACTAATTCCTACCACTGCAGGGTTTTCACCATACTTTTTAATGTTTGGTAGGGAAGCCCGCTTGCCTGTAGACTGAGTTTCTTCAAATGGGTCCTGTCCTGCTTCCCATTATCAATATGTGACGTCACTGAAGCAAAACATTAAGAGAGCCTATCAAATGGCTAACCAGTCTGCTGCTAAGCTAAATCAACAAAGCAAGAGGCGATATGAAGTAAAGCAGAAAGAAACTGCTCGTGGATAAAGTTCTCCTCCATAATTTGGGAGTGCCAGGAAACACAAACATGTAGGTAGAATGTAGGGAGAATGTAGGTAGAATGAACACAAAGTGCTCTGTGAATATATAGGCGCTTATGGACAGTTATGAAAATATAACAAGTTCACATGTACTACACTCAGGTGGATATCCCCCACATGTGAGAGCAAACAATCAAAAACAGGAAGGTGTACACCAACCAGAGAAGTGGAGCGTGTAAGGTATACTATAGGATACACCTTCCTTTGTTGAGACGTAGGGATTAAGCTTTAAAACGGAAAAAAAAAGGGACTAATAATGAAATAATGTCAGGGGTATAAGTGGACTGTACGTGTCCAACGGTCCAACTTGTCATGTATTCATCCGCTTATAAAAATATGGTTAATGGCATTTACTGTCCACACAGGAAAAGTTGTGCCGAGCAGCAACCAAATCCACAGAAGGGTTAATGCTGAGCAGCAATTATGCAAATGGGAACCTGGTAGCTGCCTTTGGGGTCAAAGGCCGGTTACAGCCTATCAGATCTAGAGGAGGGCTATTTAGGCCCAGTTCTTATCCTGTTCAGTGCCCTGTCGTGGTTTCCCTTGTGGTTGTCCGAGATTCTAGTTTCTTCTGGTTTTTTACTTTGGCTTTGGCTTTGATTTTGACATCCCTGTATTCTGGTATCCCTGAATTCTGGCTTTCTCTTATCGTTGTGTCTCTTTCTGTACCCCCTGACCTCGGCAAGTATCCTGACTATTCTTTGGTACGTTAAGTCCGGCCATTCTAAGGCCCGGTAATACATTACCTATTAGTCATCTGTGTGACACAATTCTACGTGCTGGATCAACTAGTAATCCTGACATTACGACATGGCCATAGATCCTGTAGAATTGTGTCAGCACATAGCTGCTTGCGAGAGAAAGCTAGTGGAGAATGATCACTGTATGGATCAGTTTGCCCAGGCTTTTCTTACTCGAACAGCGCATCTGCAACCTGCGGCTTCTCCAAATGTGTCAACTCTGCCTAATGTACCTCCTATAATACATAAGGCACCTACTATCTCCCTATCTCCTCCCCTGCATTTTGATGGTAATTTTCAAGAATGCCGGGGATTTATTAACCAAACTAAGTATCATTTTGAGGCCTCGCCGGGATCTTTTCCCATTGACAGAGCTAAAATTGGTTACCTGATGAACCAACTTAAAGGTAACGCTTTAGCTTGGGCTAATCCGTTATCGGAGAGTAGTAGGAGCATTGCACACAATTACCAGGAATTCTTTGCGGAATTTAAACTTACGTTTTAACTATTAGGCAAGGAGGATGACGCCTCCACTGCCCTAATGCATATGAGACAAGGGAACCGGTCTATCTCGGAGTATGCCATAGAATTTCGCACCTTGGCTTCCGAGGTAGACTGGACTAACAGCGGATTCATCTCATCATTTCAGAAGGGATTATCTGAGACTATGTTGGATGAGATTGCTGCCAAAGAACTACCCAAAAAACTCAATGAGTTTATTATGCTAATTGATAATTGACTCAGAACCAGAAATAAAACCAGACATATGGCTTTGCCATTAGCACCTCATTTCTCCAGACCGGTTGTTCCTGACCTCTCCATACAGTCCGAAACTGAACCTATGCAGTTGGGGGTCACTAGACTGTCCGAGGCAGAAAGACAACATCGGAGAAGAGAGGGTCTATGCATATACTGTGGTGAAAAAGGATATATGAGGAGTACTTGTCCCATAAGTCCGGAAAACTACCGCACCTTAGAACCTTAAGGGGATAGGTCTTAGGTGTGATGGATACGTCCTCTGGGAATAACAATAATAGATTTCTCCTTGCTATTACGATCATAGTTGACAAAAAATAACTTTTCATGCAAGGCCCTGATGGACTCAGGTGCAGCAGGAAATTTCATTGATGATCATTTTGTTAAAAAGAATGCTATACCTATCAAGGAGAGAATATCACCTCTGGTCGTTGAGGCTATTGACGGGAGACCACTCTTCAACCCTTAATTACCCATATCCCTGCTCCCTTTTTCCTCAAAGCTTCTGGAAAGACTCGTCTTTACCCGTGTGTCTCATTTCCTCAATTCCAACTCTCTCCTTGACCCCCTTCAATCTGGCTTCCGCCCTCTCCACTCTACAGAGACTGCCCTTATCAAAGTTACTAACGACCTAATCGCAGCTAAATCCAAAGGCCACTACTCCATACTAATTCTTCTTGACCTCTCGGCGGCCTTTGACACCGTTGATCATGCTCTCCTTCTTCAAACTCTGCAATCGCTTGGTCTCTGTGACTCTGTCCTCTCGTGGTTTTCCTCTTATCTCTCCCAACGCTCATTCAGTGTCTCTTTTTCTAATGATACCTCCTCCCCTCGCCCTGTCTCGGTTGGAGTCCCCCAAGGCTCCGTCCTTGGTCCCCTTCTATTTTCTCTTTACACTGCCTCTCTTGGCAAACTTATTACCTCATTTGGTTTCCACTACCACCTGTATGCTGATGACACCCAGCTATATCTCTCCTCCCCGGACCTCTCCCCTGCTGTCCTGCAACGTGTCACTGCTTGCCTTTCTTCCATCTCTGACTGGATGTCCTCCCGCTTTCTGAAACTCAATCTCTCAAAAACTGAGCTCCTTGTCTTTCCTCCTCCTAATACTGATCCTCCTCTCTCGCTCTCCCTTCAAGTTTGTGGTACCAACATCAGCCCATCCTTGCAAGCGCGCTGTCTTGGCGTCATACTTGACTCTGGTCTCACCTTTGAGCCTCACATCCAGCATGTTGCCAAATCCTGTAGATTCCATCTTAAAAACATAGCCCGCATCCGCCCCTTTCTTGCACCAGATACTACCAAGGAGCTTGTCCATGCTCTAATAATTTCACGCATGGATTATTGTAACCCTCTCCTGCTTGGTCTTCCCAAAAGCCGTACTGCACCCCTACAGTCTGTAATGAATGCTGCTGCTAGACTGATTTTCCTCTCTAGTCGGTTCTCTCACACCTCACCCCTCTGCCAGTCCTTACATTGGCTTCCTGTGTGCTATAGGAGTCAATTCAAGGCACTAACTCACACCTATAAAGCACTGAACAACTCTAGCCCCTCTTATATCTCCTCACTGATCCACAGGTATGTCCCTTCTCGGTCTCTCCGCTCTGCCCGTGACCACCTCCTGTCCGTTGTCCGCACCCGTACGGCCAACTCGCGCTTGCAGGACTTCTCGCGGGCGGCTCCCTTCCTATGGAATAGCCTGCCTACCGCCATCCGACTCTCCCCTAGTCTTGCATCTTTTAAGAAGTGCCTTAAAACCCATCTCTTTAGGAAAGCTTATGGCCTCCAAGACTAACCCCTACCTCACATACCCGTCTCTTGCCCTCTCCTAAAGGGCAGCCCACCTTATTTGATTGCACATTCCTGTCCTAATGTGTTTTACACCCCACCTCCTATAGAATGTAAGCTCGATTGAGCAGGGTCCTCTTCAACCTATTGTTCCTGTAAGTTTATTTGTAATTGTCCTATTTATAGTTAAATCCCCTTTCATAATATTGTAAAGTGCTACGGAATCTATTGGCGCTATATAAATGGCAATAATAATAATAATAATAATGAAACCTTGCCCATTAACATGTCTATTGGTGCCTTACATAAGGAAGATATAATATTCCACGTTATTGCATCTCCTTCTTGCCCTATCATATTAGGCTTTCCTTGGCTTAGTATGCACAACACTCATATTGACTGGGCTAATGGGGAAATATTGGAATGAGGCAAGGATTGTAGTGGGAAATGTATGTTACACCTCACCAAGAGAGTGGGTGCTATTAAATTACTCACTACTACACCTCAAACCCCCGAAATTCCCATACAATACTGGGAGGTTAAGGAAGTATTTAGTAGAGTCAGTCCAATATCTTACCTCCTCACAGGTCATATGACTGCTCCATAAATCTGTTACATCTCTGCCTCTGGTTTTCAGATGGACCCTAAGAAACTAGAGGCTGTTATACAGTGGCCAGTACCTAGCGGACTAAAAGCCATCCAAAGATTTATTGGGTTTGCGAACTATTACAGAAGATTTATCAAGTGGTTTTCTTCTGTAATAGCCCCCATCACCAATATGACACGTAAGGGGGCTAGTAGTATGGTATGGTCTAAGGAAGCTAGAGAGGCTTTTGAACTTCTTAAACAAAGGTTTGCTTCTGCCGACATACTGAGACACCCTGACAACAGCAAACCCTTCATATTGGAAGTCGATGCCTCCAAAACTGGGGTAGGGGTGGTTCTTTCTCAAAAGGAGAGTCAGGACACCCCTTTGCATCCCTGTGGTTACTTTTCCAGAAAGTTGTCTCCCGCTGAGCGCAATTATGATATTGGCAACAGAGAATTGTTGGCCATTGTCCTAGCACTTAAAGAGTGGCGACATCTTTTGGAATGTGATCATTACAGACCACAAGAATTTGGCTTATATAGGGGATGCTAAACGTGTATTTTCTAGACAGGCTAGATGGTCTTTGTTTCTGTCTCACTTTAACTTCCTTATAACTTACAGATTTATACAGAGGTATAAATAGGGCTAGGTAAGCTCTGATAGGTTAGGGATAGAATAGGGTAGAATATAAATAGAGAGTAATACCTGGGTGCTGTCCCTTTAAGCATTTCGGGACACGCTGTGTACACCCCTGTTGGAAACAACGCGCGCGCGTGCACCCGGACGAGCGCGCGCACCTGAGCGTGCAATGCTGGCCAGAGGTCTGCACAGCCCGGCGGAGCAGGAATGATGGTGGGACAGGAGCGGCACGGGCCGCAGAGAGGTATGACACCAGGGCCTTGAGCCTCTGCTGACCTCCCCACCCAAGTGGCAGGAGCTGAAGACTCCCAGGCACACTGTGGACTTCCTCAGTGAATTGAGACAGGATACTAGAGTACGGCAGTCTCCCAGGGTTCTTACCTATGATCGAGCTGGAGATCCCAGCAATGTTACAAGCCCCCAGGAACACTCTAAAATTATTTGTTTGCTGTGCAATTGTGGAAATACTAAATGTTGGACTCCATCTGTAGACTGGAGACTGCAAGATAGCTGACATTTGTCTTGTTAGTGTAGGATTATGCATGAAGTAATTTTTTCTTATATATATGTGTATATGAATGTCAGCTTACTACTGGTAAAAATAAAACTACACTCCAAACCCAATTTACCTAATTATGCCTCATTCCCAGTAAGTGTTATTGGAGAGGAATTATTCAATGGACAATGTTTCATCCTATGCTTACTATATACTATATCAATAACAGAAAGTATTTCCACAGTGTACTTTAATAGAGTGTACTATATAGTATTCATGCTCACCTATTATTCACTAGAGTATTATTCGTACAGTGCACTATATAGTGAGTATTTCCACAGGAGTATTAATACAGTGTAGTAAATAATGACTATTAATACAGTGTACTATGTCATCAATATTTACACAGGATGAGTATTAATTAAAAAAAAAAAAAAAAAAAATGATTGTATGCATAAGTACAAGACTAGCTTCTAGTTCTGGTAATATAAATTCTAGATCTTGAAAAAGTAACGCCCAACGTGGGGCTCGAACCCACGACCCTGAGATTAAGAGTCTCATGCTCTACCGACTGAGCTAGCCGGGCTAGTACTAAGAGTGAAAAAGTATCCACATGAGAGTGTTCACAGTCTACGAGAGTTCTTCACTTTGATCTTATGAGTTTTAGACATGTCACCACGTGTTGGAAGAATCCAGTCCTGACGTTTTTCCCCAGGACCTAACTTTGCAATCAACATACAGCTGCAAATGATGGAGCTACCACCTCTAGCAATGACCTCTAGCAATGACCTCTAAAGTGATCATTAATGGGAAGTGTGTCCATGGGTTAGAAGACACATGCCATCTCCAACTCTCTCTCTGACACTTCTTAGGAGGCTTTCATCTCCCACCAAGAGGTGGCATTCTTTAGTCTCTTCCCAAATCACTATGATTAACAAGAACTCACATTTGTTGCCAATTTGGGAGATCAATAATGATACTATACAGTGTACTTGTATATAATGTATATGAATACAGTGTACCAAAAGGTGTGTGTGTGTGTGTATATAGAGTGTATTTACACAGTGTGCCACGATGTGTATATTTATATATAGTGTATTTACACAATGTGCCACTGTAATAATACAGTGTGCCATATAGTGTATATTTATATACAGAGTGTAATAATACAGTGTGCCATGTAGTGTATATTTATATACAGAGTGTATTAATACAGTGTGCCATATAGTGTATATTTATATTTAGAGTATATTATTACAGTGTACCACAGGGTGTGTATTTATATATAAAGTGTCATTACACAGTGTGCCATTTGCTGTATATTTATATTTAGAGTGTAATAATACAGAGTATCATATTATATGTATTTATAAAATGACCAAGGAGTATTAATACAGAGTACCATGCGGTGTATATTTATATATAGATGTTAAAATAATATTGTAAAAAGAAGTTGCATTGGCCGGGAATCGAACCCGGGCCTCCCGCGTGGCAGGCGAGAATTCTACCACTGAACCACCAATGCTCACTTATTGCAATGATTGTATACCAGAGTTCCTAATGCTACAATCTGTGCATTACTTCATTTTTATAAGGGCTTACTATTATGGGAAACCCCATTAAAAAGAAAGGAGAGCATTAGAAATGTAATAAATACACAAGCATGTAATCTGCATCAAGTCACAACAGTGAGAGCGTGCTCTGCATCAAGGTTGTTTAGTTGAATTTGAACCTGGGTGAATCTGTGCTCTGAAATCTCCACTTTTTGTAAAAAGAAAAGAGGACTCGCCATTGATACATAAAGCATATCAGCAAGTTAAAGTGCTTTAAGGGCACCGAGTGTCCCTTTAAATTTGAATTCTCTCTTTAGTAAATAACACTTTGAAAGGGAACTTGTCAGGCACTATAATTTGATCCAATAACTTCTCAAAAACGTGACAACATTTTACATGGGGATATTACAATATTTCATCAAAAAGGAGTAAAATTTCTATATTTTAACTAACTAACTAAAAATATAAACAAAAATATACAAAAAGCCTCAGCATGGATCTCCAACCTATGTCCCCGTGATTGGGTGTTTCAGAAAACCCAGACCAAGTCACAGAGAAAACATGGTATCCACACCAAAACAGTTCAAATTACCCAAAAAGTTTAAACGCGCCCACCACAGCTATATATATATATGTATAAAGCGGTCACTTCTAAATTGGTTATCGGCTTGCAAATCCCCAAACAAAAAAGTTTAAATTGTAATTTTGTTCCAGCTGGCTAAAGGAATACTGTGAGCACCAAAACAACTTCAGCTTAATGAAGCCGTTTTTGGTGTATAGATCTTGTTCACATTTCATGACCCCTACTTATACCCTTTGTGTCACTTTATCCCACTCCCTCGCATGTAAGCTCATTGAGCAGGGCCCTCAACCTCTCTGTTCCTGTACGTCCATTTGTCTGGTTACAGTTACCTGTCTGTTAGTCCACCCATTGTACAGTGCTATGGAATTTGCTGGTACTATATAAATAATAATAATAATGTTCCTGCAGTCTCAGTACTCAGTACGTCTGCCATTTAGAAGTTAAATAATGTTTTCTTTTCTTTATAAAGCACTAGTCACATGTTTACTGACTGTGACTCACTTTGGTGCTTATAGTGTCCCTTTAAGTAACACAAACAGAAAAAACTATGTACATAAAAAACAAAACAAAAAATCAATAAGCAGCCCCTTCTGGGGCTGATCCTTCTGATCAGTGACCATTTTTTTTCTTTATTCCTTTGGAATATAGTTCTTTTTTCGTGTTACTTATTCTTTTGTAACAAAACGATAACTATATACAATATCACTATTATTATTTAAAGGGAAAGACATAAATAAATACTGATAATTGACTAATTATTAAATGTACATTAATTCCTATGTTCATTTTTTTAATATCATTCCTTAATTATTACATAATTAACGTGATTTCAAACTTTGCCATTAATTAACTCCAGCTACAGTTTGGTAACATTTGTGTCTTCTTCTTAATCATAGTCATTTGAGAAGAGACGATTCGATGACACCTTTTGCTGTAAGATGAAAGTCTCCTGTGTCAGTGAGAGATGGTGAGCAGGCGACTTGTTAGAAATGGCATGTGTCTTCTAGCTATCCCATGGACACACTTCTCGTTAGCGGTCACATTACAGGGTTTGTGGGCAATAAAAAGCAATAGCTCCATAATTTGCAGTTCTTTGTTAATTCACAAGCTTGGTCCTGGGAAAAAGTCTGTCCTTGCCTTCTCAGGAACTTAGAAGTCTCATCCTAGCCAGGGGTGACTAAGGTTTTGTGACACGTGTGATGGTCCATTGATGACATACCAAAATGTTTAGAGTTAATAATGCATGTGATGGTATAACGGCTAGCGTCACACAAAGTCTAAACTCCAGGACTTACTTTAAAGCTGTTTAAAATACTGCCAACTTTTTAGGCCACCATTGTTACCTATACACAAAAAAATATATAGGTGAATAGCAGTGCTATAAATTATGCAGCAACCAAGTAAGGGAACATGCTCAAAATACTAAATATATATTAAAAAAGGCATGCAAAAACAATTGATAAAGTGACACATGAGACGTGAGTGTAATCACAAATTTAGACTTTATCCAGAGGTACTTCTAATTTTACATAAACAAAAAAGAGGAGGAAGAAAATAAACATATAAGAAATAGTGTATGTCCACAATAAAAATATCAATATAAGAATGTTAACGGTTCCTCTCACAGTAGAGCAGATGAAGGGGAAGAGATAACCGGGGATATAAAACATGTGGGGGTTATTTATGTTTTTCATGTGTTTGGGGATATAATGTAATAGAGCCCTGATGTTTGGGAGATAATTTACTTAGTGGTTACTGATCTAGTTATCTCCCAGACTCAGATGCGCCAGGGTGGGATTTTAATTGTTTAAACCATGCACCTCCAATAAACTAGCATAGTTTAATATTTAGCGTAGCCTGATATGTTTCCCAGATTGTGCTTCTCTGCATACCCACACACAATAGACACACTCTCGAACACTCATATAGAATTGCGTGTCTCATCGAACCTAACTGCCTACCTAATGTGGTTGATTTGTACTTAGCACGCTTGCCCAAGCATTCTCTAATTTTTGTAGCCTCGTCCTCATAATCTATTGTATCTTGCGGTCTAAAGTGTGTGATGCCATTCAATATCCTAGGCTATTAATTCCAGCATAGAATTAATATAGAGTGATATTGTGTATTCAGGCGCTTGAAAGGGTGGAAAAAATTGTATAAGCTGCTACCACCAATGTGTAATCCTCTCACAGCTTAACACAAGAATATGAAATGTAATGATAGACTGTGTGGTGGGAAACCAACACCAGTCAGCTGGAGGTGGGGATTGAGATAGAGAATACAATCGTGTGATATGTTAAATAACAGTGGAGTGGTAATAAAAATATATATATAGACCCACTCACATGGTATTGAGCCTCAGCAGGACAGGCTCAGCTCACTTAGGCAGGCGTGTTTTTAGGGGTAACATGAAACCAACAGTTGATGAAAATCGTACCGTTCCTTTAAGGATAAAGAAAACCAAATATAGTGTAGTATATAGATGAATTGCAATTTAAGTGGCGGAATACACAAAACTGCTCACCTGGTTCAGAGCCTGTAACCCTATAGATGGTTATCAGGAACACTACTTATGTTCACAGGTAGGAGTTGGAAAAATAAAATTTATCTGAAACATAAAAATACTAATACAAAAATAAAATGACTGTATTAAAACAGTAATTCAAGTAAGTCCTTAATCCTCCTGGACGTCCATTTTTTATATTGATATATAAAAAAGGTCAAAAAACAAGCACAAGAACGGATACAGGGGGAAGATAGAGCAACAAAAATTGATTGAATAAGACCACTAGGTCCGCACACCAGTGTGACATTCCAGGGATATTCCAGGGCATAACCCTATAATGTATATAGACAAAAGAAAATAGCACTTCTCAGATGAGAATAGCTGCCTTGATATTGAACAATTTAGATACTAAATAACCATACATGAAAAAGTAATAACCTTAGAAAAGACACAAAAGGATACAAGCCTTATAAGACTACTTCTAGGCCAACACATGGAAATGTTTGTAAAGACGTAGTGCAATGATGGATATAGGAAATGGATATAGGAAATATTATGAAAAATAAAAAAGCTTTATTGTAACCTTATCAATAGACACCTATACCATCCTACCTCAATCCAATTATTAGAAGCAAAAATACCAGGTGTGGGAATCACCCTGAGGCTGAATAACATCCAAATTAGATAAGTTCAAAATCAACACAGAAAATAAAAAGGAATAGAAAACAGCCTCTCTCCCTGGAAATATTACTAAGTAGGCTTTAGGAGAAAAGGAATGAATAAGAAATAGGTAACTTAAGCAACTGAAAAGCATAATAATCGAAATGAAAATTAAATTGTAGTGCATTGAATCAAACCCCCATAGTAAAAACAGAACAAGAACGAGCCCGCGCACATTTCGGTGCCACTTGCAGGTGATGAAGGTGCAATCTGTTTGGCACCGAAACAGGTATATCACAGGTATGTCACAGGTATGTTGTAGTTGTCACACAGGTGTTCTGATGCTACCAACCAAGCATTCATTTTTAATAAGTTATGATAACGACTATAACATTGGACAGCAATACAAGACAAGCAAGAACATCTAAAATGTATCCAAGCATAAGGGTGGCTCTGTGCTCTGTATTAAGTCATCAGGATTGGGTGCGAAATAAGAGTATTTCTATTATTTATAAAATAACTTTTATCACAAATGAAGATAAAATCCCTTAACCGTATTGTATTGGATTGTTAAACTACTATATAAGTAACTGGACTGCAGTATCAAATGTTCCTTTTGAAAGAACCTCACACTCACTGTGTTATTAGAGGGAAGGTTTACAATGGACACCAGGTCAGCCTAATATACCTAATGGGTCTGGGAGTGTTCTTCCTCTCACCTCCCCATCCTTCCAACACCTCTACACACTTCTGCACAGCTGAAGGGGCAATGACATTTGTCCAGAGAAAAAATGCAGGATACAACCTCAATGAAGTGGTCTGGGTTCAGTGGTCGTTTAGTTTTAACTAAGAAAATCTGGTTCTTGCTTTCAAATCTCTACATTATGCTGCTTGCTCCCTCCTATCTAACCTCCCTAATACACAAGAATGTCCCGTCTAGGCCCTTATGCTCTGCTGAAGACTTATGTCTATCTTCTGTCCGTACTCCCACCTCTGATGCTCACCTTCAAGACTTCTCTAGGGCTGCACTGCTCCTGTGGAACTCACTTCCCTCCTCCGTTAGATTCTCACCCAGTCTCCACTCCTTCAAAAAAATCATTAAAAACCCACTTCTTCATAAAAGCGTACCAATTAAACTGTTAATAGCTCCCGACTGACTCCTCTCTTGCAAATGTCATTAGTCTAATACTATCCTTAATTTTTGTGTCACTTTACCCCACTCCCTCTAGCATATAAGCTCATTGAGCAGGACCCTCAACCCCTCTGTTCCTGTGCGTCCAACTTGTCTGGTTACAATTACATGTCTGTTCGTCCACCCACTGTAAAGCGCTGTGGAATTTGTTGGCGCTATATAAATAATAACATAATAATAATAATAATAATAACAACTCTGAAATGTAAAACATTGCTGTTTTTAGATAATTAGATATGACAGTGCTTACATTGCAAGGTTAAATATGCCTCTAGTGACTGTCTTCATGATAGTCATTAGAGCTCCTTCCTCCTCGGTTTCTCAAAGCTAACCTCCATTTAATGGGAAGAATGCAGCAATGGCCGCGCACACATTTTTCGGCTCCAATGGCCTTCTATGAGCAATATTGGATTGATGACAAGAAGAATCAGCATGGAGTAAGCTCGAGCTGCTGCCAGGAATTTTACTCGGTGCGATTAAAAAAAAGGTGCTTAGATTGGGGGGAGGCTGATAATAAACACAGAGGAGAACACTATATCGTTAGGAATGAAAAAGTGTGACTTTTACATTCAATAAAGGCCTTACTCCAATCATTTGGGTCAGTGTTTTATATTTATTTCCTTTCCATAACACATTCGGAAGAAGGAGAAGCTGGGTTTGGAGAAGCCAAGGGGGAGATAAAGCTTAAGAATGAATTTTAATAGGTAAGTTGATCACTTAAAGAGGTATCTAAAGAACAAAGTCTGTATAAAAGTTGGCTTTATATTTACCAGCTGTAAAGTAAGCCATGGTGTTCAGACAAACAGGTCTACTATAGAGTCACACTTACGTTAACCTGTCACACTTACTGTAAACCTTCACATGCAAACTGATCTCTCCATTTTTAGGTATGTCATCAATAAATCATCACACATGTCACAAAATCTCAGTCATTCCTGGCTAGGATGAGACGTCTATGATACCGAGAAACCAAAGGCTGGCTTTTTCCCAGGACTTTGTTTTTTTTAACACAGGACTTTAAATGATGGAGTTATTACCCTCATTCCTAACAAGACCTCTAAAGTGGACATTCATGAGAAGTGTGTCTGTTGGATAATTACAGACACATGCCATCTCTAACTGTCTCTCTGACACTTCTCAGAAAGCTTTCATCTTCCAGCAAGAGGTGTCACTATCTAGTCTGTTCCCAAATTACAATGATTAACAAAAAGACACAAATGTTACCAAAATGTAATGACAAAGGGGCTTTAAAAATGAAGATATTATTCACAATTTGTTCTGTCATTACACAAAGTGGACTTGTATTTCCACTAAATACAAGGAGTACTTATTCAGTGTACTCAGTGGGGTAGAATTAAATATAGGGCATTTATATATGGGTACAATATACAGAGTTTTCTTACAAGGTAACATATGGATACACAAGTTTCCATGTATTAAATTTGGTATTTGACTGATCTCGACAGGATACACTGTATTAGGGCTCCCTATCTTTAGATGTACATGTGGGGTACACTTTATTAATGTTTATATATTCCCATGGGGTACAAACTGGTGTGTTACATACATACAAGGGTTATTCATACAGTGTACACTAAGAGGAATACCCAAATAAAATAATTATTACAGTACCCTAGGAGTAGATTTAAATAAAGGGATTATTTACATATAAATAAGTATAAACATTGAAATTAAAGTAATTTAGTGGGGGAAGAGTGTACAGAATTACTGTCAGTGACAGTCTCCTTGATCACATATTGGGGGATAATAAATTTTACATTACACATGTCTATGTCAGCACTAGGAATGGAACATTATTATGGTGCATTAAATTATTCTAAATAAAGCTGAGGTAATTAAAAAAAGCTAATTTAAAAAGTTGCATTGGCCGGGAATCGAACCCGGGCCTCCCGCGTGGCAGGCGAGAATTCTACCACTGAACCACCAATGCTTACATAACCATCGTAGCAGACTTGTGAATGTTACATTCTCCATCATGCTCTATAGGGGATAACAAAATTCAAAAGAAAGGAGAGCATTAGAAATTTCATGAATACACTAAATTCATAATCTATATCAAGTCACCAGTGTGAGAGTGGGCTCTGCATCAAGTCAATCCTTCTGAATGATATGTTTGTCCTATATTATATGTGGGTAAATTACTATGAGTATTGGAAATGTATGAGATACATTGTATTCATGACAACTTAGTATGAATTCTTAATCTATTCATCTAGGTGAGTGTGAGTTCTGTATCCATTCACCAAAGTGAGTGTGTACTCTGTATCCATTCACCAAAGTGAGTGTGTACTCTGTATTAGCACCAAGGTAAATGTGGGTTGGTTATGTACTCTATAACCATTGACCAGGGTGAGTGTGAGCTCTGCACTTATTTGTCAGCTTTATTTGGTAGGTGAGGATATTGCAAATATTACAATCATAAATGCAGTAAATAATTTCAAAACCACTTTAAAACAAAATGAATACTGCCGTGACCCGGATTCGAACCGGGGTTGCTGCGGCCACAACGCAGAGTACTAACCACTATACGATCACGGCGAGCCACTCACATGAAATGTACCATCTAACAGGAGAATAAAAGGCTGAGTGAAAGTGACTATATCATTTCATTATGTTTAGTCAGGGCCGTCTTTAACGCGGGGGAAACAGGGCAGCTGCCCCGGGCCCTGTCCCTGCTGGGGGGCCCGAGGTAACTGCCCTGTTTGCCCTCTGCCCGCAAACTATGGGGGCCCATCGGGTGGCCCATGCACTTAGGGCCACCCGGTGGGACTGTGTCAGCAGGGGCCCGGTCGGGCGCTGTGGCGCTTTAACAGCGCGACCGGGTCCTTGCTTTTCGGCAGCAGTGGGAGGAAGTGACAGCCGTGCGTCACTTCCTCCCACAGAAACTGGAGCCGCGCGGGAGGAAGGCGGACCAGCTGTTCCGGAGGGGGCCAGGCCGGGAGAGCTTAACTCCCAGCCACCCCAGCCAGCCCACTGGACCCCAGGGAAGCCACCCTCCAGGACAAGGTAATAAACTGGAGGGTGGTTATCAAAGTCTGTCAGTGTATCTGTATGTGTGTTTGTCTGTCAGTGTCTGTGTGGTTCAGTATGTCTGTATGTGTGTATGTCTGTCAGTGTGTCAGTATGTCTGTGTGTGAGTCTGTCAGTGTCTGTGGTTCAGTGTGTATGTGTGTTTCAGTATGGCTGTCTGTGTATGTCAAAATGTCTGGATGTGTGTTTGTCTGTCAGTGTCTGTGGGTATGTGTGTTTCAGCATGTCTGTCTGTGTGCCAGAATGTCTGTCTGTCTGTGTGCCAGAATGTCTGTCTGTCTGTGTGCCAGAATGTCTGTCTGTGTGCCAGAATGTCTGTCTGTGTGCCAGTATGTCTGTCAGTATGTCTGTCAGTGTGCCAGTATGTCTGTCAGTATGTCTGTGTGTGAGTCTGTCAGTGTCTGTGGTTCAGTGTGTATGTGTGTTTCAGTATGGCTGTCTGTGTATGTCAAAATGTCTGGATGTGTGTTTGTCAGTGTCTGTGTGGTTCAGTATGTCTGTATGTGTGTATGTCTGTCAGTGTGTCAGTATGTCTGTGTGTGAGTCTATCAGTGTCTGTGGTTCAGTGTGTATGTGTGTTTCAGTATGGCTGTCTGTGTATTTCAAAATGTCTGGATGTGTGTTTGTCTGTCAGTGTCTGTGTGTATGTGTGTTTCAGCATGTCTGTCAGTGTCTGTGTGTATGTGTGTTTCAGCATGTCTGTCTGTATGTGTGTTTCAGCATGTCTGTCTGTTGTCAGCATGTCTGTCTGTCTGTATGCCAGAATGTCTGTCTGTGTGCCAGTATGTCTGTCAGTGTGTCAGTATGTCTGTGTGAGTCTGTCAGTGTCTGTGTGTTTCAGTATGGCTGTCTGTGAGTTTCAAAATATCTGTATGTGTGTATATCTGTCAGTGTCTGTGTCTGTGTGTTTCAGTCTGTCTGTGTGTGTGTGCCAGAATGTGTGTATGTCTGTCAGTATGTCTATGTGTGAGTCTGTCAGTGTGGTTCTGTATGTCTGTGTTTGTCAATATGTCTGTCAATGTCTGTGTGTATGTGTGTTTCAGTATGTCCGTCTGTCTGTGTGTATATGTGCCAGTATGTCTGTCAGTGTATCTGTATGTCTGTGTGTGTGAGAGTCCATCAGTGTCTGTGTGGTTCAGTATGTCTTTGTGTATGTGTGTTTCAGTATGGTTTTCTGTGTGTGAGTCTGTGTCAGTACGTCTGTCAGAATGTGTCTCTGTATCTGTATGTTGTCCATTTGTATTTGTGTGTGTATCTGTATGTGTCAGTGTTTGTATCTGTATATCTGCATGTGTGTATCTGTGTGTCTGTCTGTCAGTGTGTGTGTCGGTGTATCTATAAGTAGTCAGTGTGTGTACCTTTGTATCTGCATGTATGTCAGTGTTTGTATCTGTGTGTGTGTCAGTGTATCTATATGTAGTCTGTGTGTATCTGTATGTTCTTGTGTGTTTCTATATGTGGTCAGTGTGTATCTGCATGTGTGTCAGGTAGTGTATTTGTGTGTATCTAGACGTAGTCAGGGGGCCCAAGTAAATGCTCGCCCAGGGTCCAATCTAAATTAAAGACGGCCCTGTGTTTGGTTAAAGTAATCCTTTAAACTCTAAACATCTAACCACCAGAGCCCCTACAGTTTAAAGGTTTGCTGTAACATTCTTCATAATTAGGCTTTTTTTTTAACCTTAAATGCCATATTGGGCATTAGTAACCCACCAACCCCACCCAAATGAAAAGCTGTAAAAAAAAAACAAGTACAAACTTACCCAAAATCCAGCGTTGGGTGAAGCGCCCGGCGCAAATCTCCATCTGACATCAAAGGGGGCCTCATGCCGTCCAATCACAGGCTTCTCGTGCGTGCGAGGGGAGGGAGAGGGTGGACAGGGGAGGCCAATAATAAAAAAAAAAAAAACAAAGGACAAAATAAAATGTGGAAAGGCGAAGAAGCAGGAAAGGTTTAATATAAATTGTGTTGCACTAAAACAATAGTAGCAAAAATCCAGGAGCTAACTAGAAAAGAAAGGAAAAAAAAGTAAAGAAAGACAAGTCTATGTTAGAGAAATGACTTAATCTTAAATGACACACTAAATGTGCATTATCAAATATAATAAAAATGATATATAAAAAATAATTATGAATAAAAACAATATCTATGTGGCAAGGATATCCTTAACCCAGGAAACAGAATTATCCCAGGACAAATATAACCTTATGCCAGATAATATACTGCTATTGGATATATAAAGGGAAAGATAGGATGGACAAATGGCATAAAATCCTTAAAATACATAAATTATACTGACTGCCTGCCTGCAAGTCAAATAGAAATAATATAGTCAAGCGGAAACCAGTACCCAATGTTAAAATAGGGCAACAGATATATATATAAAAAGGGGGGAAAACGTAGAGTGGATGGAAATCTGAATAAAAATGGACAAGGGGACATCCAATTAAAAGAAGTGCTATAAAAATGCATTCAACTCGAAATCCACATTGAGACCATGCGGGACTATGGCATTGAGAGAAAATATCCATTTTGCTTCAGTTTGATCGAGATTAGTGTCTATACTTCCTCCCCTCCAGTGCACATTCACTTTTTCTATGGCTACAAAAGTCAGTCCCGCTGGATCTGCTCCATGTGTCTCTTTAAAATGTTTTGATAAATTTTGAGTCAATAAGCCTTTCTTAATGTTTCGAATGTGTTCTGCAATGCTAGTTTTTAGAGATCTTTTAGTCCGTCCAACATATTGTTTCTGACACGGGCATATGAAGATATATCACTCCTAAGATGTTGCAATTAATATTTGTCCTTATCTTGTACTCTTTCGAATCATGAAATGATGGGAATTTAGTAATTGTCTTTTCTGCCATGGGGTTATTCTTACATCCAATGCATTTTTGACACGTCGAAAAACCTCTCACATTTCCTTGTTCTCTTTTAGTATCCTGAGACCTAATAGTAGGGGCTAACATTAGCTTGAGATTGGGTGCCCTTGTGAAGATGATCTGTGGTTTATCCTCAAAAAATTGTGTTAGAGTGGGATCACTTCTCAATATTCCCCAGTGTTTCTTGAGTATCTTCTGTATCTTCTGTGACTGATTTCTAAATTTTGTAATAAAAGCTGGAGTGTTGTTGGATAGCTGTTTTAACTTGATTTTATTACATAGAGTGTCTTCTCGTGGTATAGTGAGAGTTCTCTCCAAAGCCTCTCCCAAAAGGGCTGTAGGATATCCTTTCATGATAAATCTCTTCTTCATCTCTTCCATCTGTTCTCTGCAAGTTTCTGATTTTGAGCAATTCTGTCTAATTCTTCTAAATTGATTTTAAAGGGATGTTCTTTACCCATGCAGGTCTATGATGACTATTATAAGGGATGAAGCTGTTGCAGTCCACATTCTTTTTGAAGGTCTTTGTGTGTAATTTCTTTTTTTCTATATAAATATTGAGATCTAGGAACTCAATTTGTTCCATAGATTGTGCAAAGGTGAAGTTGAGGTGATACAGATTAGTATTCAAATATGTTTTGAATTCCTCTAAAGATTCTTGGTCACCTTTCCATATAAAAAACAATCATCAATATATCTCCGCCATAGGAACAGTTTTGCGCCAAATGGGCAGTGGTCCCATATGAACTCATCTTCCCACTTGCCCATAAAAAGATTAGCATAACTTGGCGCAAAACGTGTCACCATGGCGTTGCCTTCTGTCTGCAGATAGAAATTGCCTTCAGCCCAAAAATAGTTGTGCGTTAAGATAAAGGCTATACATTGGACTAAAAAGTCTATTTGATCATTTTTCAGTTCAGAATATACTGCCAAAGAATATTGGATGGCTTCATAGCCTTGCAGGTGTTCGATGACGGTATAGAGTGACGTGACATCAGCGGTAACTAGAAACATATCTTCTTCCCATTTAAAATCAGAAAGTAGGTTAAGGATCTGGGTGGAATCTTTTAGATAAGATTTAAGACAGACAACTAGACTTTGCAGATACTGGTCGAGATATTCCGACAGGTTAGCTGTAAGGGATCCAATACCAGAGATGATGTGTCTTCCAGGCGGTTTTTGTAGTTTTTTATGTATTTTGGATAGGTGGTAAAACACCGGTACTCTTGGAAATCTCACATATATGTATTTGAATTCCCTTTCATAATAATAATTCCTCTTTCTTTTCCGTACTCTAGCATTTCTTTGAGTTTGTCCACATATTGAGAGGTTGGGTTCTTTTCTAGTAGATGGTACGTGGAGCTGTCTCCTAATAGTCTGAGATTTTCTTCTGTGTAGTCTTTGGTATTTAGGATGACCACCCCACCCCCCTTATCTGCTGGCTTGATAGTGATGTCTTCCAACGTCATGAGTTCTTTTAAAGATTTTCTTTCTTTTTTACTCAAGTTATCCTTTTTTATATTATTGGTTAATTTTGTCCTAAAATCTTTTTCAACCATTTTTTGAAATGTCCTAATACAGTCATTTTTTTTACATATTGGGGGTAAAAAGTAGATCTAGGGTGTAATTCATTCTGTACGTACTTTTGTTCTCCCTCTTGTGTTGTGAAATCTTTACCCATGAAAAATTTCTTGACACATACTTTCTGTATAAACTTGTGCAAATCAATAAAAACATTAAAATTTGAGTTCTTTGAGGTAGGTGCAAACTTGAGACCTTTCCTTAAAAGTGACATTTCATCTGGAAGGGTATAATGAATGTAGAAAGGGAGCGGAGAAGTGGAGAACAAGCTTCCCTTGCATGCTTTCCCTGCAAATGAGAAGCATTTACTTCAGTCGACAGCACGCTGTGCGCGGTGACAACAGATGTAAAATATGCACAAAGTTTACATTAGGCAGCCCAGAACAGATCACCACAGAACAGAGTCTGCCTCAGTCACGCGTGCCAGCAGTGCAATTAGCCCTCGGCACACAAGTGGCCAAAAAATAAAATGACTATTGAATTTTGCGAGAAAATTTATGCCGTGACCCGGATTCGAACCGGGGTTGCTGCGGCCACAACACAGAGTACTAACCACTATACGATCACGGCAAGCTAAACCCTAGTGACACAATGAGTTTCTCAAACTAAAGGGTGGAAGGATGAGAGAGCTGATAAGGACATATTCAGTAAAGTGAGCATTTTCAGTTATTTGAAGTTCAGACTAACTGGAAGTACAGCTTGGGAAAAAAGACTCTGGAGGGGCTTGGCTCATGGAGGGGCTTGGAGGCCAGTGTCATCCTCGCAGATTATGGACCTTGTCCCTGAACCCTTTGAATGTATCCAGATGGGTTATAGTCAATGTAGGGGAGGGGTTAAAAGCAGGCTCCAGGTCCTTATTTTACCCCTGGCTAGAGCTAATTGAACTTTGGGTATCACCAGGACCTAATTGCCTAATGAGTCCCTGACCAGAAATCAGTATGGAACTATTTCCCAGATCTGAACTGTCCTGCAATCCAGTGAATATCAGGTGTTGTTTGGTCCCCAGACAACCATTTACATAACTTATCAGGGATGATGATGATGATGGGACGTGAGGAGACATTTGAGGATACCCTAGAGTTGGAGGTGCCACTTTCCTGGGGGATTGTTGAACATCTTGGCTCCTGACTGGGAGCAGCCACAAATGTACCTGGAACGCTGTGCTGGATTGGAGGATGTCCACAACACAATTGTTCTTTAAAGTACTGTAACTTAGGCAGTGTACCTCCGATCCCAGTGCTCTTTGGATAGTGGATAGCTGACCTTCCAGCTATCTGGGGATATGTATTGTTTGGGGGTTACATTTTGTGAAAAAGGAGTTTTATGACTCATATTACCTGCCGCCCCTGTATGAATAGGACACAGCAGGGGGGGAAACATAATTCATTCTGAACTGACCTTATTAAGTCTTATCAGCCCAGACAGAGTAGTGTCAGGGAGGGAACTGTATTGTATTACATGAATCACCCTCATCAGTTTAAAACACATTGGTTGTATATAAAAATAAACAACTGTAAATAGGGTCACACACAATGAAAAAAAAAGATCAGTGTGGGCTGCTTCACATAGGGACGCATCTTAATATTAGAAAGAATAAAATATACAGCATGTAGTCCTTAGGAGCGCTCACATATGCTGAAGTTTCGATTAGCTGCAATAATCATCCAGATGTGGGAAAAGGAGGAAGGTTGGCAGAGATACTCAGATTGAGTACTGAGCTCGGTCACATAGCTGACAGAGTGAAATTTTCCAGTTTGGATATTTTCATTGCGGGTATATCTAAAAACAGATGGTAAAAGCTGCAGATCTATTGTCTGAAGCCTTCACAAGACCTCCCCTTCTATCCACACCCAGACATTCTGTGGCTGTCCAATCACAAACTTCCCAGTGCAGCTCTGTAAGAAGTCTCTGCAAGGCTGTTGCACTGGGCAATTGCTGTCTCTTGAGTTTAGCTCCATTGAACGAACCAAACCAGAGTGTAACAGGACCGGTTGTCTAATTGATAGCTATGGAGCCAATTTCAATTTCTATTGAAATCTGAACTTTTTGTAAAATAAAATAGAAAACACTATTCACACATAAAGCACTTCAGCAAGCTAAAGTGCTTTAGGAGTCTGGGGTACCCCTTTAATCAAGCACCCCCCCTTCACCTCCATTCCTTTAACTACAATAATTTAATGTAATTGAAATGCCTGGAGTTCTCTGGTGCAGTCTCCAATAATTGTTTAACCATTTTTGCACAGTTTAACACTAAATAAGGGTCCCTGGCCACCCACAGGATGTATGGCTAGGGCAAAGACTCTACACTTCTTTTTAGCCAATTTATACCAGCAATGGGCGCAACACAGAGTACTAACCACTATATGATCACGGCGAGCAACTCACATGAAGTGTATCTACTTACATTAGAATAAAAGGATGAGTGAAAGTGAATATATAATTTCAATATCTTTGGTTAAGTTAATCCCTTAAACTCTAAACATCTAACAACCAGAGCCACTACAGTTTAAAGGTTTACTGTAACATTCTTCATAATTAGGCTTTTTTTTAACCTAAAATGCCGTATTGGGCATTGGTAACCCCCAACCCCCAACCAAATGAAAAGCTGTAAATAAAACAAGTACAAACTTACCCACAATTCAGCGTTGGGTGAAGCGCCCGGCGCAGACCTCCATCTGACATTAAAGGGGGCCTCATGCCATCCAATCACAGGCTTCTCGTGCGTGCGAGTGGAGGGAGAGGGTGGACAGGGGAGGCCAATAATAAAAAAATTAAGAACAAAATAAAATGTGGTAAGCCGAAGAAGCAGGAAGGGTTTAATGAATGTAAAGAGGGAGCGGAGAAGTGGAGAACAAGCTTCCCTTGCATGCTCTCCCTGCAACTGAGAAGCATTTACTGCAGTCGACAGCACGCTGTGCGCGGTGACAACAGATTCAAAATATGCACAAAGTTTACTTTAGGCAGCCCAGAACAGATCACTACAGAACAGAGTCTGCCTCAGTCACGTGTGCCGGGATAGCCCTCGGCACACAAGTGGCAAAAAAAAAAAAACATATTTCAATTTTGAGAAAAAAAATTATGCCGTGACCCAGATTCGAACCGGGGTTGCTGCGGCCACAACGCAGAGTACTAACCACTATACGATCACGGCGAGCTAAACCCTAGTGATGCAATGATTGTCTCAAACTGGAAGGATGAGAGAGCTGAGCGATAAGGACATATTCAGTAAAGTGAGCATTTTCAGTTATTGGAAGTTCAAACTAACTGGAAGTACAGCTTGGGAGAAAAGACTCTGGTTCCCTGGCTCATGGAGGGACTTGGGGGCCAGTGTCCTCCTCACAGATTTTAGACCTTGTCCCTTAACCTTTTGAATGTATCCAGATGGGTTATAGTCAATGAGTGAAGGTGATATAGTTGGGCTCCAGAGTCCAGGTCCTTGTTCTCTCCCTGGCTAGAGCTCATTGAACTCTGGGTATCACCAGGATCTACTTGCCTCCAGAGCACCTGACCAGAAATTGATATGGAACTATTTCCTGGATCTGAACTGTCCTGCAATCCAGCGAAATTAAGGTGTTGCTCGGTCCCTGAACAACCATTTACAGAGCTCTTCAGGGATGATGATGGGAGGTGAGGAGGCATTTGAGGATACCCTGGAGTTGGAGGCGCCACTTTCCTGGGGTATTGTTGAACATCTTGGCTCTTGACTGGGAGCAGCCACAAATGTACCTGGAATGCTGTGCTAGATTGGAGGATGTCCACAACACAATTGTTCTTTAAAGTACTGTAACTTAGGCAGTGTACCATCGATCCCAGTGCTCTTTGGATAGTGGATAGCTGACCTTCCAGCTATCTGGGGATATGTATTGTTACATTTTGTGAAAAAGGAGTTTTATGACTCATATTACCTGCCGCCCCTGTATAAATAGGACACAGCAGGAGGGGAAACATAATTCATTCTGAACTGACCTTATTAAGTCTTATCAGCCCAGACAGAGTAGTGTCAGGGAGGGAACTGTATTGTATTACATGAATCACCCTCATCAGTTTAAAACACATTGGTTGTATATAAAAATAAACAACTGTAAATAGTGTTTTTTCACACACAATGAAAAAAAAGATCAGCGTGGGCTGCTTCACATAGGGGAGCGTCTTAATATTAGAAAGAATAAAATATACAGCATGTAGTCCTTAGGAGCACATATTTTATACAGGAGCTTTATATTTGGTTGTGTATAAATATGAGTTGGTTGAATAAAGTGTATTCAGTTTCATCCTTCATCAAATCTCGGCTGAAGTTTCGATGAGCTGCTATAATCATTCAAATATTCTGTGGGAAAAGGAGGAAGGTTGGCAGAGATACTCAGATTGAGTACTGAGCTCGGTCACATAGCTGACTGAGTCAAGTTTTCCAGTTTGGATATATTCATTGGGGGTTTATCTAAAAACAGATGGTATAAGCTGCAGATTTATTGTCTGCAGCCTTCACAAGACCTCCCCTTCTATCACCTCCCAGACATTCTGTGGCTGTCCAATCACAAACTTCCCAATGCAGCTTTGTAAGAAGTCTCTGCAAGGCAGTTGCACTGGGCAATTGCTGCCTCTTGAGTTCATTCATTAAGCCCTCACTGTGATTTTGTAAACTGTGGGAATGAGAACTTAGTGTTGGGAAGATAGCTAGATCCCCAAAGATCATGCGTGCTAAGAGAAGTGAAGCTGGTGAACACACAAAACTGCTGCAAAAATAATGTTCTTCTATAGTTCGCAACACCCACGTATACAGGACCAGCGTACCCCATCCCCAGACAGTAGGACTGATTGGCAACTAACTTAAATACCTAACACTGAAAATGGTCCTAGGTGTTCACCCAACTGAAAACGGACTTACAAAACACAAAGGCATTAAAGTTATTTCTTGTCTTATGTTATGCTTCTTTTACTAATACGAACAAACGTTTTGTTACATTCCTGATAAATAATGCTCGCAATACCCAAATGACCGGGACCTGCATGTCCCACACCCAGAAAATCTGATTCTGCATGCTAAATATTATGTCAAATGCCCAATAAACAGCTTTGAATAATAAAAAAATTATGTTCTTCTGTTCAGACTAATGAAAGTATTTAAAAACGTGGGCAGTCTAGATGGGCCAAATGGTTATTAGTGCCATCAAATTCTATAGTTCTATAATATGTTTGTCATTGTGTATGCGTGTATGTGTCAGAATGTGTGTGTATCTCTCTGTTAATGTGTATCTGTGTGTGTGCAAGTGTGTATGTGTATTTGTGTCATAATGTGAGTGTATCTGTCCGTGTGTATGTGTCTGTGTCTGTGTCAGAATATGTGTGTTATTGTGTGTCAGTGTGTAGGTGTATATATCCATACATTACTGCAATTCACCATGAGAACTATACACAAATACACCCCTGCAGTCAAACGCCAATACTACATAGAAACACACCCCAAATTCAAACTCCAATACTAGACAAATGTAAACCTGAATTCACATGCCAATACTAAATACAACACATCCCTGCATTCAAACGCCAACAATACACACAAAAACACAACTGCATTTAAACACTAACAGTATATACAAATGCACACCTGCATTTGAATGCCAACATTACATACAAACACATCGCTGCATTCAAATGGCAACAGTACATACAAATACACTCCTGCATCCACACACACAAAAACGTGCTTATATCCAAAAACACAAACACTACTCAGAAATATAACAGTGCAAGGATGGGCAAATAGTAGATCCCCAGCTGGCAATGCAGAATGGAAGTTGCATCACAATGGAGGATCTACCTTTTGGCCCCCCTTGCACTAGAGGGAGGCACAAATAGAAATTATTGCACCAGTGCCTTCTCTACATTATTTCAACCACTGATGACATCCCTAGTTCACCCTACTCAAACCCAGTGCCTCAATTAAAAATGAATATAAACATTATGTTATTTGTAATGAAATCACTTTCCCATAAACATTAACACTTTTGCAGTCATACACAGACACAATGACATGCTGACACAGTGACAGACAATCACACAGAAACACGCAGGCATATAAACATGAGATTTACTCATCAACCTCTGAATTTTAATGACTTGGAAGGTAATTTCTGATTTTTGGCAAAAAATACCCAAGCTGTAACCATAGGGGAGTTGGAGATTGTTTTTTCCCAAATCATCTAATTTTGCAATGATTTTCAATGCCTTACAGTCTGCTGTTTTAGTAAATAAACATCTCAGTCATGCTAACTTATTACTAAAGTTTGTTAGATATTTTTTTGCTATAACTTTGATGATCTTTTCCACTATATCACTATTGTCCTTCATAAATATTAATAAGAAACAGGCGCAAAACGTATTTATTTTTGCAATCGGAACCAGGTTTATATAGAGCTAGTCATGATGTTCTCCCCTTCAAACTCGCACAAAAATCCACATGCAATTGGAAGGACACTTTCATTCTTCAGGTCCAGGAACCATGGATTTGCTTGACCTCATTCACCAACCCTATGTGAGGAATGAAGGCACAAAAAACAGTTTCATGGATTTAAATAGTTATGGTATCTGGAGTCTGTGGGTGATGAATTCTGCAATCCTGCTAACTGGTTTACTCTCACCCTTGAGAAAGGCCTTATAGTTGAAACATTGGGTGTTGTCTCGGTGACCCTGGTCACCTCTGTAAGGTATATATTTGTAGATTTTTTTTTCTCTCTTTTGGTTTTGCATGTACTATAATATACAGTTAGTTTCGGAAATATTTCAACATGGACACAAGTTTTGTTATTTTGGCTGTTTAGAAAAAAAAAAAGCACTACTTCATCACCACCATGAGCCAACTGGACAGCATATTTGCCAAATTCTGGGCAAAACTCGAAGCTAGGCAACAGCATACTCACCTGAAATACTCACAGACCTCGGAGGTACGAACTCCACAAAAGCGCATGCACCAGCCCATCCTGCCCTCCAAAGTCCAGAGATAGCGGATTAAGCAGAGAACCAACATCATGCACGACAAAAGCCAAGGAAACAATGCTCAACACAACATCCAGGGCCCAGGAATCTGAGAGCAAAATCCGCGACCTATCAGGGCCTAGTCAGGGTCTCAATCGCTCGTCCAAAATGGTGCATACCGCACTGGAGACCCATGGGGACACAAGCGCACGAGCCCTTCATTGAGACACTCATGCAATACCTTCCCGGTGGCACTCCCTAGTGACCAAACACTCCCGAGCACGGGGGTCGTCTGACACTGGACTTCCCTCCTGAGGCATACAGCAGGCTCTGGGTGGAAACTCTTTACAAACCCACCTACACCACTTGTTTTTGAGCCACGGTTTGCCCTCACATTATGAAGACCAGAAAAATTTCATTCCTGTTTGCATTTTTATTATTATTTCCAACTGTGTAGTGAAGTCATGTGATTAAGAGTCAGGTCGTGGTGGGTTTTCTTTACATGTAATTTACACTAGTATTGCAAAAACCCAGTTGTGCCAGTTACTCAGATTATGTCTAATCTAGCCCAATATATGTTAATGGGTGGCACATTTAATTACTTCTAGCTATATGTACAGATAGCCTGTTACCTAATAACCTAATGTAGACAAATGGGCCGACCTGGCAACCTATTCGCTCATCTTTCACTTTGATGTGCTCCTGTCTCATAAGCATGTTATTTAACTAGATTTCATATTACCACTCACTTGTCCAGATAGTCCACATTGATCACATAATCTGTTTCAATATATGCCTCGAACATGTTAGACTAGCCTGTAATCTTGCTACTAAAAAAAAAAAAAAAAGTGTGGAGTAATATCATATGCCTTATATTTGTTAATGTATGTGCCGTACAATCCTTGTCACTGCTTTTGGGGCATTGCAAGAGTATGTGTTAAACAATTGCACCACAAAAATAAAGAATTAAAAAAAAAAAAAAATTAAACGTCAGTATCTGCATTTAATGGCATCTAGGTTGTTTAATATTTGGGTGCGTCGTTGTAATAAAGTATTGGAACTGCATAATTTTTTCTAAAGTGACATGTGATACATTTTGAAGTATGATATTTGAAAGTACTTTGTTTAAATCACATTTAAACTTCCTGTATTTATTTTTTATTTTTTTCCTTTTCAAATGTTTTCATACATAATTCCAGGATGTACAGGAGGATTTTCAATAAACTCCTTCTACACCAAGAGCTGTGTAATGCTTTCTGTACTCTTGATCTTCTCCCATGAGAAGTGGTTTATGGTTACTGCTAGTCTACCCTTACCCTTTGTGTCATTTTACCCCACTCCCTCTAGCATGTAAGCTCATTGAGCAGGGCCCTCAACCACTCTGTTCCTGTGTGTCCAACTTCTGGTTACAACTACATGTCTGTTCGTCCACCCATTGTAAAGCGCGGCGGAATTTGATGGCGCTATATAAATAACATCATAATAATTATAGTAATAGTCAAAAAAAATCCAGCACCCAATATAACCAACTGTCTTCAAGTCAACACGACTTGTTAACCATATTTTAGACAGTTTCAAACTCAGATGGCACCAGCCCGGCTAGCTCAGTCGGTAGAGCATGAGACTCTTAATCTCAGGGTCGTGGGTTCGAGCCCCACGTTGGGCGTTATTTTTTCTTATTGTTTGAAAAGTAAAAGTGCATGTTTTATTTAAAATCTATTTTGCTGCACTAGGGATATTGTAACATATTCTCTGTAAAGTGAGTTAAGTTCCAGACTTATCAATAAGCATAAACCATTAAATTCACACATCCCTATTTCTTGTATCTCTCCTTAACAGCTGCTGTTGGTTTACGAACAAAATGTGAATAAATGAAGAGCTATATTTGCTTAGATTACCGTTATAAATATTAAAATTCCATTTTAATGTCACTTTAAAAAAAATTAAAAATGCCGTGACCCGGATTCGAACCGGGGTTGCTGCGGCCACAACGCAGAGTACTAACCACTATACGATCACGGCGAGCCACTCACAAGGTGGTGAAAGTCAGCACTGAAACAATGTATCACAATCATGCAACAATGTCAGCCGAAAATTCGACTATAGTATTGACCACCCAGCGAGAGGGCAGTAGGGATGAGAATTCTATAGGAATCCTAGAAACGTTGGGGAGGTGGATTCAATTCTTCCCTAATTCTGTGCTTTTTACAGACAATATGTGGGTCCTTCACACTGGAACACAAGCCAATGACATGTACACATTACACACATGTTCTCTGCATGTAAAGCTGCACAGATTGTTCATAATATACAGAGAGGTGACAGGTCTGATTACAGCTGGACTTTCCCAAATTTAACATGCGGAGACTCTAGTCCAGGCATAGGCAACCTTTGGCACTCCACATGTTTTGGACTACACCTCCCATGATGCTTTGACAACATTATGGGTGTAAAAGCATTATGGGAGGAGGTAGTTCACAACATCTGGAGTGCCAAAGGTTGCCTATCCCTAGTCTATTGAAAGTTGCCTTGAGTCGCTGAACTTGGCACCTTCTCATTTCAGTAATGCAGAGGAAATGATGGTTTAAGTAACACCCAGTATTTTCTTATTATAAACTCTTTACGTTAGACACACCTGCCAAGCGTCCTGATTTAGTCAGAGCAGTCCTGGCAATAGAAACAACAGATATGTGCAGCTGTAATGTGACAAGTTTCCCAAGTTACTACTCATTACCTCAAACAGTAAAAATACCAGACTTGCCAAAACATGAATAAAAGCTGTATTTTATCATTACTATGAATAATCCACGTTCATCACTAACGTGCTTTGTTAGAATGATGTTTAATACAGAGGAAGGTTTGGGGCAGATACTGAGGATGTGAGTAAGGTAGGTAGCAGCCTGTGTCCCTCCCTGTAAGTGTGTCTGACACCCCAGGGATAAGGTAGAAGTTAATGTAAGTGGCAATAAAAGAACAATTAGAAATTATGGGCAGTGGCCACACCATAAACAATGTGACTGGACACACTTCCAGTGTTTGATGTGAATGTGACCTGCAGTAGACCTTGTTATGTAAATTGCTGTTTATAGACCATCTTCCTGTAGAATTCCTGAGCCTTTTCTTCCTCCTTCCATCACTGTAGGAGCCAGGCTATCCCAGTCACATAACCAGCAGGGAAGTGTCTCATCCATGACTTGGTGCAGAGACTTGTGATTGGGATCTGGGGGTGATGGCACAGGAGCTGTGTACGTACTGCCTGCTGCAGTCTCCACTCACTCTGTCTAGTCTAGCGCCCCCTGCTTGTAACAGAGGGATTTACCAGCCTTATATATTAGTTTATAGATCCATATCCCATAGCCTGAGTCTGTAAGACAGATCAGGGGAGGAGGTAGCTAAGCTGTGGATTTGGGCTAAAGTGGGAGTCACTGTCCTTGTCACCTGCACAGTCTTTTGGTAAAGTGACTAACAATGCAGGGATTGGGTAGGTGTTAAAGTGACACTAACATAACAATTGGGAATGAAAGGGCAGGAGCCAAACCCTAAACATTGTAACTTTTGTCTGTGACACACTTTGCAGACACACTCCAATGCCTTTTGTTGTGACTGAAAACCTGCTAATTACTAAGACGGCATGCTGGTGGTGTTTATTGCCCTCATTCCTTTACTATAACATTGTAAAATAAAATCACTAATATCCCGCTTGCAAAATGGCATCATGCCATGAGTTAGTAGGCACTGCGCAGCGGCTGACCCATTGTACGCCATTTCCCAGTTTATCACACTTGGTTAATCACACCATTTGTGTTCTGTGCTAACTGCAATACAACATGTTGCACCATGTAAATACACTCTATAAATGCATCGTTTTACATGGACGCTCCAAGCAACATAATCACGGAAACTGCTGTAGCAGTTATGGTACCAGGCAGCCATCAAGAGTAATTTGTCAAACCATTTTAAGGGACACTTCAGGCGCCAAAACAACTTCATCTGAATGAAGTTTTTATGGTGCCAGGAGGCCCCTGGATACACACTTTTTGAACAGTTTAATCCTAAAGTGGCCTCCAGCAGCGATGCTCACTCCCCTCCAGATGGCCGCCGGGTAGTGGCGCCACTGATTGTCTGAGAGCGGTCAGCTGACGCTTACAGACAATCAGTGGCTCCACATTCAATAAATTGGCTTGGAAAGAAACGTACCTTTTCCAAGCCAGTTTAGTCAATGGGGAGTTACTGATTGGCTGAGAGCATCAGTTGACCGCTCTCAGCCAAGCACAGACGCCCCAGCCTTCAGAAGCCGGGTGGGGGGTCAGCAGCTCAACTGGAGTCCACCTTGGGGGTTAAACAATTCAAGAACAGTTTAACCCCTTGCCCCTTGAGGTAAGAATACCTCTAGGTGCCCCCTGGCACCATAACACTTTAGTTAGATGAAGTTGTTTTGGTGCCTGGAGTGTCCCTTTAAGAACAGTTGGATAACAGTTGAAGTCACCTGGCTTCTCCAAAAGGAGAATACCGGATGTGGCGCCAGCGCTAGGGGGACCCAAGTAAGTTGGCAAACTTTTCTAAAAGCTGTGACACAATATTTTGGAAGGGTGCCAGGGCATTCATGGCACTATAAGCACTACAGCAGGCTGTAGTTATGGTTCTTGGAGTGTTTTTTTTAAAATGGACAATCTAACCACCAAAACGATGACATTTTAATGCAGTAGTTTTGGTGTGTTTATGCCACCCATTTTCTTGCACAGTGTTAAACATTGCCGTTTCTGAGAAATGGCAATATTTCCATTTGGCTGTAAACACACTAGAGCCATCACATTCTATGTTATCACACATACAGGGTTATTTATTGAAGGGAGAATTTCAAAGAAATTCAAAGGCAAATTCGTATTTTAGCCCAGAGTAGCCAAAGTGAAAGCATAGATGACTATTTGCCGAGTTCTGCTACATTCACCTTTAGTAAATAAGTAAACCCGATGTGGCTACTGGCTAAGATATCTCAGGCCCAGTAATCTACACTAAAAATGGAACACTCGGACATTAAAAATAAATATTTTAACATACATATTAAAGTGTTGCCGTAATCTATAATCACACTTTATGGGACATGACTGAACTAAAGTAATAATTCGGAAAAATATACCAACTCTGCTATAGACACAAGTTGGCTATTTCAATATTGCTTTTATTTCAATATTATTTGTTTTCATTTGTTAAAAAAATTCACTATGATAAAGTGTTTAGTGAATATACCCCTGGAGAAGGAAGTAAGAGATATATTTTGTGTATATTAAAAATAAAATAAACATTAAAAGTGATCACGTCACTACACACCACATAGAATTGCTGAAGCTGATTGACAGCAGGTGGCTCTGTGGCGCAATGGATAGCGCATTGGACTTCTAGTTGAATAAGAAGATATTCAAAGGTTGTGGGTTCGAGTCCCACCAGAGTCGCATTTTTTGTTACTGTTAGAAATGTCATTTTTCAACAAATAACTTCCCAAATGATTACTTAGTGGTAACATTAAATCATCAGCCGGACACATTTTATTAAAATTACAGAGTATTCCTTAATACAGTATTTATCGATTCCATGTTATACAGACACAATAGGAAATAATAATATAACAGTTAATATTAACTCATTGTTATTTAAAACGAAGGAAAAAACATGAAACGCTGTGAAAACGGGACCGAAATCGGTAACTTTAATATTGTGGAAGTGTCTCATCCATGACTTGGTGCAGAGACTTGTGATTGGGATCTGGGGGTGATGGCACAGGAGCTGTGTACGTACTGCCTGCTGCGGTCTCCACTCACTCTGTCTAGTCTAGCGCCAGGAGAACGTAACAGGGGTACTTACTGTATATCATAGAGATCGGTAACTCTGAGCTATCGGTAACTCTGAGCTATCGGTAACTGTGCAATGTGTATCATAGAGATCGGGAACTGTGAGCTATCGGTAACTGTGAGCTATCGGTAACTCACTCTGAGCTATCGGTAACTGTACAATGTGTATCATAGAGATCGGTAACTCTGAGCTATCGGTAACTGTGAGCTATCGGTAACTGCAATGTGTATCATAGAGATCGGTAACTGTGAGCTATCGGTAACTCACTCTGAGCTATCGGTAACTGTGCAATGTGTATCATAGAGATCGGTAACTGAGCTATCGGTAACTCTGAGCTATCGGTAACTCACTCTGAGCTATCTGTATCATACAGCTCGGTAATAATGTGTTACAGTATTTTATTCAGAAATGTTTCCGATAACTGTACTACTGCAGCAATGTATGATCTAACTGCAGAGTTATAACTGTGTCAGCCCAGCAGCGATGTATTATATTATAACTGTATCAACAAGTAAAAATGTATTATAATATATCTATAAATAGGCAGCTATTATAATCTCTGTCTGTCTATCTATCCACCCACCCACCCATCTATCTATTAATAAGAAGCTATGTATTATAATCTATCTATCTATCAATAAGTAGCTATGTATTATAATCTATCTATCTATCTATCTATCTATCTATCTATCTATCTAGCAATAAGTAGCTATGTATTATCTATCTATCTATCAATCTATCTATAAGTAGCTATGTATTATAATCTATCTATCTATCTATCTATCTATCTATCTATCTATCTATCTATCTATCAATCTATCTATCTATAAGTAGCTATGTATTATAATCTATCTATCTATCTAGCAATAAGTAGCTATGTATTATCTATCTATCTATCTATCTATCTATCTATCTATCTATCTATCTATCTATCTATCTATCAGTAGCTATGTATTATAATCTATCTATCAGTAGCTATGTATTATAATCTATCTATCTATCTATCTATCTATCTATCTATCTATCTATAAGTAGCTATGTATTATAATCTATCTATCTATCTATCTATAAGTAGCTATGTATTATAATCTATCTATCTATCTAGCAATAAGTAGCAATGTTTTATAAAATACTTTCTGAAAACTCAGTAACCCCTCCCTACCCCTCATTTACCAGTTGTACTTCCTTCCCATTGACACAGAGACACATGCTGGCCAAATGGGTACACGTGGGAACCTCCCCTCCCCCCAGGCTTTTGATGTTGGGTGACAATGCTGGGTGGGTTTGATGCAGACAGAGGGTATATATTGCTGGATCTAACAGAGAGAGTAGCAGAGCACACCGCAGACATGCCTGATATGGACTGTACTGAGTCCTACCCCTCCAGAAAGGTGAGAACCCCTAATCAGACCCCTCTGCCCTGTGCCCTGTGCCCCTGCTCAGCAGATCATGGATTAGTAGGATACAGCAATGGGCCTGGGCTATTAGCTTTATTATAATTATATCTTGTAATCGCTGTATACATTGTTTAACTCTTGATTGCCCTAACAGATGTTTCCTGAATTCTATAAGGAAGCAGATCTTGGAATTAAATAGAATTGCATAGATCTTCTCCAGATCAGCAGCTATTCGGTAGTTGCTCTGTAGTCATAAATCTGCCGAAATTGTCTCTCTGAGCAACAGATCATTGAAACCCAAATTGTACATTTTAGGTAAAACAGGAAATAGTTTTTTAGATCATTTTCCCAGACCGGATATTATTGTGAATAAATATTGCCATTCTCATATCAGTTCACAATCCAGAGTTTGGAAAATTTACTCCTATATTGTCAACTGCTTTAGCTTTACAAACGTGACGATATCTGGATTGAAAAATACATTTCAAATCAGCTGGTTTTCGCCTGAATTTTGTCTTGTGGATTTCAATTTACTACAATTGTGACCTTAAGGAGATATTCCCTAAAATCTGAATATTAGTATATGGAAATCCAATTTTCAGTATTAAGGCCATAATAAAAGATTTGTAAATATTTTCCTCCCCAGTTATAGTCACAGCGGTGCTTTTTGGGAATTTGAATTGCAATTCCCTTCTGTTGAGAATTAAGTGAAACCCCATTTATTTGAATATCCTGAGCTAGACCTCTATGTTGGCAGCCTGACCTTTCTAATTACCGATGTTCACAGCTCTCCAACTCGTCGAGGGAGATTATTCGCTAAATTCCAAATTTAACCGAACTCAAAAAATTGGATGGCACAATTTAGGCTAAAATAACGGATTTGGGAAAATCCTACAATCTTGTCGCTGTTTGCAAATGTTCGCTTTTGTAAATATTTTATTACCCATTGGCATTCCGATCATGTTACTTAAGATTTTGACAAATCGTATTAAGGGTTATTTACTAAATTGAGAATTCAAAGTGAATTTTAAATGAAGGTCAAAGAATTTTCCCATTTGGGCTATTTCAACTTGGATTTGAAATCTTGCTGTAGCTTTTAATACTGTGCGATTAGAAGATTTAATTCCTGATAAAATGTTATACAAAATAAAAATCGCTCTCTACGCTGTCTCTCTACTATATGTCTCTTTCTCTACCATTTTTCTGTTTAATTATCTCATGCACTCCCTTCTCTCTGAATAATCTGTTCCCATCGCTTATTTATTCCCCCCAGATTTAATTCCTGATAAAATGTTATACAAAATAAAAATCGCTCTCTACGCTGTCTCTTTACCCAATCTGTACTATGTCTGTCTCTTTACTCCGTCTGTACCACTTCTGTCTCTTTACCCAGTCTGTACCACTTCTGTCTCTTTACTCAGTCTGTACCACTTCTGTCTCTTTACTCAGTCTGTACCGCTTCTGTCTCTTTACTCAGTCTGTACCACTTCTGTCTCTTTACTCAGTCTGTACTATGTCTGTCTCTTTACCCAATCTGTATTATGTCTGTCTCTTTACTCAGTCTGTACTGTCTGTCTCTTTACTCGGTCTGTATCACGTCTGTCTCTTTACTCAGTCTGTGCTATGTCTGTCTCTTTACTCAGTCTGTACCACGTCTGTCTCTATACTCAGTCTGTACCACGTCTGTCTTTTTACTCAGTCTGTACTATGTCTGTCTCTTTACCCAGTCTGTACCTTTACTCAGTCTGTACCACGTCTGTCTCTTTACCCAGTCTGTACTATGTCTGTCTCTTTACTCAATCTGTACCACGTCTGTCTCTTTACCCAGTCTGTACCATGTCTGTCTCTTTACTCAGCCTGTACCACGTCTGTCTCTTTACTCAGTCTGTACTGTGTCTGTCTCTTTACCCAGTCTGTACTATGTCTGTCTCTTTACTCAATCTGTACTATGTCTCTCTTTACCCAGTCTGTACTATGTCTGTCTGTTTACCCAGTCTGTACCACGTCTGTCTCTTTACTCAGTCTGTACCACGTCTGTCTCTTTACTCAGTCTGTACTATGTCTGTCTCTTTACTCAGTCTGTGCTACGTCTGTCTCTTTACCCAGTTGGTTCTACGTCTGTCTCTTTACCCAGTCGGTTCTACGTCTGTCTCTTTACCCAGTCGGTTCTACGTCTGTCTCTTTACTCGGTCTATTGAAAGCTTTATATTTTCTAATTTTATATATATGTATATATTAATATTTTTTATATATATAAATATATTGTTTTATATTTAAATATTTTGAAAACATATTTTTTTAAATGTTTAGAAATATTACATTGTTTGAAAAGGCTTATCCAGAAATATTAAATGGAGGCTTTAGTGTGTTTATCGATCTCCTTTATTCTGTACATTCTTCTCTCTCTCATTCCTTTTATCATTTACTTATCTCATTCTTTCAATTCTCCTATTCCTCCAGTTCTCTCTCCACCCGCATTCTAACTCTCCATTTGGACTCTTTTCTCTGTATCCATACTGACTCTCTGTCTGCTCTCTGGCTTCCCTAATCCATATATACTCTGGATCTCTGGGTCATACATACTAAATCACAAATGTTAAATAGCCGAGCTATTCAGTTTTCAGTTTGTTTAGCAAATAAATGCTTCACTATGCATGCCTACTGTTTAACTGCTGCCCAGATGTAGAACTACAACTCCCATGATGCTTTGTATACTTTTAGAATGACAAAGCATCATGGAAGCTGTAGTTTTAAAACATCTGCTGATCTACCTTATGGGCACCCCTCTCTTACTCAGTATTTTTACTCCCATTTCTTTGCTGTGTATTGATGCTCAGATTAAGGCTGACGTAGGAAATTTGACTGAAAAAAAGGCGCAATGGTGGTGTGCATGTGTCTCTTACTTTATATCCACTCTCTCTGACTCTTTCAAACTCTCTCATCTCAGTCACTCTCCTCTTATTTATTGACTCTCTCTTCAGTCTCTGTCACCCTTTATTCACTCGGTCGTACCCCTATCATGATGTGTTTTTTTTTTTTTTTATTCTAAGCCCACCGTTTTCTTTTTATCTACATACCCTCTTCTATTCAACCCATTTCTCTTTCCCTCTGTCTCTGTCTTGTGTTACTCTGCATTCTCTCACTCTCCACTTTCTGTAATTCTACCCTCCCCTGTCCTTCATGCCTCATCATATTCTGTCTTCAATCTTTAATCCAGGTTTTTTATTTTGCAATGGGAACTGTGTTCCCTTGCGATATTTGCAGGGGAACTGAGTGCCCATGTGTTTTACAAGTGCTGCTTATAGAACATGAACATTTATACAAAGCTCTGGGTTTTTTAAAATGTCAGAAATACAACTGAGGAAGTGTTCTACCTTCATTTATATCTCAAAGTCTCACTATAGTCACCAGAACCACTAAACTTAATGTTATGGCTCTATAGCATGTCCCTACAGTCTTAGCACTGTACATAACGCCCTTTCAGAAAAGGCAGTGTTTACATAGCTGCCTAGTAACACCTCTAATGGCTGTCACTCAGATGGCCACTATAGGTGCTTTTCTGTGACAGTGCTGCACAGTGTGCAGTACTGACATTCAGCATCTCCACGTTCTGCATGGAAGCTCTGATTAATCCCCATAGAGGAGCATTGTTTCAATGTATCTCTACAAGGAGATGCTGATTGCTGCCCGGCTGTATTTTGCAGTGCATGCACAATAGCCTATCAATGCTTTCCTGTGGGGGCCATAAGGGGCCAGACATGGCAAGACCGGCGCGTCTTTGGAGAAAAGGTAAGTAAAATCAACAATCCAGCACTTTAGTGTCAGAAATACAAGTATGAAGTAAGAATGACGTGCTGCCAGGGGTGGGTGCTCCAATAAATGGAAGACTCCAGACACCATAATAACATAATCTGAATGAAGTTGTTATGGTGTCAGCAGGTCCCTGAAGTTTACTTACCTTTAGGAGTTAAACCATTAACAAACGGTTAAATCCCAAAGTATTCTGTCCCACGCTGAACACATCTGTTTGAGTCCGAGGATTGAAATAGGAAGCCTCAGTCTGGGCTCTGCTCATAGGCTGAGACAATCAGCCGACATTCCCAGCCTATCAGTAGCTCCCCATTCAGAAACTGTACGTGTTTATCTGAAGCTGTTTTGTGAATGGGAAGTTGTTAGTTTAACAGCCAGCCCAAACCTCCAATAAGCTACACGTGATAAAAATGTTATATTTCTGCTGTGTGCAATGTAAATAATGCTGTATCTGAAAAGCAAGAATCAGTATACTAAAAACACTATACTTTGTTAAATAAGGGTTAAAAAAATGCTCACATTAGCCAGGACAGTAAATCGCTTTTTCCAGGAGCGCAGTGCCTACAGTAACACTGTACCGACTTTCCTCTCCTTTTGCTTGATGTTAAGGTTGGAAAAAGTACAGTCCTGTGTATCTGTGACCGGTGTGTGTGTACTAGCACGTCTCACCACCGCGATTTCTGTTAGCCAATCTCCAGTGTGCATGGTACTCCGTCTGGCTCTCAGAGGCCCCACCCTCCCTATCAAATGTTTACTGAGCAATTACTTGAGTTCAGATTAAAAGGGACACTAAAGGCGCTTTGAAGTGGCCATTTAGCCCTGCAATGTAAATCATTGCAGTTTTTAAGAAACTGCAATGTTTATATTGCAGTACTAGTCTGCCTCTAGTGGCTGTCTGGTGGAGGCGCCTCCAGGAGTTTCCCGGACTTTAGGTTGCCTAAATGACACAGGATGTCCTTACTCTCTGCATGAGAACATCCAGTGCCATTGAAATCCCCATAGGAAAGCATAGAGGCAATGTTTTGTTTCCTGTGGGGAGGGCATAAAGCGCTCGCAGAGCTCGACACGCATGCGCATTATGAGCCCCCCGTCAGTTGACAATGGATGAGGCAGAGCACTGACCCAATGCTGAGGGATATCAATGCTGGAACCGGGTAAGTAAATAAATGGTTTTTAACCCTTGTGGGAAGGGGGGAACCAGATTTGAATTCCTAACACTATAGAATCACTTTAAATGCCATCAGTCCCCTCTGTAATTACACTGGTAATGAAGTAGCTTCGCGTCTCATCTGCAGCTCACAGGTAAAGAAACAGCTACCTGGCACGGTTAGATTTAGTGGTTTATTCATTAAACAGTGAGTTGTGATATGGTCAGTCTCTGCACATAACCACTGGCATTTCTGCAAAATCAAAGGTGCTTAAAATTTCTTGAGCCAACTCTCTATTCTGTAACTAAGCCATAGAGGCAGTAAATTGCAAACAAAAAATCACTCCTGCTTTAAGACAGCCCTCCAGGACTGTTAATCAGGCAGTTGCAACATTTACTTCCAGATTGTCTTGTATCAATGTTGTCCATATTGCACATGCAGCATACATTCACAATATGTAGTAAGGCTACATTATGCACTTAGACCTGTACTGAGCCTGGAGAAGTGTATAGGAATACACAGCCCTGTACACTAAACGGGGAGTCACTCCATGTACAATATGGCTGCTATCAGTTTATAATGCAGTTCCAATCATCCTGTGCGACGATTGGAACTGCGTGGGGGGAGGGCTGGGTGGGATTGGGGGGGAGGGGAGGATAAACTACATATATCCCTTAAACCTCTTATAGATAGGAATTCATGATATAAGCCCAGGCCTCTTAGAACAGATCTCGATTTGAGGGTCTCAGACTGGACACACTGAGCAGTGCATTCTGGGATCTTTCAAGGTAAGCATCTTTTTATTTGTTTAAACGTTTTCTTTTTGCATTATTTTTAATACATTATTTATGTCATTACTGTCTAACATAGACAATCCCTTTAAGTAGGGACTCCATATCCACCATTTATACAGATTGGTGGGCAACATACAGAAAGGTCTGTCCTGCAGTATGTAGAAGTAAAATGCTGCAGGTAGTAAATCTGGTGATAAATCAATCAGGAGCATTACAGCATACACATTATCCATAATACAGGGCAACATTCCAATTTCTGTCAATCAGCATGATAAAATTATCCAGGAAAACACGCTGGATACGGCAACCCTACCTTGAAGGCCCACCTTACGGAATTACTTTTAATAGCCTATGCCCTGCTCAGTCCAATTCAATATCTATAAAAACAATGCTTAAATGGACTCTCCAGTGCCAGGAAAATATATTAGTTTTCCTGGCACTGCAGAACACTGCAGTGCCCCTCTCCCTCCATCCCCCCATCCCAAGTTGCTGAAGGGGTTAAAACCCATTCAGTGCCTTACCGGAGTCCAGCGCCGATGTCCCTCGGCGCTGGGTCAGGCTCTGCCTACTCTCCTCCCCCGCGGACGTCAGCCGTCGGGAGACCTAATGCGCATGCGCGGCCATTATTCAATGCTTTCATATGGGGATTTTGGCAACGCTGGAGGTCATCACATAGCATGAGGATGTCCAGCGTCGCTTAAAACACTTTTCATGTTCTAAGAACAGGGAAGTCCCTCTAGTGGCTGTCTGATAGACAGTCTTACTGATAGACAGCCACTAGAGTAGGACTTAACTCTGCAAGGTAATTATAGCAGTTTATAAAAACTGCAATAATTACACTTGCAGGGTTAAGGGTAATGGGAATTGGCACCCAGACCACTCCAATGGGCAGAAGTGGTCTGGGTGCCTGGAGTGTCCCTTTAATATGGCCATCTAGTGTCACTGTTCACCATACATATATGTTCTACTACTCCTCTATTTGACTGTAATACTCAGGGAATTACCTATGTAGAAGACAGTCCATGGTTGGACCTGTATCTGAAGGTCTGCTTGCTCCCCCTAGTGGCTCAATTGTTAAGTACACTGTAGAAAATATTCTATGTATACAATCCAATTAATAATTAACCTTCACATTTCTCTCACTTGGTGTGCTACCTATCAAACAGGATGTGGCACATCACATCTCAACACCTGCTTCCTTTATTTCAACATTGCGGCTAGGCTTACTCAAAAGTGACCCAACTTTAAATCTCTGGATGACTGGCAGCACATTAACCATTAACTGTCTGTCACCTAATGTTGCTGGGGAAACTCATTGGGACCAAGGGTAGAGAGCACTAGGACTACATGTGCTAAGAAACTAATATTTAATGTGCTTCTCTGTCACGGATGGGAGGAAGAGAGGTAAAGTAACAGTTTTATCCAGATTAACTGCTTAAAGGAACACTCCGGGCACCATAACAACTTAAACTAAATTAAGTTGTTAAAGTGCTAGGAGGCCCCAGAAGCACTCTTACTTCAAGGGGGTTAAACTGTTTAATGTTTAACCCCAAAGTTGCCTCCAGTGCTGATCTCAACTCCCCCTCCCCGGCCCGGCATCATCCAGCTTCGAAATGTCAGTTTCTGGAAGCGCAGCATGCCGCTGATTGGCTGAGAGGGGTCAGCTGATGCTCTCAACTAGTCAGTGACTCCCCATTTACAAAACTGGCTTGAAAATTTACTTTTCTTTTCAAAACAGATTTTTAAATGGGGATTCACTGATTGGCAGCGTAACAAGTTAATCACAAAAGAGAAGTAGTTATGGTGTAAACTGACTTAGCTTGAGGAGTTAAACTGTTAATAAACAATTTAACCCCAAAGTCTTAAGTCCCGCGCTCATTAGGGAGTGTCAATTTAAAAAAATGTTTCTCTTCTTCATCAGCAAAGCTTGCCCTGGCATTGCATGTCTGAACTGGAAAATTACGTAGTTGGTTAAAATCTCAATAAATCTAAAAGAAAACAGCTCATCTGATGAAAAACTGATTAACACAAGTTGTATGTAGTTTGAAATGCTTTATCTAAGTCCAGAGAAATGACAGTTCCTCTTTAAGTGCACTATGGTTTCAATTGGGACGAAGTAAAGTACGAAGCATAAGGGTTTGAATTAACTAGTTGATCAAAGAGTAAAAGCTCTGTAACGTGACAGTTTTCTACAGCCACAGAGAACAGACATATAATGCACTTGTGGGAAACTGAAATTGCCACCTTGACCATATTTTTCTCAAAACGTTTCCTACCCTTGGGATGCACATGAAAAGTTTTATCTTGGTAGTTTCAAAAAAAGGTCCCTTCCATCAGGGCTGGCACAAGCTTAAGGTGGTCCATGCCTATGGGTGCCTTTACGGTCAAGTTTGGAGATAAAAGATCAGTTCGCTAGACACATATACCAGGCCTGCATTCGGCAGCGGCTCTTCACACTCAACCACCAGGGAACAGCATGACCACCCTCAGTGCATGAAGGTAAAAAGAGGAAGGGGTAATTAGATGTATTTTATAAAGTGTTATATATATATATATATATAAAAAGTAATGCACTCCACCTTCCTTGATGTACTTGCCCAGTGCTTATCAGCAAACAGATGCAGCCAAAAGTACAAGATAGCACTCCAGGGACTTCCAAGTAGAATGAATAAAACTTAGCTTTTATTAGCTCAAAATAAAAATCAACGTTTCAGTCTGTATCACAGACTTTCATCAGCTCCAAAGTAATACGTGATACAACTCACAATATTGTGTGGCATGGATGAGTGTCTCTAAGTTCCAAAGTAATAATCATTACGTTTATGTGTGGTGCTACCTTCCATCATTGCGTTAATCTGAAACCTTGTGACTGTAATACACATAGGGATCACTAGTCTTGGACCCCTAAATAGCATGTGAAACCTATAGCCATGCCAGAAAACATTGCCAAAATGGCAACAATAGGGTCAATATAAGTAACAGCTGATTGAAAAAAGAGAATGGCAGATCAACAGCCAGCGAGAATTATAAGGTAGTGCCCACCCCACATTTTCTATTGGTGGCCCAAAAATAGGAATTTGCATATGTATTCTATCAACGCTGCAACATTTCTCTATTCCTTTCAACTGCCACACTGGTATTTAATTGCCTGAAATCTAACCACCACTTTGTTGTGTGTCAGTGTGTATGTGTATCATATAACCTGTTGTGACAAATTTCATTGATTCAAGTGTATACATACTTTTGGCTCACCATGCGTAGACCAGAGTCCAACCTAAATGGTACATTTGTATTAACGCTGCCCTCTGGTGGTGGGTGGCTAATACTAACAAGTAATGGAGAGAGAAAGATTTTTTTTTATTTCTACTTCACTAGCATAGTAATCTAATTTACCCCCAACAGACTGATTCCGAGATATTATTGGTAGTGAGATGGTTGAATGTTTTCAGCATTTTATGAATCCTTTTCATTCTCAGATCCTAAAACCAGTTGTGGAGAAGCAGAGGAGGGATCGAATAAATAACTGCTTGGAAGAAATGAGGATCTTGTTACTGAAACTCACAGGAAATCAGGTCAGTACCGCCGTATAAAGTAATGGTGAGAGGTATCGCTTTGTGCAGGAAGGTGGGCTGCCCATTGAAACCCACTCAAAGTAATAAGAAAATTAATTAAAGTAAGGCAATTCACAATCCAAAGGTCTAAAAACGTATAACAATTAAAATGACATGCAGACTAGTGTACAGCGCTACGGAATCTGATGACGCTACATAAATAAAATAATAATAATAATAACTATAAACACACAATCTCACATAGAGAAAACATAGCTGACAATCAGCTAAAGCATTTTGTGGTTTATACACTTATATTTAGCAGTATTTTCAGGGGCGATTTGTGAGTAATAAACAATATAGTATAATCAATTTATCTGGACTGGGAAGTCCTGAAGGCAATGCTTGCCCTGATTACCTGCAGAATGAAAACCATGTGTGTATAAATGGGTCAAGTGTTAGATATTTTTTGAGAATGACCATCTGGTGAAATATGCGTGTTCCATGTTCTCAAATGCGCGAGAGTACAGCAGTGACGTCGGTATCAAAGAGGAGCCCGTTGGATCATGATGACGGCACCTGGAAGGGACAGGTTTAGGTAAGTAAACTCATCGTTACCTGCCCTGCCCCGCCACCGGACCGCCAAGGGATCCCAAACGGTGCCATTGCAGATTTAAGGTGTTCTTTCCACTATAATATGTTTTATCATGTTTTCACTAATTTTTGTATGCTGGGTTGGAAGTATATTAAGCATGATAGAAGTTTTTTTATTTTATCACACTGTATATTGATATTCTATTTTTCCTTTATCCATTGAAAAGGATGCCAACGAGGTAAGGTTAGGAGTGGATTAGCCTTCTCAGGGATTTTTAGAGTTGGGGGGACTTCGGAGGCTTAACACTAAAAGGGACTTAGAGCGAGAGTGAAAGTGAATCTGCCTTCGAGTTTCTTTGGAATGTATCGGTAATGATTCCCAACCAGGTGAGCCCAAACTCTGAGTGTGTGTTAACCCCAGGCTTAGCTCAGATAAGAAGCTTTCTTATTTATGGCCAAGGTAGTGGAGACAGGAAGCTGCACCGGTAAACTCCAGGTAAGAGGTCAAGCTGTTATGAATGGTTTGACTACTTACAATGGGAGTGCACCAGCTGTAGTGGTTATGGTGATTGGAGTGTTCTTCTAAGCACAAAAGGGTAGATTTGAAAATTCCACGGATTTCTGTTTTACAAACATGTGGAGTAGAATCGGTAGAATGCACTGCTGTTATTTTGAATTTCTTTTGCCTTTTTTTCCCCAAGTCCAATAATGTTTTTGAAAGATTTTTTAATATATTAATTTACAAACATTTTAGATGAAGCAAAACAGAAGAAAACAAAAACAAAAGAGGGTGGTAAAAAGGGGTTAAACACCCATCAAAATGTTCATGATCAAACAATGTAGTTATTACAAACAATAAACAATTGCACATTTAGCACAATATTTCAAAACTTATAAATAGATATTGAAGGTGTATAATATCCAATATGAGTCCTAATTATATAAATAAGCAATGGTCAATCGTGGGTTTAAATTATAAAGACTATGTATGTTTAATATTGTCTTCCTAAACATTCCAGTGATATTTCAATTGGTCCTCTATATAAGATGGTTGTCTGAGGGCCATCTTGTGACCTTTATTATCTAACGCCCGGTAATAATAGATGGTATGTTATTTGTTAATTATTCTAATTTTATAAATTTTATTTCTATTGTCCAGGAATTGTTTAAATAAAGAAAACTCTGGTGTCAATGTCACTATTAATACTAAAAAAAGTATTTTAGCACAGTGTTTTAGCTGTTTAGCACAGTGAGAACTTAGCTCACTAATACTAACTTCTACTGAACCTTCAAAACTATAGCCTATAGCGTCATAGAAAAAGGATATAAACGTTGTTATGCCGCCTGTCATGGTTATTCAATAACGTGTAAATTGCTTAAATTCAAAGTTAATTCAAATGGAATTTTACGTTTTAGATCACAATATCCAATATCCACTTTAACAATTTTTTCAGCTGTCCTTGGGCTTTAAGATTGGGTAGGTGTATTTAAACAATGTATTGCCTTTTGGGGTCTGTGTTTCCTAATAGATGCATAGATCCATGCTGATAATTAGCAATAATAACCATAAATAAAAAAAATATATAAATATCAATGAATTCAATGAAGAATAGCACATTTTGCTTGTCCGAGTTTCCAGGCACATTTTAGTGTGTATATGCTATTATTACTTACCTAGAAAGCCAATGGCAGGTATTCAAACATGTGTGTCACACTATAGAGTCGCCCTAGCTGCCTCAACTATCCTACTCTGGAACAGCCAGTGCACTGCGCAGTGCTCTATGCAGTGCACTTTGTTACATTGTGCATTGTTGCATGCATTACACGGCGCAGTGCACTTTGTTACATTGTGCAGTGCTGTGTGCATTACATTGCACAGGGCACTTTGTTACATTGTGTAGTGCAGGGCACTTTGTTACATTGTGCAATGCGGTATGCAATACACTGCGCAGTGCACTTTGTTACATTGTGCAGTGCTGTATGTGGTATACTGTGCAGTGCTCAATGTAATGTACGTTGTTACATTGTGCAGTGCTGTGTGCATTACCCTACGCCAGGGCTGCCACCAGAAATTATGGGGCCCCTGACGCAGCTCAAGGTCTGGGCCCCTGGGGGCATGACCCACCCCCAGGGCCCATCTTGAATCCACCCACAAGGATGAAGTGTGTGTGTAATGAATTTGGTTGTGTATAGTGGCTGTAGAATGTGTGTAGTGGATGCAAAGTATGTGAGTAAAGTGGATACAGTGTTTATAGTGTAGTATATTTTTTTGCTGTTGGATTTTTATATATATATTTAAATACAAAAAGATAAGTCATGCGCTCACTCCCATCACTCCTGGGTGGCAGCAAGGACCACAGTACACATCAGCCCCAATATATAGTTAAAAACCAAAGAAAAAAATCTTAATCCCTATGTATATTTAGACAAATGGAGGTCATTTAGTTACTCCAATGGCCATTGGAGGGAATGCCCTCCTGCCAATGTCAAGGCAGACCCCCCCAAGCAGGTCCTACTCTGACCCTTCACCTTGCTTCCTTGAGCTTCTGACAAAGATATCTCCACTGAGACAGAGAGGGGTATTTTTTATATACACCCCTATATACTTATTAACCCTTAATAGGGAACACATGGGATGGGTGGCTGCATTGTAACAAAGCTGTGTGCTACAAAAAGTGAATACAAATACAAAAAGATAAGTCCTGCGCTCAATCGCATCACTCCTGGGCGGCACTGCGTAGGGTAATGCACACAGCACTGCACAGTGTAACAAAATGCCCTGCGCAGTGTAATGCACACAGCACTGCACAATGTAACAAAATGCCCTGCAGTGCTTGGGGGCCCGGACTGCACAGGTAATCCAATGCGTGCCCGGGGCCCCTGGCTCTTCTATGTGCATATATATAGCGAGTGCCGCTATGTATATGCCGCTGTGGGCCCTGCTGGCTTCCAAGAAGGGCCCAGGACACACTGACCTTCCCCTCCAGCACTCTTGCGAGCCATGGCTGTAAAGCGTTTCCGCGGGTTGCCATAACAACGCTCCACGGCACACAATGCAGGCTAGGCTTGCTGCACAACTAGAGCAGTGGCTGCAGGAGGGGGAAGATGGACTCTGCTGGGCCCCTCTATGCTGGCCCAACAAGCTGAGCCACCAGACCACCAGGGAATCCAGTGTCCTCCCTCCCTGGCTACAGGTGAGGGGCAGGGAGAGGGAAATACATTTAAAAATATATATAAAAATTAAACAGCAAAAAAAATACCCCGAAGCAGCATTTGTCACACATCCATTATCAAACAGACAAAATGCATCCACTGTACAACCACACACATCATCCACCACATAAACACACACACAGCATTCACTACACAAAAACACACACACACACACAGCATTCACTACACACACATCATCCACTACACAAACACACACATCATCCACTACACACAAACACACACACAGCATTCACTACACAAACACACACACATCATCCACTATACACACACATCATCCACTACACAAACACACACACAGTATTCACTACATAAACACACATCGTCCACTACACAAACACATACTTTGCATTCACTATACACACAAATCATCCACAATACACACACTCTCTATCCACTACACAAACATACAATCTGAATCCACTATAAACACTGTATCCACTTTACTCACACACTTTGCATCCACTACAAACATTCTACAGCCACTATATACACAACCAAATTCAGTACACACACACTTCATCCTTGTGGGTGGACTCAAGATGGCCCTGTGGCCGGATTTAGGGACGGGTCATGTGGGCTGACTTGGGGGTGGGCCATGTGGGCGGGCCCCAGACCTTGAGCTGCGTCATGGGCCCCATAATTTCTGGTGGCAGCCCTGGTTGTGTGCATTACCCTACGCAGTGCGCGTTGGCTGCCTTGGTATATGCTACAGTATTGATGAAGTGAAAGACTAAATGCACTGATATTTTTGTCTCTGTTATTTTTGATATGTGTTTGTGTTTGTTTACTGTTTGCACAGAAACTTCGTAATCCTAAAATGGAGAAGGCTGAAATTTTGGAATTGGCTGTGATTTACATTGGAAACGTGACGCGTATGAAGACGCACGGTATAAACACCGAAACCATTAACAGCGCATGTATTTTTTGGTGTTTACTAACAGTGCAAAGTTCTAAAAGTGAATAAAATGTTGTTACCGCAAATATACTGTGTTTGTCCATTTAGAAATATTTGTCTTATAACCCCCAAAGCACTCCAGGCTTCCATTGATCAGGTACCCCTAAGAGGATTTAAAGTCCTCTAACCCTACACTACAGATTTTAGGCTGTAATCTCTAACTAACTGGAATTAGTACAATTTAGTTGTCAATGTCCCACAATTTCTCAATAAATGGATAACCCCAATTATTTTCCATAAGCCCCACAAAGTTAACAAAGCACCATTTAGCAGACCTGTTCAATATTAACCATGTTTCTAGTCTAGTGGTTTTCAATCAGTGTTCCAAACCACAGGGGTGTTCCTCAAGCCACTTCAAATTGTGCCACCAATACTTTGACCACAGGCTCGTAATAGGTTGAATGTTGTCTTTAATTAAAAAAAAATGTTTAAAGTGTCAAGATCATTTAGCAATTAATCAAAATTCACAAGTAATTTTGGATAGAAGTATGACTCTTTCTCTGGTTAAAGTAAAAAAAAAAGTGTGACCAATGTTCAAGTCAATCACATCACAACAAAACTGTTGACACATTCTGTTAGAAGAAATCCGCTTTTTATATCACAAGGTAGGTAATAGAATTCCGACATGGAACATCCTTACAAAAAGTTGTGTTCCAGTTTAGAAAGACTGTTCTCACTACACGTCCTGTATAAGTAAGCTTATGTGTCACCCTTTGAGTCGGAGTACTGTCATATCTGAATGAATGAGTGGGACTTCCATCCATGGTAAAGTGAGCAATACTCCCCTCTCGGAATGAATGAAACTAAGAGTAACTTCAATACAAATGTGTGGCTTCCCTCTTTGACTCACCGATTGATGCGGCTGTTATATCATGATGATTTAAGTCCTACATTATGTAAATGTTCATGCTCCTATGTAGGTTCTGTATTCCATATTGTTAATTTTCATCTTTTGTACCTAGATCCTGAACGATGGGTATCACCCGCAGAGAAATTCTACCTGTCCGGATTCAGAGACTGTTTAGACCGTACAGAAGACTTCATCAGTGACATCAACCCTGATGCCAGGAACCGTTTCCTAGATGGACTGCAAACCCACCTTCAACAGCAGCTACGATTCCCCAAGCAAGTCTTCCTCTCTAATGTGGTTGATAAATCAGAAGACGGTTTGGCCTCCAAAGAGAGTCAACACAATATGACCATAGACTTTTCTCATTCCGGTGATGATCTGAGCCCATTCTCTACTTCAACCTTAAGTAGTCCTGAGATGGCTAGCTCACCTGGCTGGCTTTCTCCCAGTCCTGAAAATCCAGCCGGTTTTCACATACAGCCAGAGAATAGCCAAACATTTGTGTGGAGACCCTGGCCATAGCTCTATACTGTTTTAGCAATGGATGAATTGATTATCTTTTCTGCAATGTGACTATGATGTAGGCCTTGTCTTGCCCAAGCCTGTTTGCTGGCCACAGGCATTAGACTACAGTTTGCAAGACTTAAAGGTTCTGCACATTATCACGGCTGTTTTGAAGTACACAATGCGTTTATATAAATTACCTATGTACAGTATCTGTATACATCCTCTGTATGTTATGCATATGGCTGTGGAATCCTTATTCTTTCTTTATACTCCATTTCTTCATATGTAAAACGGTTGCTTATTTTGCTGTTATACAGCATTTGTGAGCTTTGTAATTCTTTTTTTAATAAAAAAAAACATTAAATATAGTTTATTTTTTATTTTGTTAATCTTGTCCACAGTTAAAAATGAGTAATACATTTGACAGAAGCTTGGAATAATTTGGGGAAATAGATAAAGTAGGAGATAGGCCTTCAGATGTTTGTAACACTATTATTTATTTATTTTTTAATTCTTTATTTTTGCCAGTTTTAGTGAGGTTAGCAAATACAGTAATATAGTTCACATTCAATTATGTGACAATCAGGGCCGGATTAAGAGCCCATTGGACCTGGTGCTGACAATTATGATGGGCCTAATTACAGAATTTTATCGACAGAAAACACTAAAACAGGTATACCTCCCAAACGTCATGTATCTAGTGGAGGTGGTGCTGGAGGGAAACTCACAGGATATAGGTATCAGAAAACACATACCTTATGCTAATCTCTCACTCTCATCTTTCAAGTAAATCCATACCCCCTAATGGCAGCGTCCGGTGAAGAAGGATTTTGGTGGGTGGGGTAAAAGGGTGTGCCACTGATGTTAATCACGTAATCAGACCCGCCCAAAGGGACAAACATGCACAAAAAGGGGACGTGTCTGCACGAAGAATTAGATGGTCAGCCTGGTGTAAATACACGTCTGGCAGCCTGCCAATCATGCAGAATGACCAACCAAGGGGATACTGTGCAGCCAGCCCCCTGAGCTTGACATAAATGCGTCTAATGATGTGCTAGCTCTACACTTTTTTGAGAACTGTCCCCTAGCACTTGCTGGTCCACTCCTCTCCTTACCTTCTTACCAGCAGGCAGGTTCCTAGTATATAGTCTGAGACAGAGAAAAGGTGTATGTAATGAGTGTAGAAGAAAGGGAACATGCCACAGTGTTAGAGAGACTGAAGCAGCAAGAGCATTCGGATAGTGCGCAAAGTCAGCTTTACCTTAACTAATTTCATTGACCAGTTTTGTTCCACTACATCCATCTTAAGTGTCCATACTTAAGCAAGAGCGTGTGAAGAGTAGTAAAAAATAAGAAAGAAATATATATATATATATATATATATATATATATATATTTTTTTTTTTAAATCAATGGGCCTATTCCATAGGCATGGGCCTGGAGCTGCAGCTCCATCAGCCCCTATGTTAATCCTGCCCTGGTGACAAGAGCCGCACACAGAACATTGCGATATCTTTTGAACTTTGAATACAAGTAACATTGCATTAACATAACAGTTTTAAATAAGGCTTTGGAAGTTGCAAAATAGGTGGCAAAGGCTATGTCGGTCTCAACTATATTTTGTGCTAAGATTGTATGTGACTCTAAGTTAGGTTTTTGTACCCACCTTATAAGGGTTTGTCCTTTTGTTGTTTCTTGTATATGTGTTTCAATGCAAGTTAAGTGAACGATGAGTAGTTTTAATCCCATGGAGAATGGGAACAGGAATGAGGAGAGGTGACAGGAGAATAGTAGGGAGGAAGATAGAGGAGGTTCATAGAATGTTACAAGATAAAGGGAAGTTTTGGGTTGTAATCAGAATAGGTAGGAAGCAGGTCAGCAGGGCGGAAGGGCAGAGGGCAGCCAGGTGGTACCTTCCGGGCGCCCGAGACGGAGTCAAGGTAGAGCGCTGAGTTCCCGAAGTACCCCCCCAGCGTCCCTGAGTAAGCTTCCCATGGCTCCCAGATTCGAATAAACTTATTTAGTGTCCCCCTTACATGAGCTGTTAGTTTTTCCATGAGATAGTTATCCTTACGTTTATAGAGTACTGTGGCTATGGTTGGAGTCGTGGGCTGCAGCCAAGTCTGTGTTAAGGCTCTACGGGCCACTAATGTAATGTTGCGTAATAGAGCCATCTCTGGTCTCGCCCAGCCGTCTATTGGTCTAGATAGCAGTTGCACTCATGGGTCAAGACTAACATGTTTTTTGGAGGATCTGGGAGGCCAGCCTTTCCACCTCCTTCCACAATGTGGCCACTAGGGGTCAACTCTACCACATGTCCCCACCCAATCTCCAGCATTGGTCTGTTGGAGTTTTACCCATGTGATACAGTGTCACCGGTGTCACGTACCATCTGAACATTGTTTTTAAAGTCTGTTCCTGCATTGTCACGCAAATCATCATCTCTCCATCTTCAACATTTATTACTGTTGGGGGGGAAGTCACTTGAGTTATTTAGGTGATGACCTTTATCTTCAAAACAACACTGACTTTCCCAGTTCGTGCAATTTCCCACCTCCTACAAAAACAAACCCCAATCCTCTTCGTCTCCAACAGTTTTATCATCCCAGGGAGAACCTTTACTGTCCAACATATAAATTGAAATCTCAGAATGTTGACCCATTTAACTTGTATGCAACACAATGTGACAGAATATATAGGCTTCATTCAACATACTCACCCAGCATACGTGAAATGAATTCTTCTAGAAGAAACAATTGGGTTTATACACAAATCTGGAAGTTTAGACATAATTAGCTGAGTCTGATGAATAAATGGGCTGGATATATTTTCATTGTGTCTGTTTTGCCTACAATTTGCAATTCACTGGCCTATTCTTAGTGTGACAACAAACTTGAAAATGCAAACAATACATATGAAAAAGAAGAAAATATACATTTTATAGTGCAGATGGTCTTGGACAATAATCGGTGATTGGTAAATAAAATAGAACCACTCACATGGTCTGGAGCCTATTTGTTATTGGCTCCGTAAGGTAAACCTTTTTGCTCTTAGGGCAGCAACACACCACTTCCTGACTGATGTTCCTCCAAGAGAATTACAAAAAGAGGGAAGAAGAGGCAACCAATTGTGCGGTACTTTATAGAATATAGGTAGTTAAACTATTTCTATAACGTACCGCGCAATTCATCGCCTCTTTCTTCCTCTTTTTGTAATTCACTTGAAGGAACATCAGTGAGGAAGTGGTGTGTTGCTGCCCTAAGATCAAAAAGGTTTACCTTACGGAGCCAATAACAAATAGGCTACAGACCATGTGAGTGGTTCTATTTTATTTACCCATCACCGATTATTGTCCAAGACCATCTGCACTATAAAATTTATATTTTCTTCTTTTCCATATGTATCGTTTGTATTTTCAAGTTTGTTGTCACACTGAATTAATGGGGTAAGTTTAACACCTGCACTATCCTCATTTTACAGCGCTCCACTAATTGGTATACGTAGTATACCATACAATTCCTGTATATCTAAGATTTATTGTGAAAAAAGGGTATTCCACTGTGTTTAGAGCTGCCTTTTAATTTAGGCACTGCATTGTGTCACTTACTACCTCCTGGCATAGGTAGAATTTTTTTTTACTGTTTGCACTGACCTATTCTCTTCGCTTGCTTCTTTGTTGGATAAAACCATCTGCCTGCTGGGCACTAGGTAACTCGGTAAATGGCTGCAAGAAAATGAGATAAATGAAAATGAGAGAAATGTACATTAAAATAGAAGTATCAGCCATGAAATGAGCCCGGTTTGTATAGAAGAACACACAATACTCTGGGAGCCAATTAAAATAATTCTGCTTCCAGCTGTGATAAAGGGTCCTCACACTATAAATATTGGCAGTACGGTTCCAGTGATGTGACCACTTCCTACCTTCTCCCCTTCCTCCCTTCCTACTTCTGTCCCTTCCAGTTCCGTTCCAACCTCTCTTCCTCGCTCATTACTCTTACCCTTACACGTGGATATTCTCTCATTGACACATATAGATACATATTCCAAATAAACCAGGCTTGGATAGAAAGAATACGAACGAAGAGTGGCATTCTACAAACAATAAAAGAGCTTTATTGACACAGACAGTAATGACACAACACAGGGAGAGCCAAGCCAAAACCTTACATGTTTCAGACTTTATCAAAGGATAATGAAGATACACACATATACAAATACACACTGCCAGACAGGCACATGTGGGGCCATAGGAAAAGAGCATCTATTATCCCCACCACATCCACATCTTCAAGGCATACCCACATTACGCCATCCTCATAATATTGCCATTCCCAGCCCAACCAATCACACCACCTAGATAATCCCCTCAAAACACACAGTCATCATCACCCACACTGTACATTGTCCACACAGTGCCTTCATCCTCCACAACCTGAAATTACATCCTTCTCAGGAAGACAGTGTCCTGGTCCCCCACAGCACCAGCCCCACAGTGACCTCATTCTCCAAAACACATCAAACCCAGCTCCAAAATAAATGGGAAACTGTAGGCACCCTCCTATTTCCATACAATTTGAGTTCAGGAGGATGCCTTACCTAGGGTCCAATGTAAGCAAGATGGAATTGGTGGGAGCAACCCATTCTCCCTGGCACAACTCTCTGTGCTGGTGGTGTGTAATCACCACTGCCAGTACTACAGTGCTAGGGAGAACAGAAGCTGTTATTGTCAGGGACTCAGTCGAGTATAAGAAGATATTTCTAGTTAAAGGGTTCAGTCGGGCCCCTGACAAGAGTATGGGCTTACATGACCTGATGGCGTCCCTGTACACTCACTGCTACCCAACGGCGCCTCCCACAGTCTTAACCTGCCGTACCTCTATGGGTGTCATATGGGATTGTTATGGATAGAAATTAACGTTAGTAAAATGTCTGTTTACTGTGTATATCTGTATTCAATATCTACTCAAAATGGCTGCTAGAGCACCCCTCCCATCGACTAACTAGTAACTACCTCGTGTAACAAGATGGCGTCTCCATCCGGAGTAAAATCCCGAGATGATGGTGACATCACGCCTTGTAGGATGTGCAATAGATAAGACACTTAACACCTAACCAATTAAAGATGTATTCTTTCTGTTATCTTACATTTTTGCATATGATGTATTTCTGCCTTTATAAGGGGCTTGCCGCCCCCCTGAGTAAACATTCCGAAGTTTTTCATTAACCTGAAACTTGTGTCTCGGCGTGATTTACTTCAAGCGTGCACGCATTTACCATAACAATTTGGAAAGGAGCAGATACTCAGAAAAACAAACACTTGGTTTGATCCATAACAGGATCATGGAAAGAAATATTAAATTAAATTGCGTGGGATTGCGGGGTCATGTATGAAATGGCGTGGCATATAAAATCATGGGTGAAATACGCCAAGACATAGCTTACAATAGGCCCAAGAAAGGGAGGGTCAGCCTAGGGAGAATATATGCCAGGTTCACTGACAGTCTGTCTGTCTGGCCCCTATGGGGGCAGAATGGTTCAGAAACGCTCTGGGCATGGCAGCATCTTTGCATAGTGCAGGTTCGGGACAATAGCAAACTAACCAGTGCCGAGGCCAAGCTCAGCTCTGGATAGCAATGGATGCAGGACTGGTGCTACCGTAAGATGAATAAGGCATTTGTCTGGGGCGTCAACCTCTTGTCTGGGTCTGAAGCGCTGTGCGAGCGGCTCTATAGCCACCCCTCCAGCGCAGCCATTTCATTTGCTGAGTTCCCTCGATGTCACACAATATGTCGTCCAATATACGAAGTTCCCATGAGGCAACCAAAACTTTTATTCCAGGTTTGCCAAAGACGCCCCAATAACGCCGCCAGAAGCACAATTAAACCTCCGGCAGCAGAGGGTTTAAACTCTGTATGTGCAGCCAGACTCCAGACACAGTGACCACTCAGATCACTGAAGTAGTATTGGTGCCCAGAGTGATCCTCTAATTCTGACTTGTCTGAATGACAAAATAAAAGAAAAATGTTATTCAGCTAGGCTATAGCCATTGCTTTTAGCCAGTTCAGCCTATGTTTTGCTATTCATAATTGAATTTGCTATAAATTGGAGTTTGCTGGATAACCCTGATAATGTGGGGGTGACAAGCTGCTCTGGAGGTCACAGTGGATTCAGAGATAGACTGGGTTTTGTGAGGGGTCTGTTTTGGGGGGTTCTGTGTAAGGTTAGCAAAGTGGGATGGAGGGGTGGGGGGTTCCTGGCTTGTTTATGTTTGGGTGTAAGGGGTTATACCTGTAATAGTTAAAAATGTGGGTAAACAATTATCTTTAGACATAGGTATTAAAGAGGTTAAAATATATATATATTTTTATGTTCATAATAAAATTACGTTATTATCGTAAATAATTTATTACAAGCAAAAAAACAAAAGACAAGTAATATATAATTTTAGATTTGGAATTTTTAAATATATAAAAATATGTATTAAGAAACTTACGTGTTATATGGAATCTAAGTAGCGATTATACTACTTCTATAACACGTGTAAAATTCAAGTCCAAGCAAAAAGAGCAACAGGTTAATGTGAAATAGTTTCAGAGACCAAAAAAATAAAAAGCGACTCTGGTGGGACTCGAACCCACAACCTTTGAATTGCTTCACCAGCTAGAAGTCCAATGCGCTATCCATTGCGCCACAGAGCCTTCGCCTGTCTCATGTGCCCCAATATGACCCATGGCTGTGCTTTCACCAGATGATCCCTGTCATTTCTCTGCAGAAATCCCTCCTCCTTCTTGTTGAGCTCATCCTCCCATTCTCAGCCACACTCACACTCCATGTGAGATCTGTCTGTAATACAAGATGTCACCCAGACTCCCACACAATGAAAATGAGGGGGAGGAGGCAGGGGGGAGTGATTAAGGGGTGGATACAAATTACAGGAATAAAATGGATGGAGCATGTCTGAGTACTGTCATTCCTTTATCTGTACTCTTGGACTGCAAATCCCAGCAATCTCAGCCTTTTACCACTGTTCAACTGGGCTGACCCTGAACTGAATCAGCTCCTGGATTGCCAAAGAATCCAATGTTTCCTGAACTGACTTTACTTCTCAAAGCTGATGGTCGGTGCTTGAAAAGTGCTGCCCTGTTGTAACATTGTAACTCCCTATGTGGGGAGTCAGTGATCTAATGGATCCTGCAGGCTGTGAATGCTGCACATTGAACCTCCCACTTACCATCCATAATACGCCCATTAACACATCTCCCAACATGTCAAAGGTAAAAAGAGGGACACTTTAACTGTTAGGGGTGTGAGTGGGCGCGGGGCTGTTCTTAGACCTTTATACGTATATACAGGAGGCCACACTCACACTCTCCCGTACCTTTATACATATATAAAGCAGGTCACACTCACACTCTCCCGTACCTTTATACGTATATACAGGAGGCCACACTCACACTCTCCCGTAATTTAATACATATATACAGGAGGCCACACTCACACTCTCCCGTACCTTTATACATATATACAGGGGGTCACACTCACACTCTCCCGTACCTTTATACATATATACAGAGGGTCACACTCACACTCTCCTGTACCTTTATACATATATACAGGGGGTCACACTCACACTCTCCCGTACCTTTATACATATATACAGGAGGCCACACTCACACTCTCCCGTACCTTTATACATATATACAGGGGGTCACACTCACACTCTCCCGTACCTTTATACATATATACAGGGGGTCACACTCACACTCTCCCGTACCTTTATACATATATACAGAGGGTCACACTCACACTCTCCTGTACCTTTATACATATATACAGGGGGTCACACTCACACTCTCCTGTACCTTTATACATATATGAAGGGGGTCACACTCACACTCTCCTGTACCTTTATACATATATACAGGAGGCCACACTCACACTCTCCTGTACCTTTATACGTATATACAGGAGGCCACACTCACTCTCCCGTACCTTTATACATATATACAGGGGGTCACACTCACACTCTCCTGTACCTTTATACATATATACAGGAGGCCACACTCACACTCTCCTGTACCTTTATACGTATATACAGGAGGCCACACTCACTCTCCCGTACCTTTATACATATATACAGGGGGTCACACTCACACTCTCCTGTACCTTTATACATATATACAGGGGGTCACACTCACACTCTCCTGTACCTTTATACATATATACAGGGGGTCACACTCTCCTGTACCTTTATACATATATACAGGAGGCCACACTCACACTCTCCCGTACCTTTATACATATATGAAGGACGCCACACTCACACTCTCCTGTGCCTTTATACATATATACAGGAGGCCACCCTCACACTCTCCCGTACCTTTATACATATATATAGGAGGCCACACTCACACTCTCCTGTACCTTTATACATATATAAAGGAGGCCACACTCACACTCTCCCGTACCTTTATACATATATACAGGAGGCCACACTCACACTCTCCCGTACCTTTATATATATACTGTATACAGGAGGCCACACTCACACTCTCCCGTACCTTTATACATATATACAGGAGGCCACACTCACACTCTCCCGTACCTTTATACATATATAAAGGAGGCCACACTCACACTCTCCAGTACCTTTACACATATTTACAGGAGGCCACACTCACACTCTCCCGTACCTTTATATATATACTGTATACAGGAGGCCACACTCACACTCTCCCGTACCTTTATACATATATAAAGGATGCCACACTCACACTCTCCTGTGCCTTTATACATATATACAGGAGGCCACACTCACACTCTCCCGTGCCTTTATACATATATACAGGAGGCCACACTCACACTCTCCCGTGCCTTTATACATATAGCCACACTCACACTTCCAAGTGGCCTTTTACACATATATTATAACACACTCACACTCTCCCGTGCCTTTATACATATATACAGGAGGCCACACTCAGACTCTCCCGTGCCTTTATACATATATACAGGAGGCCACACTCACACTCTCCCGTGCCTTTATACATATATACAGGAGGCCACACTCACACTCTCCCGTGCCTTTACACATATATACAGGAGGTCACACTCACACTCTCCCGTACCTTTATACATATATAAAGGAGGCCATACTCACACTCTCCCGTACCTTTATATATATATACTGTATACAGGAGGCCACACTCACACTCTCCCGTACCTTTATACATATATAAAGGACGCCACACTCACACTCTCCCGTGCCTTTATATATACAGGAGGCCACACTCACACTCTCCCGTGCCTTTATACATATACAGGAGGCCACACTCACTCTCCTCCCTGCGCCTTTTATACATATATATACAGGAGGCCACACCTGTGACTCTCCTGCCTTTTATACATATATACAGGGAGGCCACACTCACACTCTCCCTGCCTTTTATACATATATACAGGACGCCACACTCACACTCTCCCGTGCCTTTATATATACAGGAGGCCACACTCACACTCTCCCGTGCCTTTATACATATATACAGGAGGCCACACTCACACTCTCCCGTGCCTTTATACATATATACAGGAGGCCACACTCAGACTCTCCCGTGCCTTTATACATATATACAGGAGGCCACACTCACACTCTCCCGTGCCTTTATACATATATACAGGAGGCCACACTCACACTCTCCCGTGCCTTTATACATATATACAGGAGGCCACACTCACACTCTCCCGTGCCTTTATACATATATACAGGAGGCCACACTCACACTCTCCCGTGCCTTTATACATATATACAGGAGGCCACACTCACACTCTCCCGTGCCTTTACACATATATACAGGAGGTCACACTCACAATCTCCCGTACCTTTATACATATATACAGGAGGTCACACTCACAATCTCCTGTACCTTTATACATATAGGGATTTGTTGTAGTGTTTGTGTTTTTATGTTGAGGGTGTGTCTGTGTATCTGACTGTGTGTGTATCTGACTGTATCTGAGAGTCTGTATCTGACAGTGTATGTTTATATGTGTATTATAGTGTGTGTGAATGTGTTTGTGGCAGCATATGTCTGGGAATGTGAGTGTCTGTCAGTGTATACGTGTCGTTTATCTGCACATGTGCAATAGCCTGTCAATGCTTTTCCTATGAGAAATATCAGCCATGTAGGTTTAGCCGGCCGTGGTGAGACAGGTGCAGCGTGGGAGAAAGGTAAGTAAATACACCTTTCCCATGCAATGCAAAGGGGCTGGAGGCCTAAAAAGTTAGTTTAACACTATGTTTGTATTCCCAACTATAGTGTTCCTTTAAGAATAAAAATGAAATTGTGGGATAAATCTTAAAAAAATTTTGGCATCATCATTAGTATTCCATTGGTTCCCAGGGTGACTTCTCCACTTTCAGAACTTTGTTGCATGATTACTGTAATACATAACTCCTATTGCATTTTTTATACGGCCTCTCTGGATAACTCTCACTCGTCAAACCGATCTCTTACTCAATTAGTGCGGCCACTCACCACTTCCATTTCACCTTCTAATGTGCCAGTGTCCCATCATGTCACTCAGTCGCTACCCACCACCCGTCCTTCCTATCGTGTTATTATATCCCACCTCATCCAAATTGGCATCTTGTTTAATCAGGGTCCTCAACCCCACCTTGTCTAGATTGGCATCTCGTTTAATCGGGGTCCTCGAACCGACCTTGTCTAGATTGGCATCTCGTTTAATCAGGGTCCTCGACCCCACCTCGTCTAGATTGGCATCTCGTTTAATCAGGGTTCTCGACCCAACATCGTCTAGATTGGCACCTTGTTTAATCAGGGTTCTCGACCCCAACTCGTCTAGATTGGCATCTCGTTTAATCGTGGTCCTTGACCCCACCTCGTCTAGATTGGCATCTCGTTTAATCAGGGTCCTCGACCCCACCTCGTCTAGATTGGCATCTCGTGTAATCACGGTACTCGACCCCACCCGGTCTAGATTGGCATCTCGTTTAAAGAACCACTATAGTGCCAGGAAAACATACTAGTTTTCCTGGCACTATAGTGCCCTGAGGGTGCCCCCACCCTCAGGGTCCCCCTCCCGCTGGGCTGGATGGAGAGGAAGGGGTTAAACTTACCTCTTTCTCCAGTGCCGGGCGGGGAGCTCTCCTCCTCCTCGGCGAATGCGCATTCTCAATGCTTTCCTATGGACGCTGGCCTCTTCTCACTGTGAAAATCACATTGAGAAGCGCGGAAGCGCCTCTAGCGGCTGCCAGTGCTGCTTATTACTGTAAAGTGCTGCTTATTAAATTGGAAATACTAATATTAATAATAATAACTATATATAAAGAAAAAACCTGTATATAGTTATCTCAAAGTCATTAGAGCTGGCAGTGACGTCACATGCTGTCAGTCATGATCCTGCCCAGTGAGCGAGAGAGATCAGCAAGGTAGCGTGGCCGAGCGGTCTAAGGCGCTGGATTTAGGCTCCAGTCTCTCTGGAGGCGTGGGTTCGAATCCCACCGCTGCCAATCATTTTTTGTTTGTAGTAACTGGTTCATTTTTTTTTTTAATTTTTTTTATTTAATGTAATTAGACCTTGTAAATCGGCTATTAGTTTAATTTCTATCCATTCACAAAATACATAATTTAATTTAAAAATTCTGGAGATAAAAGCTGAAGTCCCTCCCTCACCAGCCACCCTATTGCCAGGAAGGAAAATGGCCACCAAGCTCCCGCAGAGCGTAATGACGCTTCGCAACCTGATTGGTCAGCTCTAACCTTCGCGAGATGTCCCTTTAAGGCAACGGTACATTGGTTGCCAGGCAACGGAAGTGGTGGCAGAGTGGAGCAGAGAGAGGTAACTATGTGTGAGATTACTGGGTATGATATAACATGGGCCTTATATCCCAGGGTTATAATAATAACACTGCATGTAATGTATTATACAGTGACTGGGTGTGATATAACATGGGCCTTATATCCCAGGGTTATAATAATAACACTGCATGTAATGTATTATACAGTGACTGGGTGTGATATAACATGGGCCTTCTATCCCAGGGTTATAATAATAACACTGCATGTAATGTATTATACAGTGACTGGGTGTGATATAACATGGGCCTTATATCCCAGGGTTATAATAATACTGCATGTAATGTATTATACAGTGACTGGGTGTGATATAACATGGGTCTTATATCCTAGGGTTATAATAATAATACTGCATGTAATGTATTATACAGTGACTGGGTGTGATATAACATGGGTCTTATATCCCAGGGTTATAATAACACTGCATGTAATGTATTATATACAGTGACTGGGTGTGATATAACATGGGCCTTATATCCCAGGGCTATAATAACACTGCATGTAATGTATTATACAGTGATTGGGTGTGATATAACATGGGCCTTATATCCCAGGGCTATAATAACACTACATGTAATGTATTATACAATGACTGGGTGTGATATAACATGGGTCTTATATCCCAGGGTTATAGTAATACTGCATGTAATGTATTATACAGTGACTGGGTGTGATATAACATGGGCCTTATATCCCAGGGTTATAATAATACTGCATGTAATGTATTATACAGTGACTGGGTGTGATATAACATGGGTCTTATATCCTAGGGTTATAATAATAATAACACTGCATGTAATGTATTATACAGTGACTGGGTGTGATATAACATGGGTCTTATATCCCAGGATTATAATAACACTGCATGTAATGTATTATACAGTGACTGGGTGTAATATAACATGGGCCTTATATCCCAGGATTATAATAACACTGCATGTAATGTATTATACAGTGACTGGGTGTGATATAACATGGGTCTTATATCCCAGGGTTATAATAATACTGCATGTAATGTATTATACAGTGACTGGGTGTGATATAACATGGGTCTTATATCCTAGGGTTATAATAATAACACTGCATGTAATGTATTATACAGTGACTGGGGGTGATATAACATGGGTCTTATATTCCAGGGCTATAATAATACTGCATGTAATGTATTATACAGTGACTGGGTGTGATATAACATGGGCCTTATATCCCAGGATTATAATAACACTGCATGTAATGTATTATACAGTGACTGGGTGTGATATAACATGGGCCTTATATCCCAGGATTATAATAACACTGCATGTAATGTATTATACAGTGACTGGGTGTGATATAACGTGGGTCTTATATCCCAGGGTTATAATAATAATACTGCATGTAATGTATTACACAGTGACTGGGTGTGATATAACATGGGCCTTATATCCCAGGGTTATAATAATAATACTGCATGTAATGTATTATACAGTGACTGGGTGTGATATAACATGGCCTTATATCCCAGGGTTATAATAATACTGCATGTAATGTATTATACAGTGACTGGGTGTGATATAACATGGGCTTTATATCCCAGGGTTATAATAACACTGCATGTAATGTATTATACAGTGACTGGGTGTGATATAACATGGGTCTTATATCCCAGGGTTATAATAACACTGCATGTAATGTATTATACAGTGATTGGGTGTGATATAACATGGGCCTTATATCCCAGGGCTATAATAATACTGCATGTAATGTATTATACAGTGACTGGGTGTGATATAACATGGGCCTTATATCCCAGGGTTATAATAATGCTGCATGTAATGTATTATACAGTGACTGGGTGTGATATAACATGGGTCTTATATCCCAGGGTTATAATAATGCTGCATGTAATGTATTATACAGTGACTGGGTGTGATATAACATGGGCCTTATATCCCAGGGTTATAATAATAATACTGCATGTAATGTATTATACAGTGACTGGGTGTGATATAACATGGGTCTTATATCCCAGGATTATAATAACACTGCATGTAATGTATTATACAGTGACTGGGTGTGATATAACATGGGCCTTATATCCCAGGGTTATAATAATACTGCATGTAATGTATTATACAGTGACTGGGGGTGATATAACATGGGTCTTATATCCCAGGGTTATAATAACACTGCATGCAATGTATTATACAGTGACTGGGTGTGATATAACGTGGGTCTTATATCCCAGGGTTATAATAATAATACTGCATGTAATGTATTATACAGTGACTGGGTGTGATATAACATGGGCCTTATATCCCAGGGTTATAATAATACTGCATGTAATGTATTATACAGTGACTGGGTGTGATATAACATGGGCCTTATATCCCAGGATTATAATAATAATACTGCATGTAATGTATTATACAGTGACTGGGGGTGATATAACATGGGTCTTATATCCCAGGGTTATAATAACACTGCATGTAATGTATTATACAGTGATTGGGTGTGATATAACATGGGCCTTATATCCCAGGGTTATAGTAATACTGCATGTAATGTATTATACAGTGACTGGGTGTGATATAACATGGGTCTTATATCCCAGGGTTATAATAATACTGCATGTAATGTATTATACAGTGACTGGGTGTGATATAACATGGGCTTTATATCCCAGGGTTATAATAACACTGCATGTAATGTATTATACAGTGACTGGGTGTGATATAACATGGGTCTTATATCCCAGGGTTATAATAACACTGCATGTAATGTATTATACAGTGATTGGGTGTGATATAACATGGGCCTTATATCCCAGGGTTATAATAACACTGCATGTAATGTATTATACAGTGACTGGGTGTGATATAACATGGGTCTTATATCCCAGGGTTATAGTAATACTGCATGTAATGTATTATACAGTGACTGGGTGTAATATAACATGGGCCTTATATCCCAGGGTTATAATAATACTGCATGTAATGTATTATACAGTGACTGGGTGTAATATAACATGGGCCTTATATCCCAGGGTTATAATAATACTGCATGTAATGTATTATATACAGTGACTGGGTGTGATATAACATGGGCCTTATATCCCAGGGTTATAATAATGTGTATCTCTCTATCTCACTCCTCATCCCTCCCTTCAATCTGTTTTATATTATAATTATTACTATATATATATATATATATATATATATATAATGAGCTGTATTTTGCATTACTATAACAATATTTCATGTATCATACACACTGTGATTGTGAAAAATCAGTGATTTATATGCTTTCCAAGGAGCCACTGAAATGATTTTATAAATGTGTCTTACATTCTCTCTTCACAGGTTAGAGAATGTTGGCCATCAGTAGCTTGGTCCCTTCTCGTTTCCTCACACTGACTGCTCATCTAGTTATAGTCATTACAATATTCTGGTCAAGAGTAAGTGATATCTGTAATGTATCATTAATGTACATTAAATTGCAACTGTCTATTATTTGTATTCAGAGAGAGAGAGAGAGAGAGAGAGAGAGAGAGAGAGAGAGAGAGAGAGGATATACGGAGCTATCGTCCACCTGTATATACAGAGAGAGGGCAGACTCAGTTATCTATCACTGTATATTCAGAGAGAGGACAGACTGAGCTATCACTGTATATACAGAGAGAGGACAGACTGAGCTATCACTGTATATACAGAGAGAGGACAGACTGAGCTATCACTGTATATACAGAGAGAGGACAGACTGAGCTATCTATCGCTGTATATACAGAGAGAGGACAGACTGAGCTATCTATCGCTGTATATAAAGAGAGAGGACAGACTGAGCTATCTATCGCTGTATATACAGAGAGAAGACAGACTGAGCTATCTATCACTGTATATACAGAGAGAGGACAGACTGAGCTATCTATCACTGTATATACAGAGAGAGGACAGACTGAGCTATCTATCGTTGTATATACAGAGAGAGGACAGACTGAGCTATCTATCGCTGTATATACAGAGAGAGGACAGACTGAGCTATCTATCACTGTATATACAGAGAGAGGGCAGACCAAGCTATCTATTGCTGTATATACAGAGAGAGGACAGACTGAGCTATCTATTGCTGTATATACAGAGAGAGGACAGACTGAGCTATCTATCGCTGTATATACAGAGAGAGGACAGACTGAGCTATCTATCGCTGTATATACAGAGAGAGGACAGACTGAGCTATCTATCGCTGTATATACAGAGAGAGGACAGACTGAGCTATCTATCGCTGTATATACAGAGAGAGGACAGACTGAGCTATCTATCGCTGTATATACAGAGAGAGGACAGACTGAGCTATCTATCACTGTATATACAGAGAGAGGACAGACAGAGCTATCTATCACTGTATATACAGAGAGAGGACAGACTGAGCTATCTATCGCTGTATATACAGAGAGAGGACAGACTGAGCTATCTATCGCTGTATATACAGAGAGAGGACAGACAGAGCTATCTATCGCTGTATATACAGAGAGAGGACAGACTGAGCTATCTATCACTGTATATACAGAGAGAGGACAGACAGAGCTATCTATCACTGTATATACAGAGAGAGGACAGACTGAGCTATCTATCACTGTATATACAGAGAGAGGACAGACTGAGCTATCTATCGCTGTATATACAGAGAGAGGACAGACTGAGCTATCTATCGTTGTATATACAGAGAGAGGGCAGACCAAGCTATCTATTGCTGTATATACAGAGAGAAGACAGACTGAGCTATCTATCACTGTATATACAGAGAGAGGACAGACTGAGCTATCTATCGCTGTATATACAGAGAGAGGGCAGACCAAGCTATCTATTGCTGTATATACAGAGAGAAGACAGACTGAGCTATCTATCACTGTATATACAGAGAGAGGACAGACTGAGCTATCTATCGCTGTATATACAGAGAGAGGACAGACTGAGCTATCTATCACTGTATTTACAGAGAGAGGACAGACTGAGCTATCTATCGCTGTATATACAGAGAGAGGACAGACTGAGCTATCTATCACTGTATATACAGAGAGAGGACAGACTGAGCTATCTATTGCTGTATATACAGAGAGAGGACAGACTGAGCTATCTATCACTGTATATACAGAGAGAGGACAGACAGAGCTATCTATCACTGTATATACAGAGAGAGGACAGACTGAGCTATCTATCACTGTATATACAGAGAGAGGACAGACTGAGCTATCTATCGCTGTATATGACAGAGAGAGGACAGACTGAGCTATCTATCGCTGTATATACAGAGAGAGGACAGACTGAGCTATCTATCGTTGTATATACAGAGAGAGGGCAGACCAAGCTATCTATTGCTGTATATACAGAGAGAAGACAGACTGAGCTATCTATCACTGTATATACAGAGAGAGGACAGACTGAGCTATCTATCGCTGTATATACAGAGAGAGGGCAGACCAAGCTATCTATTGCTGTATATACAGAGAGAAGACAGACTGAGCTATCTATCACTGTATATACAGAGAGAGGACAGACTGAGCTATCTATCGCTGTATATACAGAGAGAGGACAGACTGAGCTATCTATCACTGTATATACAGAGAGAGGACAGACTGAGCTATCTATTGCTGTATATACAGAGAGAGGACAGACTGAGCAATCTATCGCTGTATATACAGAGAGAGGACAGACTGAGCTATCTATTGCTGTATATACAGAGAGAGGACAGACTGAGCTATCTATCGCTGTATATACAGAGAGAGGACAGACTGAGCTATCTATCACTGTATATACAGAGAGAGGACAGACTGAGCTATCTATTGCTGTATATACAGAGAGAGGACAGACAGAGCTATCTATCGCTGTATATACAGAGAGGGGACAGACTGAGCTATCTATCGCTGTATATACAGAGAGAGGACAGACAGAGCTATCTATCGCTGTATATACAGAGAGGGAACAGACTGAGCTATCTATCGCTGTATATACAGAGAGGGGACAGACTGAGCTATCTATCGCTGTATATACAGAGAGAGGACAGACAGAGCTATCTATCCCATCTGTAAAGTGGGAGGACAGACTGAGCTATCACCTGTATATACAGAAAGACCTATACCGTCTATAAGCTCTTCCGAGTAGTGTCTTCTTCACCTCAATGTTATTTGTTTCTAGAAAGTACTCGGTAAATAAGCCTATTGTATAATTTCAAACCTTCCAAATGTTGGTTCTATAAATGATAATAAAAAATATACAGAGAGGGGACAGAGTGAAGTACAATGCATATACAGTGAGAGTACAGTCTGTGCTATTTGTCCACTTTCATATAATCTGAAAGCCATGTGAGCTATCTGTTACTTATTTGTACATCTGAGGGTCGGTCAGATTAACTTGAAATAACTTGTGTGTGTTTTATTTTGTAGGAGAATAATGTCCTTGCTTGTCTTCCTGTCACTTACACACAACAGGAATTTTCTTCTCGAGATACAGAGTAAGTTTCAAATTAAATAATTGAGATTGAGGGCATTGTGAGATTGTCCCACTTTCTTCCCCTGCATGGTAACAGAATGACACAGAAGGCACTGTGAACTAAGGGGCTAATTTTTAAGGAGAGGTTCAAAGAGTCATATTACTGCCTCTACCGAAGTGTATAAAGCACTTGCATATTGGAGATAGCAATCAATAGTATTGGAATGCCTCCCAATATCAGTAACCACACACGATACCAAGTCACCGCTCTAATTAATGATATTGGACTTTTAATGCTCTGTGTCCCAAAAAGGCGTTATTCAGATCCAATTTTCTTTAAGATCAATAGGAAAGAACGAAAGTGCTCATAATACAAATCTGTGTAACACATTTGTTTCGTATGTGAGGTCACTGTAAATTACACTTACACTTTAAAAAGCAACTTGGAACAGTCCTAAAAATGTGTGATAGATAAAAACAGACAGAGCATCTAACGCAACGCGTTTCGCACTTTAAAGCCTTTTTCAAGAGTATTAAATACTTAGAATGTGCTTCACCATTCTGCGCCAGGCACAATTACTCCTACGATTTGGATGGGAGAAAGTTATCACTTTTGTTTTCCTCCACAGGTTGATTGTTGCTCTCTCGGTTACATTGGGGATGTTTGCCATCGAGTTTGCTGGTTTTCTCTCTGGACTTTCAATGTTTAACAACACACAAAGTCTACTCTGTATCCTTTCAGACACATAATGAATTTCAGGTCCTAAAACTGAATGTGGGTATTAATGCTGTATTTTGGTGTGATTGTCTGTGATGTGCTTATTTCGTGTGATGACATACTGTTTAATGTTTGGAGTAGATTTCCAAAATGGAAATCTGTAGTTTAGGATAATATGGTTTAATCCAGTAAAATGTTAGATGTGCTGCACTGAAAACTGTTGGAACTAAGACTGACTTTCTCTATAATTAAAGATCTCCTATGTTCTGACCATATCGGCTGTCATTGCTATACCCCCAGTTGGGGATCTAGAGTAAAACCGTTCTCCCTGCTACACTGCATACGCCAGCATGCATTCAAATGGCAACACTGAGGCTAAAAAGGCCAATGATTTAATGAACAGTCCTGCAAGTTCTAAAACTCTACAGCTAAAACAACATCATTCAAAGAAGGCGCCGCATTGTAAAAGGGATATAAGCATCAAAACAATTTAAGCTTAATAGTGTGGTTTTGGTGTATAGATAATGCCCTGGCAGTCTAACCAGTAAATTATCTGCTTTTGCTTTGTTTATGCAGCCATGTTCACAGCTCCCTGCATGTGACCTACACAGTCTCCCTCCATATTTCATGTAAAGAGATCTGATGTTTAAACTTCCTTTATTGCTAAGTCTGTTAAATTCAGAATTTCTTATCTCCTGCCCTGTTTATAGCCTGCAGGAGCCTACTGTGGGTGACTAAAATTAAATGAACAGAGTTGGAGGTAAAAAGGAAACTATGTTTTTCATGTTGACTTGCTAAGCCCGCATAAACAGAAACAAAAGTGACGTATCTCCTAGTGAGACTTCAGGGACTTGATCTATACACTAAAACCAGTTAATTAAGCTAAGGTTGTTTTGGTGGTTACAGTATCTCTTTAAGCTAAATGGATTTGACATTCAGCACTTTCAGAAACAATGTATTTTCTTAGTGAGTGTTGGCCTCTTTTAAAGGCAGTTTGTGAATAACTTCGAATTAGTTCAAACAATCGAATAGTAGTGATATAAAAGGCTATGCTTGCCTAAAATTATACGTCATATATGCAGTTTCCCTGGTTAACAAATTTCCCTCCTATAAAGATCTTCCTCCTGTTTCTGGTGATATACTGACATCTTCAGGTTGCTGCCGAATTTGCAGCTGATCTGGACTACTAATGTATTGCAACCATTATTTCCTATAAAGTTCTTCATTTGAGGATTAAATGTGCGTTGGAGAGACTTAGCAGAGTTTATCCTATTCATGGCCTGCGAGACTAATGAGTGGAGGAAAACGAGACATATGTTCTGTTATTGACTGTGTGAGTGATGAGACATAGAGAGAAAAAATTATTTTGTTACCTCCCTAACCATATCATGTGTGGTCAAGCTGTGGGAGCTCATGCCAGTGCCAGCGTTGCCCTCCTTTTCTTCCTTTTTGAGGCCTGGTCTTGTTCTGTGTATTGGTGGATTATGGCACTGTGCAGGTGAGTTGTAAACACTAGAGGATGAGTGCATTTTCATTCCTTCCTCTTGTTTTCCTCTCTTTGTCTTGCTTCCTTTCCTACCCCTTACTCCTAGATACTCTAGATACTGTTACAAGAAGCCAGTATTTGGTTGTTTATTTCCTTAATGGGCCTCTCCTCAGCGGTGGCCGTTCACTGTGCAGCCTCTGTCAGCTTGTCCCTGTTTGTCTCCCAGAAATGGGAGTGCACCTCCTATTGGTATATCTTTGGTTTCTGCAGGTACATAATGAGGGAGGGAAAAACACAGAGTGGCTGGCTGATATAAGAAAAGTATCTAAATGGGGACTGGATCACTATAGGTTACAAAACCGGTAACGATGTTGGGTAGACCAATGCCTCTTCCTGTCCACTAATTTGTCCCTTTGTTCTCTCCATTTTCAGTGTTCTGCCAGCCCTCACAGAAATAATTGTCTTCATCGCTGTACTTGGCTTCAAGCGGAAACCGCTATGAGACTTTTTCATCTTCCTGACTTTTTAGAAGCTAGATAAGTCTTCGTCTTTCCAATGACCAAAAGGTCCCTGTCCCAGTGCCTGTGAGCCAGGACCAATCTTTTAAGTGTCTTCTCAGGGATTTCAAGAAGCTAGATTCAAAGCAAAATTTGTGACAATATAAAATAATATACACGTGTGTACGATTGGGCCGACAGCTGGTGATTCAGATATACACCAAGTTGGCCCAGACTGACTAAAGCAGCCATGCTTACTTGGTTGACCATATGTCCAAGATTGGCCAGGATTGCCTTGTACTATAACACCTGGAGGAGCTCACTTAAAGGAACACTATAGTCACCTAAATTACTTTAGCTAAATAAAGCAGTTTTAGTATATAGATCATTCCCCTGCAATTTCACTGCTCAATTCACTGTCATTTAGGAGTTAAATCACTTTGTTTCTGTTTATGCAGCCCTAGCCACACCTCCCCTGGCTATGATTGACAGAGCCTGCATGAAAAAAAAACTGGTTTCACTTTCAAACAGATGTAATTTACCTTAAATAATTGTATCTCAATCTCTAAATCGAACTTTAATCACATACAGGAGGCTCTTGCAGGGTCTAGCAAGATATTAACATAGCAGAGGATAAGAAAATCTTAATTAAACAGAACTTGCAATAAAGAAAGCCTAAATAGGGCTCTCTTTACAGGAAGTGTTTATGGAAGGCTGTGCAAGTCACATGCAGGGAGGTGTGACTAGGGTTCATAAACAAAGGGATTTAACTCCTAAATGGCAGAGGATTGAGCAGTGAGGCTGCAGGGGCATGTTCTATACACCAAAACTGCTGCAATAAGCTAAAGTTGTTCAGGTGACTATAGTGTCCCTTTAACAGTCACTTCTCCTCTAAATACAAACACATAATCCTTGGTACTTTGTTATGATCAGAAAAAAATAAATCGTACTACATATATTTTTTTCAACACATTTAATTCATGTATATTAGAAAATGATCTATTATTGGCAATGCAGGAGCTGGAGGCAGAAAGCACAATTCCTGTCACTTGCTTACAAGGGGATGTGATGAACAACATACATTTTGCAAATAAACATGTCTTAATCTTGTTGTTCCTATATTATCATTATTATTAATCAATGTGTGGATTGCTACAAATTCACAGTAAATTTCAAACTGTAGGTCAATGTAAAACATAGCTACATTGCATAGTATTTCAGATTCTGCTAATTCGGCCTAACATTTGTAATTCACTGTGAGTTCCTGGTAATCCATACATCAGTGAATAACCCTGTAAATGTCAGTCAGTTTGTTATATGATGGCATTGTGTAGTAATTCACTCATATCTGTTAGGTGAATTACCCATTGAGCGTATTACACAAGGGGGCAGGGCTGTTTTTTTAATGGTTTTCAAAAACTGTTTTTCAATCAACTGTACTTTTTAAGATATAATTTTATATGGTGCATTTTTATAACATGGATTGTTTGGCTTTATTAAATGTTTTCTACATATACTAAATAATTTAAATTCTGGCATTTCTTGTGTGGCAAATGCAAAGTACAAAATCATTACAATTGTTCAGATGTAACAAAATACCCTAGCATCTTAACCCCTTAAGGACGGAGGCAATCGTCCACATTCTGAACCAAAACAAAACCTTGAATTTACATTGCACTGTAATGTATGGGTTTCTCTTTAAGTGCCTTAATACATAAAAGGTTGCATTAAGGGTTGGGTCATTGGCAGGATTAGGGGAAAATGTATACATGTGGCGTATCATTGTACTTCATAACAATAGCAAATACTGTTGTGCAGTAGTGAGACATGTTTGGTCTGTGGATTTCCCCAAAATAATTAATGAAAAAAAACCCCCAACAAATTAACTAATTCAACCTAGGTTTGTGATAAAATGGTTAAATGAAAAGTGTCACAATGCTCTTAATTACATAGCCTGCGGGATGTGACTACTATTACAGTTATAATCTCAGCATGTCAAATTTTGCAAAGGTTTAGCTTTAAAACTGTAATTCATTTCTTGCAGTATTTGTTTTGTTTTTCTTTACTTGAACTTGGTGTGTAGAAATTATTGCATGTAAAAGTGAAAATAGTTTAATTTTTAAACCCCCCCCACCCCATTTAAAAAAATATTTTTTTCCTATTTAATATAGCATTATGTATACATATAGGGGATGAAAAAAAAGCCATATACATCCTTTAAAAATAGTATATAATATATAAATATATATGGGTGCAGTTAAACAGAGAGGAGGGAATTGTAGTAGAATGAATGCATGGCAAAAATGCCTAAGAGGCCTTGGTCACAAACGTGTTGTATCTCAATAAAGCCCTGGTATTTAAGGGTTTAATCTAACTTTAATTAAACACAGGTGGCTGTTGCAGGGAATTAACAAAGCAAAGATAATAACTTCTAAATTAAACACACAAGCACGGTGTGCAATAAGAGAAGCTAGAAAAAAAAATAATATATATATATTTTATTTTTTGTTCCTTCAGGAAGTGTGTAGGGAGGCTGTGTGAGGCACAATCAGCAGAGGTGAAGCAAGAGCTGCCTTAAAGGACAACTGTCACCAGAATATTGCTATTAATAGAATCCTTGTAGCGTGCAGTGGAAAAATACAGCATTTTTAAAATGAAGTATATGTTAAAATACCTGAAAATCTTGTCCGTGCTTTCACAGGATACTAGATCCCTCACGCTATATTCATACACCTTTGGTCAGTTTGAGATAGAATCTGACAGTTAGGCTCCTGCTTCACTCCGTGCACAGAGCGGTGATGTCATCAGCCATCACCCTGTGTGGTCTACCTGGTAGGAATTTGGCAATTCTTATCCCAAATGGGGTCGTGGCCGACCTATTCTGTAACATTGGTTCGGATGTGTAAATCTGTGATTTTCTAAACTCATCGGAACCAATCTACAGCACTGGAATCGCATATTACCATTCACTAGCTATTTGCATATAGCAAACACAAAAACATTTTAGTAAATAAAAATCCTATGTGGGACAATAACAGCTCCATATTGCTATATATTTTATCTCCATGTGCCATTCAGCAGGTGGGGGCATATCTAGTAAACATTGTTACCCAGTTGCTAGAAAATAACATATTGGATAGTGTCCTTCCCCCAACCCCACACATGTGGGTTGGGGCCTTAATGAGTATAATAGGGGGGGGGGGGTATAATAAGGAGCGGACCTTAATGATTATATTAGAGGGAGAGGTGGGGGGGTCTAGTGTCTTCTCCCTGAATTTGAATTTTCTGCAATTCTAAGTTTAGTGATACTGCTGTCATGGAATTGTTCAGTTTTTTTTTTTGTCTTAAAATGGAAAAGTTAATTGAAGTAAGATCATGACAATTCACACATTAGTAAGTGTACTGTTAAATCACCTTTTTCTCTCCAGATTTGATAGTATATGTATAGATCTATAGATTCCATTTTCTATTCTCTGTAAAGTGATGCCGGCGCGTATTGGGTGCAGTTTTAAAGCACCGTGATCACTATAACTCATTGTAATATGTCAGTGAACACCTCTGCTCTGTTTTATGGCAAAACAGTGATTTCACAAAAACTGGTGATATCCCTGGCAGCCATATCATGCATCCTCTGATTTATCAGTGATAACACAGCAACTAAAGGTTTCAGTGTGAAGCAAATCTGTCCAACCTTGGATGGCAAATATTAATTTATGTGATAATAGTATGGTTATAATTAGAGTGTGCAATGGGTGAGATGTTTAAAAGATCCATTCTGAAAACAAAGGTTTTTGTAGGAGAGGTAGCATGCTGGCCTTTTGGCTGCTACCTCTTTGTTAGACCTCCAGCGCCCCATGGAGGACAAATCGGGTAAGGTACAACTATTGCACAAGCCGAAGGCGCTATCTGTTGATCCAAGCCTCTTACATGGATAAAAATAAAAAAAGGAAACCCCTACTTGCATACAAGACCTAAAGCTTGAAAATAAGAAAGAAATCAGCCCAATAATTAATAATATAACCTTTATTAAATCCACCTACAAATGCATAATATAATATATTAAATCCTAACAGATGTCTCTAGAATGTAGAAACTTTACAGATGTCGGTATAAAATACTAAGGTTTTAATATCTCTTCACTAAACAGGCATTATCCATCCAAAGATTCATGTGTCAGTAATATCAAACGTATAATGGACACAATTGTTTTCTATGTAGACTCCTGTCTGACTTAAAGGACCACTATAGTCACCCAGACCACTTCAGCTCAATTGAGAAATGCTTTCCAGTGGGCGTTTTTAATGCGCATGCGCATTCAGCCCCACTTGGGAGCTGACGTTGGAGTGGGAGGAGAGGTCACCAGCGCTGAGGGAGTCCGGTGCTGGATTAAGGTTAAGGTTAGAGGCTGAAGGGGTTTTAACCCCTTCAGCACAGCGGGAGGGGGCCATAAGAGTAGGGGGACCTAAGGGTTATATAGTGTCAGGAAAACGAGTTTGTTTTTCGTACACTATAGTGATCCTTTAAATTCCACCTTGTAATTCGTGTATACAAAGTGTCCTACACACTGAGTCAGAAAAGAAAAGAGACACAACGTTACAAATGTCAAAACAATAGATACACATCACATAGAAAACATGGATACACATAGGTGGGGTATGGGAAGAGCAGGGGATACAGTGAAGTAGGTAACTACAATCCTAATCTATGCCTTCAGTGGCACCCCTCCAGCATCCCACACTTTTACCCACGCACCAAGGATAGAAAGAAGGAAGCAATACTTGTACAATGAACATGTTACGCTTCCAAATAAGACAGGAAATGGGATGAAACCAAAAATATCATACAAACTTTATGCCACAGTGTGTGAAGGAAGCAAATCACATTATATATAATGTGGAGTTACTCCAGATGTTGCTGAACTACAACTCCCATGATTCTCAGCTTATCTATTTCATTTCCTAGAATCATGGCAGTTGTAATTCAGCAACATCTGGAGGGCCGGAGTTTGGGGAAGCCTGAGTTAGACTTTTCTAATCATCCCTTTTATCAGCTCCGGCACACACTGGGACCTCAGTCCCTAAAAGCCGCTTACATGGCGCTGTCTGATAGGGGACTAAGGATTAAGCTTTGAATCACCAAGGCGCAGAGCTCCCAAGGACGGGGCACCTAGCTCCTAAAGCAAGGACATCTAGCAAAGTTTGTCTTTGTTCAAACATTATGACTGCAAGAACATAGAAAATGCTGTGCTCTGCGGCTTCAATAAATACATTTTAAAACGTGTTCTGCACATAAGCCCGGCAATCTGTCAGCCTTGTAGTAATTCGTTTCACCACAACCGCAACCTCTGGTTTTTTTCTGTTGATTCTGATAAGGGTTGGAGGGATCCCCCTTTTTTTGGTCTGCATCCCTGCCTTATCTGGTTGATTAGTGCTAAACCTGGTCTATCTTTTATCGTTATTAGTGTTTATTTGGTTAGCCATGTTCAGTAATCCTTAGATTCAGGCAGGAAGGTTATATCTGTCTTATTTTAGAGGGGAGGGGAGGAGAATAGAATATCAGTGCGTAGCTCTTTAACTGCTTCCTGAAACAGACTGGCATGAATTTCTGTTTGTTAATCCGTGTTTTCAGAGTAATTTAAATCCTTAAATGCTAGTTTAGCACTGTGATATACTCTTCTTAACCCTACAGATCTATCACCCTATCACGCTTCAAGGTCGATCAGATTGGTATTAGAGTAACAGGAGCAGATTTCCGCTGAATTAGATCTGTTTTTTTTTATTTTTTATTCTTTCTTTTTCTTGTGCATTTGATCTGTTATTGGGTTTTGAGTTACAGACAGGAAATGTCGCTCCAAGCGATGTGAGGACAAAGTAGGACTCCAGCACTCACTCTGTTAATGGCTGCAGGGCTGTACTGACAGACAAAGCCTCTGGCAGCATGCTTAATTTGCATACCCACAATGCATTGCACGGAATCATGCACATTTTAACTTATATAAAAAAAAAAAAAGAAAAGATGTATGTGTTTAAGAGTTAATATCGATGTGTGAGTATTAACTATATTGGATTCTATAAGATACACTTTCATTTCACATTGGTCTCCACTTTATTAAAAGGGGATGTCTGAACCCAGCCAGCTACTGATAGAAGCAAATAGCATACTCTGGTTTCTCTTCAGACCGAATAAATCTTTCGCCTTTTACTAAAGATTTCCGTGGAGAGGAACAACCATGAGTTTCACTTAATTTTTTGAGGCCTGACTTATGTCAGGCTGATTGCTTTGGTTTAAAAATAGACATTGCTAAATAATAGATAGTAATCTTTACAGATCTGTGACTTTGTTCTGCAGTGAGGTTTGTAGAGTTTTGTCCTATATTATTACCACCAAGAGTAAATCGTAGTTTCATTTTTATTTTCTTTATAAAAGGTTCAGAATTGTATTACTGATCATTTTACGAGTGTCCTATTAAATCTGCATGCAGACACTAATCCCATTGTGCAGCGCTGCTGAATTTGTTGGTGCTATAAAAATAATAATAAAGCTATTTAACCAGTAGAGCGCCGTAGCAGCATTATGTCACTTTCTTCTGTGCTATACTGCAGGAATGTGCTGTGCTACAATGCATAAATGGTTTATTAGCTTGAAAGTATTTAACTATATATTGTGATGGAGTAGTTTCACATACTGATTCAGTATTACACTATGAAAAAGCTTAAATGTAGATACAGCACTCATCAGACAGATACATGGAACCATGAAATACTGGGGGAGGAAATCTAAACATGTCTGAGACTTGTACTTTTAACTGTATGGAGACCGACAGTAAATGAGGCTGTAACTTGGACAATCCAGTATAATGAATTACTAGTATATACACAACATTTGGGCGATATCTCTTAAAACCATTATTTTAATGGCTAAATGAAATGTGCATGATTTTTGCAATGCATTGTGGGTATGTAAATTAGGCATGCCCACAGCCAGCATGCTGTTCATCAATCCAATAGAAATGGATTGAAACTAGTAAGTCTTTAAAGCCACAATATTGCCCATACACAGCAGCATTACAGTACAGTACATACACATTCCTACAGTAAAGCTCAAAATAAATAATTGCAAAGTCCTACCTGCTTTAATGGTTAAATAATTAAATGTTCACAATATAACAATAAAAAAAAAACCCCACCTGATAAATTTTAAAGTTCACTTTTATGTAATACTAATAATATTAAAGACAATTTAATTCCAACATGTTATTAATTGATTACGACAATGCAACCAATTGATCTACAACGCACTCCAAAATACTTCTTAGTAAAGCAACATTTAATTAATAACTATCTTTAAACCGAGGTTGTTAGCCTGACATACATCAGGCCTCAAAAAATTGAGTGAAACTCATGGTTGTTCCTCTCCACGGAAATCTTTAGTAAAAGGCGAAAGATTTATTCGGTCTGAAGAGAAACCAGAGTATACTATTTGCCCCCCTCAGTAGCTGTCTGGGTTCAGACATCCCCTTTTAAAAATGTGGAGACCAATCCAAAATATAAGTGTATCTTGTAGAACCCAGTATAGTTGATTAATACTCACACACCACACATGGATATTAACTCTTAAACACATACATACTTTTTTTTTTTAATAAATAATAAAAAAAAGTGCATGATTCTTTGCAATGCATTGTGGGTATGCAAATCAGGCACACCTCTGTTGAATGCATGCTTTGACCCTATGCCTCTGCAGCATTGACTCATGTGATTACTGGAGTCATGCTTTGTCGTCACATCCCTCGCAGTGACATCTCCTGTTTGTAGCTCAGAATCCAATAACAGACGGAGCACAGGAGGTAAAACAGCTCTAATTCAGTGATCTCAGCTCCCATATCTACTGGAAGCAAAATACTCTAAAACCAGCGTGCCTATTCCGGAGTAATATTTATTTCACAGTTTTTATATAGATCCAGAGTACGTATTATTTTATTATTTATATAGCGCCATCAGATTCTCTAGCACTGTACAATTTATGCAAAAATAACATTGGTAATTATAGAAATTGGATAAATATTTAGACACTGCAACAACAGGAGAGAAAAAACCCAGCACTTGAGTTAACAAGTTTACATGTAAAGTATAACGCATCGCTTTACTGTGTGTTAAAACAACCGGCTGGGAGCTTACCATGTGATATACACTATAACTATACTGTCCACAAAGAGTAACATGTCATAATATTGTAAATCATTACGGAATCGATTGGCGCAATAATAAATAAATAAGTACATTCCTATATGTTAGATACAATTAAGGCAGTTAAAGAATTATATAATGCGCACAAGCACCAAATATCCCGCTAAATAGCTCCGCATATACCGGTAATGCGCACAAGCACCAAATATCCCGCTAAATAGCTCAGCATATACCGGTAATGCACACAAGCACCAAATATCCTGCTAAATAGCTCCGCATATACCGGTAATGCACACAAGCACCAAATATCCCGCGAAATAGCTCCGCATATACCGGTAATGCGCACAAGCACCAAATATCCCGCGAAATAGCTCCGCATATACCGGTAATGCGCACAGGCACCACATATCCCGCGAAATAGCTCCGCATATACCGGTAATGCGCACAAGCACCAAATATCCCGCTAAATAGCTCAGCATATACCGGTAATGCGCACAAGCACCAAATATCCCGCGAAATAGCTCCGCATATACCGGTAATGCGCACAAGCACCACATATCCCGCGAAATAGCTCAGCATATACCGGTAATGCGCACAAGCACCAAATATCCCGCTAAATAGCTCCGCATATAACGGTAATGCACACAAGCACCAAATATCCCGCGAAATAGCTCAGCATATACCGGTAATGCGCACAAGCACCAAATATCCCGCGAAATAGCTCCGCATATACCGGTAATGCGCACAGGCACCACATATCCCGCGAAATAGCTCCGCATATACCGGTAATGCGCACAAGCACCAAATATCCCGCTAAATAGCTCCGCATATACCGGTAATGCGCACAAGCACCAAATATCCCGCTAAATAGCTCCGCATATACCGGTAATGCGCACAAGCACCACATATCCCGCGAAATAGCTCCGCATATACCGGTAATGCGCACAGGCACCACATATCCTGCGAAATAGCTCCGCATATACCGGTAATGCGCACAGGCACCACATATCCGCTAAATAGCTCCGCATATACCGGTAATGCGCACAGGCACCAAATATCCCGCTAAATAGCTCCGCATATACCGGTAATGCGCACAGGCACCACATATCCTGCGAAATAGCTCCGCATATACCGGTAATGCGCACAGGCACCACATATCCTGCGAAATAGCTCCGCATATACCGGTAATGCACACAGGCACCACATATCCGCTAAATAGCTCCGCATATACCGGTAATGCGCACAAGCACACCAAATATCCCGCTAAATAGCTCCGCATATACCGGTAATGCGCACAAGCACCAAATATCCCGCTAAATAGCTCCGCATATACCGGTAATGCGCACAGGCACCACATATCCCGCGAAATAGCTCCGCATATACCGGTAATGCGCACAGGCACCACATATCCCGCGAAATAGCTCCGCATATACCGGTAATGCGCACAGGCACCACATATCCCGCGAAATAGCTCCGCATATACCGGTAATGCGCACAGGCACCACATATTCCGCTAAATAGCTCCGCATATACCGGTAATGCGCACAGGCACCACATATCCCGCTAAATAGCTCCGCATATACCGGTAATGCGCACAGGCACCACATATCCCGCTAAATAGCTCCGCATATACCGGTAATGCGCACAGGCACCACATATCCTGCGAAATAGCTCCGCATATACCGGTAATGCGCACAGGCACCACATATCCGCTAAATAGCTCCGCATATACCGGTAATGCGCACAGGCACCAAATATCCCGCTAAATAGCTCCGCATATACCGGTAATGCGCACAGGCACCACATATCCCGCTAAATAGTTCCGCATATACCGGTAATGCACACAGGCACCACATATCCCGCTAAATAGATCCGCATATACCGGTAATGCGCACAAGCACCACATATCCCGCTAAATAGCTCCGCATATACCGGTAATGCGCACAGGCACCACATATCCCGCTAAATAGCTCCGCATATACCGGTAATGCGCACAGGCACCAAATATCCCGCTAAATAGCTCCGCATATACCGGCAATGCACACAGGCACCACATATCCCGCTAAATAGATCCGCATATACCGGCAATGCACACAAGCACCACATATCCCGCTAAATAGCTCCGCATATACCGGTAATGCACACAAGCACCACATATCCCGCTAAATAGCTCCGCATATACCGGTAATGCACACAAGCACCAAATATCCCGCTAAATAGCTCCGCATATACCGGTAATGCGCACAGGCACCAAATATCCCTACAAATAGCTCAGCATATACCGGTAATGCGCACAGGCACCACATATCCCGCTAAATAGCTCCGCATATACCCGTAATGCGCACAAGCACCACATATCCCGCTAAATAGCTCCGCATATACCGGTAATGCACACAGGCACCAAATATCCCGCTAAATAGCTCAGCATATACCGGTAATGCGCACAGGCACCACATATCCCGCTAAATAGCTCCGCATATACCCGTAATGCGCACAAGCACCACATATCCCGCTAAATAGCTCCGCATATACCGGTAATGCACACAGGCACCAAATATCCCGCTAAATAGCTCCATATACGGTAATCGCTGGGCACCAAATATCCGCTAAATGGCTCCGCCATACCGGTATGCGCAGGCACCAAATATCCTACAAATGGCTCAGCATATACCGGTAATGCGCACAGGCACCAAATATCCCGCTAAATAGCTCCCGCTATATCGCATATACCGGTAATGCGCACAAGCACCACATATCCCGCTAAATAGCTCCGCATATACCGGTAATGCGCACAGGCACCAAATATCCCGCTAAATAGCTCCGCATATACCGGTAATGCGCACAGGCACCACATATCCCGCTAAATAGTTCCGCATATACCGGTAATGCACACAGGCACCACATATCCCGCTAAATAGATCCGCATATACCGGTAATGCGCACAAGCACCACATATCCCGCTAAATAGCTCCGCATATACCGGTAATGCGCACAGGCACCACATATCCCGCTAAATAGCTCCGCATATACCGGTAATGCGCACAAGCACCAAATATCCCTACAAATAGCTCCGCATATACCGGTAATGCACACAGGCACCACATATCCCGCGAAATAGCTCCGCATATACCGGTAATGCGCACAAGCACCAAATATCCCTACAAATAGCTCCGCATATACCGGTAATGCACACAGGCACCACATATCCCGCTAAATAGCTCCGCATATACCGGTAATGCACACAAGCACCACATATCCCGCTAAATAGCTCCGCATATACCGGCAATGCACACAAGCACCACATATCCCGCTAAATAGCTCCGCATATACCGGTAATGCGCACAAGCACCACATATCCCGCTAAATAGCTCCGCATATACCCGTAATGCACACAAGCACCAAATATCCCTACAAATAGCTCCGCATATACCGGTAATGCGCACAGGCACCACATATCCCGCGAAATAGCTCCGCATATACCGGTAATGCGCACAAGCACCAAATATCCCGCTAAATAGCTCCGCATATACCGGTAATGCGCACAAGCACCAAATATCCCGCTAAATAGCTCCGCATATACCGGTAATGCGCACAAGCACCAAATATCCCGCTAAATAGCTCAGCATATACCGGTAATGCGCACAAGCACCAAATATCCCGCGAAATAGCTCCGCATATACCGGTAATGCGCACAGGCACCACATATCCCGCGAAATAGCTCCGCATATACCGGTAATGCGCACAAGCACCAAATATCCCGCGAAATAGCTCCGCATATACCGGTAATGCGCACAGGCACCACATATCCCGCGAAATAGCTCCGCATATACCGGTAATGCGCACAGGCACCAAATATCCCGCGAAATAGCTCCGCATATACCGGTAATGCGCACAGGCACCACATATCCCGCTAAATAGCTCAGCATATACCGGTAATGCGCACAGGCACCAAATATCCCGCTAAATAGCTCCGCATATACCGGTAATGCGCACAGGCACCACATATCCCGCTAAATAGCTCCGCATATACCGGTAATGCGCACAGGCACCAAATATCCCGCTAAATAGCTCCGCATATACCGGTAATGCGCACAGGCACCACATATCCTGCGAAATAGTCTTCAAGATATACCGGGCGCGACAGGCACCACATATCCCCGGCAAATAAGCCCGCGAGATATACCGTAATGCGCATATAAAACCATATTATTCCTCGCTAAATAGCTCCGCATATACCGGTAATGCGCACAGGCACCACATATCCTGCGAAATAGCTCCGCATATACCGGTAATGCGCACAGGCACCACATATCCGCTAAATAGCTCCGCATATACCGGTAATGCGCACAGGCACCAAATATCCCGCTAAATAGCTCCGCATATACCGGTAATGCGCACAGGCACCACATATCCCGCTAAATAGTTCCGCATATACCGGTAATGCACACAGGCACCACATATCCCGCTAAATAGATCCGCATATACCGGTAATGCGCACAAGCACCACATATCCCGCTAAATAGCTCCGCATATACCGGTAATGCGCACAGGCACCACATATCCCGCTAAATAGCTCCGCATATACCGGTAATGCGCACAGGCACCAAATATCCCGCTAAATAGCTCCGCATATACCGGCAATGCACACAGGCACCACATATCCCGCTAAATAGATCCGCATATACCGGCAATGCACACAAGCACCACATATCCCGCTAAATAGCTCCGCATATACCGGTAATGCACACAAGCACCACATATCCCGCTAAATAGCTCAGCATATACCGGTAATGCGCACAAGCACCAAATATCCCGCTAAATAGCTCCGCATATACCCGTAATGCACACAAGCACCAAATATCCCTACAAATAGCTCAGCATATACCGGTAATGCGCACAGGCACCAAATATCCCTACAAATAGCTCAGCATATACCGGTATTACTGATTATAATAGAGTTGTCAGATTGCAGAGTTCTTGCAGAATATGTGATATCGGCTTTCTGTTACACAACATTCCCAAAATCACGTACAAACATGTCAAAGCAATAATATACCATATACATATAGCTCCCAGTATGGGAGTTATGGGAACCAGGACGTAGGTGTTGTCAGGGTACAGCTGTCTGTTAAGGAGGCAAAAAGTGATCTTGACAGTTGGCCTCATTTACACAAAACATGTAATTATTATTAGCTCAGTGGGCAGTGCAGAATCAGGGCACCCCCATGCTGCCAAAGTCTGATAGGGATAGTAGTGTGCATGTGTGATAGGGATAGTAGTGTGCATGTGTGATAGGGATAGTAGTGTGTGTGTGTGAGTGATAGGGATAGTAGTGTGTGTGTGTGAGTGATAGGGATAGTAGTGTGTGTGGGTAATAGGGATAGTAGTGTGCATGTGTGATAGGGATAGTAGTGTGCATGTGTGATAGGGATAGTAGTGTGTGTGGGTAATAGGGATAGTAGTGTGTGTGGGTAATAGGGATAGTAGTGTGTGTGTGTGAGTGATAGGGATAGTAGTGTGTGTGGGTAATAGGGATAGTAGTGTGTGTGTGTGAGTGATAGGGATAGTAGTGTGTGATTGGGATAGTAGTGTGTCTTATAGTAGTGTGTGATAGGGATAGTAGTGTGTGTGTGTGAGTGATAGGGATAGTAGTGTGTCTGATAGTAGTGTGTGATTGGGATAGTAGTGTGTGATTGGGATAGTAGTGGGTGTGTATTAGAATTATTAAGATGGGTACTAACATGTCTGGTTATTGCAGTATTTACCTGGTAATAAATGATTTCAGAGACTGTTTGTGCTGAGCTATCCAGCGATAACCCTAACATGTCTGGTTATTGCAGCTCGTGGGAATTACTTCATTCCAGAGCCCGTTTGCTATGAACAAGCTTTGCCCTTACTGCGGTGTATTGTGAATCTAATCACTGCCCTAAACAAAGATGGCCGACACTAACTCTCTGGTATGTAAATTACATTTTGCACTGCTTCATGGGATGTAACATGTTTTCTTCCTCTCCCCTTTATATTATTTGTTGTACCGGATTATTATTAGTATTAACTATATATTTTCTGTGCATAGTAATAACAAATTATAGTTAAGGTACGTTAATAATAGTAATAGTATCTTAATTGTCACCCTCAGCTTAATCAGTGCTATCTTCGGTCTGATCTTTGCTTTTTGCTAATAATCGCCATCGTCAGTGAGGTCGATCCTTACCTGTTCCTCCTCAGGGAGAAACAGTACGTGATGAATGGAGGAGACTGATGTGTGATTACAGCAGCTCCGCATCTTCCGAGCGACAACACAACTCGGGAGGTGAAATTCTGAATTGGTGTCCTTACTGATTGATCGTAGGTATTGATAGAGTGTTGCAAGTAATAATTAAAGACATTATTGTTAATAACTGTATGGTGGGTGCAGTTTTAAGTTGCAAATGTTCGTGAATTTCTGGTTGGTATTAAAATTGCAAGGAGTCCGTAACTGTCCCTGGGTTGAAGTTACTGCTACTATTTCAATGAGAGGCTGTTGTGTGTTTTGTATTAATCTCTCAACGAGTTAAATCTGAACTAATTAGAGGAAATTCTAACTTTATAACTTTATAATGTGTCTCCATTAAAGAGCTCCGCTTTTTTTGGTTTTTACCAAACGGCTGCGAAGGTTATACTGCCCTCCTTTAACATGGCTAACGATGTCCAAATGGCTAAAGCCACATCTATGCAAATTACATTCAGGTGGCTGCTGGGATTCCAAGGAATTCACGTTAAACACTAAATAAAACTAATATCGAATTATTTTTTATTACTGACATTTCCTAGATAATTGACTTCCTGCTAATCTAATAGGTATATAATAATAAATATCGGTTCTTGGTGTGAGTGTTTCTTTTCTCCCTCACTTTTCCCGGTACTGTCTCCGGTCTGGTCCTTGCTAGTGAAGTAACTCGGTATCTTCAGTGAGGTCAATCCATACCTGTTCTTCCGTAAAGAGAAACAGTACATGATGAATGAAGAAGGCTAAAATGTGATTTCAGCAGCTCCGCATCTCCCGAGCGACAATACATTTCGGGAGGTGACGTTCTGATTCGGTAATCTCACTTATCGATCGTGTGATGAATCTTGTTAAATATTAGATGATACTCAGTAGTATATATGTATTATGGGTCTTATGCTTCCACGTTACTTCTAGTTGCATTATCACATTTTAATTTCAATGTTGGCATTTTATTTGGCTGGAATTAAAACTGCCAAGAGACCATTGCTGTCACTGGGTTGCAGCTACTGCTGATATCTTAATGAGAGGCTGTTGTGTGTTTTATATTAATCTCTCAATGAGTTAAATCTGAACTAATAGGAGGAAATTCTAACTTTACAAACAATGTATCTCCATTAAAGAGCTCCGCTTTTTTTTGGCTTTTACCAAACGGCTGC
>OW240914.1:25183447-25230030 GCA_933207985.1 Pelobates cultripes
AGGGATAGTAGTGTGCATGTGTGATAGGGATAGTAGTGTGTGTGGGTAATAGGGATAGTAGTGTGTGTGTGTGTGTGTGGGTGATAGGGATAGTAGTGTGTGTGTGTGTGTGATAGGGATAGTAGTGTGCATGTGTGATAGGGATAGTAGTGTGTGTGGGTAATAGGGATAGTAGTGTGTGTGTGTGTGTGTGGGTGATAGGGATAGTAGTGTGTGTGGGTAATAGGGATAGTAGTGTGTGTGTGTGTGGGTGATAGGGATAGTAGTGTGTGTGTGTGGGTAATAGGGATAGTAGTGTGTGTGATAGGGATATAAGTGTGTGATAGGGATAGTAGTGTGTGTGGGTAATAGGGATAGTAGTGTGTGTGTGTGTGTGTGGGTGATAGGGATAGTAGTGTGCATGTGTGATAGGGATAGTAGTGTGTGTGGGTAATAGGGATAGTAGTGTGCATGTGTGATAGGGATAGTAGTGTGTGTGGGTAATAGGGATAGTAGTGTGTGTGTGTGTGTGTGGGTGATAGGGATAGTAGTGTGTGTGTGTGTGTGATAGGGATAGTAGTGTGCATGTGTGATAGGGATAGTAGTGTGTGTGGGTAATAGGGATAGTAGTGTGTGGGTAATAGGGATGGTAGTGTGTGATAGGGATATAAGTGTGATAGGGATAGTAGTGTGTGTGATAGGGATATAAGTGTGTGATAGGGATAGTAGTGTGTCTGATAGTAGTGTGTGATAGGGATAGTAGTGTGTGTGTGTGATAGGGATAGTGGTGTGTGTGTGTGATAGGGATAGTAGTGTGTGTGGGTAATAGGGATAGTAGTGTGTGTGATGGGGATATGAGACAATGATAGGGATAGTAGTGTGTGATTGGGATAGTGGTGTGTCTGATGGTAGTGTGTGATTGGGGATAGTAGTGTGTGTGATAGGGATATAAGTGTGTGATAGGGATAGTAGTGTGTGATTGGGATAGTAGTGTGTCTGATAGTAGTGTGTGATTGGGATAGTAGTGTGTGTGATAGGGATATAAGTGTGTGATTGGGATATAAGTGTGTGATAGGGATAGTAGTGTGTGATTGGGATAGTAGTGTGTCTGATAGTAGTGTGTGATTGGGATAGTAGTGTGTGATTGGGATATAAGTGTGTGATAGGGATAGTAGTGTGTGATTGGGATAGTAGTGTGTGATTGGGATAGTAGTGTGTGTGGGTAATAGGGATAGTAGTGTGTGTGTGTGAGTGATAGGGATAGTAGTGTGTCTGATAGTAGTGTGTGATTGGGATAGTAGTGTGTGATTGGGATAGTAGTGGGTGTGTATTAGAATTATTAAGATGGGTACTAACATGTCTGGTTATTGCAGTATTTACCTGGTAATAAATGATTTCAGAGACTGTTTGTGCTGAGCTATCCAGCGATAACCCTAACATGTCTGGTTATTGCAGCTCGTGGGAATTACTTTATTCCAGAGCCCGTTTGCTATGAACAAGTTTTGCCCTTACTGCGGTGTATTGTGAATCTAATCACTGCCCTAAACAAAGATGGCCGACACTAACTCTCTGGTATGTAAATTACATTTTGCACTGCTTCATGGGATGTAACATTTTGCTTCCCCCCCTCCCCTTTATATTATTTGTTGTACCGATTATTATTAGTATTAACTATATATTTTCTGTGCATATTAATAACAAATTATAGTTAAGGTACGTTAATAATAGTAATAATATCTTAATTGTCACCCTCAGCTTAATCAGTGCTATCTTCAGTCTGATCCTTGCTTTTTGCTAATAATCACTATCGTCAGTGAGGTTAATCCTTACCTGTTCCTCCTTAGGGAGAAACAGTACATGATGAATAGAGGAGACTGATGTGTGATTACTGCAGCTCCGCATCTCCCGAGTGACAACACAACTCGGGAGGTGAAATTCTGAATTGGTGTCCTTACTGATTGATCATAGGTATTTATAGAGTGTTGCAAGCAGTAATTAAAAACATTATTGTTAATAACTGTATGGTGGGTGCAGTTTTAAATTGCAAATGTTCGTGAATTTCTGGTTGGAATTAAAATTGCAAGGAGTCCGTAACTGTCCCTGGGTTGAAGTTACTGCTACTATTTCAATGAGAGGCTGTTGTGTGTTTTGTATTAATCTCTCAACGAGTTAAATCTGAACTAATAAGAGGAAATTCTAACTTTATAATTTTATAATGTGTCTCCATTAAAGAGCTCCGCTTTTTTTGGTTTTTACCAAACGGCTGCGAAGGTTATACTGCCCTCCTTTAACATGGCTAACGATGTCCAAATGGCTAAAGCCACGTCTATGCAAATTACATTCAGGTGGCTGCTGGGATTCCAAGGAATTCACGTTAAACACTAAATAAAACTAATATCGAATTATTTTTTTTACTGACATTTCCTAGATAATTGACTTCCTGCTAATCTAATAGGTATATAATAATAAATATCGGTTCTTGGTGTGAGTGTTTCTTTTCTCCCTCACTTTTCCCGGTACTGTCTCCGGTCTGGTCCTTGCTAGTGAAGTAACTCGGTATTTTCAGTAAGGTTAATCCTTATCTGTTTTTCCGTAAGGAGAAACAGTACGTGATGAATGGAGAAGGCTAAAATGTGATTATAGCAGCTCCGCATCTCCCGAGCGACAATACAATTCGGGAGGTGACGTTCTGATTCGGTAATCTCACTTATCGATCGTGTGATAAATCTTGTTAAATATTAGATGATACTCAGTAATATATATGTATTATGGGTGTTATGCTTCCACGTTACTTCTAGTTGCATTATCACATTTTAATTTCAATGTTGGCATTTTATTTGGCTGGAATTAAAACTGCCAAGAGACCATTGCTGTCACTGGGTTGCAGCTACTGCTGATATCTTAATGAGAGGCTGTTGTGTGTTTTATATTAATCTCTCAATGAGTTAAATCTGAACTAATAGGAGGAAATTCTAACTTTACAAACAATGTGTCTCCATTAAAGAGCTCCATTTTTTTTTTTTTTTTTTGGCTTTTACCAAACGGCTGCGAAGGTTATACTGCCCTCCTTTAACATGGCTAACGATGACTAGATGGCTAAAGCCACATCTATGCAAATTACATCCAGGTGGCTGCTGGGATACCAAGGAATTCACGTTAAACACTGAATAAAACTAATATCGATTTATTTTTTATTACTGACATTTCCTAGATGATTGACTTCCTGCTAATCTAATGGGTATATAATAATAAATATCGGTTCTTGGTGTGAGTGTTTCTTTTCTCCCTCACTTTTCCCGGTACTGTCTCCGGTCTGTTCCTTGCTAGTAACTCATATCAGTATCTTCAGTGAGGTTAATCCTTACCTGTTCCTCCGTAAGGAGAAACAGTACATGATGAATGGAGGAGGCTGATATTTGATTACAGCAGCTCCGCATCTCCCGAGCAACAACACAACTCGGGAGTTGATATTCTGATTCGGTTTTCTCGCTGATTGATCATAAAATGTTATAAACAATAGAAATTCAAACTTTTTTTATATTCATGTATTGCACCTGCAATATTTTCACATAACTTCTTGTTATATTAGCTTATAACATTACATTTGTATAATATTCGCAAATTTCTGGTTGGAACTAAATCTGCGAAGAGACCATTGCTGTCACTGGGTTGCAGCTACTGCTAATAATATCAGTGAGAGAGGCCGTTGTGTGTTTTATATTAATCTCTCATTGAGTTAAATCTGAACTAATAGGAGGAAATTCTAACTTTACAAACAATGTATCTCCATTAAAGAGCTCCGCTTTTTTTTTGGCTTTTACTAAACGACTGCTAAGGTTATACTGCCCTCCTTTAACATGGCTAACGATGACTAGATGGCTACAGCCACAGCTATGCAAATTACATCAAGGTGGCTGCTGGGATTCCAAGGAATTCACGTTAAACACTGAATAAAACTAATATTGATTTATTTTTTATGATTGACATTTCAGAGATAATTGACTTCCTGCTAATCTAATAGGTATATAATAATAAATATCGGTTCTTGGTGTGAGTGTTTCTTTTTCTCCCTCATTTTACTCGGTACTGTCTCCGGTCTGTTGATTGCTAGTAACTCTCATCGGTATCTTCAGTGAGGTCAATCCTTACCTGTTCCTCCTTAGGGAGAAACAGTATATGATGAATGGAGAAGGCTGATATTTGATTACAGCAGCTCCGCATATCCCGAGCGACAACACAACTCGTGATGTGATATTCTGATTCGGGTTTCTCACTGAGATAAATTTCTTACATAAAATGTAGTTGAAAAATTTAATTATTTGTTGAAAGTTCAAGCTCTTTAATTAAAAGTGTGTGTGTGTGTGTGTGTGTGTGTGTGTGTAAATATATAATTTCGAGTGACTGGAGTTTAAGAAAAAAATTTTACAGTATTTTAATAAGATTCAAATCATTTCAATAGAATTAGTTTACTACTGTTGATACAATTTTCAGTTTACATTCTGAAAATTTACACTAAATTCTATTACTCCCTTGTAATGATATGTGGCCGGTTAGCTCAGTTGGTTAGAGCGTGGTGCTAATAACGCCAAGGTCGCGGGTTCGATCCCCGTACGGGCCAGGTGTTTACTTTTTTTAAAACTATATTTATTATCAATTAAGGAATAAACATTCGTATTATTACACTATGTCTTTTTCCTATGTGAACTGCAATTTCTAAACTTATAGATGTGCAATTAGTTTCATATAATGACAATGAATTTGACTTATTTTCCCAGCCTGTTTTCTTTATGTTGCTATTTTTATTTTAAGGGGCACTCTAAGCATTGTACCCCCAGTAATAAATTAACAATCAATAATAGAGAAAATCCTTGAGAGGAAATCCTGTGAATCATCATACTCTCAAGGGTTAGCGTCACCCTCAGAGAGACGCCTGCTTAAAATATAGAGTCTTTAGAAAAAGGCTCTAACTTATGTGAGTGGGATACTGCTGCTACTTTTATTGATATTTTTATCTGAATATATTACACTATATGTGCACTTTTGTTCGCTATTTACATATATTAGTGCTGCTATAAAAGGAAGAGGTTTGACAAGGAAGGGAAGTGGTGCCCTATAAAGGACTCAAAGGCTAAAGAAACTAAATATCCTTGGCCCCACTATTGTGAGTAAGCGCATCATTTAAAAACAAAGTCCTTATTTCACCTCAGACTATCTGCACTATTATGCTTTGTATGTTTATTTACTTTCAGAGCTATTATCAACATTTGAACAAGAGTAATTTAATGTGTGCGTGACAGACCACCGGGTCATGGACTAGTACATGTCTCCCGGCCACCACTTTCTCCTGAAAGAACTATAATGACCCACCTGAGCCCACTTCCTACTGTGTCTACCAGTTAAGAGCACCTAACCCCCAACCCAGAGAGCCCCAGGGGAACTCGCACCCTAAAAACCTCCTGGAACTGACTTGTCAAACGCCATTAAGGGTGCTATTTGGAGGGGTGAATGAAGAGGTGGTAAGGTATTCAAAGACACCCAGGACTTGAGGGAGCAACATGTACGGGCTTCATACGCAGTCATCAAAAGTGACTGAGACTTTCCACCCTTCGCTCTGGAACTCGACGTCGGATTGGATGCCTTTGGCCGATCAAAACGTATCCCCTAGACTATTCGGGCTATGCACCTCCAATCTGAACTATTTCTGGACTGAGTACCCTTCAAGCGGAGGACTTTCTGGCAGTGGCACCAGTTTGGGGATACGGGCAGGATTATAGGAAGCCTTTTTTTAGGGAACACTATTGTTAGGCATCCAGTTGTCTGACCGTTAATAATGTTATCCCGTTATGTCCAGATGCACGTGTGCCAGGATTGTGAAATGTATTGTGCAATCCTATAGTTCTATTGGTGAGCCCATGTGGGAACATGTGTATAATAAGACGACAGTCACTCAATAAAGTGTTTGTGTTGTTCCCTTACATCAAGTCTCAGCTGATGACTAGTGCAGACCTAGAATCACTCTGGGGGCTTTCACTAAAGGGGATTCCCTGCGATACTCCACTCACCTAGGAGAGGTCCACCACATCTGGTGGCAGAAGTGGAGGGTCCCTTTTCCCAAAGTGAAGGAAGTGACCCCCTAAAGCTTCACTAAGTGAGATTTTCAGTCTGCAGTCAAACTTCTCCCCCCATACCCAGAATTCACATGTTTATTTAATAGCTAATTATTCAGCCCCTTCATTTCATGACCTAGGGGTGGTTTCACAAGGTTTTACTCCTAGGAATTTTTCATAAATAAATTTTCTCTCTTCGATCAAATTAACAATTAAGAGGATTGAGGAAAAGATTCCTTGGGACTGATATTAAAAGAACTGTGCACTGATGAGTCTATTTACTAAACACCAGATTTTGTCTAGTAGATATAATTCTGTGGACGAGGCCTAATTCTGAAGGGATTGGCAATTCTCATATTTACTGAAGTCAAACCCAGTTGTAATTTTTTTCCTCCAAAATGAATCTGCACCATTCGACCTGATGAATTTGGTGTCAACTTTTGTCTGTGCTAGAAACGTTTGGATGTGGACATTTACAGAGCATCGATTAAAATAGAAAAATTAGGACCCAGTAGTCCCCCCTCTAGGCCCCACTGATTGGGCCAGGGCCCTTCGTAATAAAGTGGGGGGTAAACCTATTGTTCCCCTCCAGACCCCACCCACTGGATAGAGGGTGGTAACCATAAGTAACAAAATGGGGGGCTTAAGCTAACCAATCAGAGTGCTCTGAGACAAATTGCATTGTTTGGGAAAGTTTTTATAAGGCTTCCCCTGCCCTGCAAGCTCAGTCAATTTGCACAGGGGTGAAGATGGAGTATTTTTCACCTGGATTTTTTTTTCCCAAAGCGTTTTTTTTTCCTATTGAGTTCTTTTTTTATTTTAATAATTGTGATGCGACTTCATGGATTTTATTTTCCTTTTTTTTAGACTGAAGACAAGAAGTTGGAAGAAGAAATCTAATGGTAAGTAGTATTTTATTTTACAGGTATTTTGTTCTTTATCCCACCTATTAACTATTATTAGAATGAGGGGGATAGGTAGGGTATTTTTTAAAATTTTGGGGTGACTAAGGACTTGGGCATACTTAGTCACCGGGAGGAAAACATTTTTTTAGGGGCGGCCGTAGCCATTATCATTATTAGGGCCCCTTATAATAACAACAGTATTTAACAGTATTGCTTTTCTTATTTGCATTGTATTTCTTTTGTATGCAGTTATTTTCATATGAATACAACCAATCATTAATACAATGAACAACAAATGGTTATCCTATTCTAACAGAACCTATATTTTTGACAAAGTCTAAATTTTCATCTGCCTTGTTAGCGCAGTAGGTAGCGCGTCAGTCTCATAATCTGAAGGTCGTGAGTTCGATCCTCACACAGGGCATTGTGTTTTTTTTTTTTTTTGTAAAGCAGAAATCTACTATATGTACACATAGAACAAGATATATTTGTAAATATAATATATATATTCAATATGAATGAAGTTCCAACATCAATCAGCACAGGCAATGCACACCTGATCGGGAGCTACCTAAGAACCTCCTGGAACTGTAGATCAGATTGCAGGGTTGCCACTTGTGACAAACTCCCCTTTTTAAGGCAGTTTGCCATGAGTTTTTGGAGGGGCCTGCTTGCCAGCCTCATACCCTGGGACTGTGGGTCCTGTGTTTCTGCCTCTTGGACAGATTCCAACATGTGGCAGAGGCCATCTTAAATTATCCAGCAGTGTTTTGCCGTCGAGTGTATGGAACTTTTTTGGGCATGGGACCATGCGCACGGTGGGGCAGAAAAAAAGACTTCCAGGAAATTCCTGAACCCCTGAACCGATCTGAGTGATTTTTGGATATTTTGTTCACACAGATCGGGGCTTTTAGGGATTTGTTGTATTTTGGGGTACTTTTTAGGGTTTGTAAAAATGTGTTCTTTTTTCTGCTAAAGTTAATTGAGTTAGTCCATTGTATCACAGGTAGAGGGGAGGGTTTGTGTACAGTAACTGGGAGTGTTCAAGTGTAAAACTCTGTTTTTATTGGATTGTGCATGTCATGTCCTGTGCCCAAATATAAGTATATAAGAAGCAGCTGTACCATTAAACCTACAGTTCTACTTGACCCTCAACTCGCAACCTCAAGTGTTTGGGGGGGACAGCTATAATCACTACAGGGATTGCTATGCTCTTCATACTCCCTTAGCTTCACTAAGCTCTTGTAAGAGCTTGTTCCTGTTCCTGCTTTGCTCTCTGAAGAAAGAGAGGTTCACCCACTGGAGCCTGGAGCCTTGTTGTAGGTACAGGGTGGGTAGGAGATGGCAAGACCCCAACCAAGCTCCGGACTATTTGGGCTAGGCACCTCCGATGCGAGCTATTTCTGCACTGAGTATCCTTCAAGCGGAGGGCATTCTGGGAGCCACACCAGTTTGGGAACACAGGCAGGGGGAACACCTTGTTTTAGGGAACACTATTTTTAGGCACCAAGTTGTCTGACCATTAATAAAGTTATCCAGTAATGTCCAGATGCACGTGTGCCAGGAATGTGAAATGTCAGTCACTCAATAAAGTGTTGTACCCTTACATCAAGTCTCTGATGACTAGTGGGGAGCTATAATCCTTCTGGTGGCTTTTACTAAAGGATAAATGAAATCCCTGCGATACTCCGGTCACCTAGGAGAGGTCCGCCACATCTGGTGGCAGAAGTGGGAGGGACCCTTTCCCCAGAGTGTAGGAAGCGACCACCCAAAAGGAGTGGAATGAATAGGTGGATGGAGAAGTCCTATGAGCGGTTGAAGAACACTTCTCTGATAGACTTGCTGGAGGTGAGGGGAAGGATCATGAGCAGCAAATCTAAAGCGACACTAGTAGCATAGTTAATGGAGATGGATCAAACCAGCTCCACGTCCTCTGAAGAGCCAAAGTTTTACAGAGAAGTAAAGACTAGGCTGGTGCTGTTTGCCTCAAATACTTAACACAAATCATCCAGAAGGCCCTGGCAGATTTCGGAGCAGTCGTCTCAGAACTCAGTCATCAGCAACGAAGCCAATTTAGGCAATAAAGAGTACCAGCATCACCTGTGTACATATGCAAAGAACTGTAACATGGTAAGGGGATATTTCAGCAGAGCTCAGTACGGTAAGCCCATATATATAGCAGTGGTATACAAAATGCTAGAGTTTTGTTGAACAGTAAAGGTATGCGTGTATCAGAGAGATAGATGGCAAGAGTACACTTAACTGCTTTCATTAAAGAAATAAAAACAACCCCACTTGAACCTCCGCCATTGGAGAATTCTCACGTCTGGCCTGCATTTACATGGATTAAAGCAAAAGTTGAATTATAGCTCAAGCATTCAATATTGCGTGTGCGAAAAAGAGGTGTCTTCAAATATGTGTCAGGACCAGGGCAGTGACAGGAGGAAGTGTAAAATAAGGAAATAGCATGGTGTCTTGCAATCAGGGTAAAAATATGATCAATACATTTTTCTGTGTATAGCAGCTAGAAGTTAACTTGTTTGACACCGTTAATGGGAACATATGACACAGTGTTATAATGGTTACGGAAAACAAGTGTATCAATAATATTACGCCATAGATTGTTACTACATGCAATAAGCATTGTCGAATAAATATGGTTGAAAAACAAGAGGAGAAGGAACACTGCTTTAAAATATACTGTAAAACGTAACTTTTAATAGTGAATGAAATACAAAGTGATCATTTCATACATTTCCTCTCAATACGTCTAGATACATATGTATAGAGGCATGAGGAGACAATATGCAGAAATGTAAGATTTAAAAATCACCCCACAGGGACTGAACGAGGAATTCAACTATACACCTTTTATACACTAAAAATTCAGTTTTTCAACATAATAATAAATTTCCATTCTTGGCACTTTTCCTGATTATATACTAACATATGCACATATTTATATCTTCACAACATAAATCTAAACCCATTATAAGTAATGTATCTCTTTGGACAATAACACATTGCAGAGATGATAATTATCTAATAGCGCCCCCTATTCTATCCCTATGCACAACATGTCCCCTACTTTATACTTATTTAGACATGTTATGTCCTATTCACAAAAGTGAACAGTAGACTACAAGGCAATATATTTACCACATAGAAACTTATATAGGGTAAATATAGTATGGATCTGCATAACAATAATTTGACTACAGATATATTTTATTAGGTTGCAGTATGAAAATTGGAAATAAGACAATATATCTTTCACATTTTATGCACAATTTATGGACCAACCTCTAATGTACATATCTGTATCACTTATTATTATTTTTTTCACCAATCGAATTATTCTAAAAATTGGTTGAATTCAGACTTATTGATTATGTGCAACCTAGATGTGTAACATAGTCAAAAGATTATATAAGAGCTATACACCAATTGTAATATAACTTGTTATCTTCAATAAATCACCCCATGTGTATAGATATTTCTGCTAAACCTGATAAGGGGCAAAACAAGCTCTTATATATGAGGATATTATGTACCTGTACTATAACCTTTTACTACATATCAGTAACAGATTCATTAAGTAACATAACTATGCAGAGATTTAGTATAATAATTCAACTACAATTGTACAGTATACATTAATTCATATTCTTCCATACATGCCCCCCCCCCCTTTTATTTCCCCTTTTATTTCGTTAATAGGGCAATAAAACACTGTTCTTCTTTGAACAGAGTAATTTGGTCCTCTCTGACCACCGTCTTTCGTCAGCTCCAAAGGATGACGTAGAATGTTTTCAGGACTCCAATCAAATGTTTGGGCGCCCTATTTAAAAGCCTAATCGGCTGTGATCAAGTTCCCCTTGAAAAGCCGCCTTACCGGCGAAACATGCGTCAGGGTTTTTCCGATCCCTCCTAGCACTATACCCTCTGCACTTGCAGTGATTACCTTTGGACTTGTCTATTCTGATTTATAGATACATAGTTTTTGGGTATGTTGGGAGGGGAATTAAGGATTTAGCCGCATACATTACTTGTGGTTAGTACGCTCTCAGCGCTCTCAGGGTATTTTGGGAGGTGAATTAAGGATTTAGCCGCATATATTATCTCTGGTTATTACGCTCTTAGCGCTCTCACTTTCCTTTTCCTCTCTTCATTACCTACAGTTAGCCCTTCTACCTGGTAGGTGCCCTCGAAGGCACAGTAATATCTTTATCTCTCTTCTTTCTATATTTACACTGGGACAAACTACCCACAGAAGGCGCTTTCTTAGATATATACCTAGACTACAGTCTGTATCTAATAGCAATACCAGACAATATATCTTTGTTTTGTCACATAATTTCTAACCTGTATTTATACTAAATTGTAACAGAGTACTCTTTATAAACTGCAGCTGTAGACAGTCTCTATTTTAGAGTTTGACAAACTTTTAGAGAATACTCTTTACAAATGGTAACAGGAGACAAACAGCAGTTAGTCTCTGTGTAGAGCTGGACATTTTGGTCCATTTAGACATTTAAAACAGCATCCCCGTTATTTAGATGCTGTTTTTTCCTTTTTAAATCTTACATTTCTGCATGTTGTCTCCTCATGCCTCTATACATATGTATCTAGACGTATTGAGAGTAAATGTATGAAATGATCACTTTGTATTTCATTCACTATTAAAAGTTAAGTTTTACAGTATATTTTAAGGCAGTGTTCCTTCTCCTCTTGTTTTTCAACCAAAATTGTTTAGGGTTAACCCCTTCACTGCCCTGATATTTTACCCTCATACCGGGCTTTCACTTTGTTAAACTTGTCGAATAAATATATCAAACTGAAATAATCGAAAAGGTAGAATCGAGCTAAGACAGTAATGCAGCAATTGTTAGTATAGGCTATTACATCTCAATGATGCCTTAAAGGGCCTAAAAATCACGGTAGCTCCCCAATATTAAAGGGACACTATAGTCACCAGAACAATTACAGCTTAATAAGTGTTCTTTCATGGCAAGACCACTTACTATTATCTCACATATATATATTATTATTATTATTATTATAGCCAAATATACCACCCTAACTCCTCGCACAGTTTTTACACTACATAGACAGTAATATACTGAAATGTGCGGATTGTTCCCGATCGGTGTACTATTACTTTGTGGAACGTTTCACTGAATGGTTTACAAAATATCGTCGTTTTTGTGGGGAAATTGGTCCCATAGGAATGAATGGTGGAATGTTCAAAACTAGAGTGGGAGCTGACAAAAGCTAGAATGTGAGCTTGCAAATGAGGACATGATTTCTAAACTGTCAACACTCATTTTCAAGCCCACCTACACAAATCTTATATCAAAATGTTCAGCTATCCCTGCTGCCACTAAAAGTCCACGGCTAAGCCATAGTCCTGATAGTTTTCACAATATGACCATTTGTTTGCAACTCACACTGTCCATTGACATTCATTGAAACTCCACTCTAGCCACCTCAGATTTGAAGGGCAATTTCTAAACTGCGACTGTGCCTTCACTTTTAATATTTCAGAGACATACTATGCATCAAAATGTAGGTCTGGGTCTTGTGAACAATATAAAGCACTTTGCTGTAGGATTTATAGTTTTTAAAACTATGAGCATTTGAAGATAGCAACCGCCAGTGAAGTGAGCAATTTGGAGCAGTTTGTTTTTAGCACTCTTCTCTGCTCTTGCTGTAGAGTGAGTTGCCATAGGAACCCAGCTGTGCGAGCAGCCAGCAGAGTGTTCCGGAACACAGAGGGTGCTAGATGAAACACATTCTCTAAACTGCTGTCATTCCTACAGTTTTGATAACACAAAAGTGAGCACTATCACATTTAATAAATATATTTTGAGCCACTCCAAATAGTTACTTTACTCACTCCAAACACTCCACACAGTTACTCTGCCCAGTCCAACCTTTCCACAGTTGCTCCAGCCACTCCAACCACACAACAGTTACTCAAGCCACTTCACCTAGTTACTCCACCCACTCCAGTTGTAGACTACTGGTGGATGCAAGAACACTTCACACAATTTCCCCAGAAATTGTAGCTTTTCTAGTTGTATTTATTCTGGTGAGTATAATCATTCCCTTCAGACTTTTTGCAGTAAACACTGTCTTTTTAGAGAAATGCAGTGTTTACATTACAGCCTAGGGAATACCTCCACTGGCCACTCCTCAAATGGCTACTAGAGGTGCTTCCTTGGGCAGTGCTGCACAGTGTGACTGCCATTCAATGTCTCCACCCTCTGCATGCAGACACTGAACTTTCCTCATAGATGCATTGACTCAATGCATCTGTATGAGAAGATGCTGATTGACCAGGGCTGTGTTTGGCTTGTGCTGGCTCTGCCCCTGATCTTCCTCCTTGAAAGCCTCATTCCAATCCTATGGGAAAGCATTGTGATTGGCTCAGAGAATCACTTCTGATGTCAGCCAAGCAGGCAGATCAGGGGCAGAGCCAGCAGCAGTTTGTGTTCCTAACCCTATAGTGTTCCTTTTTATTAGGGATAAATCAACATGAGTTTATATCCCTCTCCAGGATGCATGTTTGGAAAAAACAATGTCAATGTAGCTGTGGCAGAAATGCCTCTGCCACGTGTTCTTGGAGGGGCCTGCTGGCCAGCCTCCTGCCAAAAGACTAGAGGGCCCATTAAAAACTAAGGGAACAAACTTGGTTCGTGGGATTTTAAATTTGTTTCGGGAACCGAACAGCCACATGAACCAGAGACCACCCTGGAGCTTGTTAAGCCCTATTAACACCTCGGAACGATTCTAACCTCAGTGTTCTAATTGTTTGTCTGGTTGGCCACTATTTGCATGAATGACCACGAGGTGGCGGCCATCTTGTACCCGTGAACGCAGGCAGCGGTGTTTGGTTGTTGAGTTCATGGAACTGTTTTCGGACACTGAAACTCCTGAACAATGCTGGACTCCGAGGATCTTCTGCGTTCGGTTCTATACTACTTAGAAGGGCATTGTTCAGTGGAATTGTTCCCATGAACAAGGTGAACGAGCTCCAGGGTAAGAACATTTACTATGTTTCGTAGTTTGTTTGGTTTTTAAACTACCGAACTCGACCGACTACAAGCCCTGATTCTGTAGAACTGTTTAGGGCATGGGACCATGTGCGCGGTTGATCAAATTATGACTAGGGGAAGGCTATACCAGCTATAATCCCTCCTCCTGGGATTGTTCTTTGGATTGCTATAATCACTAGCTCTTGTAAGAGCTACCCTGCTATACATTGCTATACTCTCTTGGAGGAGAGGTTTTCTCACTGGGAGCTGATCCAGAAGTTCGATCTTGGGAGAGAAGGGATGGCAAGACCCCAGCCAAGCTGCGGCAGCTAAGGGGCTATGATGCTTATGCTGTCTGGTGCGGTGCTTATAGTACTCAGAAACAACTAGGAAGCATCGATTGGCAGAGGTACCCAGTCATGGTGCCAGGCTATCTATCACAGTAGCATTCATGGAAAGAAGAAACAAAAAAGATAAAATTAAAAAAGATAAATGGCCCGTAACAGCACCAGCACATAGGGGTAACCCAGGCACAATATGTTAACATAAGTGCAATATTTGTGTCTCCAGGGGCACAGGCCCCCCTCGCGCCCCTCCTGGGCCAGCAAGCATCCCCCCAGCAAGAGTTAATCAACATGGTGGGTACTGGAATGTCATATTAGTCATTGTCTTGTGAGATTTGCCAGGGCAGTATGAAAGCATGTCTCCTCTCAGTCACCGGTCCGCCGGAGGACCCGAAAAGGACTCACAGTGGTTTGCACAACTTCCTCCGGGCCCTTGCATAATCCTGAGGAAGAGGCTCCATAAAGGACTGCAGGGATCAGCCCAGGAGGCACTAGAGTGGGCCTGCAACTCCTCGGGGCACAAAGGTGCTGACAGAATAGGCTCCAGGATATGTCCATAGTGTCCATAGTGAACCTTCTAATTATCACATAAATGTGAGGGTGGTGGATAAGGATGGAAACATGAAGCGTAAGTCTATCGTGCGTTATGGAATCCATTTTTTTAACAGGTGCACAACTAGAAAGAGAACCTTAGAACATGTGGCCGTGATAACCCCCATCAGCCAAGGGGGAAGTGGGATAAACCGGCATCAAACAAAAGTTTGATGGTCATAACCATTGTGGAATCCATTGCAGTTAAAGTTTGGAAACTATTTTCAGCCCTTTTTCTGAGGCACACAACTGGAGCTGCAAAAGATGGCTGCCTGCTAGTTCGACAGTCCCGGTCACGCCACCGTGACAGAACCACATTTTTTGTGGTTGTGTCACAATGGAAATTAGACTTAAAAAAAAATTAGATAATTAAATTTTATTGTAGAAAGCATTCTACCAACATAACAAACAGTATTATTTAGCTGTGACGTTCATAGCTCTTTTAATATATACACAAAGGAGATGAGCAATAAGAAACGACGAGGATGGGATTCGAACCCACGCGTGCAGAGCACAATGGATTAGCAGTCCATCGCCTTAACCACTCGGCCACCTCGTCATACTAAACATCTTCACTAAGTGACATTTTCAGTCTGTAGTCAAACCTCTCCCCCATACCCAAAATTCACATGTTTATTTAATAGCAAATTATTCAGCCACTTCATTTCAGGACCTAGAAGTGGTTTCACAAGGTTTTACGCATAGGAATTTTTCATAAATAAATTTTCTCTCTTCGATCAAATTAACAATTAAGAGTATTGAGGAAAAGATTCCTTGGGACTGATATTAAAAGAACTGTGCACTGATGAGTCTATTTACTAAACACCAGATTTTGTCTAGTAGATATAATTCTGTGGACAAGGCCTAATTCTGAAGTGATTGGCAATTCTCATATTTACTGAAGTCAAACCTGGTTGTAATTTTTTTCCTCCAAAATGAATCTGCACCATTCGACCTGATGAATTTGGTGTCAACTTTTGTCTGTGCTAGAAACGTTTGGATGTGGACATTTACAGAGCAGGGATTAAAATAGAAAAATTAGGACCCAGTAGTCCCCCCTCTAGGCCCCACTGATTGGGCCAGGGCCCTTCGTAATAAAGTGGGGGGTAAACCTATTGTTCCCCTCCAGATCCCACCCACTGGCAGAGGGTGGTAACCATAAGTAACAAAATGGGGGGTTTAAGCTAACCAATCAGAGTGCTCTGAGACAAATTGCATTGTTTGGGAAAGTTTTTATAAGGCTTCCCCTGCCCTGCAAGCTCAGTCAATCTGCACAGGGGTGAAGATGGAGTATTTTTCACCTGGATTTTTTTTTTCTGATTGAGTTCTTTTTTTTATTTTAATAATTGTGATGCGACTTTATGGATTTTTATTTTCCCTTTTTTGAGACTGAAGACAAGAAGTTGGAAGAAGACATCTAATGGTAAGTAGTATTTTATTTTACATGTATTTTGTCCCACCTATTAACTATTATTAGAATGAGGGGGATAGGTAGGGTATTTTTTAAAATTTTGGGGTGACTAAGGACTTGGGCATCCTTAGTCACCGGGAGGAAAACATTTTTTAGGGGCGGTCCTAGCCATTATCATTATTCAGGCCCCCTTATAATAGCAACAACCGTATTTAACAGTATTGCTTTTCTTAGTTGCATTGTATTTCTTTTAAGACTGTATGCAGTTATTTTCATATTAATCATTAAAGGACCACTCTAGGCACCCAGACCACTTCAGCTTAATGAAGTGGTCTGGGTGCCAGGTCCCTCTAGGGTTAACCCTTTTTTTTATAAACATAGCATTTTCAGAGAAACTGCTATGTTTATATTAGGGTTAATCCAGCCTCCAAAGCCTCTAGTGGCTGTCTCATTGACAACCACTAGAGGCGTTTGCGTGCTTCTCACACGCCAGCGTCCATAGGAAAGCATTATGAATGCTTTCCTATGAGACAGGCTGAATGCGCGCAGCTCCTGCCGCGCATGCGCATTCAGCCGAAGAGGAGGATCGGAGGTGGAGAGGAGGATCGGAGGCGGAGAGGAGGAGGAGAGCTCCCCATCCGGCGCTGGAAGAAAGGTAAGTTTAACCCCTTTCCTCGTCATCCAGCCCGGCGGGAAGGGGACCCTGAGGGTGGGGGCACCCTCAGGGCTCTATAGTGGTCCTTTAATAGAATGAACAACAAATGAAGTTATCCTATTCTGACAGAACCTATGTTTTTGACAAAGTTGAACAATTTTCATTTGCCTTGTTAGCGCAGTAGGTGGCGCGTCAGTCTCATAATCTGAAGGTCGTGAGTTCGATCCTCACACAGGGCATTATGTATTTTTTTTTTTTTAGTAAAGCAGAAATCTACTATATCTGCACATAGAACAAGATATATTTGTAAAGCCAGAAGCTCAAGGAAGCAGGCTGAAGGGTCAGTGTTAGGACCCGTTTAGGGGGGTCTGCCTTGACGTTGCAGGCGGGCATTCCCTCCAATGGCCATTGGAGCAACTAAATGACCTCCATTTGTCTAAATATACATAGGGATTAAGGAGAGAGCGCAGGTAACTTTTTCTTTTATTTGGTTTTTACTATATATTGGGGCTAATGTGTACTGTAGTCCTTGCTGCCGGCCCAGTAGTGATGGGAGTGAGCGCAGGACTCCTCTTTTTGTATTTATATTTGTAAATATAATATATATATATTCAATATGAATGAAGTTCCAACATCAATCAGCACAGGCAATGCACACCTGATCGGGAGCTACCTAAGAACCTCCTGGAACTGTAGATCAGATTGCAGGGTTGCCGCTTGTGACAAACTCCCCTTTTTAAAGGAGTTTGCCATGAGTTTTTGGAAGGCTCATACCCTGGGACCGTCGGCCCTGTGTTTCTGCCCCTTGAACAGATTCCAACATGTGGCAGATGCCATCTTAAATTATCCAGCAGTGTTTTGGAACTTTTTTGGGCATGGGACCATGCGCACGGTGGGGCAAAAATAAGACTTCCAGGAAATTCCTGAACCCCTGAACCGATCTGGGTGATTTTTGGATATGTTGTTCACCCAGATCGGGGCTTTTAGGGATATGTTGTATTTTGGGGTACTTTTTAGGGTTTGTAAAAATGTGTTCTTTTTTCTGCTAAAGTTAATTGAGTTAGTCCATTGCATACAAAATGCTAGAGTTTTATTGTACATAAAAGATATGTGTGTATCAGAGAGATAGATAGCAAGAGTACACTTAACTGCTTTCATTAAAGAAATAAAAACAACCCCACTTGAACCTCCGCCATTGGAGAATTCTCACATCTGGCCTGCATGTACGTGGATTAAAGCAAAAGTTGAATTATAGCTCAAGCATTCAATATTGGGTGTGCGAAAAAGAGGTGTCTTCAAATATGTGTCAGGACCAGGGCAGTGACAGGAGGAAGTGTAAAATAAGGAAATAGCATGGTGTCTTGCAATTAGGGTAAAAATATGATCAATACATTTTTCTGTGTATAGCAGCTAGAAGTTAACTTGTTTGACACCGTTAATGGGAACATATGACACAGTGTTATAATAGTTACGGCGAACAAGTGTATCAATAATATTACGCCATAGATTGTTACTATATGCAATAAGCATTGTCGAATAAATATATCAAACTGAAATAATCGAAAAGGTAGAATCGAGCTAAGACAGTAATGCAGCAATTGTTAGTATAGGCTATTACATCTCAATGATTCCTTAAAGGGCCTAAAAATCACGGTAGCTCCCCAATATTAAAGGGACACTATAGTCACCAGAACAATTACAGCTTAATAAGTGTTCTTGCATGGCAAGACCACTTACTATTATCTCACATATATATTATTCTTATTATTATAGCCAAATTTACCACTCCAACTCCTCCCACAGTTTTTACACTACATAGACAGTAATATACTGAAATGTGCGGATTGCTCCCGATTGGTATACTATTACTTTGTGGAACGTTTCGCTGAATGGTTCACAAAATATCGTCGTTTTTGTGGGGAAATTGGTCTCATAGGAATGAATGGCGTAATGTTCAAAACTATAGTGGGAGCTAACAAAAGCTAGAGTGTGAGCTGAAAAATCAGGACATGATTTCTAAACTGTCACCACTTTCAAGCCCACCTACACAAATTTGATATCAAAACATTCAGCTATCCCTGCTGCCACTAAAAATCCACGGCTAAGCCATAGTCCTGATAGTTTTCACAATATGACCATTTGTTTGCAACTCACACTGTCCATTGACAATTATTTAAACTCCACTCTAGCCAGCTCAAATTTGAAGGGCAATTTCTAAACTGCGACTGTGCCTTCATTTTTAAAATTTCAGAGACATACTATGCAAAATGTAGGTCTGGGTCTTGTGAACAATATAAAGCACTTTGCTGTAGGATTTATAGTTTTAAAAACTATGAGTGTTTGAAGATGGTAACCGCCAGTGAAGTGAGCAATTTGGAGCAGTTTGTTTTTAGCACTCTTCTCTGCCCTTGCTGTAGAGTGAGTTGCCATAGGAACCCAGGTGTGTGAGCAGCCAGCAGAGTGTTCCGGAACACAGAGGCTGCTAGATGAAACACATTCTCTAAACTGCTGTCATTCCTACAGTTTTGATAACACAAAAGTGAGCACCATAGCTTGGTTGCTTCATCTAAGTGTTGCTTCTAAGTGGGTGGTTGGAGATATTCTGGAGAGTGTTGCTTCTAAGTGTGTAGTTGGAGATATTCTGGAGATAAGCTGGAGGTAATCTGAGGTATTCAGGAGGATAAATAAAAAGTTAAGATTTGTTTGATTTAAATTATTCTCCTCATTGGAATGGCAGACTTAGTTCAGTGTAATAGTTGCTATGTATTTGTTTCACGTTCCACTTTTTGGAGGTTTGGTTGTTGTCTAATCTGTAGACAGTTCTCTATCTTGCGGCAGTAGATTGTATTTTTGAAGTCTGAGATTTGTAAATTATCAGGTGAACAAACTCAGACTGGAACTGCTGCAAAGCCACTGCCGCAGAGACATACTAGGAATGGCAGATGGATTACTGTAGGATCTGGTAGACTTAGAGTTGTGGATAAAAGACATTTTGCACAGTCTGTTGCTCTACATAATTCATTTTCTGCACTTTCAGAGTGTAATGGTGTTGTGGAGAGAGGCACTGAGGCTAGTGGTTTTGTGGAGAGAGGCACTGAGGCTAGTGGTTTTGTGGAGAGAGGCACTGAGGCTAGTGGTTTTGTGGAGAGAGTCACTGAGGCTAGTGGTGTTGTGGAAGAGGAACTGAGGCTAGTGGTGTTGTGGAGAGAGGCACTGAGGCTAGTGGTGTTGTGGAGAGAGGCACTGAGGCTAGTGTTGTTGGGAGAGAGGCACTGAGGCTAGTGTTGTTGTGGAGAGAGGCACTGAGGCTAGTGCTGTTGTGGAGAGAGGCACTGAGGCTAGTGGTGTTGTGGAGACCGGCTTGGAGACTATGGTGAGGCCTAATAGAAAGCAGTTGTTGTTGGGGGTTTCAATCATAAGAGGTGTGGAGATGGACAATGGAGGTCTTGTGAGGTGTCTTCCCGGTGCTACTGCTCACAGAAACAGGAGACGTATCTGTAATATTGTTAAGCAAGCAAAGCAGGAAGGTGAATTGGATGAAAATTAGCTACTTTTGCCAGGAGCACACATATTCTAAACTCCCTACTGGGATTGTCTCTAAAACAAGTTGTTGAGGAGCCAACTCGTAAAGAGGCCATAGTAGATTTAGTGTTAACAAATGGAGAATTGGTATCAGATATTACTGTAGGTGAAAGTTTAGGATCCAGTGATCATCAGTCAGTGTGGTTTAATATAAGAACAGTGACTGAGTCACACCACACAGAAACAAAAGTTTTAGACTTTAGAAAAACAGACTTTTCTAAAATTAGAATATGTGTAGAGGAGTCATTATCAGACTGGAGCAATTTAAATGCAGTCCAAGAGAAATGGGATTATTTAAAAGTTGCACTATTGAAGGCAACAGAAAATTGCATTAGGCTTGTCAGTAAAAGCAAAACATTCAAGAAACCACTGTGGTACTCCGCAGATGCGGCCAAAATAGTTAAAAACAAAAAGTTAGCATTTAGGAATTATAAAAAACACAGAGTGAGGAAGACAAAATGATCTATAAGATTAGGCAGAAAGAGGCTAAGCAAGTTATAAGAACTTCCAAATCACAGTCAGTAAAAAAGGGGACAAAACATTTTTTAGATACATAAATGAGAAAAGAAAAGTAAAACAAGGATTAGTTAGATTAAAAACAAAAGGAATGTATGTAGAAGAGGATAAAGGTCTAGCTGACTGCCTCAATTAATATTTTTGTTATGTATTTACAGATGAAAATGAAGGAAAGGGACCTCAGTTCAGAAAAAGGATAAATGAGTCATTTATTACACGTGAGTTTACAGAGGGAGAGTTTCTATTTCAACTGTCAAAAGTGAAGACAAATAAGTCAATGGGACCTGATGGAATATACCCAAAGCTATTAAAAGAGCTTAGTGGTGTACTAGCAAAACCATTAACAGATTTATTTAACCAATCATTGTTAACAGGAGTAGTCCCAGAAGATTGGAAATTAGTGAATGTTGTGCCCATTTACAAGAAAGGTAATAGGGAGGAGTCGGGCAACTATAGGCCAGTAAGCCTTACTTCGGAAGTGGGGAAAGTGTTAAAAATATGTTAAAGGATAGGATTGTTGAACATCTAAAAACACATGGATTTCAAGATCAGAGACAGCATGGGTTTACTTAAGGGAGATCATGCCAAACTAATCTTATTGATTTTTTTTGATTGGGTAACTAAAATTATAGATCAGGGTTGTGCAGTAGACATTGCTTACCTAGATTTCAGTAAGGCTTTTGACACTGTTGCACATAGAAGGCTTATCAATAAACTGCAATCTTTAAGTTTGGATTCCAATATTGTTGAATGGGTAAGGCAGTGGCTGAGTGACAGGCAACAGAGGGTTGTAGTTAATGGAATATATTCCAAGCTTGGACTTGTCACCAGTGGGGTACCTCAGGGATCTGTACTTGGACCCATTCTCTTTAATATTTTTATTAGTGATATTGCAGAAGGTCTTGATGGTAAGGTATGTCTTTTTGCTGATGATACTAAGATATGTAACAGGGTTGATGTTCCAGGAGGGATAAGCCAAATGACAAATGATTTAGGTAAACTAGAAAAATGGTCAGAATTGTGGCAACTGACATTTAATGTGGATAAGTGCAAGATAATGCATCTTGGACGTAAAAACCCAAGGGCAGAGTACAGAATATTTGATAGAGTCCTAACCTCAACATATGAGGAAAGGGATTTAGGGGTGATTATTTCTGATGACTTAAAGGTAGGCAGACAATGTAATAGAGCAGCAGGAAATGCTAGCAGAATGCTTGGTTGTATAGGGAGAGGTATTAGCAGTAGAAAGAGGGAAGTGCTCATGCCATTGTGCAGAACACTGGTGAGACCTCACTTGGAGTATTGTACACAGTACTGGAGACCGTATCTTCAGAAGGATATTGATACCTTAGAGAGGGTTCAGAGAAGGGCTACTAAACTGGTTCATGGATTGCGGGATAAAACTTACCAGGAAAGGTTAAAGGATCTTAACATGTATAGCTTGGAGGAAAGACGAGACAGGGGGGATATGATAGAAACATTTAAATATATAAAGGGAATCAACACAGTAAAGGAGGAGACTATATTTAAAAGAAGAAAAACTACCACAACAAGAGGACATAGTCTTAAATTAGAGGGACAAAGGTTTAAAAATAATATCAGGAAGTATTACTTTACTGAGAGGGTAGTGGATGCATGGAATAGCCTTCCAGCTGAAGTGGTAGAGGTTAACACAGTAAAGGAGTTTAAGCATGCGTGGGATAGGCATAAGGCTATCCTAACTATAAGATAAGGCTAGGGACTAATGAAAGTATTTAGAAAATTGGGCAGACTAGATGGGCCGAATGGTTCTTATCTGCCGTCACATTCTATGTTTCTATGTTTCTATCACATTAAATAAATATATTTTGAGCCACTCCAAATAGTTACTTTACTCACTCCAAACACTCCACACAGTTAAACTGCCCACTCCATAAAGTTACTCTGCCCAGTCCAACCTTTCCACAGTTGCTCCAGCCACTCCAACCACACAACAGTTACTCAAGCCACTCCACCCAGTTATTCCGCCCACTCCAGTTGTAGACTACTGGTGGATGCAAGAACACTTCACACAATTTCCCCAGAAATTGTAGCTTTTCTAGTTGTATTTATTCTGGTGAGTATAATCATTCCCTTCAGACTTTTTGCAGTAAACACTGTCTTTTTAGAGAAATGCAGTGTTTACATTACAGCCTAGGGAATACCTCCACTGGCCACTCCTCAAATGGCTACTAGAGGTGCTTTCTGGGGCAGTGCTGCAGTGTGACTGCCATTCAATGTCTCCACCCTCTGCATGCAGACACTGAACTTTCCTCATAGAGATGCATTGAGTCAATGCATCTGTATGAGAAGATACTGATTGACCAGGGCTGTGTTTGGCTTGTGCTGGCTCTGCCCCTGATCTGCCTCCTTGAAAGCCTCATTCCAATCCTATGGAAAGCATTGTGATTGGCTCAGAGAATCACTTCTGATGATGTCAGCCAAGCAGGACAATCAGGGGCAGAGCCAGCAGCAGTTTGTGTTCCTAATCCTATAGTGTTCCTTTTATTAGGGATAAATCAACATGAGTGTATATCCCTCTCCAGGATGCATGTAGGGAAAAAACAATGTAAATGTAGCTGTGGCAGAAATGCCTCTGCCACATGTTCTTGGAGGGGCCTGCTGGCTAGCCTCCTGCTAAAAGACTATAGGGCCCATTAAAAACTATAGGAACAAACTTGGTTCATGGGATTTTATATTTGGATCGGGAACCAAACAGCCGCATGAACCAGAGACCACCCTGGAGCTTGTTAAGCCCTATTAACACCCTGGAACGATTCTAAAGTGTTCTAATTGTTTGTCTGGATGGCCGCTATTCGCATGAATGACCACGAGGTGGCGGCCATCTTGTACCCGTGAATGCAGGCAGCTGTGTTTGGTTGTTGAGTTCATGGAACTGTTTTCGGACACTGAAACTCCTGAACAAAACTGGACTCCTAGGATCACCTGGATTCAGTTCTACACTACTTAGAAGGGCATTGTTCAGTGGAATTGTTCCCACGAACAAGGTGAATGAGCTCCAGGGTAAGAACATTGACTATGTTTCGTAGTTTGTTTGGTTTTTAAACTACCGAACTCGACCGACCGCAAGCCCTGATTCTCTGGAACTGTTTTGGACATGGGACCATGTGCGTGGTTGGTCTAATTATGACTAAGGGAATGCTATACCAGCTATAATCCCTGCTCCTGGGATTGTTCTTTGGATTGCTATAATCACTAGCTCTTGTAAGAGTTACCCTGCTATATCTGCTATACTCTCTTGGAGGAGAGGTCTTCTCACTGGGAGCTGGATCCAGGAGTTCGGCCTTGGGAGAGAAGGGACTGCAAGACCCCAGCCAAGCTGCGGCAGCTAAGGGGCCATGGTGTTTATGGTGTCTTGTGCGGTGCTTATGGTACTCAGCAACAACTAGGAAGCATTGATTGGCGGAGGTACCTAGTCGTGGTGCCAGGCTGTCTATCACAGTAGCATTCATGGAAAGAAGAAACAAAAAAGATAAAATTTAAAAAGATAAATGGCCCGTAACCGCACCAGCACATAGGGGTAACCCAGGCACAATATGTTAACATAAGTGCTATATGTGTGTCTCCAAGGGCACAGGCCCCCCTCGCGCCTCTCCTGGGCCAGCAAGCATCCCCCCAGCAAGAGTTAATCAACACGGTGGGCACTGGAATGTCATATTAGTCATTGTCTTGTGAGATTTGCCAGGGCAGTATGAAAGCATGTCTCCTCTCAGTCACCGGTCCCCCGGAGGACCCGAAAAGGGCTCACAATGGTTTGCACAACTTCCTGCGGGACCTTGCATAATCCTGAGGAAGAGGCTCCATAAAGGACTGCAGGGATCAGCCCAGAAGGCACTAGAGTGGGTCTGCAACTCCTCGGAGCACAAAGATGCTGACAGAATAGGCTCCAGGATATGTCCATAGTGTTCATAGTGAACCTTCTAATTATCACATATACGTGAAGGTGGTGGATAAGCATGAAAACATAATCTCTATCGTGCGTGATGGCATCCATTTTTTTTAACAGTTGCACAACTAGAAAGAGAACCTTAGAACATGTGGCCGTGATAACCCCCATCAGCCAAGGGGGGAAGCGGGATAAACTGGCATCAAACAAAAGTTTGATGGTCATAACCATTGTGGAATCTGTTGCAGTTAAAGTTTGGAAGTTGTTTTTCAGCCCTTTTTCTGAGGCACACAACTGGAGCTGCAAAAGATGGCTGCCTGCTAGCTCGACAGCCCCGGTCACGCCACCGTGACAGAACCACATTTTTGTGGTTGTGTCACAATGGAAATTAGACTTAAAAAACAAAATAGATAATTAAATTTTATTGTAGAAAGCGCTCTACCAACATAACAAACAGTATTAAATGCAAGATTATTTTAGCTGTGACGTTCGTTGCTCTTTTTATATATACACAAAAGAGATGAGCAATAAGAAACGACGAGGATGGGATTCGAACCCACGCGTGCAGAGCACAATGGATTAGCAGTCCATCGCCTTAACCACTCGGCCACCTCGTCATACTAAACATATTCACTAAGTGACATTTTCAGTCTGTAGTCCAGGCTCTACCCAATATCCACAATTCACATGTTTATTTAATAGCAAATTATTCAGCCACTTCATTTCAGGACCTAGAAGTGGTTTCACAAGGTTTTACTCATAGGAATTTTCATTAATAAATTTTCTCTCTTCGATTAAATTAACAATTTGGATGTGGACATTTGAAAACGTTTGGATGTGGACATTTACAGAGCAGGGATTTAAAAAAAAAATAGGAACTGGTTCCAACAAGAAGTTGGAAGAAGAAATCTAATGGTAAGTAGTATTTTATTTTATTTTACAGGTATTTTGTTTTGTCCCACCTATTAACTATTAGAATTAGGGGGATAAGTATGGTATTTTTTTTAAATTTTGGGGTGACTAAGGACTTGGGCATCCTTAGTCACTGGGAGGAAAACAGCTTTTAGGGGCGGCTGTAGCCATTATCATTATTAGGGCCCCCTTATAATAACAACAACAGTATTTAACAGTATTGCTTTTCTTATTTGCATTGTTTTTCTTTTAAGACTGTATGCAGTTATTTTCATATTAATACAATTAATCATTAATACAATGAACAACAAATGGTTATCCTATTCTGACAGAACCTATGTTTTTGTCAAAGTAAAAATGTATTAATTCAGTGATAGAATAATGCTGTGTGTATTCCAACACCAAAAGTTAATATTCCGAAACTTTTGCTATCTGCCTTGTTAGCGCAGTAGGTAGCGCGTCAGTCTCATAATCTGAAGGTCGTGAGTTCGATCCTCACACAGGGCACTGTTTTTTGTTTTTTTTTTGTATGGCAGAAACCTACTATATCTACACATTGAACAAGATATATTTGTAAATATATATATATATATATTTATATATATATATATATATATATATAAACAAAATACAGCATCCAGCGCACTTGCTTATTCACTAAACAATGCTTTCAAAATCTTAGAGATTGTAATAGTTTTATTTAAAAACACCTCACCTAGGCAAAAAATAATGGGGGTTTAGTTACATTATATGATCATATATTGCATAAGCCTGCCACAACGTCAATGTACCCCATTCTTGGCAGGTCCTACTCTAGCAGCCTAATGCTTGCCCTACATATATAAATAAAAATAGCAATGAAGTTTCAACATCAATCAGCACAGGCAATGCACACCTGACTCGGAGTTACCAAAGAACCTCCTGGAACTGTAGATCAGATCGCAGGGTTGCTACTTCATCAAGAGCGCTATTTGGAGAGGTGAATGGGGAGGTAGTGAGGCATCCAAAGACACCCAGGACTTGAGGGAGCTCCATTTATGGGCTTCATACGCAGTCATCAAAAATGACTGGGACTTTCAACCCTGCGCTCTGGAACTCGACATCAGATTGGAGGATGCCTGTGGCTGGTAAAAACGTATCCTCTGGACTATTTGGGCTAGGCACCTCTGAACCAAGCAATTTCTGGAATAAGTACCCTTCAAGCATAGGGCTTTCTTGGAGTGACAACAGTTTGGGGACACGGGCAGGGGAACACCTTGTTTTAGGGAACACTATTGTTAGGCACCCAGTTGTCTGACCATTGATAGTTATCCAGTTATGTCCAGATGCATGTGTGCTAGGATCATGACATGTATTGTGCAATACTATAGTTCTATTGGTGAGCCCCTGTTGGGGAAATGTGTATAAACAGGTGACAGTCACTCAATAAAGTGTTCATTTTGTACCCTTACATCAAGTCTCAGCTGATGACTAGTGGAGAGCTATAATCCCTGTGGGAGTTTTGCTAAAGGGTAAAGGAAATCCTTGCGATACTCCAGTCACCTAGGAGAGGTTCGCCACATCTGGTGGCGATAGTGGGAGGGACTCATTCCCCAGTGTTTTGGCATTATCCACCATTACTCATATGGCGTGGAGGAAGGTGTAGGACTCATTCTTTGCTCTATTGTTTAATAATTTGGTGTAAAAGACTCTTTGACACTTCCCCTCAGTTCGCTCTCCGTGGTAATTTGATCCAAGAAGAACAAGTTTTGTAGTGGAGCTGCAATATTAAATCCCCAAATCTCCGCTGGTACAGTGAGTAATCCAAAGTAAAGCACTGGAAATGAAGGCAATATCCGGACGAAACACAGTTCTGGGAGTCAACTGACAATTTAATTCACAGCTCCAGTATTTGTGATTCCCCATGCAAGGGGTTTCCTTAGTCACTTTACAGGGGTATTACAGCAGAGGACTACATAGGGAACTGAATATACAGAGCATTTCTCCCACCATGCACCGCTGTACGAGAAGAATCCTCCCACTAGAATATCCTGTTAAGTGGATTATCCCTCAGTACTGCAGAACCAGATTTTAACATGAAAATTTATAACGTTATTCGTGTGATTCTACTAAATGACCGTTCGTTAGATAGCTGGGGTCTGAGCGCACACTTCATGAAAGTACCGCTCAGATCCCAGCATAAATAACAGAACGCTGCACGAAACACACTTTATTTTACATTCTCATTAAAAGTACCGAATACACATTAGGGAACAAACTATCAAAGGGCCGGTGCTCCCGAACGGCCTGGAAGTCCAGCGGTGTTCGCGCCGTCGAGTAGCTGATTTTAGTTCCAGGCTGGGCTAACAAAGGATCCAAGATGGCCGACCGCCGTGTGGTCGGTAGCCGAACGACGGCTACCCAGGAAAGCACTTAACCACCGATTGCTACAATGTTGCAATCGGTTAATGGGAGCCACATGACCCTCTGTGTGTGGGCTCCCATTCGGTACTTTATTCGCTTCACGGACAGTGTGTAAAGTCACTGTTCGTGAAACTACCATATGAATGCTAGCGGTTTTTGGCCTTTAGCATTCGAATACTCTCTATTGCAAAAATACACTAATACATCCATACACACAATACAAGCAGCTTTTACAGACAACCTTCAGATGTTATACAGTAAGACCTAAAGTGGCTAGGTTTGCCACAAGTTTATTTCTATAGAATTACAACTGTATTATTCTCACTTCCTAAAAAGTACAACTTTGTGAACTCTAGGTCATTAAATGACTAGGTAGCTCAGTAATGAAGGTATTAGAGATGTGTGAATATGAGGTGCAGTGGAGAAGGCAGGTGACAGACTGAGAAATGCATTTACCAATTATGTGAATAAACTATACCACTATACCACCAACGGTTGATGTTTTCTAATTCCACCGACACCACAAGCTATACGGTCACATTTTCAGACGAGCTTCCTGATCTCTCAAGAACAGTCGCCTAGTCTCAGTACAACTTTGTGAACTCTAGGTCATTAAATGACTAGGTAGCTCAGTAATGAAGGTATTAGAGATGTGTGAATAAACAGACGAGGTGGCCGAGTGGTTAAGGCGATGGACTGCTAATCCATTGTGCTTTGCACGCGTGGGTTCGAATCCCATCCTCGTCGGTACATTTATCTTGTTGAACTCTTTGGGAGTAGGGAAAAAACCCAAAATTGGTTTGATGATCCTAGAATGTTTCTGCAATTGTATTCTACAGAGGAGCAAGTATTATAGAATACAAATACATAATGCAGTTTTTTTTTTATTAGCTATAAATAACACAGCACAATTGCACATGAAAATATGAGAAACAGAGTTTAAAGGGACACTGTAGGCACCCAGACCACTTCAGCTCATTCAAGTGGTCTGCGTGCAATGTCCCTTTTGCACTTAGTGCTGCATTGAAAAAAAAATGCAGTTCCAGCCACTAGAGGGCTCCCTGCATCGAAACAGAACTTTGGTCCAGTATTTGATGGTGGACGTCCTCACGCTCTAATGCTTTTCTATGGGGAAATGCAAGCATAGCCATTGACGCACATACACATTAGGTCTCCCCCGCCGGCTGATGCCGACAAGGGAGGAGCGTGGGCAAAAGCCTGACCTATCGCGAAGGAAGTTCGGTGCTGGATTCAGGTAAGTGTGAAGGTGTTTTAACTCCTTTAGCGCCACGGGAGAGGGGGTGCGAGGGAGGGGGCACTGTAGGGATCGCTAGAGTCCGGAAAATGGCTTTATTTTCCTGGCACTATAGAATCCCTTTAAGGAATTTAATTACAAAGTGAATATTTTATGGGGATGACACTCGACTATTTAACGAAAAATAATTAAATATGGGATTTAATATACCTGAGGAAATAGAATAAATTTAACATGTTAAGGAGATTTAGAACACATTATTATCACTATGAAGAGAAAGTAGTTACAAAGGTAAAAATTGGAGGATCACTAGAAACATGTCCCTGCCTAAAAGTATAAGGCTATCTCCCTCTTATTGAAAGTGGTTTTAAAATATAGGAATAAAAAATGTATATGATCAAACTGAACATATCCAGTCAAAAGGTTTGTATCTACCCTCTAACTCAAATTTAAATACTTAGATTCTCTCTCAAAGCAAGATATAATTATCTGAAATGTTAGTACTAGGGACTCTTCCTCTCTTTCCTTTCTATGCAAAATTGGAAAATTTCATATAACTAAGAATGGAAATAATCTGATCAAATCGAACATACCTATTCATAAATGTGGATAAGCACCACTTAGTGTGAAAATTAGGTTTAGATGGTAATCCCCTTAATATACACACGGTGCAATAGTGCAGCGCTAGAAAAAAGGCTTACCCATACAATATGGGACGTTTCTCATATGTAGCCGGAAAAGACAAACAAATAGAGAAATAAGTGATAGTACAATACTGTTATAAAAAACTGGTATAAACACTGAAAGTTAGAGAAATATATGCTCACAAATCAAGAGCCTTTTAGATGCTATGGCTTTGAATATATGTGCTTGCAGTGCCTTTAAGGTAGCAACAGTAACCTTCTTGTTTGTCCCGTTTGTTAGTCCGAGTACATGGAAGACAAACAAGCAGCAGAAGATAGTGTAGATGGTAATGAACTTCTAGGATTCCAACTTTAAAAATGAAATAAAAGTTGCTCACCTGATTCTGGAGCCCATAAGTGACTGGCTCCAAGTTTGTGCACTTGTCAATATGAGGAGTGGCAAAGGACCGCCTTTAAATATAGATCAGCATGGAACAGATGGTCCAAGACGATAATAAATTTGCAAAACTTTTATTGATTACAGAAAAAAAATATATATGAAAGTACTCCAATATGGAGATAAAAACAAACATCTACATAAAAGTCTATAAATGTACAATAATAAAATCCTCATGGTGTCTGAGATGCGTTTCGCCCACTATGCAGGCTTTTTCAATCAGCATACTTTGTCCATCTTAGTTCCATGCTTATAGGGCAGGTCCTTCCTTCGTTCATCCAATCAGCAGTCCGTTCGGCAGGAGGAGTGATTGCTGCTTTTCCAAGAATGTGATTTGTGATCAGAGCATATAAGGAACATAAAAAAAGGCAAAGAAACGCACAGCGACCCTAATAACTATAAAAATCACCATAATAATAACCCAAAGAACACTTTTTTTTCTGTGCCATTAAATGGGTTCAAAAAGATTGGAGGGGAGGGGATTTTAATAAAAAAATATGGGAAGATGAGATGAAGTGGATCTACAATTTTAAAACTCTAATCCCACATGGCTTAAACCAGGACTTCGAATTATGCAATTTTTTATGATTTATATTTTGAAATAAAGACTCGTACTTGAACATTTATTTTTTTTAAAGCTTGCGCTTTTATTATACACAGAGTGGCAGTATACTTCCTATTTATGCATGCTCACATATGTTTTCTAATGTCTGTAATATATCACCACTTGAAATTTTTTTCTTGATGACATAGGGAAACATGCATCCCAACAGTAACTCAGTATTTCTGTGATCAGAGGGATCTCTACTACATGTGGATACATGTGCAACTTTTAATCTATGTGGGAAAAAAAAGCGCTGCCACTTTAAAGATTTTAAAATATGATGGTGTTTGGAGGAATCTCCACCGTATGGAGATAAATATGCAACTTTTAATTTATTAAATAAGCGCTGACGCTTTAATAAATTTCACATCTGATAGGTGTGGAATCAAATATATTTTTTTCTCTTTAAGACTGTCTTCTCTGTATTTTCAACTGCATTTTTTTTATGTAGGGAAATTTTAGTAACCATTCCAACTGTATAATATATTTTTTCCCTTCTTTTCTACTAACCGCTTAGATATTAGCTTTTATAAAGAATATGTGTTGTCGGTATGTCCGCTCTACAATTATGGAATTATTAGCCATATCGAGTGTGAAATTAGAGTTTCACAAAGAGACATTTCCTAGACGCTAGTCATGTCTCTTGTATGCTGGGCGCAAACCGGATATGACGGATGTAACCGGAACCCGGAAGGGCATGCTACGAGACAGCATGAAAAAAGACAGCGAATTCAAGGAAACGAGCAACATCTGATAAAACTGAAGAAGCCACGCTCGGTGAAACGCGTATTGGTATTTATTGGACTATTGTGGACTTTTAACTCTTTTTTTTTTTTTTTTATTTGTATACTGTGTTTTATCAATGGTATACAAAAACTGAGGGGTTATAAGGGAAACAGAGTATAATTGTGGTGCTACTATCACCTAGTGTGAATCACTCCAACACACCAAAAAATCAAATATAGTGCAGAAAATAAAATTTGGTGAGAGCACTCAATACATGCAAATACAATATTTTACCAGAACTTGTTTGATGAAATATCTAAAAACATAAGACATAAAAACATAGAGTAATATTGTTTAAAATATGTGCAAATGTTTACGTGTGACTGGTTAAACTCACATATTGCTGAGTCACTTAAAAAGCTGACTCAGACTTAAGGCTTGTGTGGAGATGAGAATTTATTCAATTCTGGACGTCTTGTATCAATCCCAATGAATCCGCACTGGAAGCACTTCTTTAGAATCACTCCAAAAGGCAGGATCCAAAACAAACTGATTTTATTGTTAAAAAATTACTGCATATAATAGATACAAATAAAAATGTCCTTATAATTTACCACGACGCGTTTCGGCAATATCAGCCTTTCTCAAGTGGTCTGGTTTCATCATCTCCATCTTCTTCCTTATATTTCAAATCTTAGCGCCCTTTTTCGGCATTCTCCTGTGGCTTCCGCTTTCGTCATCAATCTGCGTCTGCAACATTCATTGCGTCTAGACGTTTTCATCTACGTCACCAACGTCATGACGTTTTCCGGTTGCCGAAACCGGAAGTATTATCGCCGCCATTTTGGAAAGTCCTTTTAAGTCCTAATGCCAGTCTCTTGCATATTTACACATATATATTTATACATATTAATGAACAACTGGATACTTTCCGGTTGCCGAAACCGGAAGTATTATCGGCACCATTTTGAAAAGTCCGTTTAGACCATAATATCAGTCTCTTGCACATTTATATATATATACTCTACATATTAACAAAAAGATAAGACATATCATCAATGAAAAACGTTCAAAGTTAGACCTCTCAAAATAAATCTGAAAAGAGGTGCTTCCAACCTATTGAAAAGAGGGGGAATAAGACACATAATTTTAAAATCTTTAAATAAAATCTTAAAATTAAATATATAAATTTGTAAACACCATATAAATTATAAAAAACATATAAAAATCCAATAAAAAATCTTAAAAGATCAAAAGTACTACTAGATTACATAAAAAACTATATGTATGAATTAATCTCAAAATCAATATTCAAACCATTTGGGGACAGTGATTCCATATTAAAAATCCACTTCATCTCACTTTTACTGAGGAGGCTCTCTATATCACCCCCTCTCCAATGAGTCTTCACAGCCTCTATTCCTAAAAATTCAAATCCATTAATATTTCCTCCATGAACTTCCAAAAAATGTTTGGAAACATTATGTAGAGCAAATTTTCTGTTAATATTATAGATATGTTCCCTAATCCTTATCTTTAATAATCTAGAGGTTTTTCCAATATACTGTAAACCACAGGGACAAACTATCATATATATCACATTTTTTGAATTACATGTTATAAATTATTTTATCTCATGTATTTTCTTATTTTGGAAAGAAGTAAACTTAGTAACATTTTTGTTCTTATTATTTCTCAAAATACAGCCTCTACATGTTCCACAATAGTAGAAGCCTTTTTCTTTCTTAAACATAGATGAAATTTGCGGGTTTCTTTCTTTATCTATAAAACTTGAAGTTAAAACTTGTTTAATATTTTTCGCACCTCTAAAAATCACTTTAGGTTGGATTCCCAAATACGGATGAATATCTTGATCTTGTTCTAAAATATGCCAGTTCCTCTTTATAATTTTTTGTAATTGATTACTATGAGAACTATAGTTAAAAATAATCGGTACAGTCTTATTATCTTCTTTTTGTTCTTTTATTTTATATTTTAAAAGATTTTCTCTTAATTCCTGTCCTACTTCATTCTTTATATTAATTAAGGAGTCTTGGTTATACCCTTTTTCAACTAATTGCTTAATTAACACTCCTGTTTGTTCTTCATACTGTGCCGATTCTGTGCAGTTACGTTTTATTCTTAAAAACTGTCCTTTGGGTATATTAGTCAACCAGGGTTTAAAATGGCAACTCTTTAAATTGATAAAACTATTAACATCTACAGCTTTAAAAAAAGTTTTACTCTTAATCTTATTTTCTTCTATATAAATACTTAAATCTAAAAAATTAGCAATTTTAGTACTGATCTCCCAAGTTAGATTAATATTCCAATTGTTCATATTCAAATCATTTAAAAAGCTTTTTAAAGTTTCTTGTGTACCCTTCCATATTAAAAAAATATCATCTATGTATCTTTTATAGAGGACCAGACTTGTCCCGAGCTCTGGATTGGAGAAAATCTCAGATTCCTCCCAATACGCCATAAACAAATTAGCATAGCTCGGGGCAAATCTGGTCCCCATAGCTGTTCCCTTGGTTTGTAAATAAAAATTCTTCTCAAACCAAAAAAAATTATTAAAAAGGATCAATTGGATACCCTCTATGATGAAATCAATCTGCTCAGGGCTCAGATCTGTATCTTTTTTTTTAAAAATGTCTCGCAGCCTCACAACCCTTCTCATGTTCGATAATGGTATAGAGGCTGCTGACATCACAAGTCACCATAATTAAACCTTCTTCCCAATTAAAACTATTTAAAATTTGTAAAAGTGACATAGTATCTTTCAAATATGAAGGACACCTTTTTACAGGATCCTGTAAAAATTGATCTAAAAACTGTGATAGGGGTGATAACAGGGAGCCAATTCCCGACACGATTGGTCTCCCGGGGGGATTCTCTATATTTTTGTGTACCTTTGGTAAAACATATAAAACTGGAATTCTCGGGAACTTTACATTAAGAAAATCATATTCTTTTTTGTTTAATATCCCTAGTTCTAACCCTTGATTTATAAATCTGTTCAGTTTTTTCTTTATATCTTCTAAAGGGTTTTTCTGTAATAACAAATATGTTTCCTGATCTTGTAATTGTTCAAAAATTACTTTAAGATATTGTTCCTTTTTCCATATAACAACACCCACCCCCCTTATCGGCAGGTTTAATAACAATCGAGGAATTTTTCTTTAAATCTTGTAATGCTTTTCTTTCACTTTTGGTTAAATTATTTTTCTGTTCTTTAATAGGCTTAATTTTCCTCATTTCTTTAATAAAAACCTTTTCAAAAATTTTCATAGCATCTGATTTTAAATAGCTAGGAAAGAAATTAGATTTATTCTTAAGAGTCGTATGTTTAAATTTATTATCCTCTTCAATTTTATCTTTTACCACATCATTAGTAAATTTCTGATCAAAAATTTTTTCAAACATAGTTTTCGTATAAACCTATTAATGTCCAAAAAAGTTTCAAATTTATATATGGCGGCGATAATACTTCCGGTTTCGACAACCGGAAAACGTCATGACGTTGGTGACGTAGATGAAAACGTCTAGACGCAATGAATGTTGCAGACGCAGATTGATGACGAAAGCGGAAGCCACAGGAGAACGCCGAAAAAGGGCGCTAAGATTTGAAATATAAGGAAGAAGATGGAGATGATGAAACCAGACCACTTGAGAAAGGCTGATATTGCCGAAACGCGTCGTGGTAAATTATAAGGACATTTTTATTTGTATCTATTATATGCAGTGATTTTTTAACAATAAAATCAGTTTGTTTTGGATCCTGCCTTTTGGAGTGATTCTAAAGAAGTGCTTCCAGTGCGGATTCATTGGGATTGATACAAGACGTCCAGAATTGAATAAATGCTCATCTCCACACAAGCCTTAAGTCTGAGTCAGCTTTTTAAGTGACTCAGCAATATGTGAGTTTAACCAGTCACACGTAAACATTTGCACATATTTTAAACAATATTACTCTATGTTTTTATGTCTTATGTTTTTAGATATTTCATCAAACAAGTTCTGGTAAAATATTGTATTTGCATGTATTGAGTGCTCTCACCAAATTTTATTTTCTGCACTATATGTGTTTTATCAATAAATCGTTTGGAAACCCCACTTGATTCCTACAACCTTCCTTGCTCTGCATATTGGGAGACCTCCAGGGTTCAAGATAACAGCAGGGGGATTTGGATCACCCATACCACGATCCTAAAGACATCCACACCAGAGCCAGGTTTTGTATATGGCTCTCTCCTTGTGAGTTTGTTTTGATACACATGTGTATGTATATAATAGAGAAATATATAATAGTGCAGAAATCAAGAATTGTTTTTTTATATATATACATTTTTTTTTCTTGATTTCTGCACTATTATATATTTCTCTATCTTTTCAGTACCAGATATAAAGAAAAGAGGGAAGTATATTACAATTGCTCCACCTATTTTGTTTGTATCATTTAGGCTACAATAGTCATGCTGTCACTATAGCTAAATTGGAAAATGTTTTGCAAATCTATTTTTTTTATATTTGAATTTTATTTGCATTTGTATACCAGTATACATCTTATTCAATATATACGTAAATGAAGGTAAAGAAAATTTAAGACATAGAAAGATATCAAAATTGGTTTGGCGCGACATGCGCTAACGACATTAATAGGGAGACTGTTTTGGCAAAGTAGTAAATGGTGGCTAGTAGGCATGTGCATGGGAAATTTTTTTTGTCCGAAATCAGGACTTCGGCAATTCAGCACTTCGACACCTTGGAACTTTGTAACTTCGACACTTCGGAAGTTCGGGAACTTCGGCACTTCAGAACTTCGGAATTTTGGAACTTCTCTTGCAGCCGCTTGGTAGATAACTCCCTAATTCCCACGGTATTAGGGAGTTATCTACCAAAAGGCTGAAAGACTTAAATTGTTTTTTCAGCCAAATTTACTAATATTAAGTAAAGATGACTTAGTATTAGTAAATTATGCCCCTACTCGCTATACCGCGAGTAGGGGCATGTATAGTAAACAGTGAGCAGCCTGTGGCTGCTCACTGTTTAAAAAAACAAAAAAGGGCCCCCCCTCACGAGTGGTGGGTGGGGGGCCTACATTAGAATAAGGGGGACCTAATGTCCTCCCCCTGGCCCCCACCCCTGAGCAGTGGGTGGGAGCCCTAAATACTAATTAGGGGGGGACCTAATGTCCTCCCCCCTGGCTCCCACCCCAGAGCGGTGGGTAGGGCCCTACATTAGAATAAGGGGGACCTAATGTTTTCCCCCCTGGCCCCCACCCCTGAGTGGTGGGTGGGGGCCCTAAATTAGAATGAGAGTTGGGACCTAATGTCCTAATGTCCTCCCCCCCAGTCCTCACCCCTGAGCGGTGGGTGGGGGCCCTAAATTAGAATGAGGGGGGACCTAATGTCCTCCCACCTGGCCCCCACCCCAGAGCGGTGGGTGGGGGCCCTAAATACTAATTGGGGGGGACCTAATGTCCTCCCCCCTGGCCCCCACCGCTGAGCGGCGGATGGGGGGCCTAAATAAAAAATTAACCCCCCTCCCCCAGGTTTCTAGGGGTCCCCAAACCCTTAGTCACCCCTCTCCCCCCCAAAATTAACCCCTACCTCACCCTAAAAATAATGAGGAGGGACCATTTAACTAAGTACCTGTAAAAAAAATAAAACTTACCATTTGACGTTTTCTTTCTTCTAAAATCTTCTTTTTTCAGCCCCCAAAAAGTCCAAATAAAAAGCCATAATAACCGACGCACTTTAAAAAACAAACAAAAAAAAAACGTAATCTTACCTGTCAGTCTCTTCATTAACCTGTCAGAGCACTCTGATTAGATGGCTTAAACTCACCAATCAGAGTGCTCTGAGCCTAATTGCAGGGTGGGGCAAGGCTTAGAAAGCCTTGCCCCGCCCTGCAGAGCTCAGTCTGCGCGGAGCACTCCATGGGTGAAGATGGATTTTTTTTTTTTTGGTGCGTCAGTTATTGTGGATTTTGATTTGGCCTTTTTTGGGGCTGAAAAAATAAGATTTTAGAAGAACGAAAACTTCAATGATAATTTTTATTTTATTTTTTAACAGGTACTTGGCTAAAGGCCCCCCCTCATTATTTTTAGGGTGAGGGGGTAAGTGCTTTATTTGGGAGGGAGTTTACTAGGGGTTTGGGGACCCCTAGTCACCTGGGGGGGTGGAGGCCAGGGGCGAGGACATTAGGTCCCCCCTAATTAATATTTAGGGCCCCCACCCACTGCTCAAAAGCCGGGGGTGGGGGCCAGAGGGAAGGACATCAGGTCCCCCCCTCAATCTAATTTAGGGCCCCCACCCACCGCTCAGGGGTGGGAGCCGGGGGGACTACAATTGGTCCCCCTCATAATTTTACTTTAGGGCCCCCACCCGCCGTTCAGGGGTGGGAGCCGGGGGGGGGGGCAATAGGTCCCCCCTTCAGGTTAGAAGCCCCCACTCGCGTGGCACAGGTGGGGGCTTGGGAGGGGGGACGTGTTTTTTGTTTTTTTTGTTTGTTTGTTTTTTACAGTGAGCAGCCACAACTTGTGCCTTCTGGCGGAGGATGCTCATCTCCTCCTGTGTCTCTTTTAGTCGGCCTTCCACACCTTGCTCAGGTCTGTCAGGAGCCTTTTAATATCTCCCTTCGTTGAGGGAGAGGAGTCCTCATCCGACTGCCTCTTGGGAGTCCTCTCTTTTGTAGGTGAGCATTTCCTCCCCTGCATATGACTCTTCTGAGGCTTCATCCTCCTCTCAAGGGTCTGGCACCATCTTGGGAGGTGGCGGCGGGGTAAGCCAGTCAAATGAGAGCCTTATACCTGGCATTCTTGGGCTCTCCAAGCCTCAAAACTTTCTATTCTTGCACCCCATGTTGTTATCTGGTGGGGGGTTATCGGGTATTTGTCTCCCCAAAGCTCTAGATGCTTTAAAAGATATATTTTGTCCGTTTCTGGTACGGAGCTCAAAGGAGATGAGTCTACGTTCCAGCTCCGTCGACCACGCCGTCCCCCCGCACCCCCACCCCCTGTTTGTTGTTTTTTTTTTGCATTTTTAACACACAAACAAATATAAATGCTAACTTGGACATAACCCATATTGAATACCCTGGGTTGTCTGCTTTTCCAAAATATATGGTTTGATGGGGGTAAATTTTCAAATGTCCCAAATAGGACATGGGTGCATGATGACTAGCTGTGAAAATTCCAAGTTGGAAAACTGGAATACGTACCCTCCAAATAAGGTCTTTTAGCCCTCCAAGAACCCTACACACCTATACATGGGTGGTATCACTGTACTCAGGAGATATTGCTGAACACATATTGGGGTGTACTTTGGCAGTAAGATCTCAGTACATGTATTCTTAAATTGCTATGTATGTAAAAAAAAAACCCACCAATTATTATATTTTTTTAATATTTGGCATAGATTGTTGGTAAAATGGTTGCATGAAAAGAGTTCAAATACCCCAGGTTTAATACCTTAGGTTGTCTTCTTTTAAAATAATATATACATGTGAAGGGTTATTCAGGGATTCCTGACAGATACCAGTGTTACAATGTAACTTGCGTTAATTTTGAAAATAAAGTGTTTTGGAAATAGCAAAGTGCTACTTGTACTTATAGCCCTATAACCTTCCAATAAAAGCTAAGAATATGTTAACATTGGGTATTTCTAAACTCAGGACAAAATTTATAAACTATTAAGCATGTGTATTTTTTGGCGGTTGTAAATGTGTAACAGATTTTGGGGGTCAAATTTTGAAAAAGTGTTTTTTTTTACATTTTTTCATCATATTTTATAATTTGTTTTATAGTAAACTTTATGATATGATGAAAATAATAGTATCTTTAGAAAGACCATTTAATGGCGAGAAAAACATTATATAATATGTGTGGGTACAGTAAATGAGTAAGCGGAAAATTACAGCTAAACACAAACACTGCAGAAATGTAAAAACAGCCCTGGTCCCAAATGGTAAGAACATTTAAAAACTGTCTGGTCACTAAGGGGTTAAACTCACTTCAGAAGATGGGATTCTTTTATGATACACTTTTAAAAGGAAAGGTAGATGTATGTTTTATCCAGGAGAGTCACTGGAGGGACGGGTATTCCAAAGCTGGAGATGTCACAAATATCCATGGATTTTTACTTGTAGTTTAATAAAAAGAGGGGAGTAGAGATATCAAACTGATTTTAGAACAAAAGGATACAGAAGGCAGGTACCTGATTATAGTATATAAAATTAATAAAAATGCGTACACTTTAGTAAATATATATGCTTCTAATGTTTATAACCAAAGATTGTTTAATAAAATACTCTCAAAGGTAACCAACATCCAGAAGGGAACATTCCTAATAGCAGGAGACATGAACATAGTGGTAGACTTAAAAATGAATAATACAAATCCAAAGGTCTTCATTGGGCACACACGAGAAGGAAAAATAAAGATCAGGTCTTTCCAGGATCTTTAAGCTGACTATAATTTTTTTCGATAACTAGAGAGTACAGCATCCTGGAGACAGAGATTTTTCTCCTGGTGAAATCATTCCCCAATAACCTTGGAGATAGTGGAGGATAATGGATTGGGGAGTAGAGTATCCTGGAGATTAAATAAACAAATTTTTAAATTTGAAGAGATACTTGCAAGACCAGATCAGAGAGTTTATTGAATTGAACGATAATAATGAAGTCTCCACTGGTACTTTGTGTTGTGCCTTAGTTATAAAAGATGGGTCCTAATTAAAATGGGGATTAAATTTAAGAAGAACAAGGGGAATCCACTTAAATATTTGTATATTTCTTTATCATGATTAGAAAGGGTTAATAAACAGAATCACTACAGATAGAACAGCTCAACTAAGGAATCTCCAGTTGTAGACTAAAAAAAGATTGGAATACAAGACACACTTAAATGCGATCAAATACAATCAAATATGATCCTGAAACTCAATCAGCATTGGTATTATGGAGATAATAGGGTAGGAAAATCCTTTTCAAATAAAATTAAATTTAGGTCAAAGGTTACACCGATTAGGAAAATAAATTAAGGAAAAAGATTGGAATACAAGACACAATCAAATACAAATATAGAACAAATATACAGAAACAGTATATCACCACAGTGGCAATATGTGTAGTGAATGAGTATAAAATATACTTATCTTAGAATCAAACTGAACAGCCTTCCAAGATCAAACGAATAAAACAAAAATTACCTTCTATTGCAGAATATATGGAAATATTAAACAGTTGGGATACGGCTGTATAAAACTAAATAAGGAACATAAACAATATATAGTGTAATACAATTAATATAAATAGATATGCGGTATACATGAGTACACTCACAAGATGGAGACGTATACTTTGCTCAGGGGTGCCTCCCCCGATGTTATTGGGAGTCTATTTAGCCCGCTTTCTTCTGATTTGGTATATATGAACCAGGACTCCAGTAGATGAAGGTAAAAAAAATCAGCAGCTTTATTGTAGAAAGGTGAGCAATCACCCACAAATCTTAAAATAAAGAGGAATAGGTCCTACGCATTTCATTCCAAACCTGGAACTTCCTCAGGGACCAAAAGCAATAAAATTGATATAATAACAATAAGTATAACAAAGCAGCCTAATACCCCCCACCTATAAGTCCCTTTATAGAGGGCTAGTCCCTATGTCCATTGGTGGATCTGTGGGTGTTTCTGTCCATCTTCAATTCCATTGTTGCAATTGTAATTCGTATTCAGCTGTCGGTATTCTTGTAATTCTAATCCCGGTTAAAATCTAAGCGTCTGTAAATAGCCGGAACTGGAAGTACGTGAGGATGCGTTTCATCTCAAGAGGGCTGGACTTAGTATCCCTTAAGTTTGATGGCTAGAAATGTGAATGTTTTGTCACAACCAGTTCTAAGCATGCATACTTATCACTTATCCATATAATATGGCTACAAATGTGAATTTTATTGTCACAATTTGAGTGATATGTATGTGTGTTTCTCCAATTATATTGAGTATTTTTTTCAATGGTTTTAGTCACATAATACGACTATAAAATTACAATTATGTTTTTTTTTGCACGTGTCAAGATTGTTGAGGATTACTTTCAATATTAAGATCAGAATTAAATTAAAAATAGGGTGAATATGTCCATATGATATTGATTATGAATTATATTCTCTTGGTGTAATATACACACTATATGTGCTTGTAATGTCTGATTTGTGATATTAATACAGTTTTTCTTCAGTAGATGTCTTTTTCCTTCTCTCCAATAATGTTTAAAATTTATTAATATTGACGACCACCAGAATGTAATACACACACAAGTCTCAGCCCTCTTGAGATGGAATGCATCATCATTTGGAACATGAAAGTTCTAGACGGAACAGTCTTGCGGTCCCGGCTATTCACTGATGCTTCGATTTTAACTGGGATGAGAATTACAATTACAATTACAGCTGAATAGGAATTACAATTGCACCAATTAATATAAGAACAGTGACTGAGCCACACCACACAAAAACAAAAGTTTTAGACTTTAGAAAAACAGACTTTTCTAAAATTAGAATATGTGTAAAGGAGTAATTATCAGACTGGAGCAATTTAAATAGAGTCTAAGAGAAATGGGATTATTTAAAAGTTGCACTGCTGAAGGCAACAGAAAATTGCATTTATATTTGTGTTGTTTCTTTAATAGCATTGGTCTGAATTACTACCATGGGCCAAATTTCCTAGGAACAATGCTGACCATGACTCCTCTGGACATAGTCCATTTTTTGTTAATAATGGCCGACATCCTACTGTCCTGATGGCTGTTTTTTCTGACACGGCTATTCCTGCTTTGGATGACCGTCTTGCTTCTATTCGTGATACCTTGGTCAAAGTTCACTCCGCACTGGGGATTGCTGCTGACCGTTTTAAGCATTATGCTGATAAACGGCGAGGTGCCAACCCTGTTTACCAGGTGGGTGAGAGGGTTTGGTTATCGTCACGCAACATCAGGCTTAAAGTCCATAGCATGAAATTTGCTCCCAGGTTCATTGGGCCTTTTCGTGTCCTTAGAAGACTCAATCCTGTTTCATACTCTCTGGCCCTTCCAGCCTCATTGAAAATTCCTAACACACTTCATGTTTCCTTACTCAAACCTCTTATTTGCAATAAGTATACTGTCCCAAGTGTCCCTCCTCCTCCCTTGGTTGTTTCTGGACAGGAAGAGTATGAGGTCTCGTCCATAATTGATTCCAGGTTTAATCGGGGCGCTTTGCAGTACTTGGTGGAATGGAAAGGTTATGGACCGGCCGATCGTTCTTCGGTTCCGGCATCCGATATATATGCTGGGCGCAAGATTCACTATTTTCACGCCAAATTTCCTCTCAAGCCTGGTCCTGCCCACCCGGTGGGCATTCTTCAGGTGGGGGGTAATGTCACCTATTCATCCGCTTATAAAAATGTGATTAATGGAATTTACTGTTCAGACAGGGAAAGTTGTGCCGAACAGCAATCAAATCCACAGGAGGGTTTGTGCTGAGCAGCAATTATGCAAATGGTAACCTTGTAACTGCCTTTGGGGTCAGCCTATCAGATCCAGAGGAGGGGTATTTAGGCCCAGTTCTCATCCTGCTCAGTGCCCTATCGTGGTTTCCCTTGTGGTTGTCCAAGAGCGCGTTATTGATTATGGAATTATTTGACTTTGGCATTGTTTTTGACTTCCCTGGCTCCTGGCTTTTCTTTATCATTGTGTCTCTTTCTGTATCCCTTGACCTCGGCTATTCCTGACTATTCTTTGGTACGTTAGTCCAGCCATTCTAAAGTCCGGTATATGTTACCTATCAGTCCTCTGTGTTATACAATTCTACGTGCTGGATCATACTGTAATCCTGACAAATGATACAATCAGCCTTTTCAAAATTTATCTGGAAGGGGAAAATTCCCATAATAAATTTAAACCTGATATTAAAGAAGAAAAAAGATGGAAGACTAGCAGCCCCAAATATAATAGAATATCACAATGCTTGTATGCTAGCACACGCCATTACCATCCAGAGTAGAGATCAAAAAGATCAAGCTTGGTACCAAATAGAATCCGCGTTGGTAGAAGTAGATAGTTTTTCTGAATTCTTTTGGACAACAAAAAAGGAGAAAAATAAAAACAGATTGGTGTTCCCAGAAAACTCAATCATCATCAACAGTATTTTGAATTTGTGGAATAAAATTAAAAAGAACCACAAGATAGAATAAAGACTGTTTCCCTTTTTACCACTGGAGGTGATTCCGGGGAACATTGAAGATATTAATATTAGTAAATGGCTACAGAAGGGAATTCAGACTATTCAAGACTGTATAGACATAAAATAAATTAATACATACAATAGATGGTAAATCACACTTCCAGATATGTCTGTAAAAAATATATATAACACACACAATAGTGTAATACAGTTACTATGACTAAATAGTGCAGAGTTTTCAAATGAGGTACTCACAAGCGTGGAGCCAATAATATGTGGCTCTCACTGTTGTCGCCTTGGGACGTTTTTAGAAGGATGTCCCTCTCCTGGCTGAATCACCGGTCTCACTTGATTTTCCGAAGATTCCAAAATGGATGAGTGTTCCCAGTGTTTCCCAGAGGAATAAAGCCTTTCAATGGGAAGTGTTTAGTGTGGCATGCATAGCCAACAAATTTATTTATGAAAATATTGGTAAAAATACAATGTGAAATAGTAAAAACTTAAATAAAAAATACAACATATAAAATACTATATAAAAGGCTAATAGCTATAGCTGCTATATTGGCTCCACTCTTGTGAGTACCTCATTTGAAAACTCTGCACTATTTAGTCATATTATATATATTTTTTACAGACATATCTAGAAGTGTGATTTACCATCTATTGTATGTATTAATTTATGCTATATTGAGTGGTGTGAGGGGTTTCCCACTCAGGTGGTTTGTAGCACTTTCGCTACCACACTTATTCCCATTGTCTATATTGTGTACACTTCTAATTTTCACTGTATAAAATAAATTAAGCCTTTTAATCAGTAACAATCGGTTTGGAATTGATAGTAAGGAGATCTTTACATATTTGAGAATTAAGTTCTTTCTGGGGAGGTATTTGGAAGTTAAGGATAATAAAATTACTAATATGTTAAGAAATATTCTGGAAAATTATAGAGCGAAAGGACTTATAACTAGATGCTATGATTTGCTAAAAGAATCTCAGACGAAACACGAGTGGAAATCTAAGACTAAGTGGGAAAAAGATCTTCATATGTCAATTACAGATTTAGATATGGTAAGGGCTATAGTCAATGTGAATAAAACTGTGCACTGCCTGAACATCGCAAATAACTTTTATAAGCTAGTAAATAGATGGTAAAAAAAAATTGTCTAAAATGTATAAAGATCAGCAAAATAAATGCTGGAGATGTGAAACGGGAAAGGAGATTTTCTCCACATATGGTGGCAGTGTAAACGTTAAGAAAGGTATGGAAGAGCATTCATGATCAGATATTTGCAATATGTCAGGTAAACATACCTTTTACACAACAGAGTCTATTACTGCATCAGGGATAGCCTAGTATGCCCATTGCAAAAAGCATGTTAACAATACATATTCTGATGGCAGCAAAGATAGTATTTTCAAGGTACTGGAAAGGTAGAAAGAAAGCGTTCTATCAATGCAAAATGGAAATAGGAATAATTCAAAGGAATTCAGTAGGATTAATGAATATTAATAGATGGACAAAAATTGTGGAAAAGTTTCCAGTCAGTAATTAACAGGTAGTTAAATATATTATATATTCCCTCAGAGGTATGAATGAGCCCCAAGGAGTTCAAGTAGTAACGTAATGTACTAAGGGAAATTAAGGGTCATGATATAATTATGCACAGTGACTGATAAAATAAAAGATACTCACATGGGCTAGTGAGTGATTGTGTGATTATGTTTTTGTATGTATTTTATTATGCAACTTAAGTAAATGTATTTATTGATTTAATCCTAGTAATGACTTACAGTAACTGTATATGTTTACATGTATAGCAAGTTATAATATAAATATATATTAAAAAAACAAAACTTAGTGGTGTACTAGCAAAGCCATTAACGGATTTATTTAACCAATCATTGTTAACAGGAGTAGTCCCAGAAGATTGGAAGTTAGCGAATGTTGTGCCCATTTACAAGAAAGGTAATAGGAAGGAGTCGGACAACTATAGGCCAGTATAGTTCAGTAGTGGGAAAATTAATGGAAGCTATGTTAAAGGATAGGATTGTTGAACATCTAAATCACATGGATTTCAATGTCAGAGACAACACGGGTTTACTTCAGGGAGATCATGCCAAACTAATCTTATTGATTTTTTTGATTGGGTAACTAAAATAAAAGATGAGGGTGGTGCAGTAGACATTGCTTACCTAGATTTCAGTAAGGCTTTTGACACTGTTCCACATAGAAGACTCATCAATAAACTTCAATCTTTAAGTATGGATTCCAATATTGTTGAATGGGTTAGGCAGTGGGTAAATGACAGGAAACAGAGGGTTGTTTTC
>OW240914.1:25230130-25248479 GCA_933207985.1 Pelobates cultripes
GAAAGAAACTAACAGGGAGGGGGGGAAAGAAACTAACAGGGGGGGGAGAAACTAACAGGGTGGGGGGGAAGAAACTATCAGGGAGGTGGGGGGAAGAAACTAAGGGGGGAACTAACAGGGAGGGAGGAGACATTGACAGGGAGGGGAATTGACGGGGAGAGAGAAATTGACAGGGGAGGGAGGGGGAATGAGAGTAACAAGGGAGGGGGGGGAGAAGAGAGTGACAAGGGAGGGGGGAGAGATTGACATCCATCACACACACACACACAATCACACACAATGCACCCCTTACACACAAAGACAATGAACCCCTTGCACACAGAAAAACACACAATGCATTACACACACAATGCATTACACACACACACACACGCAATGCAACCCTTACACACAATGCATCCCTTACACACACAGAAACACACAATGCATTCCTTACACACACTCAATGCACCCCTTAAACACACTCAAAGCACCCCTTACAGACTCACACACTTCATCCCTTACATCCCTTACACATACAAACACAGATTCACACAATGCATTCCTTACACACAAATCAGGACATCCCCTACACACTCTACCCCCTGTGAACAAACTCATTGGTGGAACATGAAGGTGGACCCTGGGACCCAGACCTTGAGCTATGTAAAGGGCCCCCAAAAAATGGAGCTGCTTCTCGTTCTCCCAGAACATTGATTTTTGTGACCACAGTTACAAACAGCCTCCAGAGATCCTGTTATACACCAGACCAGTGGAGCCAGACTACAGCTAGAGCCCATCATCATCCTCATCTGCTTGTAAGTAGGTAATCTAGTATATTATTCGTGGCACTAATCTCTAATTTACCTCACATTAAAGAAACACTATAGTCCCCAGAACCACAGCAGCTTAATGTAGTGGTCCTGGTGTCTATAGCCTGTCCCTGCAGGCCTTTTAATGTAAACACAGCACTGCAGCACTGCAGCACTAGCGTTAGTTAACATGGCAGGTCATATGGGTGGGGCATTGTGATGTCACGGGGGGGGGGGCGGCAAACTTTACTTTTGCCTAGGGCGGCAAAAATCCTTGCACCGGCCCTGACCGTAGCACAACTTATCCTCCTCATAGATACACTGTTCCCAGGTCCTATATTGCAGTGGAAGTGGCGCTGAAGTGTAACCTAGAGAGAAGCAAGCCCTGCATGAATTGGCTATGATGCGTGGCTAAAAAGCACGATCTATGCTGACCCTAGATAAGACAGGTTACAGCAAAGGGTAGCCTCTGCAGTGAGCCACTCTCAGGGTAATGAGCTACTGGTAACTGCAACTGTGGGGGCCCAGCCTGTACCTATGACCGATAAGGAGCACACACAGATCTCCTACACATATCGATTGCAGTATGCGTGGTGCAGAGGTATAGGTGCGAGCGACGGAGCCCTGTATCTGAGCTGTATATTCAAAATGGCCCTTGACCTAGTAACCCAATGTCCCCCTAGAACCTCGAGGCTGCTAGACGGCTACTAAACTCAAAGGATTATATAAGCCTGTCCTGAAGCCTGATGCGCGTTTCGGAGCTTCTATAGCGCCTTCGTCTGAGGCATAGTGAATTGCTGCCCAACCTGGAGACAGATTTAAAGGATTTTTCAACCAATCCAGAGTGGGGGCATGTGGACCTGGTTCCCGTCAAATTCCAGATGTGGGAGACGTGTCGTGCATTAATTGGCAGAGAGGGGTTGAACGGAACCTTATGTGTTAACCCCCTCTCTGCCGCAGGGGCCGGTCAAGGGGTACTCGTACCATCATATACTCGGTTTGTGTCATCCCAATTACAAAATGGTAACTCCCACCTTCAAGTGTGAGACGTTACTGTAGATGACAGAACCTTCACCAATATTTTACTATTATGATTGTGGTCCCTTCAATCACCGATATCATGATTCAACCATAGCATTGCTCCTGCTTCTTGGCAGGGAAAGTGGTTATTAAGCAGAGTGGCCCAATATTTCACCAAATATCGATGTACCCATGCCGACAGTTAGAGAGCCCCCGAACAGGGGGGAAGCCGGGGTAATTTGGTAAACGGTCAAATAGAGGCATGATAGCCTAGATTCAGATTACAGTGCTTGGAAACCTTCCAACCAGCGTCTTGTCCCTAAATATGTGTCAGATAAAGTTCCTATATCTGACACACTAACCCGTGGTTATAATTGTTGGGTAATCTAAGGTTTTATATGTATGGAATATAGAATGAATAATATATAATGATATTCACACACACAGAGAGCCTTCAGGGACACTGTAGTTCTTTGTTTTAAGCGGTGATATAAACACTTATGAACGGCAGATGGCCAATAAACAGACTTTGCTTAAAATATATATAAATTTAATAATACACACTATAAAATGCAAAGCAACAAAACAATACAATTATAAGCAATTTGCTATATTACATATGAATTTATGTCAACAAGTCAATTAGTTTACAAGCCTAAGAGTCAACATTACACTTTGTCTCATCTATAATCTTATCAACAAAGGACAATAAAATCTATTACAAACTTCACAGCAATACCAGTATACAGAATTAATCATATGACACCCCTTGCATTAATGATACAATTGTTATTATATTAATTAGTTAAACATCAACCAACCCTGCCAAGTATATACCATCAGTTTAACTTCAGTACGTTTATATAAGGTTACTGATAGCCTTAGTATATATATATATTGAACTGATCTACTTCTAAAGAAGGAATCAAGAATGTTCTGACTTAGGAAGTTATAGCTGACTCAGGCTGCAGATCGAATGAGATATAACTGTTCTGTCAATAGGGATCAGTTCACAATATAGACACATAGGGCATTCGATATTCCAGTTTATTTAATATAAAGTAAAGAGAAACCTTTATACATTACCAAGAGTCTAGGATGAATAAATTCAATTTGGGATTCTTCTCTCTGGGTGCTCTGGTCTGTAATTCAGTATATTGCCCTTAGTCAGTCAATCTCCTCCTTTCTTAGCCCTCTGTTTTCTCCTTTGATCTTTTTTAAGATAATCTGAAGATATTCATCCCTCTCTCATATTTTTCTCCCTATTTAACCATTATTTCCCCCTTATCAGTTCCTGCCCCTTGTTTGTAAATGGGCGGTACCTGGGACTTAAATCTGGCTTTTGATTGGTTATGGGCGTATCTTAATATTTAATTATTAATGTGGCCCTTAGGACTTTCATCAATAGATGGCACTATTTCCCTGGGTGTGAGGACCTGAATTAGATCATTGATGACCTGGTTAAATAAATGAATTGACCTTTAATTCACCTATACTGGGTATTTCAAATAACGTTAAATATCGTTCTTTGGTTATGTATATTCTTTAATAGAAACAGGGTTGGTTATATTAATCATCATGCAATATGTCTATATCCTGTATCAATCTAACCTGTATGATTAACTGATTGATACATTCATCTTTACAAAGAAAAATAGAATCTAATTATATTAGTATATATATATATATAACCTTTTACCCCTAAATCAGTCAAGGATGCAGTTATAGACATTACTGTAGCAATCACACATTTAGTTTACATTTGTATATCATTCATGATTCCAATAGATTCATTTAAGTTCTAATATCCTGAAAATATGGAAGCGACCTCAGACTTTGGGTTCGTATGGTTGACAAACACTCTGGATTGCCTGTGATGTTTATGTACAAACAATTGCATAGTTTGTATACCTCTTTGAAGCTCTGTGAGTTTAAGTATCTCGGATTGTAAAGTCCCATTATTTAATAAACCATTGTTCTTGTTACCCTTGTACACAGATAGCTCACAAATTAAACTATAGATAAGTATTCCTCCTTTTTACTTCTTAAGGTTACAAAATACAAAGTTCCTTTGACCTGTGTTGAAACAGCATTACGTAATGTCCAGGCCAGTCTACCAGCATCAATATTGTTTTCTTTTAATATTAAAATTTATGGGGCACCAAATAGCACAACATAACCCACGCTTGGGCACGGGGTGGGTGATTTAGGCACTGATTAAGGGATCACTATAGATTGTCATGATGCCTCCCTTATCATGACACAATTTAAATGGCAATGGCTGGTTGTGGGTGATACCTTCCCGTAGGGGAAAGCATATTGTACTGATGTCTGTATTTAACCTCTTGAAGCCCTCATACTCCCTATATCGATGGGATAAAGCATTAGTCTCCAGGGTGGAAAGACAGCAGCGACTTAAGATGAATCAAGCTATATATACAACAAAACAAAATTATGGAATGAACAAAAGAGTGAAAGAAAGAAAGTAAATACACTATTATGTACACATAGATGTACGGTCTTGAAAAATTAAAAATAAAATGAGATGAAGCACTCCTATCAAACCTCATTTATCTATGAAGGGAGTAAAGGTTAACCCTTCATTAAGTCCGTTGGGGCCAGAGTATTGAATTTATATATCCAGAAGCACTCTCTTCGGAGGAGCGTTTGGTCCAGATCACCACCACTCTGGCCCAGATGCACCCTCTCAATCCCTGCGAACCTCATACCACTTGATGAACCGTGGTGGTGTTGGCTGAGTGTCTTTAAAGTTCATGGCGGAGTCTACGTGCTCCAGTACTCTCCTTTTTAGGGGCGAATGGTCTTCCCCACATACTTGAGGCCACATGTAATACCACCCCTTTGGTATTACAATTGAAAAATTGTCTAGGTCTGCACACCTCTTTCCCGGATGAATTGGTAAGTATTTTTGATTCTTTTGCCATGTGTCAACAGATAACACAATGACCACACTTGTAAGTGCCTTGTACTGTTAAGCAGTTTGTACTTTCCCTTTTGGTTATGAAATGACTCGGTACCAGTAACTCTTTAAGATTTTTTCCCCTGCATGCTGTCAGATATACCCGTGGTGTCACAACACCCCCTAATTGGTGGTCCTGTGAGAGGAGGGGCCAAAATCTGCGTGCACTTCATATCTGAGAGTTAAATAGAACCGTCAAATACTGCTGTGACATTGCAGTTTGAATAAGTTACATTGTTTTGGTGCTAAAAAGTATATTTGGGGCGTGCACTTTATAACTGAGAGTCAAATAGAACCGTCAAATACTGTGGTTACATCGAAGTTTGACCAATTCACATTTTTTGGGTGCTAAAAAGTAAATTTGGGGCGTGCACTCATATTTGAGATTTAAATAGAAACGTTAAATACTGTGGTTACATCGCACCTTGAAAAATTCAGATTTCTTTGGTGCTAAAAAGTAAATTTGGGGCGTGCACTTCATATTTGAGATTCAAATAGAACCATCAAATACTGTGGTTACATCGCAGTTTGACCAAATTTAAATTTTAGCACAAAAAAATTTGAATTCGTAAAACTGCAATGTCACAGCAGTATTTGACAGTTCTATTTAACTCTCAGATATGAACTGCATGCCCCAAGTTTAATTTTTAGCACAAAAAAAATTTGAATTGGTCAAACTTGGATGTAACCACAGTATTTGATGGTTCTATTTGACTCTCAGATATGAAGTGCACGCCCCAAATTTACTTTTTAGCACCAAAAAATGTGAATTGGTCAAACTGCGATGTAACCACGGTATTTGATGGTTCTGTTTAAATCTCAGATATGAAGTGCATGCCCCAAATTGAATTTTTAGCACAAAAAAATTGAATTAGTCAAACTGCGATGTAACCACAGTATATGACCGTTCTATTTGACTCTCAGATACACTTCATATCTGAGTCAAATAGAACCATCAAATACTGCTGTGACATTGCAGTTTGACTAATTCACATATTTTTGGTCCTGAAAAGTAAATTTGGGGAGTGCACTTCATATCGGAGAGTCAAATAGAACCGGCAGAAACAGTGGCTACATCACACTTTGAAAAACTCAAATGTCTTTGGTGCTAAAAAGTAAATTTGGGGCGTGCACTTCATATCTGAGAGTCAAATAGAACCGTCAGAAACGTGGGGTTACATCACACTTTGAAAAATTCACATTTCTTTGATGCTAAAAAGCAAATTTGGGGCGTGCACTTCATATCTGAGAGTCAAATAGAACCATCAAATACTGCTGTGACATAGCAGTTTGACTAATGAAAATTTTTTTTGGTGCTAAAAATTAAATTTGGGTAGTGCACTTCATATATGAAAATCAAATCGAACCGTCAAATACTGCTGTGACATAGCAGTTTGACTAATGTACATTTTTTTTTGGTGCTAAAAATAAAATTTGGGGCATGCACGTCATATCTGAGAGTCAAATAGAACCGTCAAATACTATGGTTACATCGAAGTTTGACCAATTCAATTTTTTTGTGTGCTAAAAATTAAATTTGGGGCGTGCACTTCATATTTGAGAGTCAAATAGAACCGTCAAATACTGCTGTGACATAGCACTTTGATTAATTCACATTTTTTTTGGTGCTAAAAAGTAAATTTGTGGCGTGCGTTTCATATCTGAGAGTCAAATAGAACCTTCAAATACTGCTGTGACATTGCAGTTTTACCAATTCACATTTTTTTGTGCTAAAATGTAAATTTGGTCAAACTGCGATGTAACCTCAGTATTTGATGGTTCTATTTGACTCTCAGATATGAAGTGCATGCCCCAAATTGAAATTTTAGCACCAAAAAAAATTGAATTGGTCAAACTGCGATGTAACCACAATATTTGACGGTTCGATTTGACTCTCAGATATGAAGTGCAAGCCCCAAATTTACTTTTTAGCACCAAAAAAATGTGAATTGGTTAAACTGCGATCTAACCACAGTATTTGACGGTTCTATTTGACTCTCAGATATGAAGTGCACGCCCCAAATTTACTTTTTAGCACCAAAAAAATGGGAATTAGTAAAACTGCAATGTCACAGCAGTATTTGACGGTTCTATTTGACTCTCAGATATAAAGTGCACGCCCCAAATTTACTTTTTAGCACCAAAGAAATGTGAATTAGTCAAACTGCAATGTCACAGCAGTATTTGATGGTTCTATTTGACTCGCAGATATGAAGTGCAAGCCCCAAATTTACTTTTTAGCACCAAAGAAATGTGAATTGGTTAAACTGCGATATAACCACAGTATTTGATGGTTCTATTTGACTCTCAGATATGAAGTGCACGCCCAAATTTACTTTTTAGCACCAAAGAAATGTAAATTAGTCAAATTGCAATGTCACAGCAGTATTTGACAGTTCTATTTGACTCTCAGATATGAAGTGCAAGCCCCAAATTTACTTTTTAGCACCGAAAAAATGTGAACTGGTTAAACTGCAATCTAACCAAAGTATTTGACGGTTCTATTTGACTTTCAGATATGAAGTACATGCCCCAAATTTAATTTTTAGCACCAAACAAATGTGAATTAGTCAAACTTCTATGTCACAGCAGTATTTGACGGTTCTATTTGACTCTCAGATATGAAGTGCACATCCCAAATTTACTTTTTAGCACCAAAAAATGTGAATTGGTTAAACTTCGATGTACCCACTGTTTTTAACGGTTCTATTTGACTCTCAGATATGAAGTACATGCCCAAATTTAATTTTTAGCACCAAAAAAATGTGAATTAGTCCAACTTCTATGTCACAGCAGTATTTGACGGTTCAATTTGACTCTCAGATATGAAGTGCATGCCCCAAATTTTTATTTTAGCACCAAAAAAATGTGAATTGGTCAAACTGCGATGTAACCAGAGTATTTGACGTTTCTATTTGAATCTCAGATATGAAGTGCACTCCCCAAATATACTTTTTTGCACCTAAAAAATGTGAATTAGTCAAACTGCAATGTCACAGCAGTATTTAATGGTTCTATTTGAATCTCAGATGTGAAGTGCACTCCCCAAATATAAATTTTAGCACCTAAAACAATGTGAATTAGTCAAACTGCTATGTCACAGCAGTATTTGATGGTTCTATGTACCCACTGTTTTTAACGGTTCTATTTGACTCTCAGATATGAAGGGCACACCCCAAATTTACTTTTTAGCACCAAAGAAATGTGAATTTTTAAAAGTGCGATGTAACCACAGTATTTGACGGGTCTATATGACTCTCATATATGTAGTGCACACCCCGAATTTACTTTTTAGCACCAAAAAAAATTGAATTAGTCAAACTGTAATGTAACCACAGTATTTGACGGTTCTATTTGACTGTCAGATATGAAGTGCACGCCTCAAATATACATTTTAGCACCATAAAATTGTGAATTGGTCAAACTGTTATGTAACCACAGTATTTGACGGTTCTATTTGGCTCTCAGATATGAAGTGCACGCCCCAAATTTACTATTTAGCAACAAAGAAATGTGAATTTTTCAAAGTGCGATGTAACCACAGTATTTGACGGTTCTATTTGACTCTCAGATATGAAGTGCACGCCCCAATCTTACTTTTTAGAACCATAAAAACGTGAATTGGTCAAACTGCGATGTAACCACAGTATTTGACGGTTCTATTTGACTCTCAGATATTAAGAGCACTCCCCAAATTTACTTTTTAACACCATAAAAATGTGAATTGGTCAAACTGCGATGTGACCACAGTATTTGACGGTTCTTTTTGACTTTCAGAATTATTGAAACTGCAATGTCACAGCAGTATTTAAAAATGCCTAGATGATGCCCACTGAGCTACCAGAAGAGTATTAAAGTAATGTGCCTGGCACACATGCAGTTGCAAGTGCTTTGCTTTTTCAAAAATGGCCGCTGACTCCCACCAAACAAACAGACTGCTTATTTTGGTGATGGGAAAAAGGCCTTGCTTTCACACGCAAAAAAGAAGGTTTAATCAAACATTTTAGGTGATCAAAGAAACTGAGAATGACCCTGTGAAGAAAATAAGATAAACACATATAGTATCTCCTTTTTAAACTGCCAGAGAAGCAAACTCAAATTTTAGTTCGATGAATTTTCAGTCAACATACAATGGTTGTTCTGGTGTAATTTATGTGCCATAACGCAAAAGACGTGATGTAGATTCTGTGCAATAATGATGAGGGACATTTTAGTTTACCAAGTCTAGAGCTAAAATAGACACTGTTCAGATTCGAACTCAAGATCTCCTGTTTACTAGACAGGCGCTGTAACCAACTAAGCCACAGCGCCACAACATACTGGCTCATGCCTTGTTTTACGTTTTCCAAATGGTGGCAGATTGGACCTTTCTCTATCCAAGAGATACATCATTGGAGGATTAATTGACATCAATCCCTCCTTATAGCAAATAAATCTCAGTTGTCAACAAACATTCAAATATTGCCCGCAGCTTTGAAGGTAATAAACTACATTTCCACACTGGCTGCGGCAGTATCAGTTTTGAAGATTAACTTTGTCCCAGTGGCACAAGATTGGAACTTGAATAATTGATTAATGATAGAGGATAACTATAGCTCTAAAAGATCCCCCTCCTTTCATACTCCACTCTATTCTCCTTTCCTCACTCAATTCCCTCAGTCATAGAACACAGGAGATCATTTTACCAAAGTGAAGTTACTTTTCTGACCACTATCCATGTCCAGCATGGGTATACAAAGAATGCTGAATGCTGCCTCTGCAGGACACATTGTACTATAGAAAACCACCTTCTCCGCCTTGATTTGTGCAGCTAATTCACCAGACTCTGCGTTCTGTGTTTGGGTCTGGGTTTTGGTTACTTTTATGGATGGCCATTGCCTTTCTTCCCCATGCCTCCGTCTTGTCCACAGCTGCCATCACAGGTCCCAGGATATTGAGAGAGAATATTCAGGACTTTCAAATTATGGATTGAGAATGTGCAAGGAAATATTTAGAAAGGTTTTAAAAGAGAACTGTTTCTTAATAGCCAAAAAGAATTCAGATTTGCAGCTGAATAATTCTTGGAATCTATGCTGGATATTAAAAAGATGGTTGCCAAAGGGTTGGCTTTCTCACTTGCTTCACGTAGAGCCTTATAGTTGTAATCCAGGGGCACAGATTATGCTTCCAAAGCACGTCTCTGTACTATATGTCTCATGGGAGAAGTCTTCTTTGGAAAACCCTTTGAGAAAGTTGATGGGAAAAAGGCCTTGCTTTCACACGCAAAAAAAAAGGTTTAATCAAACATTCTAGGTGTTCAAAGAAACTGAGAATGACCCTGTAAAGAAAATAAGATAAACACATATAGTATCTCCTTTTTAAACTGCCAGAGAAGCAAACTCAAATTTTAGGTTGATGAATTTTCAGTCAACATACAGTGGTTGTTCTTGTGTGATTTATGTGCCTAACGCAAAAGACGTGATGTAGATTCTGTGCAATAATGATGAGGGACATAATATAGTTTACCAAGTCTAGAGCTAAAATAGGCATTGTTGAGATTCGAACTCAAGATCTCCTGTTTACTAGACAAGCGCTTTAACCAACTAAGCCACAGCGCCACAACATACTAGCTTATGCCTTGTTTTACGTTTTCCAAATGGTGGCAGATTGGACCTTTCTCTATCCAAGAGATACATCATTGGAGGATTAATTGACATCAATCCATCCTTATAGCAAATAAATCTCAGTTGTCAACAAACATTCAAATATTGCCCGCAGCTTTGAAGGTAATAAACTACATTTCCACACTGGCCGCGGCAGTATCAGTTTTGAAGATTAACTTTGTCCCAGTGGCACAAGATTGGAACTTGAATGATTGATTAATGATAGAGGATAACTATAGCTCTAAAAGATCCCCCTCCTTTCATACTCCACTCTATTCTCCTTTCCTCACTCAATTCCCTCAGTCATAGAACACAGGAGATCATTTTACCAAAGTGAACTTCCTTTTCTGACCACTATCCATGTCTAGCATGGGTATACAAAGAATGCTGAATGCTGCCTCTGCAGGACACATTGTACTATAGAAAACCACTTTCTCCGCCTTGATTTGTGCAGCTAATTCACCAGACTCTGCGTTCTGTGTTTGGGTCTGGGTTTTGGTTACTTTTATGGATGGCCATTGCCTTTCTTCCCCATGCCTCCGTCTTGTCCACAGCTGCCATCACAGGTCCCAGGATATTGAGAGAGAATATTCAGGACTTTCAAATTATGGATTGAGAATGTGCAAGGAAATATTTAGAAAGGTTTTAAAAGAGAACTGTTTCTTAATAGCCAAAAAGAATTCAGATTTGCAGCTGAATAATTCTTGGAATCTATGCTGGATATTAAAAAGATGGTTGCCAAAGGGTTGGCTTTCTCACTTGCTTCACGTAGAGCCTTATAGTTGTAATCCAGGGGCACAGATTATGCTTCCAAAGCACGTCTCTGTACTATATGTCTCATGGGAGAAGTCTTCTTTGGAAAACCCTTTGAGAAAGTTGATGGGAAAAAGACCTTGCTTTCACACGCAAAAAAGAAGGTTTAATTAAACATTCTAGGTGTTCAAAGAAACTGAGAATGACCCTGTAAAGAAAATAAGATAAACACATATAGTATCTCCTTTTTAAACTGCCAGAGAAGCAAACTCAAATTTTAGGTTGATGAATTTTCAGTCAACATACAGTGGTTGTTCTTGTGTGATTTATGTGCCATAACGCAAAAGACGTGATGTATATTCTGTGCAATAATGATGAGGGACATAATATAGTTTACCAAGTCCAGAGCTAAAATAGGCACTGTTGAGATTCGAACTCAAGATCTCCTGTTTACTAGACAGGCGTTTTAACGAACTAAGCCACAGCGCCACAACATACTGTCTCATGCCTTGTTTTACGTTTTCCAAATGGTGGCAGATTGGACCTTTCTCTATCCAAGAGATACATCATTGGAGGATTAATTGACATCAATCCATCCTTATAGCAAATAAATCTCAGTTGTCAACAAACATTCAAATATTGCCCGCAGCTTTGAAGGTAATAAACTACATTTCCACACTGGCCGCGGCAGTATCAGTTTTGAAGATTAACTTTGTCCCAGTGGCACAAGATTGGAACTTGAATAATTGATTAATGATAGAGGATAACTATAGCTCTAAAAGATCCCCCTCCTTTCATACTCCACTCTGTTCTCCTTTCCTCACTCAATTCCCTCAGTCATAGAACACAGGAGATCATTTTACCAAAGTGAACTTCCTTTTCTGACCACTATCCATGTCTAGCATGGGTATACAAAGAATGCTGAATGCTGCCTCTGCAGGACACATTGTACTATAGAAAACCACTTTCTCCGCCTTGATTTGTGCAGCTAATTCACCAGACTCTGCGTTCTGTGTTTGGGTCTGGGTTTTGGTTACTTTTATGGATGGCCATTGCCTTTCTTCCCCATGCCTCCGTCTTGTCCACAGCTGCCATCACAGGTCCCAGGATATTGAGAGAGAATATTCAGGACTTTCAAATTATGGATTGAGAATGTGCAAGGAAATATTTAGAAAGGTTTTAAAAGAGAACTGTTTCTTAATAGCCAAAAAGAATTCAGATTTGCAGCTGAATAATTCTTGGAATCTATGCTGGATATTAAAAAGATGGTTGCCAAAGGGTTGGCTTTCTCACTTGCTTCACGTAGAGCCTTATAGTTGTAATCCAGGGTCACAGATTATGCTTCCAAAGCACGTCTCTGTACTATATGTCTCATGGGAGAAGTCTTCTTTGGAAAACCCTTTGAGAAAGTTGATGGGAAAAAGGCCTTGCTTTCACACGCAAAAAAAAAGGTTTAATCAAACATTCTAGGTGTTCAAAGAAACTGAGAATGACCCTGTAAAGAAAATAAGATAAACACATATAGTATCTCCTTTTTAAACTGCCAGAGAAGCAAACTCAAATTTTAGGTTGATGAATTTTCAGTCAACATACAGTGGTTGTTCTTGTGTGATTTATGTGCCTAACGCAAAAGACGTGATGTAGATTCTGTGCAATAATGATGAGGGACATAATATAGTTTACCAAGTCTAGAGCTAAAATAGGCATTGTTGAGATTCGAACTCAAGATCTTCTGTTTACTAGACAAGCGCTTTAACCAACTAAGCCACAGCGCCACAACATACTAGCTTATGCCTTGTTTTACGTTTTCCAAATGGTGGCAGATTGGACCTTTCTCTATCCAAGAGATACATCATTGGAGGATTAATTGACATCAATCCATCCTTATAGCAAATAAATCTCAGTTGTCAACAAACATTCAAATATTGCCCGCAGCTTTGAAGGTAATAAACTACATTTCCACACTGGCCGCGGCAGTATCAGTTTTGAAGATTAACTTTGTCCCAGTGGCACAAGATTGGAACTTGAATGATTGATTAATGATAGAGGATAACTATAGCTCTAAAAGATCCCCCTCCTTTCATACTCCACTCTATTCTCCTTTCCTCACTCAATTCCCTCAGTCATAGAACACAGGAGATCATTTTACCAAAGTGAACTTCCTTTTCTGACCACTATCCATGTCTAGCATGGGTATACAAAGAATGCTGAATGCTGCCTCTGCAGGACACATTGTACTATAGAAAACCACTTTCTCCGCCTTGATTTGTGCAGCTAATTCACCAGACTCTGCGTTCTGTGTTTGGGTCTGGGTTTTGGTTACTTTTATGGATGGCCATTGCCTTTCTTCCCCATGCCTCCGTCTTGTCCACAGCTGCCATCACAGGTCCCAGGATATTGAGAGAGAATATTCAGGACTTTCAAATTATGGATTGAGAATGTGCAAGGAAATATTTAGAAAGGTTTTAAAAAAAGAACTGTTTCTTAATAGCCAAAAAGAATTCAGATTTGCAGCTGAATAATTCTTGGAATCTATGCTGGATATTAAAAGATGGTTGCCAAAGGGTTGGCTTTCTCACTTGCTTCACGTAGAGCCTTATAGTTGTAATCCAGGGGCACAGATTATGCTTCCAAAGCACGTCTCTGTACTATATGTCTCATGGGAGAAGTCTTCTTTGGAAAACCCTTTGAGAAAGTTGATGGGAAAAAGGCCTTGCTTTCACACGCAAAAAAGAAGGTTTAATCAAACATTCTAGGTTATCAAAGAAACTGAGAATGACCCTGTGAAGAAAATAAGATAAACACATATAGTATCTCCTTTTTAAGCTGCCAGAGAAGCCAACTCAAATTTTAGGTTGATGAATTTTCAGTCAACATACAGTGGTTGTTCTTGTGTGATTTATGTGCCATAACGCAAAAGACGTGATGTAGATTCTGTGCAATAATGATGAGGGACATAAGATAGTTTTCCAAGTCTAGAGCTAAAATAGGCACTGTTGAGATTCGAACTCAAGATCTCCTGTTTACTAGACAGGCGCTTTAACCAACTAAGCCACAGCGCCGCAACGTACTAGCTCATGCCTTGTTTTACGTTTTCCAAATGGTGGCAGATTGGACCTTTCTCTATCCAAGAGATACATCATTGGAGGATTAATTGACATCAATCCATCCTTATAGCTAATAAATCTCAGTTGTCAACAAACATTCAAATATTGCCCGCAGCTTTGAAGGTAATAAACTACATTTCCACACTGGCCGCGGCAGTATCAGTTTTGAAGATTAACTTTGTCCCAGTGGCACAAGATTGGAACTTGAATGATTGATTAATGATAGAGGATAACTATAGCTCTAAAAGATCCCCCTCCTTTCATACTCCACTCTATTCTCCTTTCCTCACTCAATTCCCTCAGTCATAGAACACAGGAGATCATTTTACCAAAGTGAACTTCCTTTTCTGACCACTATCCATGTCTAGCATGGGTATACAAAGAATGCTGAATGCTGCCTCTGCAGGACACATTGTACTATAGAAAACCACTTTCTCCGCCTTGATTTGTGCAGCTAATTCACCAGACTCTGCGTTCTGTGTTTGGGTCTGGGTTTTGGTTACTTTTATGGATGGCCATTGCCTTTCTTCCCCATGCCTCCGTCTTGTCCACAGCTGCCATCACAGGTCCCAGGATATTGAGAGAGAATATTCAGGACTTTCAAATTATGGATTGAGAATGTGCAAGGAAATATTATAAAGGTTTTAAAAGAGAACTGTTTCTTAATAGCCAAAAAGAATTCAGATTTGCAGCTGAATAATTCTTGGAATCTATGCTGGATATTAAAAAGATGGTTGCCAAAGGGTTGGCTTTCTCACTTGCTTCACGTAGAGCCTTATAGTTGTAATCCAGGGGCACAGATTATGCTTCCAAAGCACGTCTCTGTACTATATGTCTCATGGGAGAGGTCTTCTTTGGAAAACCCTTTGAGAAAGTTGATGGGAAAAAGGCCTTGCTTTCACACGCAAAAAAGAAGGTTTAATCAAACATTCTAGGTTATCAAAGAAACTGAGAATGACCCTGTGAAGAAAATGAGATAAACACATATAGTATCTCCTTTTTAAGCTGCCAGAGAAGCAAACTCAAATTTTAGGTTGATGAATTTTCAGTCAACATACAGTGGTTGTTCTTGTGTGATTTATGTGCCATAACACAAAAGACGTGATGTAGATTCTGTGCAATAATGATGAGGGACATAAGATAGTTTTCCAAGTCTAGAGCTAAAATAGGCACTGTTGAGATTCGAACTCAAGATCTCCTGTGTACTAGACAGGCGCTTTAACCAACTAAACCACAGCACCACAACGTACTAGCTCATGCCTTGTTTTACGTTTTCCAAATGGTGGCAGATTGGACCTTTCTCTATCCAAGAGATACATCATTGGAGGATTAATTGACATCAATCCATCCTTATAGCTAATAAATCTCAGTTGTCAACAAACATTCAAATATTGCCCGCAGCTTTGAAGGTAATAAACTACATTTCCACACTGGCCGCGGCAGTATCAGTTTTGAAGATTAACTTTGTCCCAGTGGCACAAGATTGGAACTTGAATAATTGATTAATGATAGAGGATAACTATAGCTCTAAAAGATCCCCCTCCTTTCATACTCCACTCTATTCTCCTTTCCTCACTCAATTCCCTCAGTCATAGAACACAGGAGATCATTTTACCAAAGTGAAGTTCCTTTTCTGACCACTATCCATGTCTAGCATGGGTATACAAAGAATGATGAATGCTGCCTCTGAAGGACACATTGTACTATAGAAAACCACTTTCTCCGCCTTGATTTGTGCAGCTAATTCACCAGACTCTGCGTTCTGTGTTTGGGTCTGGGTTTTGGTTACTTTTATGGATGGCCATTGCCTTTCTTCCCCATGCCTCCGTCTTGTCCACAGCTGCCATCACAGGTCCCAGGATATTGAGAGAGAATATTCAGGACTTTCAAATTATGGATTGAGAATGTGCAAAGAAATATTTAGAAGGTTTTAAAAGAGAACTGTTTTCTTAATAGCCAAAAGAATTCAGATTTGCAGCCCCGAATAATTCTGGAATCTAATAACTTGGATATTAAAAGATGGATTTTACTTAAGGTTGAAACTTTCTCACTTGCTTCCGTGAGCCTTATAGTTTGTAAATCCAGGGGCACAGATTATGCTTCAAAGCTTTACGTTTACCTGTGCTACATGTCTCAATGGGAGTCTTCTTTGGAAAACCCTTTGAAAGTTGATGGGAAAAGGCCTTGCTTTCTGCGCATAGAAGGTTTAATCGAAACATTCCTGGAATTTATCAAAGAAACTGAGAATGACCCTGTGAAGAAAATAAGATAAACACATATAGTATCTCCTTTTTAAGCTGCCAGAGAAGCCAACTCAAATTTTAGGTTGATGAATTTTCAGTCAACATACAGTGGTTGTTCTTGTGTGATTTATGTGCCATAACGCAAGAGACGTGATGTAGATTCTGTGCAATAATGATGAGGGACATAAGATAGTTTTCCAAGTCTAGAGCTAAAATAGACACTGCTGAGATTCGAACTCAGGATCTCCTGTTTACTAGACAGGCGCTTTAACCAACTAAGCCACAGCGCCAAAACATACTGGCTCATGCCTTGTTTTACCTTTTCCAAACGGTGGCAGATTGGACATTTCTCTATCCAAGAGATACATCCTTATAGCAAATAAATCTCAGTTGTCAACAAACATTCAAATATTGCCCGCAGCTTTGAAGGTAATAAGCTACATTTCCACACTGGCCGTGGCAGTATCAGTTTTGAAGATTAACTTTGTCCCAGTGGCACAAGATTGGAACTTGAATGATTGATTAATGATAGAGGATAACTATAGCTCTAAAAGATCCCCCTCCTTTCATACTCCACTCTATTCTCCTTTCCTCACTCAATTCCCTCAGTCATAGAACACAGGAGATCATTTTACCAAAGTGAAGTTCCTTTTCTGACCACTATCCATATCTAGCATGGGTATACAAAGAATGCTGAATGCTGCCTCTGCAGGACACACATTGTACTATAGAAACCACCCTTCTCCTCACTTGATTTGTGCAGCCACCACCAGACTCCCCAAGTGCTTCTAAAGTTGGGTCTGTTACTTTTTATGGGATGCTACTACTGCCCTTCTTCCCATACCGCCCTTGTCCACAGCTGCCATCACAGGTCCCAGGATATTGAGAGAAAATATTCAGGACTTTCAAATTATGGATTGAGAATGTGCAAGGAAATATTTAGAAAGGTTTTAAAAGAGAACTGTTTCTTAATAGCCAAAAAAAATTCAGATTTGCAGCTGCATAATTCTTGGAATCTATGCTGGATATTAAAAAGATGCTTGCCAAAGGGATGGCTTTCTCACTTGCTTCACGTAGAGCCTTATAGTTGTAATCCAGGGGCACAGATTATGCTTCCAAAGCACGTCTCTGTACTATATGTCTCATGGGAGAAGTCTTCTTTGGAAAACCCTTTGAGAAAGTTGATGGGAAAAAGGCCTTGCATTCACACGCAAAAAAGAAGGTTTTATCAAACATTCTAGGTGATCAATGAAACTGAGAATGACCCTGTGAAGAAAATAAAATAAACACATATAGTATCTCCTTTTTGAGCTGCCAGAGAAGCAAACTCAAATTTTAGGTTGATGAATTTTCAGTCAACATACAGTGGTTGTTCTTGTTTGATTTATGTGCCATAACGCAAGAGACGTGATGTAGATTCTGTGCAATAATGATGAGGGACATAAGATAGTTTTCCAAGTCTAGAGCTAAAATAGGCACTGCTGAGATTCGAATTCAGGGTCTCCTGTTTACTAGACAGGCGCTTTAACCAACTAAGACACAGCGCCAAAACATACTGGCTCATGCCTTGTTTTACGTTTTCCAAACGGTGGCAGATTGGACATTTCTCTACCCAAGAGATACATCATTGGAGGATTAATTGACATCTATCCATCCTTATAGCAAATAAATCTCAGTTGTCAACAAACATTCAAATATTGCCCGCAGCTTTGAAGGTAATAAGCTACATTTCCACACTGGCCGTGGCAGTATCAGTTTTGAAGATTAACTTTGTCCCAGTGGCACAAGATTGGAACTTGAATGACTGATTAAT
>OW240914.1:25248579-25352735 GCA_933207985.1 Pelobates cultripes
CCTTATGTCAACCGATCCGTGTCAAAATAAGTTAAGCTTTTCACTTGGTCTCGCATTTAGGATTCCTGGTTTTTCAGACATAGAGATGAAAACTAATCTTTTTAGGAAACCTTTCAAAATGCCAAGAACTTTTGGTTGTCTTGTGTTATCCACTCTAGAGCGAGGGTGACAGAGCTTTCCATATGGTTGTCTTGTGTTATCCACTCTTGAGAAACATCAACAGAGCTTCCCATATGGTCTAGCGGTTAGGATTCCTGGTTTTCACCCAGGCGGCCCGGGTTCGACTCCCGGTATGGGAATTGTCCTTAGCTTTTCTTCTTCAGCCACCTTTTAATCTCACCCATATAAGTAGATGTCTCCGGTTTACTATTCTATCCGCACTTAATTGAAGATTGATCCTAGTCAGATTAACGAAATAAGCATCGTATTCCGATCAGAGAATTTACTACCTGTTATCTTTTATGTGCACAGAACAGGACTTTTCTAAAGAACACATCAACATTCCAGAAACAAAATGTCAACATTTGGCAGTGAAAAAAATGACTTTTGCTTGAAATGGAAATTGACGCTTCTGCCTAAAGCACAAGAAAGCGGCCCTTGAGGATTATATGCAGATAGATTAGTTTTTTACCAATCCAGGACCTTCCAATGAAGTCATGTCTTGCAAACAGGTCAAAAATTTGATTCAAGGCACCTTGCATTAACATCAAGACACAGACGCTCTAATAGTTTTACTCGCGTATACCCTTTTAAGGCATATTGCTGATATCAAAAAAGGCCACGCCACCTTTGCAAAAACTTACTTCCTCCAAGTGGTGCTTTTAGCTTCCGCAAGGTTGCCAAAACCTTTCTTTTCGGTGATAGATTTTACTCCCAAGTATCTTTTTGACACAAGGAACATGACGGCAAAGGTGCCAAAAGGTCTCCAAAAATGTCAGCATTTCATTAGATGGGAAAATCAGTCAATCAAAAGATTCTCCAGAGAAGCTAAATGATTTACCATTAAACCAGGCATGGCAAGGTTTTGCATATGGCGTATTGCTCAAGGTTCTTCTTGATTTTTCACTCAGGTGGTAGAACATCATGCTTGGTGGCTTTCTTTTCTTGACCTAAAGCAGCCCATCAATGCAGTGCAGTGATATATTTATTGAAGAAGATGTATGAAGAATCTTGCCAAGTGTGGAGTTTGTGAGCTCCCAAACATAGCTCAATGTTTAACCCCTCTCCAAAGAGGATAATGTCTTTTTGCAAGTGCCTCCTTTTTCTTGCATAATCTTCAGGCAAACTTCTCCTTATGTCAACCGATCCGTGTCAAAATAAGTTAAGCTTTTCACTTGGTCTCGCATTTAGGATTCCTGGTTTTTCAGACATAGAGGTGAAAACTAATCTTTTAGGAAACCTTTCAAAATGCCAAGAACTTTTGGTTGTCTTGTGTTATCCACTCTAGAGCGAGGGTGACAGAGCTTTCCATATGGTTGTCTTGTGTTATCCACTCTTGAGAAACAGCAACAGAGCTTCCCATATGGTCTAGCGGTTAGGATTCCTGGTTTTCACCCAGGCGGCCCGGGTTCGACTCCCGGTATGGGAATTGTCCTTAGCTTTTCTTCTTCAGCCACCTTTTAATCTCACCCATATAAGTAGATGTCTCCGGTTTACTATTCTATCCGCACTTAATTGAAGATTGATCCTAGTCAGATTAACGAAATAAGCATCGTATTCCGATCAGAGAATTTACTACCTGTTATCTTTTATGTGCACAGAACAGGACTTTTCTAAAGAACACATCAACATTCCAGAAACAAAATGTCAACATTTGGCAGTGAAAAAAATGACTTTTGCTTGAAATGGAAATTGCCGCTTCTGCCTAAAGCACAAGAAAGCGGCCCTTGAGGATTATATGCAGATAGATTTGTTTTTTACCAATCCAGGACCTTCCAATGAAGTCATGTCTTGCAAACAGGTCAAAAATTTGATTCAAGGCACCTTGCATTAACATCAAGACACAGACGCTCTAATAGTTTTACTCGCCTATACCCTTTTAAGGCATATTGCTGATATCAAAAAAGGCCACTCCACCTTTGCAAAAACTTACTTCCTCCAAGAGCACATTAGAACGGGTGCTTTTAGCTTCCGCAAGGTTGCCAAAACCTTTCTTTTCGGTGATAGATTTTACTCCCAAGTATCTTTTGGACACAAGGAACATGACGGCAAAGGTGCCAAAAGGTCTCCAAAAATGTCAGCATTTCATTAGATGGGAAAATCAGTCAATCAAAAGATTCTCCAGAGAAGTTAAATGATTTACCATTAAACCAGGCATGGCAAGGTTTTGCATATGGCGTATTGCTCAAGGTTCTTCTTGATTTTTCACTCAGGTGGTAGAACATCATGCTTGGTGGCTTTCTTTTCTTGACCTAAAGCAGCCCATCAATGCAGTGCAGTGATATATTTATTCAAGAAGATGTATGAAGAATCTTGCCAAGTGTGGAGTTTGTGAGCTCCCAAACAGCTCAATGTTTAACCCCGCTCCAAAGAGGATAATGTCTTTTTGCAAGTGCTTCCTTTTCTTGCATAATCTTCAGGCAAACTTCTCCTTATGTCAACCGATCCGAACCGATAAGTTAAGCTTTTCACTTGGTCTCGCATTTAGGATTCCTGGTTTTTCAGACATAGAGGTGAAAACTAATCTTTTTAGGAAACCTTTCAAAATGCCAAGAACTTTTGGTTGTCTTGTGTTATCCACTCTAGAGCGAGGGTGACAGAGCTTTCCATATGGTTGTCTTGTGTTATCCACTCTTGAAAAACAGCAACAGAGCTTCCCATATGGTCTAGCGGTTAGGATTCCTGGTTTTCACCCAGGCGGCCCGGGTTCGACTCCCGGTATGGGAATTGTCCTTAGCTTTTCTTCTTCAGCCACCTTTTAATCTCACCCATATAAGTAGATGTCTCCGGTTTACTATTCTATCCGCACCTAATTGAAGATTGATCCTAGTCAGATTAACGAAATAAACATCGTATTCCGATCAGAGAATTTACTACCTGTTATCTTTTATGTGCACAGAACAGGACTTTTCTAAAGAACACATCAACATTCCAGAAACAAAATGTCAACATTTGGCAGTGAAAAAAATGACTTTTGCTTGAAATGGAAATTGACGCTTCTGCCTAAAGCACAAGAAAGCGGCCCTTGAGGATTATATGCAGATAGATTTGTTTTTTACCAATCCAGGACCTTCCAATGAAGTCATGTCTTGCAAACAGGTCAAAAATTTGATTCAAGGCACCTTGCATTAACATCAAGACACAGACGCTCTAATAGTTTTACTCGCCTATACCCTTTTAAGGCATATTGCTGATATCAAAAAAGGCCACGCCACCTTTGCAAAAACTTACTTCCTCCAAGAGCACATTAGAACGGGTGCTTGCTTTTAGCTTCCATGAGTTGCCAAAACCTTTTCTTTTACGATTGATAAGATTTTACTCCCAAGTATCTTTTTGGACACAAGGAACATGACGGCTTAAAGGTGCCAAAAGGGTCTCCAAAAATGTCAGCATTTCATTAGATGGGGAAAATCAGTAGTCAATCAAAAGATTCTCCAGAAGCTAAATGATTTACCATTAAACCAGGCATGGCAAGGTTTTGCATATGGCGTATTGCTCAAGGTTCTTCTTGATTTTTCACTCAGGTGGTAGAACATCATGCTTGGTGGCTTTCTTTTCTTGACCTAAAGCAGCCCATCAATGCAGTGCAGTGATATATTTATTCAAGAAGATGTATGTAGAATCTTGCCAAGTGTGGAGTTTGTGAGCTCCCAAACATAGCTCAATGTTTAACCCCGCTCCAAAGAGGATAATGTCTTTTTGCAAGTGCCTCCTTTTTCTTGCATAATCTTCAGGCAAACTTCTCCTTATGTCAACCGATCCGTGTCAAAATAAGTTAAAGGACCACTCTAGGCACCCAGACCACTTCAGCTTAATGAAGTGGTCTGGGTGCCAGGTCCAGGTAAGGGTTAACCCATTTTTTCATAATTATAGCAGTTTCAGAGATACTGCTATAATTATGAATGGGTTAAGCCTTCCCCCTAATCCTCTAGTGGCTGTCTCATTGACAGCCACTAGAGGCGCTTGCGTGCTTCTCACCGTGATCTAGAGTAATGGTCTAGCGGTTAGGATTCCTGGTTTTCACCCAGGCGGCCTGGGTTCGACTCCCGGTATGGGAATTGTCCTTAGCTTTTCTTCTTTAGCCACCTTTTAATCTCACCCATATAAGTAGATGTCTCCGGTTTACTATTCTATCCGCACCTAATCGAAGATTGATCCTAGTCAGATTAACGAAATAAACATCGTATTCCGATACCTCCTGGATCAGAGAATTTACTACCCGTTATCTTTTATGTGCACAGAACAGGACTTTTCTAAAGAACACATCAACATTCCAGAAACAAAATGTCAACATTTGGCAGTGAAAAAAATGACTTTTCCTTGAAATGGAAATTGATGCTTCTGCCTAAAGCACAAGAAAGCGGCCCTTGAGGATTATATGCAGATAGATTTGTTTTTTACCAATCCAGGACCTTCCAATGAAGTCATGTCTTGCAAACAGGTCAAAAATTTGATTCAAGGCACCTTGCATTAACATCAAGACTGGGCGACTCCTGTAGTTTACTTTCGCCTATACCTTTTGGGCATATTGCTGATATCAAAAGGCCCGCGCCACCTTTGCAAAACTTTTACGCTATAAGGCATTAGAGCGGGTGCTTTTAGCTTCCGCAAGGTTGCCAAAACCTTTCTTTTGATTGATAGATTTTACTCCCAAGAAAGAGTATCTTTTGGACACAAAGGAACATGGCGGCAAAGGATTGCCAAAGGTCTCAAAAATGTCAGCATTTCATTAGATGGAAAATCAGTCAATCAAAAAGATTCTCCAGAAGCTGGTAGGTTTTCATTAAACCAGGCATGGTTTTGCATATGGCGTATTGCTCCAGTTCTTCTTGATTTTTTCACTCAGGTGGTGGGAACATCATGCTTGGCGGCTTTCTTTTCTTGACCTAAAACATTACATCAGTACAGTGCAGTGATATATTTATTCAAAATGTATAGAAGAATCCTGCCAAGGGAGGGAGTTTGTGAGCTCCCAAACGCAGCTCAATGTTTAGCCAGCTCAAAGAGGATAATGTCTTTTTGCAAGTGCTTCCTTTTCTTGCATAATCTTTAGGCAAACTTCTCTCCTTATGTCAGCCGATCCGTGTCAAAATAAGTTAAGCTTTTCACTTGGTCTCGCATTTAGGATTCCTGGTTTTTCAGACATAGAGGTGAAAACTAATCTTTTAGGAAACCTTTCAAAATGCCAAGAACTTTTGGTTGTCTTGTGTTATCCACTCTAGAGCGAGGGTGACAGAGCTTTCCATATGGTTGTCTTGTGTTATCCACTCTTGAGAAACAGTGACAGAGCTTCCCATATGGTCTAGCGGTTAGGATTCCTGGTTTTCACCAAGGCGGCCCGGGTTCGACTCCCGGTATGGGAATTGTCCTTAGCTTTTCTTCATTAGCCACCTTTTAATCTCACCCATATAAGTAGATGTCTCCGGTTTACTATTCTATCCGCACCTAATTGAAGATTGATCCTAGTCAGATTAACGAAATAAACATCGTATTCCGATCAGAGAATTTACTACCTGTTATCTTTTATGTGCACAGAACAGGACTTTTCTAAAGAACACATCAACATTCCAGAAACAAAATGTCAACATTTGGCAGTGAAAAAAATGACTTTTCCTTGAAATGGAAATTGATGCTTCTGCCTAAAGCACAAGAAAGCGGCCCTTGAGGATTATATGCAGATAGATTTGTTTTTTACCAATCCAGGACCTTCCAATGAAGTCATGTCTAGCAAACAGGTCAAAAAATTTGATTCAAGGCACCTTGCATTAACATCAAGACACAGACGCTCTAATAGTTTTACTCGCCTATACCCTTTTAAGGCATATTGCTGATATCAAAAAGGCCACGCCACCTTTGCAAAAACTTACTTCCTCCAAGAGCACATTAGAACGGGTGCTTTTAGCTTCCGCAAGGTTGCTGCAAACCTTTCTTTTTCGGGTGATAGATTTTACTCCCAAGTATCTTTTGGACACAAGGAACATGACGGGTGCTGTGCCAAAAAGGTCTCCAAAATGTCAGCATTCTATTAGATGGGAAAATCAGTCAATCAAAAGATTCTCCAGAGAAGCTAAATGATGTACTATTAAACCAGGCATGGCAAGCAGGTTTTGCATATGTATGATTGCCTGGGCAATTTCTTGATTTTTCTCTACTCAGGTGGTAGAACATCATGCTTGGCGGATTTCTTTTCTTGACCTAAAGCAGCCCATCAATGCAGTGCAGTGATATATTTATTCAAGAAGATGTATGAAGAATCTTGCCAAGTGTGGAGTTTGTGAGCTCCCAAACATAGCTCAATGTTTAACCCCGCTCCAAAGAGGATAATGTCTTTTTTCAAGTGCTTCCTTTTCTTGCATAATCTTCAGGCAAACTTCTCCTTATGTCAGCCGATCCGTGTCAAAATAAGTTAAGCTTTTCACTTGGTCTCGCATTTAGGATTCCTGGTTTTTCAGACATAGAGGTGAAAACTAATCTTTTAGGAAACCTTTCAAAATGCCAAGAACTTTTGGTTGTCTTGTGTTATCCACTCTAGAGCGAGGGTGACAGAGCTTTCCATATGGTTGTCTTGTGTTATCCACTCTTGAGAAACAGCAACAGAGCTTCCCATATGGTCTAGCGGTTAGGATTCCTGGTTTTCACCCAGGCAGCCCGGGTTCGACTCCCGGTATGGGAATTGTCCTTAGCTTTTCTTCTTTAGCCACCTTTTAATCTCACCCATATAAGTAGATGTCTCCGGTTTACTATTCTATCCGCACCTAATTGAAGATTGATCCTAGTCAGATTAACGAAATAAACATCGTATTCCCATACCTCCTGGATCAGAGAATTTACTACCCGTTATCTTTTATGTGCACAGAACAGGACTTTTCTAAAGAACACATCAACATTCCAGAAACAAAATGTCAACATTTGGCAGTGAAAAAAATGACTTTTGCTTGAAATGGAAATTGACGCTTCTGCCTAAAGCACAAGAAAGCGGCCCTTGAGGATTATATGCAGATAGATTAGTTTTTTACCAATCCAGGACCTTCCAATGAAGTCATGTCTTGCAAACAGGTCAAAAATTTGATTCAAGGCACCTTGCATTAACATCAAGACACAGACGCTCTAATAGTTTTACTCGCCTATACCCTTTTAAGGCATATTGCTGATATCAAAAAGGCCACGCCACCTTTGCAAAAACTTACTTCCTCCAAGAGCACATTAGAACGGGTGCTTTTAGCTTCCGCAAGGTTGCCAAAACCTTTCTTTTCGGTGATAGATTTTACTCCCAAGTATCTTTTGGACACAAGGAACATGACGCAAAGGTGCCAAAAGGTCTCCAAAAATGTCAGCATTTCATTAGATGGGAAAATCAGTCAATCAAAAGATTCTCCAGAGAAGCTAAATGATTTACCATTACCAGGCATGGCAAGGTTTTGCATATGGTGTATTGCTCAAGGTTCTTCTTGATTTTTCACTCAGGTGGTAGAACATCATGCTTGGCGGCTTTCTTTTCTTGACCTAAAGCAGCCCATCAATGCAGTGCAGTGATATATTTATTCAAGAAGATGTATGAAGAATCTTGCCAAGTGTGGAGTTTGTGAGCTCCCAAACATAGCTCAATGTTTAACCCAGCTCCAAAGAGGATAATGTCTTTTTGCAAGTGCTTCCTTTTCTTGCATAATCTTCAGGCAAACTTCTCCTTATGTCAACCGATCCGTGTCAAAATAAGTTAAGCTTTACAACTTGGTCTCGCATTTAGGATTCCTGGTTTTTCAGACATAGAGGTGAAAACTAATCTTTTAGGAAATAACTTCAAAATGCCAAGAACTTTTGGTTGTCTTGTGTTATCACACTCTAGAGCAGGGTGACAGGCTTTCCATATGGTTGTCTTGTGTTATCCACTCTTGAGAAACAAGCAACAGAGCTTCCCATATGGTCTAGCGGTTAGGATTCCACAGACTCACCCAAGCGGCCAGGGTTGGAAGCTCCCGATTGCAGGAATTGTCCTTAGCTTTTCTTCTTTAGCACCTTTTAATCTCACCCATATAAGTAGATAATCTCGGTTTTACTATTCTATCCGCACCTAGTGAAGATTGATCCTAGTCAGATTAACAAAATAAACATCGTATTCCGATACCTCCTGGATCAGAGAATTTACTACCCGTTATCTTTTATGTGCACAGAACAGGACTTTTCTAAAGAACACATCAACATTCCAGAAACAAAATGTCAACATTTGGCAGTGAAAAAATGACTTTTGCTTGAAATGGAAATTGACGCTTCTGCCTAAAGCACAAGAAAGCGGCCCTTGAGGATTATATGCAGATAGATTTGTTTTTTACCAATCCAGGACCTTCAAATGAAGTCATGTCTTGCAAACAGGTCAAAAAATTTGATTCAAGGCACCTTGCATTAACATCAAGACACAGGCAGCTCTAATAGTTTTACTGCGCTATACCCTTTTTAAGGCATATTGCTGATATCTAAAAAGGGAGCCCGCCACCTTTGCAAAAACTTACTTCCTCCAGAGCACATTAGAGCGGGTGCTTTTAGCTTCCCATGAGTTTACCAAAACCTTTCTTACCGGTGATAGATTTTACTCCCAAGTATCTTGGACACAAGGAACGCATGGCGGCAAAGGTGCCAAAAGGTCTCCAAAAATGTCAGCATTTCATTAGATGGGAAAATCAGTCAATCAAAGATTCTCCAGAAGCCAATGGTTTACCATTAAACCAGGCATGGCAGGTTTGCATATGGCGTATTGCTCAAAAGGTTCTTCTTGATTTCACTCAGGTGGTAGAACATCATGCTTGGCGGCTTTCTTTTCTTGACCTAAAGCAGCCCATCAATACCAGTGACATATTTATTCAAGAAGATGTATGAAGAATCTTGCCAAGTGTGGAGTTTGTGAGCTCCCAAACATAGCTCAATGTTTAACCCCGCTCCAAAGAGGATAATGTCTTTTTGCAAGTGCTTCCTTTTCTTGCATAATCTTCAGGCAAACTTCTCCTTATGTCAACCGATCCGAACCGATAAGTTAAGCTTTTCACTTGGTCTCGCATTTAGGATTCCTGGTTTTTCAGACATAGAGGTGAAAACTAATCTTTTTAGGAAACCTTTCAAAATGCCAAGAAATTTTGGTTGTCTTGTGTTATCCACTCTAGAGCGAGGGTGACAGAGCTTTCCATATGGTTGTCTTGTGTTATCCACTCTTGAGAAACAGCAACAGAGCTTCCCATATGGTCTAACGGTTAGGATTCCTCGTTTTCACCCAGGCGGCCCGGGCTTTTCTTCTTTAGCCACTTTTTAATCTCACCCATATAAGTAGATGTCTCCGGTTTACTATTCTATCCGCACCTAATTGAAGATTGATCCTAGTCAGATTAACGAAATAAACATCGTATTCCGATACATCCTGGATCAGAGAATTTACTACCCGTTATCTTTTATGTGCACAGAACAGGACTTTTCTAAAGAACACATCAACATTCCAGAAACAAAATGTCAACATTTGGCAGTGAAAAAAATGACTTTTGTTTGAAATGGAAATTGACGCTTCTGCCTAAAGCACAAGAAAGCGGCCCTTGAGGTTTATATGCAGATAGATTTGTTTTTTACCAATCCAGGACCTTCCAATGAAGTCATGTCTTGCAAACAGGTCAAAAAATTTGATTCAAGGCACCTTGCATTAACATCAAGACACAGACGCTCTAATAGTTTTACTCGCCTATACCCTTTTAAGGCATATTGCTGATATCAAAAAAGGCCACGCCACCTTTGCAAAAACTTACTTCCTCCAAGAGCACATTAGAACGGGTGCTTTTAGCTTCCGCAAGGTTGCCAAAACCTTTCTTTTCGGTGATAGATTTTACTCCCAAGTATCTTTTGGACACAAGGAACATGACGGCAAAGGTGCCAAAAGGTCTCCAAAAATGTCAGCATTTCATTAGATGGGAAAATCAGTCAATCAAAAGATTCTCCAGAGAAGCTAAATGATTTACCATTAAACCAGGCATGGCAAGGTTTTGCATATGGCGTATTGCTCAAGGTTCTTCTTGATTTTTCACTCAGGTGGTAGAACATCATGCTTGGCAGCTTTCTTTTCTTGACCTAAAGCCCATCAGTGCTTCCCACTTCCTGTGCAGCAATTACCTGGTGTTTCTGGTAGTTATTAGCCCCACCTCTGCTGCCATCTTAGCCCCGCCTCCACCTCACCATAAGTTCTGCCCCCACCGTTCCAAAGCTCTGCCCATGTCCGCCTCACAATTTTTTTTTCATAGACCCAGGTGGAGAATATTGAAATCGTCAGCTCCTCCTGCACCCCTGTCACCTGGTCATGTGTGAGCTGGACTCCTGTTACCCCGGCCCCACCTTAGTATGCCACTGACAAGGACTCATTTACTGAGTGATCCTGCAAACTACACCAGGCCACCATGAACTGGCTTCAAGGATGTCAAGCTGTGACAGTGGAGGTGGTGGTCCAGCTAATGCTGTTGGAACAATTTTACAACTCCTTTTCTTCAAAAGTAAGAGACTGGCTAAGAGACCGACGACCCCTTACATTACCCAAGGCCGTCCGACTGGCTGATGAATATACAGATGCCAGGTGGGTGGAACTACAAGCCCCACGGGGTTACTCATTGTCTCAACGTCTCCAATCCTCTACCCCACACACCTCCTCAACCACTGGTGCGGGTTATTCAACCAGTCCCAGCTGCAACCCAGGGACAACGTTGTCAACAGACAGACGGTGTCAGGATTACAGCATGATCCAGCACGTAGAATTGTGTAGCACAGAGGACTGATAGGTAACGTATACCGGACTTTAGAATGGCCGGACTAACGTACGAAAGAATAGTCAGTAATAGCCAAGCTCAACAGACACAGAAAGAGACACAACGATAAGGAGAAACCAGGGGTCAGGGATGCCAGAAAACAGGGAAGTCAAAAACAATGCCAAAGTCAAATAGCCAGAATTACCAAAATCAATAACGCGCTCTCGGACAAACACAAGGGAAACCACGACAGGGCACAAAGCAAGAGGAGAACAGGGCCTAAATACCCCACCTGTGGATCTGATTGGTTGCAACCGGCCTTTGACCCCAAAGGCAGCTAGCAGGTTCCTATTTGCATGATTGCTGCTCAGCACAAACCCTCCTGTGGATTGATTGCTGCTCAACACAACTTTTCCTGTCAGGACAGTAATGTTGTTCGGCACAACTTTTATATGCAGATGAATACATGATGACTTAACCCCACACCCACCGTGTGGGCAGGACCAGGCTTGAGAGGAAACTTGGCGTGAAAATAGCGAATCTTGCGGCCAGCATGTATATCAGATGCCGGAACCCAAGAGCGATTGGCTGGTCCATAACCTTTCCAATCCACCAAGTACTGTAAAGTGCCCAGAGAAAACCTGGAATCAATTATGGAGGAGACCTCATACTCTTCTTGTCCAGAAACAACTAAGGGAGGAGGAGGGAAACTCAGGACAGTATATTTATTACAAATAAGAGGTTTGAGCAATAATACATGTAAGGTATTAGGAATTTTCAAGGAGGCTAGAAGGGCCAGAGAGTATGCAACAGGATTTATCCTACAAAGGACATGAAAAGGTCCAAGGAACCTAGGAGCAAATTTCATGCTAGGGACTTTGAGCCTGATGTTACGAGAAGATAACCAAACCCTCTCACCCACTTGGTAAACAGGGTTGGCACCTCGTCATGTATCAGCATAATACTTGAAACGGTCAGTACAGTACCCAGAGCAGATTGAACTTTAACCCAGGTATCACGGATGGAAGCCAGACGGTCATCCAAAGCAGGAATAACTGTATCAGAAATATAAAAGTAGGACAGTAGGATGCCGACCATTATTAACAAAAAATGGACTATGCCCAGAGGAGTCATGGTCAGCATTGTTGCTAGCAAACTCGGCCCATGGTAGTAATTTGGACCAATTGTCTTGAGTGCTATTAACAAAACAACGCAAATATAATTCCAAGGACTGGTTAGCCCTCTCACCTGTACCATTGGTCTGGGGGTGATAAGAGGATGGAAAAGACAATTCAATCCCTAATTGTTTATTGAAGGCCCTCCAAAACCGGGACACAAACTGAGAACCTCTATCAGATACTATATTGAGAGGAATGCCATGCAGACGGACAATTTCTCGTATAAAGATTAGTACCATGTCTTGATATGATGGCAATTTCTTGAGTGGAATAAAATGAGCCATTTTAGAAAAACGGTCCACAACCATGAGAATAGTGGTAAAGCCATAAGAACTAGGAAGTTCAACAATGAAGTCCATGGACAAGTGGGACCTCAGGAATAGGAAGAGGTTGCAACAAGCCACAAGGGAGTTTATGAGGTTCTTTGGAAACCGCACAAACAGAACCAGCCTGCACATACTCCTTAACATCCTTCCTGAGGGAATCCCACCAGAAAGACCTCATGATAGCAGAAGTGGATTTATTAATACCTGGGTGACCAGCAGACACATTGTTGTGAAACACCTAAATGATATTAACCCTTTCCCCCAATGGAACGAACAATTTGTCCTGAGGTTTACCTCAGGGCACCTGAAACTGAGTCTCCATGATGGAGCCAAGCAGTGGAGAGGAAAATTAAAGGTCAGTGAACGCTATGGGACATTTCTTGTCTCTAATATAGCCTCAGTATCAAACTGCCTGGACAAGGCGTCGGCCTCGACATTTTTAGAACCAGGTCCAAAAGTGATAAGAAAATTAAAGGGGGAAAGAAATAGAGACCACCTAGCTTGTCTAGAAGATAATCGCTTGGCATCTCCTATGTAAACCAGGTTTTTGTGATAAGTAATGATCAAAAGGGGGTCTTTGGAACCCTCTAAAATATGTCACCATTCCTTGAGAGCTAGAATAATGGCCAACAATTCTCTATTGCCAACATCGTAATTGCACTCAGCAGGAGACAACTTCTAGAAAAGTAACCACAAGGATGTAACAGAGTTTCCTGACTCTCCCTTTGGGAGAGAACTGCCCCTGCCCCTGTCTCTGAAGCATCAACCTCCAGTATGAAAGGCTTACTGGTGTCAGGATGTATCAATATGTCAGCAGAGGCAAACCGCTGTTTGAGAGTTTCAAAGTCTTCAATAGCCTCCTTAGACCATTTTGTACTACTAACCCCCTTGCATGTCATATTGGTGATGGGGGCTATTACTGAAGAAAATCCCTTTATAAATATTCTGTAATAATTGGCGAAACCAATTAATCTTTGCATGGCTTTCAACCCAGTGGGTAAAGGCCATTGTAAAACAGACTCTAGTTTTTTAGGATCCATCTTAAACCCAGAGGCAGAAATTTATATCCTAAAAACTGTACTTCAGACTGGTTAAAGATAAATTTTTCCAATTTACAATAAAGTTGTTTTTTTAACAAAGTTTGCAGAACTTGTTTAACATGATCATGGTGAGACTGAAGGTCAGGAGAATAAATAAGGATATCATCCAGAAATACCAAGACAAATGAGTAACTGTAATCCCTGAGTACATTATTAATGAAATCTTGGAAAACCGCTGGAGCGTTGCACAAACCAAATGGCATCACTAGATATTCATAGTGTCCACTTCTGGTATCAAATGCAGTCTTCCACTCGTGGTTTTCCTTGATTCTCACTAAATTGTACGCGCTTCAAAGGTCAAGCTTAGTAAACACTTTAGCACCCTGGAGTCTGTTAAATGATTCAGAAATAAGCTCAAAGGGGTAGGCGTTCTTAATGGTGATTTTGTTCAGTGCTCTGTAATCGATACATGGGTGCAACTCACCATCCTTTTTAGATACAAAAAAGAATCCTGCCCCAGCAGGCGAGGATGATTTTCGTATATGGCCTTTATTCAATGAATCTTTAATATATTCCTCCATTACACTACTCTCCTGAGGAGATAGAGCATAGACTGCTTCCTTAGGTGGCATAGCGCCAGGTAGTAAGTTAATGGAACAGTCATATGGTCTATGAGGAGGTAGAGTATTCCACTGAGTCTTGCTGAATACTTCTTTAATGTCACGGTATTGTATAGGAATCTCAGGATTTTGAGGTGTACTAGTGCTAGTACTAGTACTAGCCCACTCTTTTGGTGACATGCAATATACACCTTTCATTACACTCCTTACCTCATTCTAATATTTCCCCATTAGCCCAGTCAATGTAAGGGTTATGCTTGCTAAGCCATGGAAAGCCTAATATGATAGGACAAGAAGGAGATGCAATCACATTAAATGTAATCTCTTCCCTATGTAAGGCACCAATGGAAATATTAATGGGTAAGGTTTCATGCATTATCAATGGTTGTGAGAGTGGTCTCCCATCAATAGCTTCAACGGCTAGGGGTGATAGTATCTCCTTGATAGGTATAGTATTATCCTTGACAAATTGGACATCACTGAAATTTCCAGCAGCCCCTGAGTCCATCAGGGCTTTGCATGAAAAATTCTCCTTGTCAAGAATGATCGAAATAGCAATGAGAAGTCTATATTTATTCTTTTCAGAAGACGTCTCCATTATTCCTAAGACCTGTCTCCTTAAGGCGCTTAGGTGTGGCAGTTCAGACGAATGGGACAATTATCTCTCATATGTCCATTATTACCGCAGTATAAACATAAACCTTCGTTTCTCATATATTGTTTCTCAGCCTCTGACAGTCTAGTGACCCCCAACTGCATGGATTCAGGTTCGGACTGTATAGGAAGGTCAGGAACAACAGGTTCGAAGAGACGGGGTGTTAAAGGCATAGTCATACGTCTGGTTTTATTTCTAGTAGTCTCTCTGGTTTGTAGTCTATTATCAATTTGCATAACAAATGTGATGAACTCATTAAGTTTCTTGGGTAGATCTTTGGCAGCAATCTCATCTAGCATAGTGTCAGATAGTCCCTTTTTAAATGCACTGTTAGTCCAGTCTACCTCGGAAGCCAGGGTACGAAATTCTATGGCATACTCCGAGATAGACCGGTTCCCTTGTCTGATGTGCATCAGGGCAGTGGAGGCATCGTCCTCCCTGCCTAATGGTTCAAACGTAAGTTTAACCCCTTAAGGACCAAACTTCTGGAATAAAAGGGAATCATGATATGTCACACATGTCATGTGTCCTTAAGGGGTTAAATTCCATAAGAAACTCCTGGTAATTGTGTGCCACACTCCTATTACTCTCCCATACTGGATTTGCCCAAGCTAAAGCTTTACCTTTTAACTGATTCATGAGGTAACCAATTTTAGCTCTATCTGTGGGAAAAGATCCCGGTGAGGCCTCAAAATGATACTCCATTTGGTTAAGATATCCCCTGCATTCTTGAATATTACCATCAAAATGCAGGGGAGGAGATAGGGAGATAGTAGGTGCCTTGTGTACTATAGGTGGAGGTACATAAGGTGGAGGAGAGGCCTCAGGTCGCAGATGCGCTGTTCGAGTAAGAAGCCTACTGAAGGCCTGGGCAAATTGATCCATGCGGTGATCATTTTCCTCCAGTTTCCATTCGCAAGCAGCTATGTACTTACTCAATTCTACAGGATCTATGGCCATGTCGTAAAGTCAGGATTACAGTATGATCCAGCAAGTAGAACTGTGTAACACAGAGGACTGATAGGTAACGTATACCGGACCTTAGAGTGGCTGGACTAACATACCAAAGAATAGTCAGGAATAGCTGAGGTCAAGGGATACAGAAAGAGACACAACGATAAGAAAAAGCCAGGGGTCAGGGATGCCAGAAAACAGGGAAGTCAAAAACAATGCCAAAGTCAAATAACTAGAATTACCAGAATTAATAACGAATACAACCACAAGGGAAACCATGACAGGGCACAGAGCAAGAGGAGAACTGGGCCTAAATACCCCGCCTGTGGATCTGATTGGTTGCAACCGGCCTTTGACCCCAAAGGCAACTAGCAGGTTCCTATTTGCATGATTGCTGCTCAGCACAAACCTCCTGTGGATTGATTGCTGCTCGGCACAACTTTTCCTGTCTGGACAGTAAAGTTGTTCGTCACAAATTTTCCTGTCAGAACAGTAAATGCCATTAATCACATTTTTATGTGCAGATGAATACGTGACAGACGGCTAGAGGGCTCTGGGACTCGGGGGCCACTCTGACCTTGATTAAGCAGCACTTGGCTGGTAACACATAGAACGCAAACCAATCCGTAGCTGTACAGGTAGCTGGGGACGCTATCCATCGTTTTCCCACAGCTTGGGTATACCTAGATTGGGGTGCTGGAGCACGACATCTGACCGAAGGGGTTATGAAGAATTTGCCCGCTGAGCCACCCTGATGCGCACTCGGAGACACCACCAATAAGTCCGACTGTCCCTCCCCTGACCGTAGTTGACCCTCCGCTAGCCTGTGATGGCCCTGAGGATCTAGGAAGGAAGTAGCGATTGACCCAACCCTAGGCAAGTACCGAGCCCATGCTGTCACCCACCCTCTCCTAACACTTCCATCAGGGTGGGTTCTGTGATGGACCGCCTGGCACCCCAACTGGGTGCCTCTGCCAATCGCTGCTTCCTTAGTGCTTACCGAGTACCACAGCACCGCAGTCCCCACTTCCAGTGCTACAGTTTGGCTGGGGTCTCACCGTCCTAAACCCACCCTGGACCCAAGACCAGGATCCAGCTACCGATGGGCAGACCTCTCCTACTCCAGAGAGTGTAGCAGGCTGCTCTTACAAGAGCAAGTGATTATAACCCAGAGGAGTATAGTGATATAGCAATCCCAAGAGAATATACAGCTGTTCCCTCCATACATGAGATGAGACTCTATGTTGAGGGTAGGCCAGTACTTACTTAATGGGAGCCACAACTGGCCTTATATGCACTCCCCCCTGGACCACAGTATAAACAATTACACAACCACAACCTCTCAGATCCAGTACACACACTCCCATACATAATCAGATAATCCCTTCTTTGTGCCTGGGATCCAGCTTCCAATGGGCAGACCTCTCCTACTCCAGAGAGTGTAGCAGGCTGCTCTTACAAGAGCAAGTGATTATAACCCAGAGGAGTATAGTGATATAGCAATCCCAAGAGCATACATGAGATGAGACTCTATGTTGAGGGTAGGGTACATAATCAGATAATCCCTTTTTTGTGCCTGGGAGATAATTGGATGAGGAACTGTACTAATCTAATCCAATTATTTTAAAGCACAGAAAAAACACACTTTTTTTACAAACCCCCAAAAATCTCTCTGTCTGGAGTACAAAAGTACATAACTCACAAGAACAGAGCCTTTTAATGTGCATTGGGGAAGGTATATTGCAGGGCCCATAGTCCTGAGGCAGGAGGCTGGCAAACCACCCCCTCCAAGAACCAGTGGTGAGGTTACTTTCGCCACAGGTTCTATTTGTGCAGCCGGGTGGCTACCGTTTGTATGCGGTATAAGTAGGAACTTTTTTGGCAGCCATCTTGTTCTCGAGAATGTAGACAGCAGTGTTTGGACGTCGATTGTGTGGAACTGAAATCGGACTCTGAATCTCCCGAACACCACTGAACTTTAACAAACGCATGTTTCTTCCCCACACGTCAGGAGAGCGCCGTTTGGTATGTTTATTCGTATGGTTCATACGAACTAACGCTACCAGTCAGCCAGAGTTTGTGTTTGGTATTTCGTTCTCCCGAACTCCCTAAGTTGACCAGCTGCTACCACTGAATCCCTTGAACTGTTTTGGGCAGGAGCCTCGTGTGCGGTCAGTCAGAACTTTACCGTGGTAGCATTTTGGCTTTGCTGGTGGGATATAAACGCTTTTCGGATATGTTGGGATCTCAGATCCAGGCTATCCGGGGATGTATAGACTATGGGGGTTCCTATGTGGGAAATATAAATTTGTATGTTTTTTCATGTTTGTACTTTTATTGCTGAGCCACAATGTATTTTGTGGTTACGTTGTGGCGAGTGTCTACTGTACTAGATTTTGTATAAATGTGAGCCATTTGGCTGGGAATGAACAGTTCTTCTTCACCCTTCACTAAGCCTCGGCTCGTGTTTGGGTGATCCTGCGGTTATCCCTTCAGCAGTAACTATAATCACTACTCAGCAATACCTATAATCACTCTGTAAAAAACAAAGAAAAAAAGCTACCTGCGCTCTCTCCTTAATCCCTAGGTATATTTAAACAAATGGAGGTCATTTAGTTACTCCAATAGCCACTGGAGGGAATGCCCGCCTGCCAACATCAAGGCAGATCCCCCTAGACGGGTCCTACTCTGACCCTTTACCTTGCTTTCTTGAGCTTCTGGCAATAATATCTCCAATTAGAGAGGGGTATTTTTTATATACACTCCTATATACTTGTTAACTCTTAATAGGAAACACATGGGATGGGCGGCAGCATTGTGTGATACAAAAAGTGAATACAAATAAAAAAAAGAAAAGTCCTGCGCTCACTGCCATCACTCCTGGGCGGCAGCAACGGCTACAGTACACATCAGATAATACATATAGTACAAACCAAAGAAAAAAGTTACCTGCGCTCTCTCCTTAATACCTATGTATATTTAAACAAATGGAGGTCATGTAGTTACTTGTTTAGTTAATTGTTTAAATATACATGGGGATTAAGGAGAGAGCGCAGGTAACTTTTTTCCCTTTGGTTTTTACTATATGTATTAGCTGATGTGTACTGTAGTCATTGCTGCTGCCCAGGAGTGATGGGAGTGAGCACGGGACTTTACTTTTTGAATTTGTATTCACTTTTTGAGTGAGCGCAGGACTTCTTTTTGTATTCATAATCACTTTGTTGCTATCACAATTAGGAAGGGGCAACCAAAAGCAGTAGAAACCCATCTTCAAGAGGGTATACCACCACAATATGTAAATATTTGATATGAAATGAAAGCCCTGTTTCTCCTGAACAAAATGATATATAATAAGTGTGGGTGCATTTAATATGAAAGAAGTGAATTATGGTTGAACCACATATAGTGCTAATTCCAGGTTTTTCTTTACAATTTATTTTTATCACAATTTGTACAATTGGCTTCAGTCCTTAAGAGATTAATAATAAAAGTTCTGTTTTCTCATAGAAACTTTATAAAGTGCATTATAAATGGGATACCCAGCACTTGAGCAAGCTTTATGGGTGTGGAGTGGTCCTTTAAATAGAGTTCTAGGAGTCAGCAGTTCACAAGGATACAGCTGCCAACTGCAAATCACACAGAGTTATCCACTAAAGTCTAAATGACCGTGTACCGAAAGGGGATAAAATCATTTGTTAGTCGTATCTGAAAAAGTGCGTGTTTGGCTTTTAGTTAAAGTGATACAACTCTAATACCAAATAGTGATAGTGTTGTATCACTTTATATAAAGACCAAATATAAACACTCCACTTTTTCAGGTTCTCAACCATTGTATAAAATCCCAGACCTTAATTTAACTTAATTTAACATGAAAAAAAAACAAAAAACCCACAAACCATAGCTTCTCGACTTAACATTAGTTCTTGCCATATTAGCTTTGTATCATCACTGCTTAAATACACCCTATTTTAGCCCTATTCACGAGTATGAAAAGTTTTCAATCTTTCTATTACTACACAATTTTACAAAGAATAATTACCTTTCACTTTTATAAATATCGACATTACAGCTGTTAACTTAAATACTGTATTATACTAAGGGTACTGAAATATAAATGCTTCTTTGATTTACCATTATAAAATGTTAACTCAAATATCATGGAATTAATATTTAAATGTTGAAAAATTGGAATAGAGATATATAGAATATAAGTGCTACCCCACTCAAACATTATATATATAATGCACATTACCGATCTTGCTGATTATAGCTTTTCTTCCTATTTCTACAGTGTCCAGCTTTTTCCACAGAAGAGTAACTTAATATCTGTAAATCTGTAAGTGGCCCGGTGGGCAGTGCCGGATTAAGAGCCCATTGGGCCTGGTACTGACAATTATGATGGGCCTAATTACAGAATCTTATTGACCAAAAACACTAAAACAACCATACCTCCCAAGCGTCATGTATCTGATTTAGATGGTGTTGGAGGGAAACTCAAAGGATGCAGCTATACGAAAACACATACTCTATGCTAATCTCTCTATAATTCATGCTTTCATCTTTCAGTTAAATCCATACCCCATAACAGCAGTGTCCAGTGAAGCAGGAAGTCAATGCGCAGTGTAAAAGAGTGTGCCACTGGCGCAAATCACGTGACCAGACCTGCCAAAAGGGGTGAACATGCCCAATAAGGGGGCATGTTTGTCCAAAGAATTGGAAGGCCAGCCTGGCACGAATGCAGGCTGTCCAACTAAGGGCATACTATGCAGGCAGCACCCTGAACTTGACATAAATGATGCGCCTACTCCACGCTTTCTAAGGACTGTCCCCTAGCACTCACATGTCCACTTGTCTCCTTATCATCTTACTAGCAGGCAGAAGTTCCTGGTATATAGTCTGGGACAGAGAAAATGTGAATGTAGTGAGTGTAGAAGAAAAGGGACATGCCAGTGTTAGAGAGACCAAAGTCTGCATTATCTAAACTAATGTTATTGTCAGCCAGTCCACACAGGTTTTGTTCCCATGCATCCCTCTTAAGCTTCCAAACTTAATGGGACACTATGGTCACCAGAACAACTACAGCTTATTGTATTTGTTCTAGTAAGTTCCAGGCTTTTTGCAGTAAATACTGTCTTTTCAGAGAAAATAACTCTGATGGCCACTCCTTAGATGGCTGCTAGAGGTGCTTCCTGGGGCAGTACTGCCTAGTGAGGAGCAGAGCCATCCAGTGTCTCCACCCTCTGCATGCAGACACTGAACTTTCCTCATAGAGATGCATTGAATCAATGTATCTTCATGAGAAGATGCTGATTGGCCAGGGCTATGTTTGACTTGTGCTGGCTCTGCCCCTGATCTGCCTAGTTGACAGTCTCAGCCAATCCTATGGGGAAGCATTGTAATTTGCTCAGACCACCACTTCTGATGATGTCAGCAGACAGAGTCAGTTCAAAGGCAGACAGGGTCAGAGCCAGCAGCTGCAGAATTGAATACAAGTAAGAGTTTACTATATTAAGGGAGGCAAGAGGGGGCCAGGGGGGGTTAAATGGTGGTTTTAACATAATAAGGTCAGAAATACATGGTTGTATTCCTGACCCTATAGTGTTCCTTTAAGCAAGAGTACATGAAGAGTAGTTAGGGTTGCCACCTTTCTTGGAAGAAAATACCAGCCTTATACATTTGTATAATTAATTAGTTATGCGTGACATCACATGATATAAATCACAAGGAGTAACATAAGGGAAAATTCTGTAAAATCACCAACAAACTACTCAGAGTTGGATTCTGCTGTCTAGATGGATTGCTCCCAGTGTCTCCCTGTCTCCCAGTGTCTCAGTCTCGCAAGTCACCTAGTCTCTCAGTGTCCCTATGTATCACAGTGTCAGTGTCCTTATGTCGCCCAGTCCCCTAGTCTCTGTGTCTCAGTGTTCCCATTTCTGTCAGTGTCCCCATGTCTCACTGTGTCCCCAAGTCACTGAGAGACCCGGGGTCACTGAGACACTTGGGGACACTGGCAGACATGGGGCACTGAGACACTTGGGGACACTGGGAGACATAGAGACACTGAGTCACTAGGGACACAGACACTGGGAGACTAGGGGACATTGGGAGACATGGGGACACTGGGTCCCTAGTGTCTCAGTGTCTCCCAATGTCCCTATGTCTCTCAGTGTCCCCATTTCTCCCTGTGTCCCCTAGTGTCTAAGTGTCTAAGTGTCTAAGCACTTTCAGAGTCCGTAAAGGCGACCCTTATCCCTTCTTTTAACTCTTTCTTTCTTGTATTCTGAAATGTATAAAGGAAAATACCTCTGGTGCAATAACGTAGGCTTGGTATATATCGAATAGTAAGGGAAATAGGGTACTTACAAACCCAGAGCCATCCACATCGGCTCTGATCCAATAGCTTGTGTGGATTAAGGACCACACTCCTTCTTTTAAAATAGCAGGGAAATGCCAATAGTGTCTCTCAAAAATATAAGCTTTATTAACTATATATACATTATATGTACAATAAAAATATAAGAAATAAATTTGTATACAAAAAACACTATAATGGCATAAAATGTCCAGTAATTAAAAAGTCTTTAGGCTCACAATGTTCCCTGGGAACATTGTGAGCCTAAAGACTTTTTAAAAGAAGGGATAAGGGTCACCTTTACGGACTCTGAAAGTGCTTCAATTGAGCTATACCCCTTTAGCTCCTAAAAGTGTGAGTGGGACCTTTGTATATTTCTACCACACCTTTAAACATTACAGATTTACACTATGTTTGGATCTTTCTGTTTATGTTTTAGGACATTCATATAAAGGATTATTGTGAACTATATATAAATAAGAAGGTATACTTTTAGTATTTTGGTGTTTATCACTTGGTATTATCTCTCCACTTTGGCTATCTATTTGCATATAGCGCTTCACCCATACACCGGTTTGCATTGATTTGATATATGTTTGCAGTTGATCTAGTTTTATTGCTTCCTCTATACCTCTAAATCTCACATTATTGCAGTGCACTCTATCCTCAATGTCCGCCATCTTACTCCACAATTTTTGATTTTCTTCCTCCAATTTAAAAAGTCTGTTACCTCTTTATGAGCGGTACAAAGAACATCCGTTCTAGATGGTCTGTGTGGTTCCCAAGCTCTGCAAGCTCTTGATGGATATTAGAAGTGATATATATCACTTTATAAGCTTTCCCCCACCCTGCAGAGCTCAGTCTGCGCGGAGCCCTCGCCGGGTGAAGAAGAATTTTTTTTTTTAATTGCGTCGGTTATTATGGATTTTTATTTGGCCTTTTTTGGGGCTGAAAACAGAAGATTTTACAAGAAAGAAGACATTGAATGGTAGGGTTTATTTTTATTTTTACAAGTACTTAGTTAAAGGTCCCCCCTCATTATTTTTAGGGTGAAGGGGGTAGGTAGGAGTTTATTTTTTTGGGGAGGGGGTGACTAGGGGGTTGGGGACCAGGGGTGGGGGCCAGGGGGGAGGACAATAGGTCCCCCCCATTTGTATTTAGGAGCCCTACCTGCCGCTCAGGGGTGGGGGCTAGGGGGGAGGACATTAGGTCTCCCCCTTATTCTTGTTTTGGACCCCCACCCACCGCTCAGGGGTGGGGCCCGGGGGAGAACAATAGGTTCCCCCCCAATTTGTATTTAGGACCCCCACCTGCTGCTCAGGGGTTTGGACCAGGGGGGAGGACATTAGGTCCCCCCCAATTTGTATTTAGGGCCCCCACCCACTGCTCAGGGGTGGGGGCCATGAGGGAGGACATTAGGTCCCCCCACTTATTCTTGTTTAGGGCCCCCACCCACCGCTCAGGGGTGTGGGCAAGGGGGGAGGACAATAAGTTCCCCCCCAATTTGTATTTAGAGCCACAGGCTGCTCATTGTTTAAAAGACATAGTAATTTTTACTTAGTCTTAGTAAATTTGGCTGAAAGACCAATTTAGTTCTTTCAGCCATTTGGTAGATAACTCCCTAATACCATGGGAATTAGGGAGCTATTGTCATGTATTCATCCGCTTATAGAAAAGTGGTTAATGACATTTACTGTCCACACAGGAAAAGTTGTGCCGAGCAGCAACCTAATCCACAGAAGGGTTAATGCTGAGCAGCAATTATGCAAATGAAACCTGGTAACTGACTTTGGGGTCAAAGGCCGGTTACAGCCTATCAGAACTAAAGGAGGGGTATTTAGGCCCAGTTCTCAGCCTGCTCAGTGCCCTGTCGTGGTTTCCCTTGTGGTTGTCCGAGAGCGCGTTCCTGTTTATAGTTTTCTACCTGGTTTTTGACTTTGGCTTTGTTTATTGACTTCTCTATATTCTGGTATCCTGACTCCTGGCTTTCCTCATCGCTGTGTCCCTTTCTGTGTTCCCTGACCTTCGCTAGTATTTTTGACTATTCTTTGTACGTTAAATCCGGCCATCCTAAGGACCGGTAATACGTTACTTATTTGTCATCCGTGCTGTATAGTTCTACGTGCTGGATCAAACAGTAATCCTGACAGTTATCTACCAAGTGGCTACAAGAAAAGTCCCAAAATGCCGGAGTTCCGAAGTGCTGAAGTTGCCGAAGTGTCTACGTACCGAATTGACGAAGTCCCAAATTGACGAATGCCGAACCGAGCCGAATATTTTCCCCATGCACATGCCTAAAGAAAACCTGCTAAAGGATAGGATTGTTGAACATCTAAAAACACATGGATTTCAAGACCAGAGACAACATGGGTTTACTTCAGGGAGATCATGCCAAACTAATCTTATTGATTTTTTTGATTGGGTTACTAAACTAATAGATCAGGGTGGTGCAGTAAACATTGCTTACCTAGATTTCAGTAAGGCTTTTGACACTGTTGCACATATAAGGCTTATCAATAAACTTCAATCTTTAAGTTTGGATTCCAATATTGTTGAATGGGTAAGGCAGTGGCTGAGTGACAGACAACAGAGGGTTGTAGTCAGTGGAGTATATTCGATGGTTGGGCTTGTCACCAGTGGGGTACCCCAGGGATCTGTACTTGGACCCATTCTCTTTAATATTTTTATTAGTGATATTGCAGAAGGTCTTGATGGTAAGGTATGTCTTTTTGCTGATGATACTAAGATATGTAACGGGGTTGATGTTCCAGGAGGGATAAGTCAAATGGCAAATGATTTAAGTAAACTAGAAAAATGGGCAGAGTTGTGGCAACTGACATTTAATGTGGATAAGTGCAAGATAATGCATCTTGGATGTAAAAACCCAAGGGCAGAGTACAGAATATTTGATAGAGTCCTAACCTCAACATCTGAGGAAAGGGATTTAGGGGTGATTATTTCAGATGACTTAAAGGTAGACAGACAATGTAATAGAGCAGCAGGAAATGCTAGCAGAATGCTTGGTTATATAAGGAGAGGTATTAGCAGTAGAAAGAGAGAAGTGCTCATGCCACTACTCCGTCGGCGCATGCTGATGGATTAGTCCTGCGGTCGAGGTGAATGTGGTAAGGGCCTCTTCGGTATCTGGCACTCTGGAGCTTGTACTCGTGGGCTGTCTGAGGTTTGAGCAGGCAAAGCAAGGATATGCAAGTGGCAGCTCACCTGATGTCAGAATACTTAGCACAGCTTTGCAAAGTTGACCACAAAGTGTGCCCTCCAATTCAGATTCTCTACAGAGTTAGAGAGGGTCAGTGTCAGGTTTTGCCTGCATGGATGGAGTGCGTCCGCCATCTTGATGGGTTTGTCGCTGGTCCCTGGAAGTTATTGCAGGTATGTATAGCAGTAAAATGGGGACCAGGGTAACCCACACCAGTGCAAGGGGGGGGGGGGGCAGTGCAGGGCCTTGAGATTTAGCGGAAAAGCCGGGATAGTCCCAAACAAGGAGAACGGCTGCTTCTTTCATCAAGGGAACACACTAGGCAATGATCTGGGGACAATAGTACAATAGAAGAGGTGAGGATCAGCGGTATAATAGTAGGAATAAGGAGACCCAGCCCTCTCTCCGAGGATGCCCAGTAAGATGAGGCAATGATCAGCAGTACAATAGTAGGAGTGATGAGACCCAGACATCTCTCAGAGGATGGCCAGTAAGATTAGGCAATGGTCAGTAGACCCAGACATCTCTAAGAGGATGCCCAGTAAGATGAGGCAATGATCAGCAGTACAATAGTAGGAGTGATGAGACCCAGACCTCTCTCCGAAGATGCCCAGTAAGATGAGGCAATGATCAGCAGTACAATAGTAGAAGTGATGAGACCCAGACATCTCTCAGAGGATGCCCAGTAAGATGAGGCAATGATCAGCAGTACAATAGTAGGAGTGAGGAGACCCAGACATCTCACCAAGGATGCCCAGTAAGTGTCAAATGTGGGTGACGATGGGTGGAAGTTGATTGGCAGGGTTTGTTAGTGTCTAAATGATTTTAGAGTGGAAATTGTCCAGGAGCTCAGACTTGCTGCGACTATCATGCATGTTGGCCAAGCACCGCCCCCAACAAGCAAATATTTTTATAGCAAAACAGCACCAAAATATATTTTCTCCATACTTGGACAATTTTTAGATTTTATTTGTCTTGATATTTTCTAAAGGGAGAATTGTTGGGAATTCACAATGAATTTAAAATTTAAGGCCAAAATAGTACAATTGGAACCATTCTCCAATTTACCTGTGCTTCCAAAATGGCTACTTTGGCCTTACATTTGAAATTCACTTTGAATTCCAAACTATTCTCACTGTAGTAGATAACCATGTGTATATTTACTTAAGAAGTTCCTTTAACACATTTTACCAAGGCAAATTACAATTCATAATCTAACAGAGATCTACAGTATCTCACAAGAGTAACTACTCCCCTCACATTTTTGTAAATATTTTATTATATCTTTTCATGTGTCAACACTGAAGAAATGACACTCTGCTACAATGTAAAGTAGTAAGTGTGCAGCATGTATAACAGTGCATAGATGTATATCAGCTTGGATGAACAAAGCAAATTCCTTTTAATCTGTGCTCGAACCAATTAATCAATCTAGGATTTACCTGTGGAATCTTATTCTTTATTCACTATAATTTCTTCGTAACAGTAAGCCTATTTCTTCAGTAGTCCTTAATGAGCTCATGAAAACAAAACAGCTATAGTTGCAACTATATTGGAGATAGCACTACCGAATGTAGTTCCCTATATCTGGTAGATTTAGCTTCCCTTTGCCGCTAGAGAGTACTGCTTGTACTGACTGTGCTACGGACTTCACTTGAATTAAAGGGAAACTATAGTGTCAGGAAAAACTCAAACTTATTCAATGCTTTCCTATGGGGATTCCGGTGACTCAGAAGTCCTTATGCATAGCGTGAGGACGTCCAGCATCATTTAGGCAACCAAAAGTCGCCTAAAGACCCGGACGTCCCTACAGTGGCTGTCTGGTAGACAGCCACTAGAGGAGGAGTTACCCTAGCAGGTAATTATTACAGTTTATTAAAAACTGCAATAATTACGTGCTCAGGGTTAAGGGTGATGGGACACTGCACCCAAACCACTTCGATGAACTGAAGTGGTCTGGGTGCCTACAGTGTCCCTTTAAAACCCAGTCAAAATATATACAGAGGCAAAGTAGTATTTTTCCTACACCTGACACTTCTTAACACTGGGTGGAATTACAACCGTTCAAAAGTGTCAATCCCCCAGTCATTAACAGTGACAGCTGCAGGGAAATTAGCTCTGCATAGGGAGGGTATGGCTAGGTCTCACCTCTACGTGCCCCCCACCACGAACCACCAGCAGCAATGTCACCTTCAGGAGCGTTTGCAAATTTTGCTAAGTCCCCAGACAGTGACAGTGCCCCTAAAGCAGTCTTTTAAAAGTGCATGCATTTCAGTCATCCACTTGTCTCACACTTTGATAGAGTTGCCCAGTACTCACAATTATTTCCTTTGTAATCCAGAGCTGAAAGTCAAATGTTACTACAACCTGTTAGAATAAACTCACAATGTGATCCCTCCGTATTCAGTTAGTGTGTTAGTGTGCAAGTGCTCAGGAGACTAAACTGCTAGAATCTTCTCAGTTGATTCTCTAATATTCACACTCTGCAGCGCATTAAATTTGATTAACTTAGCTTATCTCTTACATTAGTTACTATGGAGTTGAGGGAGAATGGTGGACACACACTCACTGCAGTGCCTGCTCTGTCTGCAGCCAAATGTATCGATGTACAAACTATCTCTGTATTCATGCAGTCTGCATAACTTCTCTCTGCTTAGAAGCATTCTTCTTCCATCTCCAAGTTTGTTCCAACTTCACATGTTTTTCTTAGCATCATCATTTGCTTCCCCCCAAGACTACTTCCTCCTTCCCCTTCCCAGATGGCATGTCACTCCCTTAATAGAGTTATTACAACAGCCATCTTGGATAAGGGTAAGAGTCTTAGATTTGGATGGATAATTTCTTTCATATATAGGTTAAAAAGCATTTGCTTTTTTTCATCCCCTCTGACACACATGTGCAGAAGTCTAGAACACATCATGTGATTATTAAGTGTGTGAGGAATTCTGCCTGTCCTCGCACATGCGCGAGAGTACAACACTGATGTCTACAGAGGATTCTGCAAGATTGATATTTGCCATATTATTTGAAAGATATTTCCCCATTTAGAAAATGTCCTCAGTTTTGGTGGGAATTGTGGATAATAGTCATAAGAATGGACATGTTCAGGACAAGCTAACTGACCTTCGAATACAGTCTGAGAAAAGTTTAAGAATTTTTCGGATTACCTTATTTTTCCATCTAAAATGTATAATTAGTTAGCTATGCTCAGTTTAGTGAGTAAATCCAAATATAAAAGAAAAAAAATCTTCCAATCTCATTAGTTAGAGAAACATGGCGGGGCTTAGCATTCCTTAAAGGGAAACTATAGGCACCCAGGCCACTTTGGCTTATTGAAGTGGTCTGTGTACAGTGTCCCTAGTGCACTTAGTGCTGTAGTGTTAGAGAAACTACAATGTTTACATTGCAGCACTAAGACAGCCTCTAGTCACTGTCTACCAGGCAGCCACTAGATGCTCTTCCGGAATGTTATCGGACTTTTGGTCCGGTAACTGACGCTGGATGTCCTCACGCTCTGAACATGGACATCCAGCAGCAACTATTTACCCACAGGTACATTGGCGCTGGGATCATGTAAGTAAATAGCAGTTTTTAACCCTTTATTCATTGCACCGGGGGCAGGGGGGCAAAGGGAGATGTAGTGAGCTATAGGGAGCAATACAGCTCCCTATAGCTCACTATAAAGAAATGTTATTGTACATCAGTTAGAAAAAGAAAAAAAATAATAATTTTATTGTTAATCAATAATGAACTAGGTCAACCCACCCTGGCCATCTTTGGTCTGCTAATAGCTATCAAAAGCCTACCATAAACTAACCTCGAGGACCTTTCTAGAGGTACTTCTCAGTTATGGCAGGTATTTTCATATCCCATTCAGTTATCACTACTCTCCTCTAGTCATCATTGTCTACACTGATCTTCACCACTGTGTTTTGATTGAAGCTGCTGGAATTAAATTCCATTTGCAGACAGGAAGCCATAATAATGCTGGACTTAGTGCAGGAAATATTGTGACTTCAAGCAGTATAAAAATGGTATATAGACACTATACCCTATTACCCTATAAATACTGCTTTTGGTACTGCTGTGATCAAAATATTATAAAATACACACACACACATATATATATATATATATATATATATATATATATATATATATATACACACACATACGTAGTAACCTTTATATTAGGAATGCCTGTTCATTAACGTAAATATCTAAATCAGCCAATCATGTGGCAGCAACTCTGCGTTAAAGAATGCTGACATAAAAATATGGGTGGTGTGGACCCACCTAATTAGTAGCTACTTTCAGCAGGAAAAGATTACATCAAGTGGGCTATGTGATTATGACGCTAAATTTACAATACTCCAATAGCCTCCACAGTCACCAGATTACATGCCAGTAAAGCAGCTTGGGGACATAGTGGAATAGGATATTCATAGCATTACAAGGCAATGCTATCATGTCAACCTGGTTCCAGAATCTTAAAAGGGATACTATAGTCACCAACTACAGCTTATTGTATTTGTTCTGGTGAGTATAGTCAGTCCCTGCAGCCTTTTTGCAGTAAACACTGTGATTCCAGAGAAAATGCAGTGTTTACATTACATCCTAGGGATACCTCCACGGGCCACACCTCAGATGGCTACTAGAGGTTCTTCCTGGTACTGCGCACGGACATTCAGTGTCTCCGCCCTTTGCATGGAGACACTGAACTTTCCTCAGAGATTCATTGATTCAATTTATCTCTATGAGGAGATGCTGATTGGCCTGAGCTGTGTTTGACTTGTGCTGGCTCTGCCCCTGATCTGCCTCCTTGATAATCTCAGCCAATCCTATGGGGAAGCATTGTGATTGGCTAAGACATTCACTTCTGATTATGTCAGCCAAACAGGCAGATCATTGTCAGAGCCAGCACCACCAGGCTGGAATAAAAGTAAGATTTTACTATATTTAGGGGGTAGGGGCGCTAAATAGTGGTTTTAACACTATAGAGTCAGGAATACATGTTTGTGTTCCTGACCCTATAGCATTCCTTTAAGAACTGAGCCAAATGTACACGTTGTGATCAAAACAAAAACTTGAATTTGCGATATATGTCTGTTCAGGCGTAATTTGCCTCTTTCATATTATGTGCACCCACACTTATTATATATCACTTTATTCAGGGGAAATAGGGCTTTCATTTAACATCAAATATTTAGGTATGAAACATAATTTAATATGAATAAAATGTAAAAAAATGAGAGAAAATTGTTTTTTCACATTGAAATTTGCCAGGTTGGTTATGTTGCCTTTGAGACCGTATGGTAGCCCAGGAATAAGAATTACCCCCATAATGGCATACCATTTGCAAAAGTAGACAACCCAATGTATTGCAAATTAGGTATGTCCAGTCTTTTTTAGTAGCCACTTGGTCACAAACACTGGCCAAAGTTAGTGTTAATATTTGTTTGTGTGTGAAAAACAACAAACTAACAGCCTAATGTTTGCTCTTATGAGATTTACCCACTTACCTGGGGAAAAAATTCCATCTGGGGCTCTTTGCAGTACAAGGCTAAAAAGAGCCCTGGAATGAGGCACCTGTGACAGGGAGGGGTGCAAAACCAAGGAGTTGGCTAGACTCCCAAATATATATATATATATGAAACAAGGGGGGGTTGGCTGCACTCACCTGAACATGCATAAATGGGGGTGCTGCTGGGGGCCAATTAGGGCAGACATTAGGCTGTTAGTGTAGGACCTGCCAAAGATGGGGTACATTGACGTTGTGGCAGGCTTATGCAATGTATGACCATATAATGTAACTAAACCCCCATTATTTTTGCCTAGATTAGGTGTTTTAAAAAAAACCAAATACAATCTTTCAACATTGAAGTTGCTGTTTAGTGGATAGGTGAGTGCGCTGGATCTTGTGCATTGCATAATTTGGCCCCCAGCAGCAACAAAACTTTCGTAAAACTTTTTTTTACAGATTTAACATTTGTATAAGCTGTTAACCCCTAACTAGCAGTAAGCACCACTAACGGTAAATTCCCCACTTTCCCATAACTCCCACCCACCCCAGCTAGCAAAATATATTATTTTAAAATATTTAAATGAATGAATTAAATAAACTGAACCCCTCAGGGTTAAAAAAAATAAATAAGTTAACCCTAAGGAGTTTAAAAAAAAAATTGGATCACAGTATAATCTATTTTGATCACTGTAGCTAGTGATCAACTGGTAGTGAAGGGGTTAATTTTTATTAGGACTGGGTAAAGGAGGGTGGGATTTTTTTGTCCTTTTTTAAAAAAATGTTATTAAAAAAATTTTGTAACTTTTTTTGAAAGTTTTTTTGAATGTTAACCCCTAGCTTGCCTAACACCAAATTCCCCAATTCCCCACTAACGTCCACCCACCCCAGCTAGCTAAGTATACAGTTTTAATATTTTTAAATGAATTAATAAAATAAAATTAAGGTGTTAGGGGTTAAAGTGCAGGGAGGCGGATGGTAAATCCCTGCAGCACATGTGCTCGCTCTGACAGCCTGTCAGAGCGAGCACTGCTCCAGGGACAGCGCGATCCGGTGCTCCCGGTCTGCCTCTAATACAGAGGCAGATCGGAGCACCGTTAACCCCGCGATCTCCGCGATCGCACGATCTGGGGTTAATTGCTAAATGGAATTATGACTTGAAAACACGTATAAATATTAAAGAATGGAATAACTCTCTTCCGACGTTATATAAAACTTGTCACTGTTTAAATATACATGAAATTCATTATAAGATATTAAACAGATGCTATAGGACCCCCCGAAAAATTGCAAAAATGTATACTGCAGCCTCTTTTAATGACTGGAGATGCTCTGAGTCATCTGCAGATTTTAAACACTTTTGTTGTGATTGCCCGATAATTAGACATCTCTGGGAGATGACAAATCATTATTTATCAACTTTATTTAAATTAAGTTTAAACTGACCCTGAATATGGCTTTATTACACATGGATATGGGGATGATTAATCGATTGTCTAGATCAGTTATCTTACATATTCTAATAGCTGTCAAAACATCTATAGCCAGAAACTGGAAGTCTTCTAAGGTGGATAGCTGGTAAAAGATTCATACTCAAAGTATTATACAATGTAAAATGGAGCGTGTTCCCCATTGAAGGGTCATCAATATAGTTTTTGGGACAGATGGATTAAAAAATTAGATCCTGGACAGTGACTCTTTGCATTTACTCTCAACTGATCAATTCCCTTTTAAACTATATGATTATGTGGATACCCCCTGCCTTCAGCCCTTCATCTGATTTATTTATTTTTTACAGCTATGTTTCCGAACACTGCAACTGAACAAATGTTTGTCTAGGTTAGTCTGATGTTTGTATTTAATTGTTAAATAAAATTACACAAAGAAAAGATTACTAAAACAAAGAAAAAAGAAAAGTATAAGCACGAAATAACAATTTGATTTGGTATTTGATATTTTTAACTCTCATTTTTACAAAATATGAAACAACAAATACCATCTTCTGATGTAAAAAAATAAAAATAAAATAAATTAAATGCATGCATGTTTTCTTTTTGTGGGGCATATGTACTAAACAGTGGTTTTTAACTTTTTTGCATGTTGGAAGCAGAGTATTCCTTTAATATATCTATCTCACACAATTGTCCCATTCCTAAACTACATGAAATACGTCTTACCCCTTATTAAAAAAAAAAAAAAAATGGTAGGGGGAAAATAAACTAAGGAAAATAACACACCACAAAGGGAATTTGGTTAAACAGCATTTATTGTAATATTTATGTTGCAGGGACAGGAAAGTGGAGGGGGAAATCAGGGGGAAGAGGAGAGCAAGGAGAGGGGGAAATTTACCCTACTGCCTGCGGCTGCAAACCTCCCCCTCCAAATGAGACACTGCAGGCAATGAGGAACATAACGGAATGTACGGGAGGCAGGGAGAGTTATATCTCAGCTATGTGACTTATTGCCCTGGCTGCTGGCAACTACATATTAAATGACCCTCAATACCAAACTCTCATTAACACTTTGTGTAGTAGAGGGTGGGTGCAAATGTTGCCCTCCTCCAGCTACCCCGATTGGGTATTGCTTAGCAATTGCCACCATCCCCCAAAGACAATTCATTCAATTTTGAACACTGCAGCTGTAAGCCCCTAATCATCATCCATCCCTGCATCAACGCCTTTTCATTTTGATCACTGCATCTGTAAGGTACGGACTGAGATGGAGAAGATATTCAACCAGATTTCTTTCATCTTGTTACTAGGTTATTACGTTACTATAACGATGCTACCAGGTTACTACTGTAATATTTTGTACTTGCTGTTACATGTAGTTATTAATAATCTTGCTGTTAGAATTTTTGTTGGCAAATACTTTTTTTTACTCAGCTCTACCCACCCACCCTCCCCGGTTCCTTCTAACTATATAGCATGCACATCCAGCTGTTTGGAACCATAGCCAATCACCTCCTCATTCCCTTCACATGTTATCAGCTGCTGCAGTTATACTATTAACTCTCTCTGCCATCACATACAAATCCCTCTGCTACTTCTTGTCTCATCTCCCCAGTTTAACCTTTAGATTGTAAGCTCATGGGCAGGGCCCTCTGCCTGTTGTGTCGGTCTGTTCCTATTGAGTTGTCTTTCCCAATTGTACAGCACTGCAGAATATGTTGGTACTTTATAAATGCCAGTAATAAATAAAATAAATTCTGCAGTGACTCAAGGTGGTGGGGCAATAAGCTTAGGGCAACTTAAATAACTGCCCTTACCTCTATTACTATATTGATTTTCCCCTTTAGCATACAAACACATACATTCACACACACACACACACACACACAAACAGCTGTCACTCCATTTTGCCCCTCTGCTATTCCTGCATTGCCCTCCTTCCCACACCCCTCACCTACACATTACTGTCACTCCTTTCCTGCCCCTCTAATATTGTCCCCATACCCACAAACAGCACTCCCATCCTGCCCCTCTGCTATTTTTGTACTGGACCTCTCACCCACACAGCCAGTGGCTCCAGTAATGTTCTCATCAGCTACCCAACTTCCCCCAACTGCTTATTCTGTGGTGTGCCGGATGATGAGCCTCCTGCACATGGCACACCAGATAAACAGGAAGTTGAGGTACCGATTTAAGATAGTGGCAGGGTAAATGACCCTCCTCTGCGCAAGTAACTTTTTTTGTGTTTTTTTTATTGTATGTATTAAGGCTGATGTGTACTATAGTCATTGCTCCCAAGAGGAGTGGGAGTTTGAGCGCAGAACTTAACTTTGTATGTTTGAATTTGCTTTTGTAGTACACAGCCATGTTACAATGCCGTCACCCACCCTATGTGTTCCTTATTAAGAGTTAATGAGTGTGTAGGTTTTTTTAAAAATACTCCTCTCTCTCATTAAAGCTTTTACCTTTTATCTAAAAGCAACAAGGTGACTTGTTAATGTAGGACTCACCTAATGGATTTTGCCTTGACCTGTCAGATGAGCTTATGCTTGAATGACCATTGTAGTGATACTAAAACAAAAAAACTCCAGTTACTTAAAGTGCATAGGGATTTGGGATAGTGCGCAAGTAACTTTTCTCTGGTTTTTATGTATGTATTAGGGCTGATGTGTACTTTAGTCTCCCCTGAAGGTAATAACATTACAGTGTCACAGGGAAAAGTTAGAGGGGATCCATTCAGTGAGTATTTACAAACGGGAGCCAGAGAGAGCCATCTGCACAACACTGGATCCCCACTTCCCTGTGTTAGAGGATGAGGGGAGAGGCAGGAGGGGGAGTTATGTTGAAGTTTGTCTGGTCCCAGCTGGGGGTAGATGAGAGATCCGGCAAGGGGAAGAAGTAGAGACGGGGAGAGCGTGTTTACTTTAGGTGGTGAAGTAAACTGAAGGAGGAAAGATAAAAACAAAAATGGTGATAGGGGGGTGAGGGTTCAGTAAAGGGGATTGGGGCAGAAATGGGGTTAAAAAAAGGAAAATAAAACCATATAGAATCAGGGAAAAGGAAAAGAAAGGAAAGTAGATGGATGTAGAAACGAGGCAGAAGAAAGAATCGAATGAAAGAAGAAGACAAGATTGGTGTACAGGAGGAAAATAAAAGGCAGATTTTAAAAGATGAGAAAATGAAGGAGCAGAGATCAAGTGAAAAAGAATGGGAAGCGATAAATTGAAAGGGGGGCCAATGAATGAGATGGAATTGGTGGAAGAAGATAAGGAATAAATGGAGAAGACAAACAAGATGGACAAAAAGAGGAGGGAATGAAAGAGAGGGACATACAACAAGGTTGGAAACAAGTCAGGGAGGACAGAAGGAAAAAAGAAAAAAATAGTAGAAAAAAAAAGCAAAGGGGTTGTTAAAAGTTAGTTAAATAAAAATGATAGAACAGAGAATGCAGAGAGAGAGAGAGAGAGAGAATGGAGAACGATAAGAGAAAAATAAGAGGTTAATACAGTCAGTCTAGTTTGAACAGCACAGATACAAGAAACAAGTATATAGACACACATCACATAAAGACAACTTACTAATTATTATGATGAGGATCATGACACATATCACACCCATAATTATCATCATCTGTGGAGAGACATTGTGACCGTTAGTTGGAATTATAACAGAAGGAGAGAAGAGACAGCAAACGCAGTTAAAGGCCTAGCAGGGAATGCATTAAGAAACAATAAGTTAACAACTGAACATAGAGGAGAGCCAGCACAAGAGAACAGGAAATATGTTTGATTAACATCAAAGAGGATGTAAAGTCAGAGAGAACCTGTGCAAGAAAGAGATCAGGCTGAGAAAAAGACAGAAAGAGGACTCAACAAAAGGTGTCTTTGGTCTCCTCAAAAACAATCGTAAAACAGGTTAGAGAAGAGATAGGAATGGTACAAACTTTATTCAACAAAACAAGAGTGATGACTGACAAGGCTCAAAGTGGGATCATTGCAAGCCATATTTTTACACGTTTAAAGCAGACAGAATGTGATGTGCCAGAGTAAATACTAGGAAAAGAGAGTATGAGATTAATGAATGACAGAGTCATGGTTCCGTGGAGCGAGCATCATAACACAGAAAAAAAGAAGAGAACATGTCAAAGCAAGAGAGAAGATCATGGACGATAAAGTAAGCTCCATACCAGAGTAAAAAGAAAGTGCAACTGACTAAAAAGGAAAGGGAGACACCACACTGGCCAAAAAGAAACAAAATTAATATCAGGGAGATAAAAGTATGAATCTTGGGAACCAAGAGTGACAATGTCACAGTTAGAAGACAGGGACAGGAGATTTTTTGAGAGTTGCAGAGTGTAAATGGAAATTCTAAGGCAAAGTTATACCTTGAGGTTCTTCCACCAGTACTTGCGCTTGAGTTTTGCCGCACTGGTCTCAAACTGCAAGGCCCCGGCCTGCAGAGCGTCCGCGCGCTCATCCACTTCGGACAGCTTCTGATCTCTTAGCATAACCTTATCTACATTCACACGCACTAGATCCACCACCTTAGAGTATAGAGAGAACACAAGAGATAGGAGATAGTTAGACAACTCCATTTCTAAGCAATCCCACCCAGTGTAGAAAAACACATTCACTCACCGCATCCACCTGTGCTTGAGTATGCTCAAGCTTCTTGTTGCTGGCTTGGGGAGCTCCAGGATCTCCTTCCCTGGGGGCAGCAGGTGGGCCAGCAGGTGGTTCAGACCTGACGTAGAAGAAAAATGATTGTCAGAAGAGTAGCAAAAAGATCTCTAGGAATGAGGGACAGGTTGTCTCAAGTATTTGAATAAAACAGATGTTGAACACAAAACATAAACAACACAAATATAAATATTTATGACACAAAGGTCCAAGGAGAGGAGCCATTCTGTAAGAAAAGTAAGGCTTTGTGGATACCGGAAGAGATAAATCACAAAAGTGACATGATGGTGGGAATGGGGCCTTTTTGGGAATGGGGAGGCATGACAGATAGAAGAGATGGGATAGGTATGGAATAGTTAACATAGTGAGACACATGTAACAGAATAGGAGGGATGTGGGATGCATGTAACGTAATAAGAGAGGAGGAGATGTGGGATGCATGTAACGTAATAAGAGAGGAGGAGATGTGAGATATATGTAACAGAATAGCTGAGGAGGAGATGTGGGATATATGTAACAGAATAGCTGAGGAGGAGATGTGGGATGCATGTAACGGAATAGCAGAGGAGGAGATGTGGGATATATGTAACGGAATAGCAGAGGAGGAGATGTGGGATATATGTAACGGAATAGCAGAGGAGGACATGTGGGATGCATGTAACGGAATAGCAGAGGAGGAGATGTGGGATGCATGTAACGGAATAGCTGAGGAGGACATGTGGGATGCATGTAACGGAATAGCTGAGGAGGAGATGTGGGATGCATGTAACGGAATAGCTGAGGAGGAGATGTGGGATGCATGTAACGGAATAGCTGAGGAGGAGATGTGGGATGCATGTAACGGAATAGCTGAGGAGGAGATGTGGGATGCATGTAACGGAATAGCTGAGGAGGAGATGTGGGATATATGTAACGGAATAGCTGAGGAGGACATGTGGGATGCATGTAACGGAATAGCTGAGGAGGAGATGTGGGATGCATGTAACGGAATAGCTGAGGAGGAGATGTGGGATATATGTAACGGAATAGCAGAGGAGGACATGTGGGATGCATGTAACGGAATAGCTGAGGAGGAGATGTGGGATGCATGTAACGGAATAGCTGAGGAGGAGATGTGGGATATATGTAACGGAATAGCTGAGGAGGACATGTGGGATGCATGTAACGGAATAGCTGAGGAGGAGATGTGGGATGCATGTAACGGAATAGCTGAGGAGGAGATGTGGGGTATATGTAACAGAATAGTGGAGTAGGAGATGTGGGATGCATGTAACGGAATAGCAGAGGAGGAGATGTGGGATATATGTAACAGAATAGCAGAGTAGGAGATGTGGGATGTAGGTAATGGAATAGCAGAGGAGGAGATGTGGGGTATATGTAACTGAATAGCAGAGGAGGTGATGTTTGATGTATGTAACGGAATAGCAGAGGTCCTTTAAGTGGTCAGAGGGCAAGGTCATGACCCCAGACATCCACTGTGTATCTCTTCCCAGTATGTATAATTTGTGCCTACATGCATGCAATGTATATCTTTCTCTGCTCGGTGTATATCCTTTGTGTCTACATGTGTGCACTATACAGCTTTCGGTGTTCCCTATATACACTATGTTCCTTTTTTTCTGCACTGTAGTTCTCTCTGTTAATTCTATATGCTCTGTCTATCTCTGTCACCATGCACTGTAGATTTTTTTTGTGTGTGTTTCCTGTGTCAGTATTGAGCTATTTTCTTTATGTATTTGTGCATGCTCCCTCTATGTGCTGTCCATCTCTTGCATGGTTAATGTACTCCTTCCCTTGCATATTGTGAAGTTTAGCAACCTTCCTGAGACAGATAAATAAATAAATAAATAAATAAAAAGGGGGTGAAAGGTTGGGAGACAACAAATTCCCATGCTGCCCCTCTCCTGTTTGTCGCCTCGAGGCCATGGCCTTGGTGAACTTTTGGGAAACTTTGCCCTAAGCCCACTACCTGCTTAAACAGCATAGACAGACACACAGGCAACCCCTCCATCCTTCCATCTACATTCTTATATAAATGTGATAATGTGACATGTTTGACCCCTCCCAATGTGTGATCCTCTTTAATCCCATATATCATATACACGTAATATACGTGTATAATGTGTTACAGTATGACGTATTGTGTATGCACTGCTCCAGTTGTGTGCTTTATTTTGCCAAGTGCAATAGTAGCCCTACTCTATGCTATGCAAAGACAACACTAGCCATGCTAGGTGCTATGTCACGATGACACTACTCCCGTCAGGTCAACACTAGTCCCCCTGGATGCTATATCAGGGCTACACTAGCCCTGCTGGGAGTAATTTGGGTGTCCCACTAGCCACAAATGATGCTATGCGAGTGCGACATACATCTCATATTATATTATAAGATTGATGTGAGAAACTCACATATTTGCAGATGATACACTTGTGTGGAACATTTACCCTTTTTCTGGTCCAGCTTTCTGTGTAGCTGATACACACCTTTAAAAGGCTGTGTTGTATGACCACATCATGATACATACTGTTGGACATTTTTGACAACACATAGTGACAGATGGTGTGTGGAATTCTCTATCCGCTATACACTGATCAGCCACAACATCAAAACCACTTGCCTAATATTGTGTAGGTCCTCCTCATGCTGCCAAAACATCTCTGATGTATCAAGGTATGCACTCCACAAGACCTCTGAGGGTGTCCTGTGGTATCTGACATTAGTAGCAGATGCTTTAAGTCCTGCTAGTTTCAAGGCGGGGCCTCCGTGGATTGGATTTGTTGTTCCAGAACATCCCACAGATGCTCAACCGGATTAAGATCTGGGGAATTTGAAGGCCAAGGCAACACCTTGAACTCTTTGTCATGATCCTCAACCCATTCCTGAACAGGATGTCAGGATGCATTATATTGCTGAAAGAGGTCAATGCCATCAGGGAACCCCATTGCCATGAAGGGGTGTACACAGTTTGCAACTGTCACGAGTGGCAGTCCAAAGACCAGGACCCATGTGTGCCTGATGAGGAAGATGGGAGTCTCAGCGTGTAAATGGACAACCAGGGTCTGGTGCAGGGTAACCACATGCCTGCTGGTGTTGAGCACCAGGCACCAAACAGGAAAGCAAGACAAGGCTAGAAGAACACAGAACCGGAGAAGGACAGAAAGCAGAACCCAGAACATGTACATAAGGGGAAACATGAACAGGACATGGACAGGACTGTACATGAACTGGGAATACTAGACAAGAGATACAAGACAAAATAAGAGGAGACATAACAAAGTACTATATTTGTAATAAACGTAGATTTAGACATACATAAATGGCCAAGATGTATGGAGCCCACCACTGCGCCAAAGTACTCCATTTACAGTGGGTCCTAACTGCCTAGATATGCATGACCAAATAAACAACAATAAAACACACACAGTACTTACCTGCAAAGAAAGGAGCAGAGGAAATGAGACCACTGCTTGCAGGAACGGACTGAAACAAAAAGGATTAATGGCAAAGGAATGGGCATGGCAACAAAAAACAAACATTTAAAGGAATCCAGGACACTGGGAATTCCAGGAACGGAATAAAGGAATGAACCCAGAACACCCAGCAAAAAGAAAACCAGACAGAGAATAGAAAACCAGAAAAAACAAGAAAAACTAAACAAGAATTGTAAAAAGAGTACTTGGATACCAGAAGCCAAGGCAAGACATCTGAACAGAACGGAACAGGATGTGACATAACTCCCCTCTTAAGGAGCGACCTCCAGGCGCGACTAGCAGCTCTCAAGCAGAGACCAGGAAAAGAGCATGGATCCAGCGACTAAGTCCTCATGACTTACTATAGGCAAGGAATCTCCATCTTTATGCCTTCTTGAACAACTCCAAATCCTTCGGAGAGGTCTCCAGCAAAGGAACCACCAGCCAGGAAAGAAGGTCCACTTTAGAACAGGAGCACTGCCACAGAACAGAATCCGGAATCAGAACCAGGCACTAAACATCACAAGAGGACAGCTGTAGAGAACACCGAACCACTTAGCAGGTAAACCTCCTCCAGGACAGGTATCAGAGAAACTGAACAGAAATGAAGAGGTCATCTACAGCAGACAGGTCCAGAGCAGGTCAGGAAAGATGCAGAGTCCACTCCACAAACTCCATGTATGCCTACGGCCATCTGTCACAGATGGCAGTCCGAAGACCGGGACTGCTGTGTGCCTGATGAGGAACATGGGAGTCTCAGCGTGGAAATGGACAATCAGGGTCTGGTACAGGGTAACCACATACCCGCTGGTGTTGAGCACCAGAGTTTGTGCGGCCACATACCAGAGCCCTGATGCAGCTTAAGCGGATGCCAGGAGCTGATATTAAGCAGATATGTATCCAGTACTAGAAACAAGGCAAGACTAGAACAGGCACCAAACAGAAAAACAAGACAAGACTAGAAGAACACAGAACCGGAGCAGGACAGAAAGCAGAACCCAGAGCATGTACACAATGCATGAGCAAAACATGAACATGACATGGACAGGGCAGGACAGGACAGGACATGAACTGGGAATACAAGCCATAATAAAACAAGTCAAGAGATACAAGGCAAAATAAGAGGAGACATAACTAAGTACTATATATGTAATAAACATTTGAGATTTAGACATACATAAATGGCCAAGATGTATGCAGCCCACCACTGCGCCAAAGTACTCCATTTATGATGGGTCCTAACTGCCTAGATATGCATGACCAAATAAACAATAAAACACACACAGTACTTAACTGCAAATAAAAGAGCAGAGGAAATGAGACCACTGCTTGCATGAACAGACTGACACAAAAAGGATTAATGGCAAAGAAATCCTTTTAGGAACATTTAAAGGAATCCAAGAGACTGGGAATTCCAGGAACGGAATAAATGAATGAACTCAGAACACCCACAATAAAGAAAACCAGACATAGAAAAGAAAACCAGAAAAACCAAGAAAAACTAGACAAGAATTGTAAAAAGAGTACTGGATACCAGAAGCCAAGGCCAGACATCTGAACAGAATGGAACAGGACGTGACAGCAACAATCTCTAGGTAGCTGGTATGTGTCAAGTAACATGCACATGAATTTCAGGATCTAAGGTTTCCCAGCAGAACATTGCCCAGAGCATAAGACTGCCTCTGCCGGACTGCCTGCCTTCTTCCCGTAGTGCATCTTTCTGCCATCTTTTCCCTAGGTAAATGACACATGTATTGGAATGCGTTTTGTTGTCCCTAACTATCATGGTTGCAACGTTATTTCCCTATCGTTTATTCCTTTGGATACAATGTATTGTATGAAGCATTCGTCTGGTTGTTCGGTAGAAACGCAATGGATACCCAGTTGAATATCTCCGTTCTAACAAACTACCGAACAACCAGATCACCTCGGAGAGGAGTGTGTCTATAATTTACCTCCCTCATCAGTATTAACACCAGCCTAATTGCCAATTACACGAATGTACTGTGTGTTCCCTGGGTGGGCCCCATTCGGCATACGAACACGTGGCGGCGGCCATCTTGCCATACGAACGCCCAGCGGTGTTTGGTCGTCGAGTGTCTGGAACTCAAATCGGGTTCCACCCGTTCGTGAATAAACATACGAACGGCCCGGCGTTCGATAGAAGGATGCCCACGAACCAGGGGATTTATACAAATCCAAGCCAAGACCAATCTGTACAGTATTTTTGTGCTTTTTACCCCACGAACACCGACCGACCGCAAGGCCAGAATATATGGAACTACTTTCGGCTACTCCCTCGTGTGCGGTCGGTCAGACGAACACCTCCATAAAATTCCCGAACCCCTGGTCCGATCTGGGTGATTTTTGAGTATGTTGCTCACCCAGATCAGGGCTATCAGGGGATATATCATTTAGGGGTGTAGGTGTATGTATTTGGGGTACATCTAGAAATCGGGGAAAACTCTGTATGAAAACTGTATTATCTTGCAGGCTGAAGGGAGGAGATGTGTGGGTTGTAACCTCTGTATGATTGGTTAATGTATAATTTTCTCTGGGTGTCTCCCTTGCATGGGAGAGATGCATAAAAGCAGGGTATATGACATTAAACGTCAGTTCTGCTCCTGATACTGTGTGTCGTCCAGTTATTGGGAAAGGTGATGGGATATTCCTGGATTATTTTATTTACTACTTATGCTGTTTCTCCTGTGTTAACCCCTTGTTCCTGAATTACTATTGGATTATCAGCGGAGAAAGCCTATGTAAAACTAGTGCTCTGCTACATTAAATTACGCAAATACACCTTTCAGGGGTGGACAGGGGTCACTTTGGGCACTCTAACCCTTCTGCAGCTACTCAACCCCAGACGCAGAAAACTATCATGGCCAGCATTACTTTTTTCAACAATTCGAGCTACAGCAGCTTTCACTCCCCATGTGCATCAATGAGCCTTCACTACTTGCCCTTCTTCGTGGTCACTCAGATCTTTTTGCTTGCTCATTTTTTCCTGCTTCCAACACATGAAATTCAAGAACTAACTGTTTACTTGATACCTAATATACCCTACTCCTTAACAGGTGCCATTGTAAAGATATAATCAATGTCATTCATCTGTCAATGGTTTTAAGGTTGTGGCTGATCAGTGTAAGTGAGCAGAATTTGTTAGGTTATCATATCTTCAAAGCTCAACATTTGAGTGTGAACTAAAAGTTTGTGAACTAGAGAGAGTCTGAACTCATAGTTTACTAGGAATAGAAAGATTGACATTACATGATGTCCATGAATTGATATGTCAATGTGTGCACTGCGTATGGTAACATTTTAATGGGTGCAGTGAATGTGCCCTGGATGAACCACAATGAGTGTAAACAACATGTTTTTGTGCCTAGTGTATATATTTGTGCTTGTAGGCTCTACATTACTACATGCAATGTATATATGAGTGTGTTTGTGAGACACTAACATTTTGTCAGAGGCAATGTCAGTGTTTACGTGCTGTGGAGAATCTCAGATTTAAGGCCTAATTAGCTTAATTGGAAACAGCTTGGATTAAATAATTCTTCCCACTCCACTGGTAATGCTGAGATTTTCCTGGATGTATTGTGTGTATGTGAGTTAGTAACTGTGTTCGGTATGTCTTGTTGTACAGTGTCCATGATGCTGACATCTTACTAGTTGGAGTGTGTGTGGATGTGGGTGAAACACTAGCTCGCTGTTTGTATTGTGGGTGAGATATTGGCTGGGTGCAGTGTGTGATTGTATTTAGAATACTGGATCACTGGGTGCTGTGTGTATGTGTATTGATTGCGGCTGAGACAGTGGTTAATCAGGTGTGCAAAACTGTGGGTGAGACACAGTCACAATCGTACACTCTACACCCAGCCAACTAGTGTTTCACCCACAGTCACACACTACATCCAGCCAACTAATGTTTCACCCACAGTCACACACTAAACCTAGCCAACGATTGTGGGTGTACTAGCTGGCTGGATACAGTGTGTGACTGTGTGTGTGTGACACTAGTTGGCTAATGTGTACGATTGTGGGTGAACCACAAGTTTGCTGGATGTAATGTGTACGATTGTGGGTGAGACCCTAGTTGGCTGGGTGTAGTGTGTGCAATCATGGTTGAGACACTAGTTGGCTTGGTGTAATGTGTACGTTTGTGTTCGAGACACTAGTTGGCTGGGTGTAATGTGTACGATTGTGGTTGAGACACTAGTTGTCTGGGTGTAGTATGTATAAATGTGGGTGAGACACTAGTTGGCTGGGTGTAGTATGTATGATTGTGGGTGAGACACTAGTTAGTTGGGTGTAGTGTATATGATTGTGGGTGAGATACATGTTAGCCTGGTACAGTGAGTGTAATTGAGACAGTGGCAGGGTGCAGGTGTGTGTAATTATGGGTGAGACAGCTGCAGTATGTGATTGTGGGAGAGACATTAGAGTTGGCAGGGTGCAGTGTGTGTGATTGTGGGTGAGACACTAGAGTTGGCAGGGTGCAATGTGTGTGATTGTCGGTGAGATACTTGTTAGCCTGGTACAGTGATTGTAATCGAGACAGTGACAGGGTGCAGGTGTGTGTATGTGTGTGTAATTATGGGTGAGACTGCTGCAGTATGTGATTGTGGGAGAGACATTAGAGTTGGCAGGGTGCAGTGTGTGTGATTGTGGGTGAGACACTAGAGTTGGCAGGGTGCAATGTGTGTGATTGTCGGTGAGATACTTGTTAGCCTGGTACAGTGATTGTAATCGAGACAGTGACAGGGTGCAGGTGTGTGTATGTGTGTGTAATTATGGGTGAGACTGCTGCAGTATGTGATTGTGGGAGAGACATTAGAGTTGGCAGGGTGCAGTGTGTGTGATTGTGGGTGAGACACTAGAGTTGGCAGGGTGCAATGTGTGTGATTGTCGGTGAGATACTTGTTAGCCTGGTACAGTGATTGTAATCGAGACAGTGACAGGGTGCAGGTGTGTGTATGTGTGTGTAATTATGGGTGAGACTGCTGCAGTATGTGATTGTGGGAGAGACACTAGAGTTGGCAGGGTGCAGTGTGTGTGATTGTGGGTGAGACACTAGAGTTGGCAGGGTGCAGTGTGTGTGATTGTCGGTGAGATACTTGTTAGCCTGGTACAGTGAGTGTAATTGAGACACTGGCAGGGTGCAGTGTGTGTGTGTTTAATTATGGGTGAGACAGCTGCAATATGTGATTGTGGGAGAGACACTAGAGTTGGCAGGGTGCAGTGTGTGTGATTGTGGGTGAGACACTGGCTGGCTGGGTGGGTGCAGTGTTTGATTTGGGGCATGACGTTGGCTAGGTGCAGTGTGTGATTTTGGGTGTAGTACTGGCCAGCTGCATGCACCATGTGTGATTGTGGATAAGACACCAACTGTCTGGGTGCAATTTGCGTCTTTTTGGGCATGACGCTGGCAGGGTGCAGTTTGTGGATTTTGGGCATGACGCTGGCAGGGTGCAGTGTGTGATTTTGTGTGAGACAGGCTGGCTGGATACAGTGTGTGTTATTGTGGATGAGACTGGCTGAGTGCAGTGTGTGTGATTGTTGATAAGACTGGCTGGGAGCAGTGTGTGTGATTGTGGATGAGACTGGCTGGCTGGGTGGAGTGTGTATTACTGTGGATGATACTGGCTGGATGGGAGAAGTGTGTTATTGTGGATGAGACTGGCTGAAAGCAGTGTGTGTGATTGTGGATGAGACTGGCCGGGAGTAGTGTGTGTGATTGTGGATGTGAGTGGGTGTGTGCAGGGGATACTCACATGTTGCTGGGTGCTGCTGTTCAGTCTCTGATACTGTGGCTGCTGCTTCTACTCCTGGCTCTGACAAAAGATGAATGACTCACTATGACGTCATTACCATCAAAAGGGGGGGGGGGAGAAGGGTAGCAAAGAGGAAGAGGGGAAGGAGTGATGAGTGTTATGTTTTGGAAAAGTGTGTATATGTCTTTTATTAACAAAAATGTCTGTTCTTGAATTTATCTGTTAGCAAACATCACTTCAATCAGGGCAGTTGTTGCAGAATATTAATATTTATTGTAACAGGAAAAATGTTTATATAACATCGCTGATGTTCACAACTGGAAGACTCAGTTATACAACACTTTGTCACTAATTTACCTGGGAAGAGGTATTGTCGCTTACAGTTTTTGTGTTTATGATAGGACATTTCAGTCCCATTACCGTGATATCTTATGAAAAGCCTGGTAATGGGACTTACATGCGGACTGTATTTTGTTGAACTTCTGCTTAGAAGTAACTAGTTATTGTGCTTATTCTTAAAGGGATCCTATAGTGCCAGGAAAACATACCAATTTTCCTGGCACTATGGGCTCCTGGAGTGCCCCCCCTCCCGCAGTCTGGGTGCCTACAGTGTCCCTTTAAAAAGACACTCTGGAATCCAGCCAATTGAGCTCTCTGAAGTGCTATAGGGCATAACTGCATGTCCCTTTTGTTAGTTACTCATAAGCAACTCACATTAGTGACCCAACAGCCTCACCCAGCTCCATCTCCCTCTCTCACACCCAGCTCTATCTCCCACTCCGCTCCAGCTCCAGCTCCAGCTCCAGCTCCCTCTCTCCCACCAAGCTCCAACTCCCTCTCTCCCACATCTCCATCTCCCTTTCTTCCCCATCTCCACCTCCCTCTATACCCCATCTCCATCTCCTTCTCCACTCCAGCTACATCTCCCTCTCTCCACTCCAGCTTCATCTCCCTCTCTCCCCCTTAGCTCCATCCTCCATTATCCCCCAGCTCCATCCCCCCTCTCTCCCCTCTAGCTCGATCTCCCTCCCTCCCCTCTAGCTTTATCTCCCTCTCTCCCCTCCATCTCTCCTATTCAGCTCCATCTCCCTCAGCCACCTCCATCTCCTTTCCTCCATGTGGCGAAAGTAACCTCGCCACAGGCTCCTGGAGAAGCCTGCTTGCCAGACTCTTGCCCCAGGACTATGGGCCCTGTAAAAGCCACATGAAAAGACTTGGTTTGTGGGATTTTATATTTGGTTCGGGAACCAAACCAACTCCCGAACTAAAGACAACCCGGGACCTTGTTAAACATTATTGATAGTTTGCAACATGTTTATCTGGGTGGCCCCCGTTCTATGCCCAAACACGTGAACGCAGGCAGCGGTGTTTGGTCATCTAGTGCATGGAACTAAAATCAGACACTCGACCTTGCGAACATCTCTTAACTTCCATCCCGCCTGCGTTCGGTATTTTACATCCTGGAAGAGCGCTGTTCGGTGGGATAGTTCATCTGAATGAGGTGAACAAGCACCACATTAAACCTAAGGATTTGGTGCTGTATTTTGATAGCATGGAACTCCTGAACTGGACCGGCTGCAACCCCTGAATTCATGGAACTGTTTTGGGCATAGAACCATGTGTGCAGCCAGTCAGAACTTTACTCCTGTGTGCGTGGGATATGAGTGCTTTTTGGATATGTTGGGCACTCAGATCCAGGCTATCCGGGGATGATATAGACTGTGGGGATTCCTATGTGGGATATATGTATTTTTATGTGTTTTAATATATTGTATTTTATGCTGAGTAACAGTGACACTGTATTTTGTGGCCCATTGTGGGTGTGTGTAACGGCTACCCAGCTGTAGAGGGGTATCTGCCGTTGGAGATGTCCTTTTCTGTGCAAGCTGCTGTGTAGTAATGGAGTCCTTGTTCCCATCCACGATATCCCAGAGTATAATCCGGCAGTACTGTAAAATGAGGCAGAATAACGGTACCATAAATCCCCTCCAAGAATGAGACGAGGCTACGTTTTGAAGGGTCAAGTAGAACTAACTTTTAATGACAGGGGATCTCTTTTTATGCAATGGTGCCCTCTGAGAGGCTACACCCACATAATTAGTAACACAGCCAATTACACACATGGTTCAACCCCCACGTCTCCTCCCCTCAGATAACATGTAACATAATTAAAACAGACATAAATTTACCTACAATCTGGATGTACCCCAACAGGGGGTACACCTTTAAGTCCAGCACCACTCAGGGGAATAACATATCCAAATTTCAAGTCATTCGGTTGTGGGGTTCGGGAGTTATGGGTCTTTGAAGTTTCGTGAATAAAAACCCCACGAACCCCTTGCCCTCCACAGTAATCCTGCCGTTCGCCTGAATCCCCCTGCATGCTTAAACAAAACTACCAAACGGCCGGTCGTTCGGTAGTTTCAGCACGAACTTACGAGCTCCTGGAGGTCTCAGCGGTGTTCGCCTGGTTGCGTATCCGTTTTTAGTTCCATGCGTTCACAGGCAAACACCGCCGTTCGTGCGTAAGATGGCCGCGAACACGTGTAAAGTCCCGAAATGGCGGCCACCTATTCTGAGACAAAGGGATTCGTCGGAACCATGCGAACGGCTCCACAATCACTGGGAGGTAAAATAGTAATTCACTGTTCCCCTGGGTGGTCTGATGTTCGGTATTTTGGGTAGCAATAGTTACACGAACACCAGTCATTCGGTTCTGTTTAACCTCCCCAGCAGCACTGTAGATTACGTTCAGGCAAAACAATACAGGGTTCTGTTACAGTGTGTTTATAGATGTGTTTATGGATGTGTTTGGGGGCATGTCACTGTGTTTAGATTTTGTATATAAATGAGCTATTTGCCTGGAATAAACAGACTACCTCCAGCATTCAGTCTCAACTAATGTCTTTGGGGGAAAGCTATACTAATCACTTGCTATACAGCTATACTCTCTTGGAGGAGAGGTCTTCCCACTGGGAGCTGGATCCAGGTGTTGGTCCATGGGGGGAAGGGACGGTGGTCCACCACAACTGATGGCCTAGCGAGTGGAGAAGCATCCTGGAGACACTGTATGATTGCAAATAGAGCGATAAAGCTATCACCCGTGCAGCGTCCCTGTCTACACTATAACTCAGCAGTATGGAACCAGCTAGTGCCAAGACAGCGTTCGCATACGAGGAGGAGAATGACCCGGACTGGAGGGATGCATTCCGAAAAGATGTCTTGGAGGTCCTGGAGAAAGGTCAAGTTCAACAGGGGAGGAGGCTTCCAAGCTCGGAGCAGAGAGTGCAGAAATGGGTGGCGCTGTGAATGCCTCTCCTGGGAGAGCAGTCCCTGGATGAGTGGTTGACAGAGCTCGAGAGCCTGGTATGGAAGAAGCTGTGGCTGGACGACGTGTACCAGGCACTATGGTGATCCACAATTCAGTATGTCCCCTGGATGGCTGAGCATGAAAGACCCGAGGGTGAGGATTACGATGGCCCTGCCCTGTTGTGGGAGGCCTTTGCAGAACCGGAGTTCTGGAGTTCTGGAGAGTCGCGATTTTGGGACATATGAGATTACAGGGAGAACCTAAATGATCTGCCTGCTGCTAAAAAGGTGAGACAGGACATGACCTTTCTTGTTTCACTAAGGTGAGAGCTCGAGCAGGATTATGTACAGCTGTTTCGTTGGATAACGACGCCTGACTCGAAGGTGAAGGGGCTGATGGACTTAACACAGGGAGAGGTGAGTCTCGTCCTTCCTCCCCAGCAGCAGTGCCCATCGTCCAGAGACAGGACACCTGGCGTGAAGGGTACAGATGGGACCGTGGTTTCTGTACCTGGAGAGCAGGGGAGCTGAGTGGCTTACCCAGACTTGCCACAATCCAGGTGGGAATAATTGCCTGCAGTAGTTCTGCTTTCCAACCAGCTCCTGAACTAGGAGACCTCATAGACATGGAACTGTTTTGGGCATAGGACCATGTGTGTGGCTGGTCAGATCTTCACCCCGGTGGCGATTCGGCTGTGTTTGTGGGATCTGTTTGCTTTTCGCATATGTTAGGCACTCAGATCCAAGCTATCTGGGGATGTATAGACTGTGGGGGTTCCTATGTGGGAAATATGTATTTTTATGTGTTTTTAATATTTTGTATTTTATGCTGAGTCGCAGTGACACTGTATTTTGTGGTCCATAGTGGGTGTGTTTATGGGTGAGTCACTGTGTTTAGATTTTGTATATAAGTGAGCCATTTGGCTGGAAGAAACAGACTACCTCCAGCATTCAGTCTCGACTAATGTCTGTGGGGGAAAGCTATACTTGCCATACAGCTATACTCTCTTGGAGGAGAGGTCTTCCCACTGGGAGCTGGATCCAGTTTTTGGTCCAGGGTGGGAAGGGATGGCGAGACCCTAGCCAAGCTGCAGCGGCTAAGGGGACTATGGTGCTTAAGGTGCCCAGTGCAGTGCTTTTGGTACTCAGCGACAACTAGGAAATGCGATTGGCGGAGGTACCCAGTCGGGGTGCCAGGCGGTCCACCACACTCCCATCCAGCTCCTCCTAGCTCCATCCACCTGTCTCCCAGCTCTGTCCTCCTCTCTCCGCTCCAGCTCTATCTCCCTCTCTCCCCCCTAGCTCCATCTCCCTCTCTCCCCTCCAGTTCCATCACCCTCTAGTCTTTCCCATACAGCTCCTTTCCCCTCCAGCTCCATCTCCTTATCTCCCTTCCAGCTCATCTCTTTTCCCTCTAGCTCCATCTTTTTTTATCTCTGGTTCCAGCTCAATCTTCATCTCTTCCCCCCCCCTCCAGCTCTATCTTCCTCTCTCTCTCCTCTTCAGCTCCATCTCCCCCCTCACTCTCTCTCTCTCTCTCTCTCTCTCTCCTATCCAGTTCCCTCTCTCCCCAGCTTCATTTCCTTCACTCCTCTAGCTCCATTTCTCCCCTCCAGCCCAATCTTCCTCACACTCCTCTCTAATTTCCTCTCCTTCCTCCAGCTTTATCTCTCCCCTCCAGCTTTACCTCTCCCCCCCTGCATCATCTCCCTCTCTCCCCTCCAGCTCCATCTTCCCCAGCAGATTAAATTGTTAGGCCATTTCATGTACCCTAGTGGTCCAGTGCCTCTGCCAGCTGGGAGCTGCATTCTGTTCTTCCCCTTTTGGACAGAGCAACTCCCATGCAGTCTGTGAGGAAGCTTTACTGAAGAAGGGGCTCAAAACACTTCCTGCTCCTTCCCTCAGTAAGGCTCCCTGATGGATTGATTGCACTGTGAAGTAGATGGCCGGTGTTCACAGTCAGGTACAGACCGCCTCCTTCACAGATACACACCACAGCTAAGCTCTCTTAAATGATTGCAGGCAATCCCTTATAATTGCGGACCACCGGCAACATTATAAAGCAATTGGCATCTTAGCTGGTTCTCCTCCCATATCTGTGGCTGTGAGGAACAACCCAGACTACAGCCGCCCACCAGAAAATTTCCCGGGAATTCTGGTGGGCCAGTCTGACCCTACCTCAGGTTCACTCACACACCCCACGAGGAGGACGGGGCTTCCACAATCGATGTGATCTTTCTCAAATAGTGGCTTTACTAAATCCCATTCCTTCTCAAGAATAAAACAAAACGTTATGTAGTCTTGTAATTTGAATGACGATCACACAGCCGACCGTTTGGGAGTTGGAAGTGGCTGCGGTTAACCACAATATTAATAAGGTCAGAAAGGTTAATGAACAGCACACTTCCCTGCTGGGTGGCCCAGCATTCGGTAGTTAGTTTGTCTTTTAGGGAATGCAACTAGCAAACATACGAACAACCGGGGACTGGCGAACAAACAGACTAAATAGTCTCGAATAATAATCAAGAGGCGGGGTGGTCTGCCACAGGGCACCTACAAGACCTGTCCAATGGAATGTGTAAGTGTCCAGAAAACTATAGTAATCCAGCGTCTCCAAACCAAATCATGCGTACTAAAATCTTTTCTTATTGATACATCAATAGTTACATTTGAAGAAAAATTAACTGAATGGTCTGACGGTAGTCCGCATCTCCAGGAGCTTCAGATGAACAATTCAATTAGGTCCCTGGATGACTCCTACGTTTAAGTCACCCTGTGCCCATTGTGAGTGCATTGTGAGTGATGTGGTTGTTTGGGGTTAAATGTTGTGTGTGCTCTCCTGTCCTTCTGCTGTTTTCAACCAACCAGAAGAATTTGGCTGTGAAGCCTGTACAGCGCCATCTATTGATTGTAAGGGCTTTGAAACAGCTATATGCACTACCTGAATAGCAATTTGTGTTAATTTGCATAACACATTTTTTGTGGGTGCAGATTGCAATAGTGACTTTAGTGGGTGCAGCAGGGAAAGGTGCTATAGTGGGTGCAGGGGGCAAGGTATAGGGTATGGGGCTGTACTTGGTGTAGGGGAAAAGGGGCTGTAATTTAATATGTGCTGTAATGGTGGATAAGGCGTAAAGGGTTAAGGTGTAGTAGTGGAGGGTATACGCTGTGATGGTGGATGGGGCAGTAGTGTGGAGATAAGAGCTATATACATAAAAAAAATTTACAGCAAAAAAAAAAATTTTTTAACAAGTTTATTTCCCCCCACCCTGAGGATTGCCTTTGGTCAAGGTGGGGGGAATGCTAATTCCTGGTGGTCCAGTGAGAAAACATGCTTTTCTGCACCCCGATAGAGCAGAATGAGAAAGACTAACTTTTCCCTCCTCACCCTCAGCACCTGGACGGCCTGGCCAGTGAGGGAGATCATTAATTTCTCCACTGGCCATGGAAGTTTGACACAGTGGCTCATGGGGGTTGCAAGGCATAAACTAGGGAGGGCAATTGCACACCCTTGTCCTTGTAGTGATGTGTATGCTCTCAGGGCTAGATTTTCTATTAGTCAGAATAGGCACCTGCCTACATGTGCCTCACCACTAGGGGGCACCTGTTTTCCGCACTTATAATGTGCCTTTTGAGCTTAAACGAGACTGTTGTGGAGAGATAAGTAGCAGGAGCCTTGGTCAATTAGCCTTGAATTAACTCTATAGGCACTCAGACTACTTCACCTCAATACTGTACTCTCTGCCATCAGGTGGAAGATGATGGAGGGATAGGTACAGGTAAGAAACTCATCCTTCACTGCCCCCAATGTTAAATTTATCAGCAAACTTCCATTTAGTTTTAGTCATAGTCTTTTGACTAAAAAGCCATTTTAGTTTTAGTCGTATTTTAGTCATTTGAATAGTTTTGGTTTTAGTTGACTAAATCTCCAGTAGATTTTAGTCGACACGGCACGTCTCTTTTGCCCCTTCAGCAGCTCCTCTGTAACGTACAGCCCAACATGCATAGATGGATAAAAGGTCCCTAAACCGGTCCTTAGAATGGCTGGATAACAGAATATAATTCAAGGAATGTCAGAACAAGCCAAGGTCAAGAACAGAGTAGTCCAGTGCAAGCCAGGTCAATACCAAAATATACAAAACAGACAAAAGAACACGCTATTGGGATACTAGGAACCCCAACAGGGCACTGTGCCTTGGACAAAACAAGGTTTTATACGTTTGTGGGCATGGTTAGCATAGCTACGCTCCCAAAATGTGAGTGTATATTCAGTGGTGGCTCTAGACTTTGTGAGGTCTTAGGCGAAACTCAAACATGAGGTCCCCACTAACATCCAAAGTGGAAAAAAAAATAGGGGTTGCATTGTGTGTAAAAGGTGCTGTTGATGTATTGAAGGACAAGCGCTGGATACAGAGAGCTAGTCTATGTTAGACATATGCAATTCGTTTCGTTCCGAATGTCAATTCAGATGAATTTCGGTCAATTCGAACATTCGTATACTTCCAAATGTCCGAATAGCTGAAATGGCGAATTCCCGAAATTGCCGAATTCCCGAAATTGCCGAAGGTCCAAAGTGCCGAAGTTCCGAAGCACAGTATTGCCGAAGTACTAATATACTTACCCAGTGGAAGAATGAAGAATTTTACACTGTATACAAGTTTAAATAAAAAGTATACAAACATAGCCAGGATTCAGCTGTAGGCATTTGCAACACTTACAACAATCAAGTAACACACATATAAAATGTAAGTTACTTAGCCAGTCAATGGAATGACAGGAATGAATAAGTAGATAACTCCCTAATTCCCACGGTATTAGGGAGCTATCTACTAAAAGGCTGAAAGACCTAAATTGGTCTTTCAGCCAAATTTACTAATACTAAGTAAAGATAACTGTGCCTGTGGCTGCTCACTGTAAAAAACATGTGTCCCCCCTCCCAAGCCCCCACCCGTGCCTCACGAGTGGGGGCTTCTAACCTGAAGGGGGTCCTATTGCCGCCCCCACGCCTGAACAGCGGGTGAGGGCCCTAAAGTAAAATAAGGGGGGGGACCTATTGTCCTCCCCCCTGAGCAGTGGGTGGGGGCCTTAAATTAGAATAAGGGGGGGTCCTATTGTCCTCCCCCTGGCCCCCACCCCTGAGCAGTGGGTGGGGGCCCTAAATACCAATAAGGGGGGGGACCTATTGTCCTCCCCCCTGGCCCCCACCCCTAAGCGGCAGATGAGGGCCCTAAATTAGAATAAGGGGGGACCTATTGTCTTCCCCCCGGCCCCCACCCTTGTGCAGTGGGTGGGGGCCCTAAATACCAATGAGGCATAGGGGATCACCCAGAGCATTTCTCACCTAAAGCTGCAGTGTCCCTTTAAAACCTTAGTTTTGCATTCTACCATTGTAGGAGAAAATACATTATTTACCTTAACATCACCACATTGCTCTTGAAATGATATGGGAACAGGGGGGTGGCTAAGAATATGCATGTTGTTACTAATTTGTGTGTGTATCTATATTTGTGTATATCTGACTGTATGTATGTGTATTTGTGTGTGTGTCACTGTATGTATATCTGTGTGTGTGTGTGTGAATACCTATGACTGTGCATTCAAACACCAACATTACAAACTAACGAAACCCGACATTTTAACACACAAATACAACATTTAAATGCACATCTAAACCCAGAAACCGTGCATTCTGACATAACACTGCACCCAAATACACCCCAGCATCCAATGCCAACACTAGACCCAAATACATTCCTGCATTTAAACTCCACCACTACACACAAATACACCTCAAATACGCAAAATTGTGTCACTTCTGCATTCAAAACATTATTACAACCCACACAAATAAACACCTGCGTGCACATACGCACTCCATACAAAAGCATGCCTACACAGGATCAGTGCTACCACTATGTGAAAAGGCATTTCAACCGTGTCTCTTAGAACATTCAGTTTCTTACCTGTCTTTTGTTTCTTACCTGTTCCTTGTTTGGGAAGGGCGATGATCTCTTCTCTTAACATTGTGGACCATTCTTTTGACATTTTTCTAACATGCTGCCAAATGTGACACTCTACAAACCCCTAGCCAGTTCGGGTATTTCAACTGTTCCAGCTCAAGCACACCTAGTGCACTGGTGCAACTAATGAAGCCCTTGATTAGTTGCATCAGGTGTGCTTGAGACAACACCTGTTTTGCATATGTGTGCAGTTGTGAGGGATTCTATTCAGGGAGTTGAATAATTTTGAGACTGGGAAGTCATTATAAGTTGCATTTTAAGTTGAATTTGGGGAAACCACTTGAAGCATTTGTTGTGTAAAACAATTTCAATTGCTTTTGTCTGATTTGTTCATTGCAAACAGCTGAAAATCTGTAAATTTTGACAATAAACTAAACAGTGTTTTAATTCGACCAGCAGGTCAGATGAAAAAGATTTAGAGAGGAGCTGCAGACTGGAGGCTCCCGCTGGGCAGACTGATGGAGGGGCCCGGTGGCATACAGTGCAAGCCGCTGGGCCTCCTCTTGGTGTCGGGCTCTCGGTCACTGACCAAGGACTCGACGAATCGGTCTGCCTTAAGGTTTAGAGATCTGCAAAATGCAACCCCTGTTAAAGTGCTGCCTGGGGCAATTGCCCCAGTTCGTCCTATGGACGGGCCGGCCCTGCTTAGACTGCTCAACTACGCCACCTGGTTGACACATTGTAGAACATATCCACTACAAAGATCATTAATATTCCATGGTAATGATAAAATAATAGGTCATTAATATTTTGAGCCCCAGATATGTTATGGGTAGCTTAGAAATGCCTTTTGATTAAAATACTTTAAAAAGAAAGCTTTATAAGTATATGTGTATATCTTCTACGCTATACTAATTACCAAGTATAATGTTTAACCCCTTAAGGACACATGACAGAAGTTTGGTCCTTAAGGGGTTAAATTAATTTTCTATCCTCGGACAAATTGAAGTGGATCTCTTACTTTTTGGGCTCTTTGCATATTTTTCAAAAACCCCTGAAAGAGACAGCTATGGTGGCCAGGGGATCTAGGGGAAGGTAGTTGTACTTATCTGAAGCAGTTCCTCGTGTTCATCCTCACCCTCTTCATCCTCTTCAGCTTCTGGGTTCATCTTCCAGGAGTTGCGTCGGTATTGTACTCTTGTGCATACTAAGTTATATAGCGGATACCATGAGACAACAGAAGCCTCCATAGATCGAAGTATGAATCCCGCTGCTGGGATTGGACAAACATTGACAGCAGACCGCCAACTTTTGTCAAGTTCAGATTTATCATATCACAAAGTAGTTATTAGTTTCTTATGGCACTTTTGGATTGAATTTCACTTTTACTGAAATCCCAATATAGTTAGCAGCAATTTTTAAAAAAAAATGTAATAAATACTGAAAAGCAATAGATTTTTAAGTGGCTCGTTGGTCTAGGGGTATGATTCTCGCTTTGGGTGCGAGAGGTCCCGGGTTCAAATCCCGGACGAGCCCTGGCTTTTTGCTTTTGAAAAAAGAAACAATTCTGTTTGTTTGCTCTTATTAAAATGTATTTAAAGCGGCACTGTCATGGCCGAATCCTGATTTTGTTATTTTTTTAACCCCACTCCCGACTCCACTACAGCTAACTGACTCCCTAGTCCCTCCCAAATGCCTCTAAGCCCCCCATATTACCGATTTTTTTATATTTATGTTCTCCCCAACCTATATTCAGGGCGCCGCCATCTTTGTGTGGGTAGATGAAGTCCCTGTGGGACACTTCATCTGCTCACACTAGATAGCGCTGTGAGATTCCCGCACATGCCCAGTTAAACACTTGGACATGTGAACAGGAAGTTCATCCATTAATTAATTCATCAGAAAGCCGAATGAATGAATAGAAATGTCAGATGAACAAACAAACACCGAATATTAGTGTTCGTTTGTTCGATCAGTTTATTACAAGAAGGGAGCTACCGGTGCGCAGCTCCCTCCTTGTAATATGTAAAAATAGAAGCAGCAGGGAGCTGTGCTCCCCCCAACTTCCTAAGCCCCCCCCATCCCCCTCTTCACTCTATGGGAGTCAATATATAATAGCACAGGGGAGATTAAAATCTCCCGAATGCCCCTACTCGCTATACTGTGAGTAGGGGCATGTCTACTAAACAGTGGCCCCCACCCACCCTAAAGGATAATGGGGGGAACCTATTGCCCCCCATCCCCCACCCCTAAGCGGTGGGTGGGGGCCCTAAATAAGAATGTGGGGGGGACCTATTATCCTCCATCCCCACCCCTGAGCAGTGGGTGGGGGGCCTAGATGAGAATATGGGGCCTATTGTCCTCCCCCCAGCCCCCACCTCTAAAAAACAATAAGGGGGGACCTATTGTCCTCCCCCCTGGCCCCCACCCCTGCGCGGCGGGTTGGGGCCCTAAATAACAATAAGGGGGAAGGACCTATTGTCCTCCCCCGGCCCCCACCCCTGAGATGACTAGGGGTCCCCAAACCCCTAGTCACTCCCCCCACCCAAATAAAAAGTAACCCCCTACCAACCGCCCTCACCCTAAAAATAGTGAGTAATACAATAACTAATTTCCTGTAAAAAAAATAAATAAAACTTACCATTTGATGTCTTCTTTTTTCTAAAATCTTTATTTTTCAGCCCCAAAAAAGGCTAAATAAAAACCATCATATCCGTCGAACTTGTAAAAAATTAAATAAAAAACCTGAGCGCAAAAAAAAAACCAAAGAGTCGAAAAAGAAAAAACCCGACGCTAAAAAATTAATCCATCTTCACCCGGCGAGGGCACGGTGCAGACTGAGCTCTGCAGGGCGAGGAAAGGCTTATAAACCCCCCCCACCACACACACGGCACCCCTCCACAACACATACACACAGAGCATCCCCTCCCACACACACACAGCACCCCCTTCCACACACAGCACACCCCAACCACACACACACACAGCACCCTCTTCTCCCACACACACACAGCACCCCCCCACACCCAGCACACCCCCTACCCCCACACACACACACAGCACCACCTCTCCACACACTCACAGCACCCTCCACCACACACACACAGCACCCCCCACACACACTCAGCAACGCCCCCACACACACACAGCACCACCCCACACCCACAGTACCCCCACACAGACAGCACCCCCTCTCACACTCACAGTACCCCTCAGAGACACATAGCACCCCTCAGAGACACACAGCACTCCACACACGTACACACAAACACATACACTTCACCCCTCAATGCAGTCTGTGTGTATTCAGAAGTCTGTCTGTGTGTACTCAGCATTAGGAATCCGGGGGCCATGTGATCGCTCAACAGAGCGTCACATGGCCACAATAGGTGTCCTAGTGTCTTCCTGTAGGGGGACTGTCTGTGCTGACAGGCAGTCTCCCTGCAAGTGTAAAATAAAACAAAATTAATCTTAATGTTAATAAAAATATAAAATTATATATGTGTATATATATATATATATGATATATAGACATATATTATACTTATATAATATATGTCTATATATCATATATAATGTCATACTAAGTGTATTTTACACTTGTATAAAAATACACTTATAATTAATGTTAAAATAATAATAAAATTTTAAAAAATTATATATTTATATGAAATTTTATTCTAACTGTTTTTTGATATAAATATATATATATATATATATATATTTATATCAAAATACACTTAAAATGAAATTATATATATCTATGTATATATAAAAAAATACAAATAATACGAAATATACATATGTCCATATACAAAATTACATAAATAATTATATAAATATACACGTAAACTTTAAATATATAAATAAAATTACTTAATTATGTAAAAATAATTTAATATTTTTACATAATTAAGTAATTTTATTGATTGCAATTTGAGGGACCTGCCTGACAACCCAGGCCGAAAGTCCAGAGAATTTAATTTGCTAGCACTGTATTTTACCCTGTAACTTTCTATGTCACCCTAAAACCTGTACATGGGGGGAACTGTTTTACTCGGGAGACTTTGCTGAACACAAATATTAGTGATTCAAAACAGTAAAACATATCACAGCGATGATATTGTCAGTGAAAGTGACTTTTTTGCATTTTTCACACACAAACAGCACTTTTACTGATGATATGATTGTTGTGATGGGTTTTACTGTTTTGAAACACTAATATTTGTGTTCAGCAAAGTCTCCCGAGTAAAACAGTACCCCCCATGTACAGGTTTTATAGCGTTTTTGAAAGTTACAGGTTCAAATATAAGGGTCAAACATTTTTACATTGAAAATTGCCAGGTTAGTTACATTGCCTTTGAGAGCGTATGTTAGCCCAAGAATGAGAATTACCCGCAGGATGGCATACCATTTGCAAAAGAAGACAACCCAAGGTATTGCAAATGGGGTATGTCCAGTCTTTTTCAGTAGCCACTTAGTCACAAACACTGGCCAAAATTAGCATTTGATTTAGTTTTTTACTTTTTTCACACACAAACAAATATGAACGCTAACTTTTACCAGTGTTTGTGACTAAGTGGCTACTAAAAAAAAGTGGACATACCCCATATTGAATACCCTGGGTTGTCAAATTTAAAAAAATATGTACATGTGGGGTGTGATTCAGAGATTTATGACAGATAACAGTATTACAATGTCACTATTGATACATTTTAAAAATATATATTTTGAAACAACAATTTCCTATTTGTACTTATAGCCCTATAACTTGCAAAAAAAGCAAAAAAAAATTGAATCTATTTAGCAGTTTTTTTCATTAGCTTTTGTAGGTAAGTAGAATATTTTTCAAGTAAAAGTAAAAAAACATGTTTTTTTTAAGTTTTTCACCATATTTGATTTTATTTTTTTTTAAATAAATTATGACATGATACAAATAATGGTATGTAAAGAAAGCCCTTTTTGTCCTGATAAAAACAATATGTAACTTGTATTGGAACAGTAAATGAGAGAGGGGAAAATTACAGCTAACCACAAACACCACAAAAGTGTTAAAAGAGGCCTTGTCCTTAACATCGCAGAAACAGGCCGGTCCTTAAGGGGTTAATGATGTGTGTGTATGTATTGCTAGCTGCATTAAAATTATAATGTGGTTAAACATATTATCACTACTTAAAAGTTTTTAAAATACACAGAGATACATTTTAAATATAATGTCTTTTAACCCCTTCAGGACGGAGTCAATAGTACACTTTCTGATCAAAACAAAATGTAAACAAAAACTGCTATTTGCGTTATATGTCTGTTCAACCTTAATTCACCTCTTTCATATTAAGTGCACCCACACTTATCATATATCATTTTGTTCAGGAGAAACTGGGCTTTAATTTCTCATGAACTATTCATATTTGAAACATAATTTATTATGAATAAAATTTAAAAAAACTGTGAGAAATTAAGATTTTTTTAAACATTTGTAGACATTTTAGCTTTAAATGCAAAAAAAATCAAAAAACACATATTTGGACTCAGCAAAGTCTCATGAGTACAACAGTACCCCCCATTAACAGTTTTTACTGTGTTTTGGAAAGTTAAAGGGTCAAATATAGCACATTCCATTTTTCAGTTTTTTTCAAATTGAAATTCGCCAGGTTGGTTACGTTGCCTTTTAGACGGTGTGGTAGCCCAGGAATGAGAATTACCCCCATGATGGCATAGCATTTGCAAAAGTAGACAACCCAAGGTATTGCAAGTGGGGTATGTCCAGTCTTTTATATATATATACATATTTGTGTTCGGGGCATTCTCATATGATATGGAATACTCTGGCGGAGAGTAATACAATAAAAGGGAAAAGTCGGTTGAGGTATGCTGTAGGCCGGTAAATAAAGTGGGCCCACATAGAGGAAAGTATAGCTAATGGGAGTGGAGGGTGGGGCTGTTCGTCTAGACCAACGAAGGTAAGTGAGGGAAGGGGGGAGTCCCTTTAAGTAGGTCTATTGCCCCTCCCACAAATTCAGGCCCTGCCTTCCAACTTGTGTTCGGGGCATTCTCATATGATATGGAATACTCTGGTGGAGAGTAATACAATAAAAGGAAAAAGTCGGTTGAGGTGTGCCGAAACCGACGTATGCTGTAGGCCGGTAAATAAAGTGGGCAAAAAGAGAAAGCAAGATAAACATTTATTCGGTAAACATAAATACATAAAATACATATACATTATTAAGTAGACATCTTAATGAAAGCCCTCCTAAGCTCTTGGACTGGGTGCAGGATGTAGGTAGCGTAAGCTGAGGACTTCCATCGACCCAGTGTTTTAATGACATGAACGGGAACGTTTTGGCTAGAGGCTGTGGAGGCCGCTCCAATTCTGAAGGAGTGCCCTGAGTAGCTACTAGGGTTCAGACCAAGCCTGGTGATAAGCATTCGAACGTAAAGCATGAATTTCGCCGTGGTGAGAATGGTATCGTGCAGCATTAGTAGAGGCCTTGCGGGCTGTGTTTGTTTCGTGGTTAAGAAAACGTCTAGTGCTTTTAATGGGCACCAATTGTTACCCGTGGGGTAGTAGTTTATGTGAACTGGTTCCCCCATCTGACTTGTCTTAGTCTTAGGTAGAGACAGGACGTAGTAGTCTGTGTGTTTCGTGAGATGTGACGTGAGGAGGCACCCTTGGTTATGCAATTGGCCACTAACGGTGCATTCTCGTGGTCTAAGAAACCCGTAAAAGGCCAGATACATGGCGGCTTTAATAACCGCGTTTGTATTGGGTTCAAAAGGTGCCTGGTCGAGTAGTTTGGACAAGGATTTGAACATTTCTATGTCAATAGCCAATCTTTTGAGCGTTGCTGGACTGTCTGCCTTTGCTATACCCTTCAGTAGCGTGCGGATGGGGTATGAGGTTAAGAACCCTTTGTGGTTAGGGAAGGAGTAGTACATGTGATGTTGTATCCCCGTGAGATAAAGCTTAATGGTGTTATGTGTGAATTTTAACTTAAGGTGGCAAAAGGATGCAAAAGCCATTAGTGACGATACCTCGAACCAGTTGGTTAGGTGATGGTCAGTCATGAATCGTTTATATAGGTGAAAAGCTCTGTTATATGAGTGTTGAGTGCTAGTGGACAAAGCTAATTTTGTGAGAGTGAGAAGTAGTTCATCTATTCCATGACAAGGTCTTGGAAGGTTGGCATTGGGGTTGCCATACGAGCTGCCAAGGGTAGGGACCGTCTGAAAGCCTGAAATTGAAAGCGAGATAGCTGGTCAGCCGCCGTATTGTATATGCCGGGAACATGGGAGCATACAATGTGGAAGTGATGGGTGGCTGCCAGCCAAGTCAGTTTCCTAATGAAGTTCATAATTATCAAGGAGGAAGAGCGGCCTTTGTTGATAATGTGGCATATTGCCATGTTATCAGAGAGACAGCATACTGACTGACCTTCCCACAACCTACACCAAGTGACAGCTGCGGCAACTATTGGGTATACCTCAAAGAGGGCAGAGTTAGTGTGAAACCCCTCGATGCCCTGTGTTTCTGTTGGCCACGTCCCCCAGAGCCAATTTGTGCCAAAAATGTCCGCATATCCCGCGGATGATGCTGCGTCTGTCCAAATGACAGGTGACTGAGAATCCAGCTGTGGAAGGAACATGCTCCTACCATTCCAGTCAGAGAGGAATTTGTACCACATCTGAAGGTCGGCAGTCGCAGGGCAGTTCAAGGATATGCGGGCATAGTCGTTGGTGAAGGTGGGGAACAGGGCGAGGAGCCTGGAAATGAAAGCCCTGCCCTGGGGGATTATGCGCATGGCGAAATTTAGTGAACCCAACAGTGATTGTAGTTCCTTACGGTTGCATGACCCCCTGTGCATGTAGTGGTTAATGTCGTGTAGAATGTTATCAATCTTAGTTCTAGGGAGGCTGGCCATCATAGTTGCTGAATCGAGCAGAATACCTAGGAAGTTGTGACTGTGTCTGGACCTTCTGTCTTGGTGGGTGATACGGAGACCCCGAGTGCGGTGAATAGTTTGACAGCTTTGTCTAGGCTACACGGGGGGTTGGTATTGGCTTCGATGAACAGAAAATCATCCAGATAGTGTATCACATTTTGGCACCTACTGGTATTAAGGAGGAGCCAACACAAAGCTTCAGCGAATGTGTCAAAAATCCTTGGACTACTCTTGGCTCCAAAAGTGAGTTTTGTAAAAAAGTAGTAGGCTTCTTGCCACTTAACTCCATGCAGATGCCATAATGAGGGGTGTATAGGTAACAGTTTAAAAGCATTGACTATATCCGTCTTGCTAAGCCAGGCCCCCACCCCTGCTGACCTGATAGCTGCAATAGCGTGGTCAATAGTGGAGTACTGTAAGGAAAACTCTTCCGAAGGAATCAATGAGTTTAGGCTGGGGATGGCTGAAGAGTGGGGTGCGGATAGGTCAATGCCTTTGTTTATCTGAATTTTTACTTGCGACCAAACCGATAGGGTTAGTTCTCCAGCTGGAAAAGGGGGGATTACCAAAAGGACCGATGACAAATCCCTGGTCCACTTCCAATTGTAGCAAGTTAGTGACTGCAGTAGGGTTATTAGAGGCTGACTGCAAATTGTGACATTCTAACACCCCTGTTGGCATGTAAATGAGCCCCGTGTGAAACCCGTGGGTGAGACCTGTGCATAAAAATTCCAACAGGTGTTTAGAGGGGTGAGTGGACAGCATGTGTTCAAGTACAGGAACGTTCACTGGAGACAAATAAGGTTTCTGGAACATTTTATTTGTGCACATGGATTTCGCATGTGCCCGAAAACAGTGTGAGCACACATGTAATAAGCGGCAAGCGCTGTAACCACAGGAGCCTTCGTTGAAGTTATTGCAAATTTGTGACTTGCCTAGGTACACTACCGGACGACCCAATTTGTCTCTGGTCTGTTTCTCAGCTTTAAGGGGATGCTGTAGGGACGTGCTGGGAGCGCTGTCCGGGCAGAGAGGGCACAAATAAGCTGTGTGAGCGGGTGACATGCATATGGCACAAGCTGGTGTCCTGAGCCCCGCAAAGTGTCTGAGGAACAATTCATTGTCCAGTTGGCTCCAATCCATCTGGATGCCATACTGGGACAATGTGGCTGACACTTTAGATGAAAAAGACTTGTGATAGTCATAAAAAGTGTAACCACTATATTTGTTACCCAGGTCCACCAGCTTATGCATATATAAGTCCAGTTCCTCTCTCCTATGTGGATGAACTGAGCACAGGATATCCCTATAGATACCAAAAGACAGGACAAAATCGGGAATGGTCAATTTCTTACTGAGTCTGGGGTTTCTGGCTTTTAAAACAACAGAGATGTCCCCGTAGTCGTAAGAGCGTTTTTTCCACTACATCCTGGGAGGCAATGAGCAAAGAGACCAAGTTTACGTCCTTGCCCTCCAGGATGTCTTTTTTAAGATTGGCCGGAACCATGTGGGCAGGGTTAATAACGTGTGCCGCTGTCTTGTTAGGTATAGGATTACCCTCTATTGCTGTGGGTATGACCGGGGCTGCTTCAGCGAGAGGCACAGGTGGCTCTATGGTGGAGCTGCGTGCTTCCAGCCTTTCCAGTCTGTCGTTGACCTTTCCCATAGAAGAAATTAGGGAGGCAACCATAGCATGGAGAGTCGGGTCTTGGGAGCTACTAGTGCCTTCCCCCGCGTCCGTCATAAGGGTGTTTGTTCTAAGCAGTTTGAACAGTTCTGCTTTCCTGGCCGTGGCCGGGAAAGGGATACTGCGTTTGCGTAATTCCGCCGTGATGCGAGGGATAGTCCACGATCTGATGGACGAGGGACTTCCTATGTCGTCCTTACGTGTCGGGGTAAGTGACCTAGCCGGGGTGCTAGGGACTGACATATCCTCACCATCGTCTGGGAGCAGGGACATACTGAAAGTAATAATAGGCATAGTTGGTGGCTCGTTGGAATAGCCGGTAGCTAGCTAGTGCCAGATGGCGAAAAACTTAAATCTAGGTTTTGTGGCAGGTGAGGCCCTGCTAGTGCCAAGTGGCTAGAGAGGCTCTATCTATGAGTTGGCGCGAGGGGTATGGTAGCCTGCCCAGTGAAACGGGATGTTGCCTCTCCAAGGGTAAGTAGGGAGGAAGGGGGGGTTTGGTAGTGACAGGTGTCGCCCTCTCTATATAATTGCGAGGCGGCTAACTATGATTTGGCCCGAGGGGCGTAAAGTACCTCGAAGTGGAGGATGGGAGTTGGCCTCGTGGACCTCTATGATTAAGGGGCAGGGAATTAACTAACGTGGCGTTTGTAGAAAAAGAAGCGTGTAACCGACGTACCTGCAGAAAATTGAGCACCGGTTCTGTGTAAGAGAATTCAGGTGTCTCTTGAGTAGGGGGGGGGGGGTTAGCTTAGGTGAACCGTCCAAGGTATGCGGATTCCTGGTGGTATGAGAATTTAAGATAATGTACTCTTATGTGGAACATATATAAAATTGGCATAGTAAGAGTTCTGGGGGGGGGTTGCCGTGAAATACCGTCCCCCTCCCCCCCCAATGTACATAATGCTTGTTAAGATTTAACGTTACTATTATACTTGCAGAACATTCTTAACATATGTTAACCAGTAATAAGTAACCATATATGGCATGTATCACATTTAACAAGCAAGTCATACACTATATATATAAAAAAAAAAAAATGTGTGAAGTTAATTTAACCAGCATCTTATTTAGCAGTATATGTGTAAAACACAGATGTTTATATATAACAGTACTTAATGTAATTTACTATTAATTCAACATATAAATAAACCATTGTAAACATATTGATCGAAGGACTTGCCTGTTTATGCATAACAAGTGGTGGTGGCTGGCTGAACTAAGGGTCAACCAGCAGCAAAGAATGACCCCTTAAGCAAGGTGCCCACCCCCCTCCCCAAGTGTGGGAACAGGGTGGGAACAGGGTCCCCTAACGTTATAGGGGTCTGGTTGTGGCCTGTCCCTGTTCCGGCAGTAAGACCCATACCACTCTCCCCCTTCCACCCATCCCCCCCTCCCCTTCCCTATGAGCGAGATTCCCCCCGGTGGCCGGAAAACAGAGACTCCTAAGTAGTAATGGAGTCTCTGTTCTGTGTGCCCGTGTGGGAGCTCATCTTACCGCCCGGACCAGGGTAGGCGAGGAGGGTTGAAGAGACCGCCGTTCGGGAGCCGGTGGAGCCGCAGGAAGTTGGCGCGTGACGTCAGAGGAGGGCGCCGCGTCTCGCCGGAAGTGACGAATTGAACCAGGAAGTCGGGAGCGACGGAGGCCTGCGAGTCAAGGCTGTTCGTCTAGACCAACGAAGGTAAGTGAGGGAAGAGGGGAGTCCCTTTAAGTAGGTCTATTGCCCCTCCCACAAATTCAGGCCCTGCCTTCCAACATATGTATTTAAATTATATTTGTATACTTATGTAGTTATGTAATTATATATATTTATCTATATATAAATATTTGCAGTTATTTGTATTTTATATATAGAATTTCATTCTAAGTGTATTTTGTTACCAATATAAATATATATTAATAACAAAATACAGTTAGAATGAGATTACATATGTAAATATAATTTATTTACATTTTTTTTTAAATATTCTATTTATTTATTTTATTATTTTATTATTTACTATTGTAATTATACGTATATATATATAAACATAAAATATATATATATATATATATGTGTATTATATATACAATATATATATATATATCTTATATATATGTAACATCATTCTAAGTGTATTTTAATACTAATATATGTACTTATATTAACATTAAAATACACTATGTATGACGTTACATAAATATAATATGTATATATATATATATATATATATACTTTTAATTTATTTTAAACATGTTTAATTAATTTTTTTTTATATACTTCCCACCAGCATGGGGACTGTCTGACATTTCAGACAGTCCCCCTGCTGGCAGATCCACAGCCAGCTATAGGGGGCCCTGTGATCTCTCTTTGAGAGCGATCACATGGCCCTGGGGGCCTGATTTGCCGTGTCAGGCAGCTCTCCAGAAGAGGATCGCGGCGGAGATGAGTACCGCCGAGCTCCTGGGGGTGAAAGCCGTTACGGCGTTCTATGCTGCTGCAACGGCTTTAAAGCCCATTATAAAACGCCGCAACGGCATTAAGGGTGAAATACTACCGAAATTTTTATTTTCTCCTGCAGTGCATTGCTTTTTCTGCACTGCTCATTTAGTCATAAAGAGCACTATTAGACAGTTGGCTCGTTGGTCTAGGGGTATGATTCTCGCTTTGGGTGCGAGAGGTCCCGGGTTCAAATCCCGGACGAGCCCACATTTTGCTTTAGAAATACTAAACTAAAAAAAAATTATTTCACCCGAACAGAATTTTTTTGTTCATTGGTACATTCATTGTTGGACAAAATTCAGCCATTATTTTAGTTAAGAAGTAACATTTAGGCGAATGGAAGTCCGCTCAGCGCATGCCTCTCACAGAACACAAAAGGCAAGCAGTCTCCGGCACTGGCAGTCAGTCCGACTGTCACTATGACTTCAGTATATATTTAGTTAATATTTATTTAATGCAAAGAATGGATTGGAGAAAGATTTTCATTATCTACGCTGACCCTTGCACTTCTACTTTACTTTGAATAGTAGTCTAGTCAGATATTCAAGTAGTTAGTCAATGCCCTGGGCCAGCAGCATCATCTCAATCTCTCCATTGGAATCTTTTTCTTATTCTCCTTTACACCAGTTGGTAATTTTTTAAATATTTTTAAATCTATTATTAATTAATTAATAATTTATTTAATTATATAATGAATTAATATACATATAATAAAGAAAGAGATTTTCTTCCTGCAAATTAAATTGAAGTTACGTTTTTTTAATTCTATTTCCAGTTGAAAGAGTGTACTCAAGCCATCCGAATGGGCAAAAAAAAGGCTTTAAAAATATATAAAGGCAATCAACACAGTAAAGGAGGAGACTATATTTAAAAGACGAAAAACTATCACAACAAGAGGACATAGTCTTAAATTAGAGGGACAAAGGTTTAAAAATAATATCAGGAAGTATTACTTTACTGAGAGGGTAGTGGATGCATGGAATAGCCATCCAGCTGAAGTGGTAGAGGTTAACACAGTAAAGGAGTTTAAGCATGCGTGGGATAGGCATAAGGCTATCCTAACTATAAGATAAGGCCAGGGACTAATGAAAGTATTTAGAAAATTGGGCAGACTAGATGGGCCGAATGGTTCTTATCTGCCGTCACATTCTATGTTTCTATGAGTGGTACTAGGGAGGGATAGGGAATGGATATGGGCCCAGGAGCTTTCTTCTAAACTGTGAAAGAAGATCAAGATTAAGCAAAAAGGCATTGTAAAGCATAATAGCCTTTTTCTTAATTTTGTTTTATTTTATTTTTCAGCAGTGTTTGAACCCAGGACCTCCCGTGCTCTAAGCAAGAATCATACCCCTAGACCAACAAGTAACAAGATTTGATTACTGGCACACCAATTTTAAAGTAGGATACTGCGGAACTAGAAAAAGTGTAGGTGTGGGTTACATAATAAAGGGATACTACAGTCACCATAACAACTTTAGCTCTCTTTGTGTATAGATCATGCCTCTAATGTCTCACTGCTCTATTATCTGCCATTTAGGAGTAAAATCCCTTTTGTTTCTGTTCATGCAGCCCCAGCTACACCTCCCCTGACTGTGATTCACACACCTGCCTGAAAAAAAAACTGTTTTATTTTAAATTAAATGTTAACTTACTTTAGAAGCGCATTTCGGCGTGAAACCATGTTTACCCCTGAGGATGGCGTGGTTTCACGCCAAAACGCGCGTCGGGCTTTTCATTATTAGCTCCCTTTTGAAGCACTTCGGCACTATGCACTGACACACAATGGTTACTTTTTTACTTTCTTATTTTTGTTTCTATTTTTGATACTGAGGTAGTGTTTTAGGACTATAGGATTGTCACTTCAGATTTAGCATTTATATAGAACACCCTCAAAGGTGTTTTAAGGACCTATATTGTTTATCAATAGGGATGCCCCATTATTGTCTCTAGGATTTAGAGAGGATTTTTCTTATTTTTTTTTTTCTGTCAATATAGTAGTCACTTTATCACTGCTATCCCTGTCTACCCTTTCTCCTTTTACAACTCTTTAGCTGTTCCTGTTCCCTATGTTTAGGGATTTTTTTATTGCCTTTTCTACCTGCTATTGGACCTTTTTCTTTCCATACCATACCGGGGAGCTATTATTAGCCATTGTTAGATTTTACTTCCATTAGCTGGCAACAGTAATTAGGTAGGATCAGGCTGCTATTCATTACTGATAATACCATACATTTTTCTGACCTGATGTAGTACAGATATTGATTTTTTAGAGCCGATACTGATAATCTGTGAACTTTCAGGCCGATAGCCGATAATTTACCAATATTCTGTACATTTACCATTTTGAAAAAAATAAACTATTTCTAAAGGTAAATGCACAAAATATATATGCCACGTGTAGTGGATGCAGTGTGTTTAGACAGGGGAGCTGTGTGTGTTTGTGTAATGGTGTGTATTTGTGGTGTGTGTTTAATGAATGCAGAGTGTGTTTGTGTAGTGTGTATAGTGAATGTAGTGTTTGTGTAGTGTGTATATAAAGAATGCAGAGTGTGTGTTTGTGTAGTGTGTATAGTGAATGTAGTGTTTGTGTAGTGTGTATATAAAGAATGCAGTGTGTGTGTGTTTGTGTAGTGTGTATATATAATGAATGCAGTGTGCGTGTTTGGGTAGTGTGTATAGTGAATGCAGTGTGTTTGTGTAGTGTGTTCATATAATTCAGTGTGTGTAGTGTGTATAGTGAATGCAATGTGTTTATATAATGCAGTGTGTGTATATAATGAATGCAGTGTGTGTGTTTGGGTAGTGTGTATAGTGAATGCAGTGTGTTTCTATAATGCAGTGTGTGTGTAGTGTGTATAGTGAATGCAGTGTGTTTATATAATGCAGTGTGTGTTTGTGTAGTGTGTGTATATAATGCAGTGTTTGTGTAGTGTGCAGTATATAAACACACTACACAAACACACACTGCATTATATACACACTACACAAACACACACTGCATTATATAAACACACTGCATTCACTATACACACCACACACACACACTGCATTATATACACAGTGTGTTTGTGTAGTGTGTGTATATAATGCAGTGTGCGTGTTTGTATAGTGTGTGTGTATAGTGAATGCAGTGTGTGTGTTTGTGTAGTGTGTTTATATAATGCAGTGTGTTTATATAATACAGTGTGTATTTGTGTAGTGTGTGTATATAATGCAGTGTGTTTATGTAGTGTGCATATATAAACACACTACACAAACAAACACACTGCATTATATACACACACTACACAAACACACACACTGCATTTTATAAACATATTGCATTCACTATACACACACTACACAAAAACACTGCATTATATACACAGTGTGTTTGTGTAGTGTGTGTTTATAATGCAGTGTGTGTGTTTCTGTAGGTATGTAATTTGGGGGTAGGGGGCATTTTCTTTTAAACATTTAGTTATTATTTGTTTGTTTTTTAGTCCCACCCTCCCTGATTATTTCTTGGCCAGGGAGGGGGGGATATAGCATTCCCTGGTGGTCCAGTGGCATGGAAAGTACAGAGGGGGCCCGCAGCAAGCGCTTACTTACCTTCCCAGCAGTTCCCTTCAGCTCACCGGTGTAAATCTCGCAGCCAGCGTGCCGTGTGGAGCGTTGCCATGGTAACCCATGGCAACACTTTGACGGCCGCGGGACTCGTAAGATTTACACCGGGGAGCTGAAGGGAGCTACTGGGAAGGTAAGTAAGCGCTTGCTGCGGGCCTCCCCAAGACCGCCAGGCTTGTCCTGGTATGTATTATCGGCAATATCTTTATTGGACGATACCAATATTGCCGTAAATACCGAATATTGGCCGATAATATCGGTCGATCCCTAGCACCTAGTACCTCTCCTAACTTTTGCATTTGGTCTACCAGGTTATATTCTATGATCCACCTCAGTATTTTCAGTATCATTAATAAAGTTTTTATTTACTTTCAAGACCTTTTTCTAAATTGGGATTTTAATCTAGTGGTCACTCTCTATGGGAGTGGTCTTTTAGGTTTTTCCTCTATATTTATACCCCCAACAGCTACCTATCAAGTAATGCACTTGAAAATTGAGACTCAGACAGTTGTCCAAAATGTAGTACAGACAGAGCAGACATCCACCGCTCACTGACATATGCTCGTTACAGACAAGCTCACTGATACACAGATGCTTACTACTAATAAGATCACTGACACATGCTCACTACAGACAGGCTCACTGACAAACACACGCTCACTGCTAACAAGCTCACTACAGACAAGCTCACTGACACACATATGCTCACTACTAACAAGATCACTGACACAAGCTCCCTACAGACAAGCTCACTGACAAAGACACAGCTGCCAACCGCAACTCACAGTGTATCATGCTATTTTGCGATTTTTTGCTTTTATAAGATTTTTTGCAATATTAGTGCTTTACTATATTTTTTAAATTGCATTCTTTATTTTTGGAAATAGAAAAGCAGAACAAAATGCATTAGATAATAATAATTCATGGCGATTCACAGTTTTGCAAATAACTCTGGCAGTCACTTAAACAGGCACAGTACTATAAAACCAGTGCTGTGTTATCAGTCTAAGATGAAGAAGAAGACTTTATCTTTATTGTCACAAGCTAGGCATAGGGCAAATAGTATCTGCAACTTTGCAAAGTATAAACAGTTGTATTATTGTACAAGCATATTTTTGTATATATCACTCAAAAATATTTTCTACATGCTTGGACAATTTCTAGATTTTATTTGTTGTTTATTCAAAATATTAACACTGCCACGATTATTTACTAAAGTGGGAATTGTGGGGAATTCATAATGCCAAATTATAATTATATTATTTGCCTACGCTTCCAAAATGGCTATTTTGGCCTCAAATTTGAAATTCCATTTGAATTCCAAGCAATTCTCACTGTAGTAGATAACCCTGCTTACATTCCCTTTATGAGTTCCTTTAACACATTTTAATAAAGCAAATTACAATAATAATAATTCATAATTTCACAGAGAACTGTGTATGCTGTACTTCCAAAAACTTGTTTTCAGCATATACATCAATCCAAACTCAGGGAGCGAGCATGACTATTTGCTAAAAGATAGAGCATATTCAGTGTGTCCAACATGTGTTTCCTTGCATGGTAGAGCGCACTTACAGCAACAACCTGTGGAAACAGACAAAAACAAAGTTTAATAAGAAAGGCTTTACCGCCATCATGAATTAATGGGAATCACGTAATCTGGTTTTCTTTAAAGGGTCAATGTTTATGCATTTTATAGGTTTTGGTCTAATCAGCTTTTGTATATTTTTTACATATTTTGCCCCACTCTGCCTGCCCTGTCTAGTGTCCACTCACAATACTCACAAAACATACCTTTAGAGTAACATGTCTTGTCTCCTGTCTCTGTTCGCTTATCTGTCAACTTATCTCTCACTGTCTGCTAAGACAGTTAAAGAGACTAATCCAGACCTAATACCAGGAACGGACTGGGAAAAAAATTTGGCCAGGGCATTTTTTTATTAAAATGACCCAGTGAGAAGGGGCCGGGACCAAAGAGGGAGGAGCAGGCGGGGTTTGTCTTTACCAATGACAAGCATTCCCCCTCTCAAAGTGAGCTTGTTGGTTGAGTGCTCTTCAAAGGCAGCCCATGCGCAGACCCAGCAGAGGACAAAGGGGCCAGGAAAGTGTATTGTCCATGTGTTTGGAGGCTGCTTGTGCGATTACGTGCAGGGCCGGCCTTAGGGGTGCGTGAGCTGTGCGGCCACACAGGGAGCCATGGGAGCAGGGGGCACTCGCACATGGCCGGCCGGGATAAAAAAATATATATTGCGGTGTGGGGCGGAGCTTACATGTGGCGGGGTGGAGCTTACCGTGTGGTGGGTGTGGAGCTAAAAGTTTCAGGTAACTGCTGCAGGGGAAGCAGGAAGGAGTCCCTGCTTCCCCCAAAAACCAGTCTCCAGGAGCTGCACTACTTCCACCTCCATAAGGAACAGAGGTAACTATGTGTGATTGTCTGACTGTGTGTGTGTGTCTATGTGACTGTCTGGCTGTGGGTGTGTGTGTGTGTGTGTGTGTATATAACTGTCTGTCTGTGTGTGTGTGTGTGTGTGACTGTCTGTGTGTTTGACTGTCTAACTGTGTGTCTATGTGACTGTCTGCCTGTGTGTGTGTGACTGTCTGCCTGTGTGTGTGGGTGACTGTCTGCCTGTGTGTGAGACTCTGTGTGTGACTGTCTGCCTATGTGACTGTCTGCATGTGTGTGTGTGTGTGTGTGTGTGTAGCTGTCTGCCTGTGTGTGTGTGTGTGTGACTGTCTGCCTGTTTGTGTGACTGTCTGTGTGTTTGGCTGTCTGACTGTGTGTGTCTATGTGACTGTCTGTGTGTGTGTGTGACTGTCTGACTGTGTCCGTGTGTATGATGGTCTGCCTGTGTGTGAGACAATAAGCCTCTGTGTGTGTGTGTGTGTGTGTGTGTGTGTGGGACTGCCTAGGTGTGACTGTCTCGGCAGACTAGATGGGCCGAATGGTTCTTATCTGTCGTCACATTCTATGTTTCTATGTCTGCCTGTGTGTGTGTGTGTGTGTTTGTGTGTGTGTGTGGCTGTCTGCCTCTGTGTGTGTCTGGTTGTTTGCCTGTATGTTTGTGTGTGGCTATCTGTGTGTGTGTGACTGCTTGCCTGTGTGTGGCTGTGTGTATGGTTGTCTGCCTGTAAGTATGTGTGTGTAAGTCAGACTGTATGTGTGGCTGTGTGTGTCTGTCTGTCTTCCTGTAATTGTGTGTGTGTGTGTTTATCTGCCTGTAACTGTGTATGTGTGTTACTGCCTGTCCCTGTGTGTTTCTGTGACTGTGTGCATGTGGTGTATTTGACATGTGTATATGTATAACTGTGCATCTGACTGTGGGACTGTGTGCACATAACTCTGCAAAAAATATACACCTGCATGCACACATGCTTAAATGCATATTTTTATCTGAATTAACTACCCATCACACACAGCCAATAAACCCAGCACAAATATCACATGCAACCAATACACTTATAACACACACATTTAATACACCTGATGTGAAATCAATCAATTAATTGATTAATCTTGCGTTTCTGCCCCTTGCCAAATTTAAAAAGATGCGTGCACGCTCCTGAGGTAATTCACACCAGACACAGGTTTCAAGTTAATTAAAAACTTGAGGAATGTTTATTCTGGGGGGACGGCAAACCCCTTATAAAGCAAAGTTACATCATATGCATTGTCAGAAATAACATGGAATAATACATCAATAATTGGTTAGGTGTTAAGTGGTTCATTTAGTGCTCTTCCTACCGGGTGTGATGTCACTGGTATCTTGGAGGTCTCCCCCAGATTCCAGCGCCATCTTGCTAATGAGGGTGTTAGTCGATGTCAAAGGCAAAATCCCTAGCGACCATTTTAGGTAAATCACATATAAGGTTGAATAATGCTGATTGTGGTTATGCTTAATAGATAGGCATTTTATTAATATGAATTGGGTTAATATTTTTGTCCACAACAGTCCCCCCTTAAAATGACTATTTACTAAAGAGACAACTACTAACTAACCCTAACAATGTCCCTACTTGGCTGCAGCTTAACTGTCTGAACAAGCCTTGAACGCTTCACTACGCGGGTATCCCGTAGTGGCTAACCCACTACATCTCCCGCGTCAGACTCCTACCCATGGAGACAGACGCTGTCCCTATGCTGTCCCTATAAATAAGTAATTGTCCTTTGGAGGTTGTGGGACTGAAGAGGTGTGTGCGGGGTGTCACAGTCTATATTGTCAATATCTTGATGTAGGAATGTAGGTGTGGTGTGGTCAATGGTCTGATCTACAGTCTTTTATAAGTATCTTTGCACCCAGGGCTTCAAGCAGCAAACCAGGAAGAGAATCACTACTGTAAGAACTGCCATACCTACTTGAAAGAGAACTCTCTGTCATCCACTCATCCATCCCAACCATCTGTCCCATGAATTGGAGACCCCTGAGTTCTTTTGTTAATTCGTCAGAGAGACTTTCTAATTTCTCTATGGCCATGGTTACTTTACCATTGGGGCCTGTATTATCTGGAATGAAGGTACAGCATGTCATAGTGTCGGGGAGTATTTTACACACACACCCCTTTTCTGCTAGGATCATGTCTAAGGCCATTCGATTCTGGAATGTCATTTGGGAGGTAGCCTGCAATTGTTCTGCAAAGCCTTGAAGGGCATCTCTAGTATAATTGACAAAATTTTGCTGATTATAATTAATCCAGTTAATATTCTTGTTAGCAGTGATGAGTGGGATCAAGGATTCGAAACCTGCCGCAACCTCATCGCTGGCCTTGAACTCGTTTGGTACCCCCCTTGGTACACCTATGGCATCGATATATACAGGGCCGGACTGGCCCACAGGGATACCGGGAAATTTCCCGGTGGGCCGTCGGCACCTGGGGCCGGGCAGACACCTGGGTCTGCTGGCGGCCGCCGGGGAGGTCTTCTGGCGGCCGCTGGGGGACTTGTACTGGCGGCCGCTGGGGGAAGCTGCGCTGGCTCTGCTCCCCAGCGCGCAGCTGAATGAGATCGGTGCCGGAATATGATGTCATATTTCGGCGCCGGTCTCATTCAGCAGCGCGCAAGGGCAGGAGAGCAGAGCCAGCCCAGCTCCCCCTCCGGCCGCCAGTACAAGTCCCCCAGCGGCCGTCAGCAGACCTCCCCGGCGGCCGCCAGCAGACCTCCCCAGCGGCCGCCAGAAGACCTCCCCCTGGCAGGTATTAGTAATGTGTCAGTGTGAGTTTGTCTGTCTGTTATGATGTGTGTGTGTGTCTGTCTGTCTGTGTCATGGTGTCTGTATGGTGTGTGTGTGTGTGTGTGTGTGTGTGTCTGTCTGTATGGTGTGTGTGTGTGTATCATGGTGTCTGTCTGTATGGTGTGTGTCTGTCTGTGTCATGGTGTCTGTCTGTATGGTGTGTGTGTCTGTCTGTGTCATGGTGTGTGTGTGTGTCTGTCCGTCATGGTGTGTGTGTCTGTCCATCATGGGGTGTGTGTCTGTCTGTCCGTCATGGGGTGTGTGTCTGTCCATCATGGGGTGTGTGTGTCCGTCCATCATGGTGTGTGTGTCTGTCTGTCCGTCATGGGGTGTGTGTCTGTCTGTCATGGGGTGTGTGTCTGTCTGTTATGGTGTGTGTGTGTGTGCGTGTGTGTGTGTCATGGTGTCTGTCTGTATGGTGTGTGTCTGTCTGTGTCATGGTGTCTGTCTGTATGGTGTGTGTGTGTGTGTCTGTCTGTGTCATGGTGTCTGTATGGTGTGTGTCTGTCTGTCTGTATGGTGTGTGCGTGTGTGTGTGTCATGGTGTCTGTCTGTATGGTGTGTGTCTGTCTGTGTCATGGTGTGTGTGTGTGTCTGTCCGTCATGGTGTGTATGTCTGTCCGTCATTGGTTGTGTGTCTGTCCGTCATGGGGTGTGTCTGTCCATCATGGGGTGTGTGTGTGTCTGTCCGTCATGGGGTGTGTCTGTCTGTCATGGGGGTGTATGTCTGTCTGTGTCATGGTGTGTGTGTCTGTCCGTCATGGGGTGTGTATGTGTCTGTCCATGCTTCATGGGGTGTGTGTCTGTGCGTCCGTCATGGGATGTGTGTCTGTCCCTCCGTCATGGGGTGTGTGTGTGTGTCTGTGCCATGGTGTGTGTTACGGTACCCTCAGCATCAGATGCACAAACCGCTGTTTAGAAAATCCTCCCCTCTCGCAATAACATAGGCTATATGCGTATCAAGTACAATCATACGAACCGCAAGCAGGGGAACGCTGTAAACTCACGAACGGGATCCGTACGGGCACTTCACTTCACGAGCTCCAAACTCACGAATCGCCAATAGTAGCCGAACGCATATATCTCCCCAGCGGCTAATAATCTCATCCGGCAGTCTCTAGTCGTTGGTAATAAATCCCCCCAATAACGAGACCAAGCTCCGCATTGAGGGTAAAACATGAACTGGCTTTACTGTGGGCTACCTGCCCGTATTTATGCAGGTCTCCCACTTGGTCTCCCTAGGGGACCAAATGGGAGACTGTAACAATAGACAGACATATGGCAGGTTAGGACCCACAGACACAGAATATTCCCAGCATGCATTAGTATTTCCTCCCTTCTGCCCTCGAGATAATTGAGAAGTAATTCAATTATCTCCAGGACAGAGGCAAATCGCCATTTTAAATTCAACACAGAAAAACATATAAAAATATATAACTTTACATTTGTCGAATGTTACCCATTCGTATCACGTATCCCCCGATAGCCTGGATCTGAGTGCATATTATTGGCGAATAGCGCTCAGATCCCATACGCATAGTTCAATCGCCATGGAGTCAAAGTCTATTACAGTCTTTCGGTATGCGATTGACTCCATGGGAAGGCTATCTGGGGTAAGTCCATTCGTGCGTATAAAACTCCCGAACGGCCGGTGTTCGTATACTTCTGTCGATTGAGAAGGGAGGTCGGCGGCTTCAGCGGTGTTCGGCAGAAAAAGTGTCCGTTTTCAGTTCCATGAAATCCATGCCGAACACCGCTGGTCTTTCGCATGGTTTAAAATGGCCGCTGCCTCGTGGTCGACATACGAGCGACGACCACCCTGTATTCGCTTTTAATTGAGAAGTGTCTGTGGTTAACCACAACATTCTAACCAGCAGCACACTTCTCTTCTGGGTGGCCGTCCGTTCGGTAGTTTTGTTCAGTGGAAAAGTCAATTCACTGAACAGGGGCATACGAACGGGTAATTCCACGAAAAGGCAAAATAGACGAACCAGCAATCCCAGTCTATAAAGATGGATCTGTCACAGTGTGTGTGCCTGTCTGTGTCATGGTGTGTGTGTCTGTCTGTGTCATGGTGTGTGTGTGTGTGTGGGGGGGGGTCTGTCTGTGTCATGGTCTGTCATGGTGTGTGTGTGTCTGTCATGGGGTGTGTATCTGTCATGGTATATGTGTGTTTCTGTGTCTGTCATGGTATATATGTGTGTTTAAAAATAGTGTTTTTGCTCACCTTTTTTTTCCCCATGCAGCGTGCTGGTCTCCCCTCGATTGGCCCTGCCTCTATAGCTGAGATCATCAAGCTTGATGATCTCAGCCAATCCAATGCTTTGCCATAGGATTGGCTGCAAAACGCCACTCCAATCAGCACCTCCTCATAGAGATGCATTGAATCAATGTATCTCTATGGGGAATGTTCAGCACCTACAGAGTGTGGAGGCCCTGAATGTAGGTGCACTAACACAGGAAGCACCTCTAGTGACCGTCTGAGTGACTGTCACTAGCAGTGTCACTTTAAAGCAATGTAAACACTGCCTTTTCTCTGAAAAGTCAGTGTTTACATTGAAAAGCCTGTAGGGACATGCTATAGACACCAGTACCACTACATTAAGCTGTGTGTGTGCGTCTGCTAGTGAGTGAGCTTGCCTGCATGCGTGTGCCTGCTAGTGAGTGAGCTTGCTTGCATGCGTGTGCCTGCTAGTGAGTGAGCTTGTGTTTTTATGTCAATGAGCTGATGTATATCAGTAAGATTGTTTGTCCATGAGGCTGTGTATCAATGAGCTTGTGTGTGTCATTGAGATGTCAGTGAAATTGCCTGTGTCTGCATGTGAGTATGCTTACTGTATAATTAAACGTTTTACGCTGAAAGGACCAATATTTTATATTAGAAAAAGCAATATATATATATATTACTCAATCATCTGTCCTGGCAAGACATAGACAATATGTGGCGCAGTGACTTATGAGGCTGGCACAAATTTTTTGTCCAGGGCTGCTTTGTATCCCCAATCCGGCCCTGGATCGAAACTACCTTAAATAGGGGTTTCTCTTTTTATCCTGAAGTACGTGTGTGGGGAATCAAGTGGGCCTTGGTGGCTATCAGAAATTATATGTATAGGCATGATGGCATTGGTCAGAGTGCGTTCTCCCCACCACAGGCCAGTCATTTTAGACCTGAGTTGCATATCTCCACATAGCCAATAAATGTCTCCCAAGGACTTGACTTGATTTACCAATAAGGTAGTGGGAGGTTTCTGATAGGTGGCACAGTAGCCGGGAGGAAAACTACCCACAAATTTACCCGTGGTTCCTTGTATAGTGTAGCAAGTGTAATTACCTGGATACACGGTGATTCTATCAGGTGGCCTGAGATTCCCTTGAGTTATTGGATATACCTTTTTCCATGATTCTCATACTGATGAGTTTGTGGCTGATTGTACATAGAGGCTTAGAAAACACATCTCAACATCGGGGGGTAGATTAAAAGGCACTGTACCCAGATGGGGTCTGGCCCCGCCACAGACATAACAGTTAGTTTTATTGTGTGAATTAGCATTATACCTCATCCACTCAAGCCATAGGTTGGTATCTGAAAAATCGGTCTCCACAGCCATAGTGTCCTCGAATGTAGGATTGGCAATTTCCACCATGTCCTTAAGAGTTTTAATGTGTGGTTTTAGAGGGTTAGTGGTCCTGTGTGTAGAGTCTAGTCAGTCAGGTGATGTATGCATGTCATGTAAATAGAAGGTCCCCAACTTGTTATATGAGCCACCCCCTCTCCAGTACATCCCCATTATGTACTCTCCAGTATCACCTGGGCTGGGATGTTCTATGTTTAAATTGAGTTTCATTGGGGTAGACCCTGTTGGCATACATAAGGTCATTCTGTGTAATAAGGGTTTCCCATGTCTGTCCACCCTATCCAAGGCGCTTTGTGGTCTGAAGCCCATGGTCGGCCTGTGTTCCATCCCGCTGCTCTCCAGGTACTACAGTGATGTCCCCAATGGTCACCTGTCACACAAATGTATGGGTCCTTTCTACTGGGTATGTCTTTGTATATTGCTGAGTGTTGTGGAAAAGTACAAGGAACAATATCACAGTAATCAAAGGTAAAAGTAGCTACATGTGTTTTTGAAGAGTTATACCAGAATGTGTAAACACGATTATCTTTGGTGATAGCAACTTGTTGGGCCTTTAATAGGCCTAGCAACAGAAATAGACACAGGAAGCTCATAGTTTAGCAGGATCTGCTTCCTCTGGATCAGGAACTTTCTTACAGTGCGAGGCATGTATCCACGTATTCTTCCCAGCCAATTTTACCGAGGTAGACGTGGTCAATAGGACTTGGAATGGACCGTCAAACCTTGGCTCAAGAGTGTGCTTTCTCAGGAATTTCTTGACCATAATCAGGAAGAAGTTTATGTGTGCCTGTGTTTGATTCTGGATCTGGAATAGAAGAAAACACCTGTGCATGGATTTTGGTCAAGGCATGAGAGAGTGCAGTTATATAATCTACCATTGCATCTGACTGAATTTGAAGTTGTTGAGGAAAATAACAGCCTAACCTGGGTGCTGTACCAAATAAAATCTCGTAGGGGGATAAGCTAAATCTCCCTAAATAGTGCTATGGGAAGACTTTCCGGCCAGGGTAGGTTAGTTTCTTGGGCCATCTTAAGCATTCTGGCTTTCAAGGTGCCATTCATGCATTCTATCTTACCACTACTCTGTGGGTGATAGGGTGTGTGGAATGCAAGGGTCACCCCTAGTGCTGCCCAGATTTCCTTGGTTAGCAACCCGGTGAAGGATGTTCCCTGGTCACTTTCAATCACCTCAGGATGATTTCAGTAAGTAGGCGCTTTGCTGTGGTCTTAGCAGTGGGATTAGTGACAGGAAAGCTTCTGGCCATCCTGAAAACATATCCACTATGACCAGTGCATATTCATACCAGCCACTTTTTGGCATTTGGATATGATCAATTTGGATCCCTTGGAAAGGGTACTGTGGCTTGGCCAAATGGTTTGGTGCAGCTTTAATTATTTTTCCCGGATTACATCTGATGCAGATAGTACAGGATCTGCAGTAATTTCTTGTCAAAGTAGTGATTCAAGGTGCCTCAAAATATTTATCAATCAGGGAGTTCATGAGGTGCTTGGATAAATGGGCCCACTGAACGACAGCTGGGTACATATTCTTGGGTAGACAGAATTTGAGGTTGATTGTGTACACTTTATTCTGTAGGATTGCCCCTTTATCGTTCCAACTTTGTTTTTCCTGAGGGGTGGCAGCGGCCGTTGTTCTCTTAGGAACTTGAGATCGGTAGTTAGGGTTTGCATAGTGTAAATAGGAGTCTGTTCAACGGGCACTCTTCTGTCCACTTCTCGACACTGGCGTGCCACATCTTTAGCAGCCTGATCGGCTAAGTAATTGCCACATGCTTCTTCGGAATTCAATCTCCCGTGGGACTTTACCTTCAATATGGCCAGCTCTTCAGGGAGCAGTAAGGCATCCATTAATTCGTTGATAGCTGCGCCATGTTTCACCGGAGTACCTGTTGCTGTAAGAAACCCCCTTCTTTTCCAGATTAAGCCAAAATCATGTGCTACGCCCAGGGCATACCTTGAGTCTGTATAGATATTAACACATTTCCCTTCAGACATCTTACATGCTGCTGTAAGGGCTATTAGTTTGGCTTCTTGTGCTGACTTAAATGATGGAAGTGAAGATGCTTGGAGTACTCGGTCTTCTGTAGTGACAGCATATCCGGTATGATATTGTCCCTGTACGTCGGCAAATCAAGAACCATCCACAAACAGGGTGAAGTCAGGATCTGGCAGAGCAGCCTCGTGCACCGTTGGGAGATGGGTTGTCTCCATTTTCATCTGTTCAAAACAGTCATGAGGGGCATCCGGGTCCTGTTCTGTAGGAGGGATGTCTTCACATATCTCTGTGTGATATCAAGGGTAACCGACTGTTTTGCAATTTATGGTCCTTTTAGTGACCCCCATCAATGTGAGCTGTTCTTGATTTGCGGTACTCCATGTTTTGGCCATTGGGCCGAGTTCTTTCCATGAGAGATTTGGAGATTTGGTGAAAGAGATATGAGGAATTGCCACCTCCCAGTGGTGGTATAAATGTGATACCTCCATGGGCAGGTAGACCAAGATAACAATATTTCCTCTGGAGTCACAGAACAGGTCTGTCAGGGTGATGCATATTTCCACCAGGCTGAATAATTATTCTTCATAGCATGGGTCAGGACCTGGGGTATTCCTGAACCACAGGGTGGAATGTAAGTAGCCCTCAGGATGTTCATCATGTGGAACCAGGGGCTTTTTCACTTGAAGTTCCATATGAACATCAGGATTTATGTCCAGACTGTACCAGTATTATGGTACTCCCCCCTTGGGAAGTGGTAGAAGAGTGGCCGGGTTCAAAGAGTTACATCTTTGTAGAGTGACGTTATCAGGCAAGATAAGGGAGGTTTGAAGGCGGAGGTGTCTCTGGGAGGAGAGATGTTTCGGTTGGACTTGATTCAGGATGGCCGTGATATCATGGGGAGCAAGGACAGTGAGTTTATGTCCAAGAACAAAGTCATTAGTTTTGTCCAGCAGAGCACTGGCAGCAAAAACAACACGTAAACAAGAAGGACCGCCTCAAGCCACAGGGTCCAGCATGCATGAAAAATAACCAATAGGGCGTTGACGGGAACCATGTGATTGTGTAAGGACCCCTGAAGCATGGCCCATCTTTTCAGAGACAAAAAGTTTGAATGGTTGCTGATAGTTAGGTAGGCCCAAAGCTGGGGCAGAGGAGATGGCCCTTTGAAGGGCATAGTAGCAGGAGTGAGCTGTTAAAGACAATGAAAATGGTTCTGTCTTCAAGGCATCATAGAGAGGTTGCATGAGCTGAGAAGCCTCAGGTATCCAAGACCTGCAATATGTGATGAGGCCCAAGAAGACATGAAGAGCTTGATGAGTAGATGGGAGAGAGAGATTTGTAATAGCAAGTACTCTGTTCTCTGTTAGGTGACAGTGCCATGAGAAAGGCAATGTCCCAAGAAGACCACAGAGGGCTGGCACCACTGAAGTTTCATTCTGGAGGCTTTACATCCTTCTTCAGTGAGGAAACAAATGAGATCTTCAGAATTTTGTTCAGCAGTTGGAAGATCATCCGCACAGAGAAGTAAATCATCCACAATCTCCCGTGGAGCAGGACCACGTCAGGGTGAGACTTTTGCCAATGTTCTAAGACAGTTGACATATCTTTGGCGAATTGAGTAGGGGAATTTTGTGCACCTTGAGGCATTACAGTCCAAGTGTACTGTTGGCGATCGTGTATGAAAGCAAACAGATATTGGCAAGAGGGATCCAAGGGCACGCTGAAAAAGGCGTTTGCAAGATCAACCACAGTGAAGAATTTAGCTGTTGGAGGGACTTGTGACAACAGTGTATGTGGATTAGGAACAACAGCAGTGTCTCGGTTGGTGACATCATTAACAGCGCAGAGGTCTTGAACCATACGGTATTGGTCAGGTTGGCCTTTTTCATTCTTTTTCTTCACTGGAAATAGAGGGGTGTTACACTCTGACACACACTTTACCAGAACACCTTTTGCTAACAGACTTTCAACTTGTTTGGAGATGGCAAGGGCTTGTGCAGGCTTTAATGGGTACTGTGGTCTTCGTGATGGATTAGCTCCCCTTAGTAGCGTGACAACCACGGGTGGGACTCTTAGGCGGCCAATGTCCTCTGGGCCTGTAGACCTGGGGGCAGTCATGTGTAACAGTAGGGGCAAAGAGCAAAGAACAGAAGTATCTTTGCGAGAAAGGGGGGTTAATAATTGAATCTGGCCATCAGCGGTGAAGGAGATAGAAGCTTGAAGATGGGACAGAACATCAGCACCTAACAGGTTAATTGGACAAGTAGAAGAGACAACAAACCATGAGAGAATGTCTGAACCCACCCGCAAGAGCTTAGTTAATGGGTTGTTTCTAGGGGTACCATCGACACCTACACAAGAGACATCTGTGTCGGATAGGTAAGATGAGTCAGGCAGGTCTTGTTCTCTGAGAACACTGCGGGCTGCACCTATGTCAACTAAAAAGGAAGTCGGATGACTCTCTACGGGTAGGACTACTGTAGCGAGAGGCCCACCTTTGTCCCCTGTAGACACTGCCATGACAGGGGTGTTAGACACAGGTTTGCCAGTTACCTATTGTATGAGGTCTAGATGAGATTGATCAGAGCCAGTGTAGTGACATGTGAGTCTACTGTGTAGGGCAATGTTGACTGGGTACAGGACGGTCGTCTTGTTGATAATAATCTGTATCATAATTATCACTGCGGTGTGTGGAGGGTGATCATGAGCTGGAGGTAGATGACAGGCAGCTTGGGTATATTCCTGAGGAGGGTAATACGAAGTATGTGCCTGAGGATATACCTGTGGAGGGTAACCTGGCTGGAGGCAACCATGTGTGATTGCAGGGGCATAGGATAGCTGAACACAGGATTAGGTGGTCTAGTGGTTGGCTGTTGTTGTCTAGGCACTCTGGGGTGTGGACAATATGGTCAAGAAATTCCTGAAATGACCTAATTGGTTACAATAAAAGCAAGCCCTGGTCTGAGGCCTAGGTGTGTGTGTATGGTGTTGTACCTGTGTAGCTGGCACAGGATACCCTGCGGGTGCTGGGGTGGGTCTGATGGAAGGACTATAAAAGGAAAACAAAAGGGGATTACTTTTCCTTTGGGGTGGCTGGTGTGCAGATTCTAGGCCTTTAGCAACCAAAAGGAGTGTCTAGAGGAATAATCCTATATTCAGGGCGGGAAAGCACTAAGCCTTTCCTGATGGCTTCCTTAAGGCCCGCAACAAAGGCAGCTGATAACATTTGGGTATGTTCCTTATTGTATTCACTGAATCCTAGATCAGAGAAAGTTTCAATCGTGAATGGTACTTCTCCACAGACTCAAGTACAAGTTTATCTTGTATAATATCATTTATACAAGTGGCTTGGTCAGCTAGTTTATCCTGGGCCCAGGCCCGAAGCTGTTCACAGAATGTGATACCCGACTGAAAATCCATATCAGTAGTGAGGAGAGCGTCATTAAAACACAACACAATTCTGCAGTCACTATACACACACTACATCCTTTCACAAACGCACACTCTGCAGTCACTATACACACACTACATCCTTACACAAACACACACACTCTGCATCACTATACACACACACTACATCCTTACACAAACGACACATTCTGCATTCACTATACACACACTACATCCTTACACAAACACACACCCTACAGTCACTATACACACTACATCCTTACACAAACACACACTCTGCAGTCACTATACACACACTACATCCTTACACAAACACACACTCTGCAGTCACTATACACACACTACATCCTTACACAAACACACTCTGCAGTCACTATACACACACTACATCCTTACACAAACGCACACTCTGCAATAACTACACACACTACATCCTTACACAAACAGACACATTCTGCATTCACTATACACACACTACATCCTTACACAAACACACACTCTGCAGTCACTATACACACACTACATCCTTACACAAACACACTCTGCAGTCACTATACACACACTACATCCTTACACAAACGCACACTCTGCAATAACTACACACACTACATCCTTACACAAACAGACACATTCTGCATTCACTATACACACACTACATCCTTACACAAACACACACTCTGCAGTCACTATACACACACTACATCCTTACACAAACACACTCTGCAGTCACTATACACACACTACATCCTTACACAAACGCACACTCTGCAATAACTACACACAAGCAGAGAGCACTGAAACATTGCTCCTTGCATGGTCTGCCCTTAGCAGATAGCAGGCAGCCTGGTCTGCATTCATGCAAGGCTGACCTGCCAAAGCCCACTTTGTGGGCAGGTCCACCCCTGTGGGCAGTGGTAGTGGTGTGACTTGCATTACTGGCCTGTCCCCTTTTACACTGACAACCGAAGTCCCGTCGATTTTCTCACCTTTTTCCTTTGTTATTCCCATATTGTCCACTATTAAAGTGACTTCACAGCACATACTAGAAGGATCTGGTTCTTCAGGTAACGGCGTAATCCAGAAGGTGTAAAGACCAGCATCCGTCAACTTAACATTCCGAAGCTCCAAAGTTCCACTCTTCTTTTCTTCCCAGTTTGGTGACAAGGACGTTCTGCCACTGTAATCTTCATTCTGCTTGACCTCTCCACTGGAACCCTCCTGACAGTGAACGAAGATCTTCCCACCAGCTTCTGATTTCCTCTCCCAAGTCACTTTCCATTTGTCATGGTCTTGTGGCCTCCAGGGAATCACACATGGGAGATGTACAGTATCTCCCAAATGGGCATTGACATACCTATGAGGACAAGGACAGGGTCTGCCTGAAACTAGCAGTGAACATAAAAGGAATAAGAAGGAGAAACACGTTAAAAATGTAAGGAAGAAAAGAACACATACAGAATTTCAAACTGCAGTCTGAAGCATTGTGCTTGATGTAATAATAAAAAAAAAGATCAGTATGTTTTATGGTTTCATAACCAGAGAATGCTATGAATATTAGTTTAACCCTTTTGCAGGTTTCAATAGTGCTGATACTGAGTAGACAGGTAGAGGGTCAAGTTGACCTGCAGGAACTTGAATATGATGTAAGTCTGATTCGGTTATAGGTCTTCAAATGGTCGAGTTGTCTTGACTCAGGTTAAGATAAGTGAACATAAAAACAAAAAGACTCCAATAGTGCAGACTACAACTGACACTATACAAATACAAAATAATAATATACTGGCGCTCTAAAATTAAATAATTCCACAATATATAATATATATATATAACAATAATGTAAGCTGCTATATCACCATGTGTAATCTTTCCATATACACCAACCACAAAACAAAAATAACGAAAGGTGAAGCGCTACATACAAATTGAAGTCCAATTCTTATAACCGTCGTTCTTGTCGATCAATATTTTTCTGAGTGGTATATAGATCTTACTCTAAAAAGGAAATTGAAATACTCTTAGTGCAACACTGTAACAAAATTATTAAAAGCAATATAAACTCTATATATGGAACCACTCACATATTACTGAGCTTACGACCAAGCTCAGGGATATACGCCTTCAGGTCTGTAAAGGCGACCTTTCTCCTTCTTTTATCCAAGTGACAAATTCCCCGTTGCAGCTAGGGCTCCAGCAGAGATATATATGGTGCAATATAGTTTCAAATCCGTATATAGTGTAGGAAAATGTATATATTATACTCACAAATCTGGAGCCACTCTCTTAGGCTCTTTTCCAACACGTTGTGTAGTTGAGGACTACACACCTAATAGCAGGAACCAATATCCCAGTATAGATAACACAAATGTTTATTGTATAAAAATTCTAATGGCCAATTAGAATCTATTAAAACAAAATGTATAGATAATAAATACACAATAATATTAAAATCTGGGCATAAAGGCAATGTAATACAATCCCCAGGACGCGTTTCGCCAAACTACTATTGGCTTCCTCAGCTGGGTGAAAAAATCACAATCAAAATCCTCAGCTGGGTGAAAAAATCACAATCAAAAAGATTTTGATTGTGATTTTTTCACCCAGCTGAGGAAGCCAACAGCACTACACCACAGACAGCCCAGCCGAACAGCAGCAACCCTACGCAGAATCAGGAGGGGTAAGGCCCGACTGACAGACCGACAGACCGAGAGGACGGCGGACGGTCAGGCCTAAACTGGCTAAAACCACCACACCACCACATAGAACCGGCAACGGCCAACAACCACACCGATCAGTACAATCCAAAACCGGGACCCCAAGATACTCACCAGGAGAACAAGTAACCCGCACCGCCGCTCCCCACCATGGCATACCCAAAACGCTGAACATGAGACATCACAGAGAACATGCGCCTGCTACATGAGACACCCACGGAAGGCCGGGAAGAGGCAGCGGAGCCTCTTCAGCCTCATGCCGGGTGATAAGACTGTCTCTGCAATGTGGCCCGCGTGCGGGGTCGGTTGACTCTGGGCCAACGTTGGTACTGACTTACTGAGCACTACAGACTCTCCAGACCCAAGATGAGACACAAGCTATAAATATAAGCTGTTGATGTTAGTGTTATTATGCCATGCACGCACCCTTTGCACGCCTGCCTAGTTACTCTATACCTTGTTTTACATAACAATTACATATCTGAGCATCATATATGACACTCTTAACAAGCTCACATCTTTCACACTTACACAGGCATACGGCATACACGATATGGGTCAGTGGCATGTTAGACACCCAAAGGGGCCTACTCTACTAAGCTCAACTATACAAAGCCTGCACACCCTTGGAAGCACCTATTACTACATAACAAATTACGATATATGCCTACAGCATAAGCGACATAGACAGATCAGAATTACGCAGAACAAGCTTGTTAATACAACCATGCTTATCTTACAACTCTTTAAAAAACTATGCCTTATCCACTTATTCCCCACTGTACCTATTGTTCTGAAATCAGCATGTAAAATGCCGTCGGGGTACCACATTCATGTTTGTTATCATCATATGCAGTACAAAAACAAACAAAAAAAATATATGTATTTTTAATTTTTTTTTTTTTTTAAACAACAACCTGGTCCATGAATGCTTTTATAGGCTTTGCAATCATATGCTAATTCACATTTTGGCGCCAAAATTACGTCATTTACATAATACATATAACCAATACAAAACACAAATACAATGTGAACAAGGTAATATAAAAACGAAATGCATGTTTAAAATATGTTGAAGTAATAAAAACAAGTGTTTTTCTATAAGTTTAAAAAAAAAGCAGAAAAGGATTAGAAAAAACGATCACGTGATCACGCCATAACGCGACAACGTTAGTTACTTGGGGACCATTTGCTCTTATCATTGTACATACACTCACCCCCTGTTGTCATTTATTTTGTTTAAAATATCTTAAAGTAATGAATTTATTTGGGATGTTTATGTTTATTTTGAATACAGTTGCCATTAGCATAAGTTAATATATCCGCCCAATGTTTTTTGCATTTGCATGGTGGTATTGTGGTGTGGAGGGAGTGGTTATCAGATGGAGCGCTTCCACTTCCGGGTGGGTTCCGCCCGCTGACTACGTTCCCCATGATGCACTGCTACGTTCGATGAAATGGAGGAAGCCCAGCCCCAATTGGCACCCTGCCGGGGGATAGACGCATCCATTGCGCTTTACGTGTATGGGGAAGCCCCGCCCAGCCCCGATGTGCTTGGTGCCACTCAAACTAGGGGGCTTGTCAATCTTCACGATCCCCCCTATCCAGCATATCTTTCCCAAAAGGCATTTGGGCTAACCATGTGGTTGCGTTATGGCGTGATCACGTGATTGTTTTTTCGAACAAAATCCTTTTCTGTTTTTTTTTTAACTTATAGAAAAATACTTGTTTTTATTACTTCAACATATTTTAAACATGCATTTAGTTTTTATATTACCTTGTTCACATTGTATTTGTGTTTTGTATTGCTTATATGTATTATGTAAACGACGTCATTTTGGCGCCAAAATTTTAATTAGCATATGATTGCAAAGCCTTTAAAAGCATTCATGGACCAGGTTGTTGTTTTTATTGCCAGTTGATAAAGCCCTGTGTGGCGAAATGCGTTTTGGCTGTTCTTAATTTAATTTTTATATGTTATTAATAAAGGAATATTGTGCCATGCACCTTTTTCTTATTATTTTTTATGATATTATTTTATTACATTAATTTTATTTGAACCTGGTCACCCACCACATTGGAGCGTTCACCTGCTCAGGAATCCTAGGTGGGGATAGTACCTCCTACGCTATCATATTGAGCAGTATATCCTGCTCATCCAAATGTGAGTATTTCATTTTTCTATACTGACCTGTCTTATATAATATACAGTGAGTGTTGTGGAAATGAGATATTGACATAATTTGTAGCTAGTAAAATGTCTATTTACTCATCTAACTGTAATAGGCATTATTCTACTTATGTGATTAGTTAAAATGGCCGCTAGGAGCTTCCCCCCTAACATCGAGTAACTACCTTGTGTAACAAGATGGCGCTGGAATCTGGGGGAGACCCTCATGGTCCCAGTGACATCACCCCTAGTAGGTCTAGCATTAAGAAAACCACTTAACACCTAACCAATTAATGATGTATTATTTCATGTTATCTCTGACAATGCATATGATGTATTTCTGCTTTTAGAGGGACCTGCCATCCCCTCTGAATAAACTTTCCTCAAGTTTTTCATCAACCTGAAACTTGTGTCTGGTGTGAATTACTTCAGGGAGCGTGCACACACTGTTTCTTTAATTTGGCTGGGGCAGATACACAAAATAATCAATTTATTGATTGATTTCCACTTCATTGAGCACTATATTTGGTTCTATTTTTTCCCTATACCGAGGACCTCTCCTGCTTACCAACACCTATATCCTATCAGTGGGGTATCGATGCCACTGAATGCCAGTTATACCTGAGCTAGTTCTAGCTCTTTAATAGGTGAGTGTATTACCACCCTTCTGTGAAGTCTTATTTCTTCCGGTTTATTGTCCGTTGTAGTCTGCACTATTGGAGTCTTTTTCTTTTTATGTTCACATACCTTAACCTTAGTCAAGACAACTCGACCATTTGAAGACCTATAACCGAATCAGACTTACATCATATTCAAGTTCCTGCAGGTCAACTTGACCCTCTGCCTGTCTACTCAGTATCAGGACTATTGAAAACATTTTTGCTTTGCTCAATATATGTGAGTACATTACTGCAGTCTATTTTATTTCACTGTTTATTGTGGCACGACCTATTTTCATTTTTTGTCTTTTATTCTTTTCTGAGGGTTTGTGAGGGAACCTCATATTTATAGGTTGCAGCCCTACACTTATTTTTGCTTCAAATTGGTCATATAGTGCTGATCCAACATCTATTCTTTTGCAGGTTTGCCTAAATAAAAATATAAAAGCTATACATTTTTTTTCAAATAGGTTTTACCAGAACGATGACTAGGACATTAAAGTGTTAAGAATACTATTTCCTTTCCTAACTCTATTGTGTTTCTTTAATGAAGCAGTTTTAGTGTATAGTTCATGCCCCTGCAGCCTCACTGCTCAATTCTCTGCCATTTAGGAGTTAGATTACTTTGTTTATGCAATCCCAGTCATACCTCCATGCATGTGACTTGCATAGCCTTCCTAAACACTTCCTGTAAAGTGAAATCTAACGTTAAAATTTCTTTATTGCACAGTCTGTTTAAAATAGCATTTTTATTCTCCTGCTCTGTTAAAGGACCACTCTAGGCACCCAGACCACTTCAGCTTAATGAAGTGGTCTGGGTGCCAGGTCCCTCTAGGATTAACCCTTTTTTTTTATTAACATAGCAGTTTCAGAGAAACTGCTATGTTTATAAATGGGTTAATCCAGCCTCCAAAGCCTCTAGTGGCTGTCTCATTGACAGCCGCTAGAGGCGTTTGCATGCTTCTCACTGTGAAAATCACAGTGAGAAGACACAAGCGTCCATAGGAAAGCATTGTAAATGCTTTCCTATGACACCGGCTGAATGCGCGTGCAGCTCCTGGCGCGCATGCACATTCAGCCGAAGAGGAGGATTGGAGGCGGAGAGCTCCCTGCCTGGTGCTGGGAAAAAAGGTAAGTTTAACCACTTTCCTCGCCATCCAGTCCGCGGGAGGGGGTCCCTGAGGGTGGGGGCACCCTCAGGGCACTATAGTGCCAGGAAAACAAGTATGTTTTCCTGGCACTATAGTGGTTCTTTAATATACTGCTAGATTATACAGGAGCTTTGTGCATGATTAAAGTTCAATAAACCGCGCAGGAGATAAAATCATCTAAAGTAAGATCTGAAACCATTTTTCACGCAGGCTGTGTCAGTCACAGTTAGGGGAGGTGTAGCTGACTATCGTTGCATAAACAGAAACAAAAGAGATTTCACTCCTAAATGGCAGAGAATTGAGCAGTGACATTATGTGAGGCCCTGCGGTCCTGTTCCGTAGTTTCGCCTATTATATTGGACTATCAAATGATTCTGCACAGCGAGGGGGTACTGATCCCTTGCTGCGCCTAATCCGACAATAGTCCGTAATAGGTGCCACGTGTTATGGCGTGGGGGGAGGTAAAAATGCCCCTCCAGCCCAGTTGTCATGTAAAGGGTGACCCTGGTGGTAAAGTGTGTTGCTGGGGCTGCTGCACTCCCATGCAGTCCCAGCGCTCTGTGAGTGTCAGAGCACAGGCGCCGGGTTCCCAGCCTGCGCTCTGACATCATCATAAAGCGCCCGGACAGCGCGGCAGTGCGCCAGCAGCCCCAGCAACACACTGGACCACAAGAGAGTCCACTAGCAGCACACTGGACCACCAGGGAATGAACCAGCTGCCTACAAGGGACCCTCTGGATCACCATGGGAGCAATTATTGCCCACCTGTCTGCACAGAAGGTAAGCAGGAGGGGGACAAATAACTATTACAGCAGCGGAGGAAGAAGCAGCGACGTGGGATCCCACCCCCCAATCCCCGGTTGCTGAAGGGGTGAAAACCCCTTCAGTGACTTACCAGAGGCAGCGACATGTCCCACGTCACTGCTTCTTTCTCCGCCGCTGCTCCTCCTCTGCATTACGTCGGCCGATGGGCGAGACTGATCCCGCCCACTGGCCAGGGACACCTAATGCGAATGCGCGGCAATGCCACGCATGAGCATTAGAGCTCCCCATAGGAAAGCATTGCAAATGCTTTTCAATGCTTTCCTATGGGGAATTGAGCGACGCTGGAGGGCCTCACCCAGCGTGAGGACGTCCAGCAACGCTCTAGCACAGGTTTTCTGTGCTATGAATCAGGAAGTGCCCTCTAGTGGCTGTCTAGTAGACAGCCACTAAAGGTGGAGTTAACCCTGCAAGGTAATTATTGAAGTTTATAAAAATACTAGAATAATTACACTTGCAGGTAAGAGTAGTGGAAGTTGGCACCCAGACCACTCCAATGGCCAGAAGTGGTCTGGGTGCCTGGAGTGTCTCTTTAAATGTTATATTATTGCTTAGTGTGTTTGAAAATGTCACTTGCATTATATAGTTCATGTATTAATTGTAACGGCACCCCAAGGCATAAAAGGGGTTAAAAGCCGTTTAGGAGATCTTCTCCTTCCAGAGACACAGGCACAGCTACTGCAGAACCCCAAACTCCCGAACAGGATACCAAGTAGCAAATTCCCAAACTGGAACCTCACGAATAGCTGCTAGCAGCTGAACAGGAAAAGCACCCAAGCGGCTTACACTCCTGGCAATCAGTCTCTAACAGCATACAGTAAATCCCCCCAAGAATGAGACAAAGCTCCGTGTTGAGGGTCAAGCAGTGAACAGACAGAGCTGTGGGTTTATTGTTCTTATATACACATTAGTACCACCCACAGGGTTTTGGAACACAACCAATAAACACATACAATACACTCAGACACTCCCACACAAAATCCTCCCCTCTGCCTGTGATACAATTACCTTACACAATGGGTAATGTAATTATCACAGACAGAGAAATAGTTTTTCCACATTATTCATAACTTTAAAAGTATGCATCACATAAAACTAATATTTTCAGAATCAGCATACTCCAAATACAAACATACGTCAAAATCATACAAATTGGTCCAGTGGTTCAAAAGATAGATCGAATGCCTTTGTGACCACAGGAAGCATGGCTTTTCTGCCCAAAACCAGTTCCACAGAGCCTTCTATCCTGGAGATAATTGGGAAGTAATCCAATTATCTCCAAGGACAGAGGCAAAACTCCATTAAGCACATGGCAGTAAAAAGACAGTAAAATACAATAAAATACACAAGGTTACATTTATTACATAAAATACAGACATGCAACATATCCCCAGATAGCTTAGGTCTGAGCACACATTATTACTGAATGGTGCTCAGACCACACACATACAGTTCAATTGCCATGGAGCCAAAGTCTTTCCCATAGTCTTTTATTATACGAATGGGCTCCATGGCACAGCTATCTGGGGTATCACCACTCAAACAGGGCAAGCACCGAATGACCCGGCTTTCGTGTCTTTGCAGGGGAAAATCAAGCGTTTCAACATGGGGCCATAGTCTAAATGCAGCAGGCGGGCAACCAGGCTCCTCCAATGCACAGTGGCGAGATTGGTCTCATCACATTAATTATAATTGTTCGTTCTCCAATGTTGTATTTATTTGTATTTTAAATGTTTCTCACCACATGTTTAAGGACTAGTTCACAAAGGCTATTCGTTGGTTTCAAAAAAAAAAAAAAATTGTTATTCAAGTTCCTTTTGAAACTGTGTGTCCTGTGTCTAATTTGTTCACAGTAAAATAATCTTTGTTTTTGTTGGCTGGCTGCCTAGTCCCTGTAACATAGAACAAAATTAAAAAGAGGGAGGTCGGAAAGCTGCAAGTACCTTTATAAAGGCAAGAGCTATTTACAGTGCAGGCAGAGTTAAAGATACCTGCCTGTGAAAGAGGATACCTGCCTGGAAGGAGAGAGCTGCAGCCTGGTCGGTTGGAAGAGGTCCGGAGAGACCCAGCCAAGCTTCAGAGACTGGGGCTGTAGCGTTCCAAGGTCCCTAAAAGTTGACTTGGTGGAGGTACTCTGTTGGAGTACGGAAGCTCTGTCACACATTCATACAGACAGGACAAGCTCAATGATATATTCGTACACACTGCACATTACTGTGGGTTTTATTTCTGTGGAGCTCTGTGATTTTATTTCTGAGGTACATTTATGCACTCTGCAAAATTACTGTATATTTTATTCCTTTATTTTAAATGACTTAATTATTAACTAGAGACCCCCTTGTTTGAATGTGGAAAACCCATCTGTCTTGGGGTATTCCAGACATCCCATCTGCATTGGTTCATTGGTCACCTGACTCTATGAATAAACTCTTAGTACAGTAACAACTTTGCATCGTTGCAAAGCTGATTGTAGCGGAGATCTGGTATTACACAGCCTATCTCCACTTTGAATCCCAGGGAGGTTCAGGAACAAGCAATTATAAATCCATAGGGTAAAATATCCAGCAGGCCAAATAACAGCAGTATCCCAACAGCAATCCCAATAACTGGACGACACACAGTTTCAGGAGCAGAACTCAAGCTTTATTCAGACAGTGGCCTTTTAAAGCCTGCTCCCATGAAAGGGAGGGATTTTCATTCATTAGTACAGTAGCCAATCCTGTTCTGGTAACCTCCCACACATCTCCTCCCCTCAGCCTGCATCATAATCCCCTTATCCAGCACACCAATTCCCCCCGTTTCTGGATGTACCCCTAAACTTAGGGGTACCACTTTAAATCATACATCCCCTGGTAGCCCTGATCTGGGTGAACAACATATCCAAAAATCACCCAATACAATACATTAAATACATAGAACTTTGCTGTTTTCACACGAATGCATTAAAATACATGAAATTCTCAGGACAGCTCAGTGCCATCCGCTACACTGATGGTGCAGAGAGCATAACTGCAGCGATATGTAAAAAGGACAAAGCTCTAACCCAACCTCTCAGTGCTGTCTGTCAGGCTGCTGGGAAGTTCATTTCCTGGTTGGATCTGTTAACTTTGTCCAAGTTGTGTGTGTGTAACGTATACTACAGGGTGGTGTTTCCCCTTTAAATGTACATATGTATCCTACCACATTATGTACTAATCATGTTGCGAGCTTCACTTTTCATGTTATGTTATAGTGAAAGTTTTTGCACTTGTATAAAAAATTTAAATAAATAAAGGACCACAGCTTGCTGAAGTACTTTATGGGTAAGAAGTATCCTATTTTAAACCTAGTTTATAATACTGCCAATTTATAGCTATTTATGAAAACTATCCTGGCTGTCAATCAAACAGCCAGGGAGGTTTGCTTCCTTCTTCCGTTAGCTCCCATGACAGACCAGCATTCCTCCTGAACAGAGCAAAAGAGGGTGGGCTTGCAAAGGCTTCAGTCATAAGAACTGGAGCTTTTACAAGCTTTTTTTAGATATATAATGCCAAATTAATGCATGTTTTTAATTTGAGGTATATATGATGTCTTCTAATTAGCGACACCCCCTTCCATTTTTTAAGTTAACACAAATAAACACAAATATATAAATGCATATTTATTTTGAGTCTATTTTGATCTGCATTAAATGCAATGCTGTTTTCGCAGAACCCAGTATTTCATGTAAATTCAGAAGTGGGTATCACATACTCATAGCCCTGAGAGTGCAAGTACATAAGTGCGCACAAAATACTAATAGTTGCTGTAAAGCTAAGCAGTTTATTTAGTAAACAGTAAATTATAATTAATTAAAATCTAAATTGCAAAATTGAAGCTGAACTAGCCAAGCTGGGATAGCAGCATCTTTATTACTTAAATAAATTAGAAACGGGGGCGGGGCTGGACCGCCGAGCTGGACGGTTGCAAACTTGAGCTGCTCCTGCAAAATATCGACAAATACTCTGAAAAACCATGTATTACTGCCTTCCAACTGACCACCAGTGACAGTGCCCAGAGCGCAGAGACTGCTGGACCCTGGGAGAGGCTGGCTCACCGAGCTACAGTCCCCGGGAGGAGATATCCTCGTTGCCACGGGGCCTTCTCCGGCGGTGAGTGGGGCGGACGGCCGCTGCCCCACTGTCCTGCACCACAGTACCCAGCTTGAGGCACAAATCCAGGTGGATCCGGACCTGTCCCCCCCCCCCCGGACCGGTGGGGGTGATCCCGGTCCTCACCCTGGGGCCCTATTCAAGACTACACACATGGAGCCAGGGGACCCGAGAGTGGCTCTCAAGATGGCGGGCACCATGTGCGCGGGAGGTATGGAGAAATCCTGCACCATTTCCGAACCCACGGCACACAACGGGATTCCGTCACCCCGACCTGGCAACAGGGAGGAGCGGATAAACCACCACCTACTCCTGCAGCCACATAGGCCGAAAATTAGCGGCACAAGAGACCCTGATGAGCGGCTCATAGCGAAAGCTTTAGGGGAACGGAACATCGCATCACGATCACTCCCGCCGTGGACATCGGGGCTTGCCGCCAAGCGAGCTACCCTCACACAAGGACTCTCCTCGCACTCACCTGCCACCCAGCTTGCACTACCACTACCCAGACAACAGCACAATCAAGCAGCGGACGCCGAGATACCGGCGGGGTATGACACCAACCCGAGGACGATCGACAGTGGCAGGCTCCACAATGAGCGGCTGATACCCAAAAGACTCCGGCGAGGGCCCTACAGTACAGCATGGATGGACTATACCATGATGCCTGCTCTGAGGGACGTTAGCTCCATGCTATATGAAAGTAGCAGAGCAGGTATCGGATAATTACGGGACTGCCCCTGTCTATGTGGGCTCGAGACCACCCTGAAGCCAGCCCTTTCCCATGGAGAGAGCCTGGAACACCCCCTCGATACACCCGGGTGAAAACTACCAAAGCGACCTACTCAGACCTCATCTATGATTTGTAATGTATGTTGTTTAGCATAACAACCCTGTGTACACAAAACCTACATGGCACTCATGAGCACACACTCATATAGGTATTGCTGACATACTAGCAACGCACAACACACTGCAACCACAATGCAGCATATCATACGAAGTCACATGTAATCATCCAAGCGAGAACCTGCATACCTGCCAAGGGGTCAAAGCTATAAACACCTCAATGTGACACTGAGCGAGATCATCCTTGACAAGTACACATTTAGCCTAGCATGTACACTGCATATCACAAATGTCTTATAGCTTGATATCTTCATGGAAAAAATAAAAAACGGTGCTGTTTAACCTGCCACGAAATGTAACCCTTTGAAACTGCTTGCAGCGGCTGTCGTGGCTCTGCATGCTTGCTCTCATTTCATGCACAAATAAAATAAAGAATTTAAAAAAAAAAAAAATAAATTTAGAAACATAGAATGTGACGGCAGATAAGAACCATTCGGCCCATCTAGTCTGCCCAATTTTCTAAATACTTTCATTAGTCCCTGGCCTTATCTTATAGTTAGGATAGCCTTATGCCTATCCCACGCATGCTTAAACTCCTTTACTGTGTTAAAGGACTAACACAATACGTGCCAAAGACAGGACTAAAACAATACGTGCCAAAGCAAGGATTAATAAACTCTCCACCCTATTAATCCAAATGTCATTTACCCCTTGTTCTCCCTTATAGGCTTCACTAACATGGTTTAAATACTAAAATGAGAATTCAAAGAAAATTTCAAACCTGGTTATAACTACTCATCTCTAAAGTGTAGTCATTATATATTGACACATACACACCAAGAATTCCAACACAAAGCCTTGTACAGACTGGTGGCTATAGGAACTGAGGTCAGTCAAGGCTGCAAAATATCAATAATTGCAGAAAGTAGTAGGAAATAGAGAAAAAGTAAAATAAGAAAGATAGGTTACCAGATGAGGGATCTATGAAAGCCCTTTGATGCGTCATTGGGACTTATTTGGTAGATTTACTGTATGGCTCCTCTTCCTGCGCTCCGAGGGATCAGTCTGCTCGTATATTGAACGTGTGTTTGATTTTATGCAGGGAGTTTTTATGTTGGTTGTAAAGCCAGTTCTATATTGAGTTTTCAGGAAAAACTGGTCTGACACTGTGATACATGTTACAAACTTGTGACGTCCAGTTGACAATTGAGAATAGAATATGTCAGAATAATTAGGAGGTGTGATATTATTGTTAAATAGCTAAAGGGTGGCCATAGACTTAAAGTGGTACTTCGGTCACCATAACAACTTATTTATTTATTTCTACTTATAAAATATTTTACCAGGAAAGCTACATTGAGATTTCTCTCGTTTTCAAGTGTCTTGGGTCCACAAAACATAATGGAATTCCATATGATTCATGGGTGATAGAAAACCTTTTTTTGACTGTTTGTAAACGTCATGATTACGTGCCCAAATTTGGTCCCGCGAATGTAGTATTCAGTCACTTCATCTTAATGAAGTTGTTACAGTGTCAGGAGGCCCCGACCGCACTCTTACCTTTAAGGGTTAAACCGTTGATTGAACGCTTTAACCTCAAAGATTGCCTCCACTGCCGATCGCCAGGTCTCCCAGGCAGCTTCAGGCTTGTGAAACTGAGGTACAGTGAGCGTAGTGTGCCATCGGGCAGGAACGCAGCTGATTGGCCGGAGCAGTCAGTTGACTCTCGAAGCTAATTAGTAGCTCCCCAATAATAAAAAAAGGCAATGGGGAGCTACTGGTTGACTTAGAGCAGGGGTTCTCAACCCAGTCCTCAAGGACCCCCGAACTATCCAGGATTTAGGGATTACCCTGCTGTGTCTAATGTGTTTTTGGGGGGAGGGGGACAAACACTTTAGACACAACAGGGTAATTTCCTAAATCCTCGACTGGTAGGGGGTCCTTGAGGACTTGGTTGAGACTTAGAGCATCAGCTGGCGGCTCTAGCCAATCAGCGACTCCTCTACTGGAAGCACTCCACGCTTCCTGTAACTCAGAGTCAGAAACTGGATGCCGCCTGGGGGTTCCCAGAAATTGGTACTGGAGGCTACTTTTAAGGTTTAACAGTTTAACCCCTTAAGGTAAGCGTGCACCCAGGGGCCTACTGGCACCATAACAACTTAATTTAGATTAAGTTCCTTTTGGTTAAATAGAGCAATACAACAAGATATAGTATGTGGCTATATTATAGAATATGATATGAGTCACTATATAGTTATTGCAGAAAACTTTTCTATGCAACATTGTTGTTCTTAAAGAGGTAATGAAACGATCAATGAAAAGACTGTTCCATGTAAAAATAACACAGGTTGTCTGCTGTTGTAAATGGAAAGCAGTGGTGGGGGTTAAAGGGACACTCCACTCAAGCATAGTTGACTTGGGAATTTTTACAAATGATTCATTCACGTTTAATTTGTTGAAAATTCTCGCTGTAGCAAATAACCTAATTTGGACTGTGCAGAGTGTGGATTCTGACTGTAAAAAAAATCCAATATATTTCAATCTGTTGTTTTTTCCAGGTTTAATTGAGTAGTTTGAGCTCACATAAGAACTGCAATGGCCATTCTAATATGCAGAGCAACAGTTATATGACTGAACCCATTACTTGTGGATAGAGTTGAGCGAACCCGAACTGTAAAGTTCGGGTTCGTGCCGAACATTACGTTTTTTGGACCCCAGACCCAAACACGGACATTTCAGTGTATGTTTGGGTTGGAGTTCGGTGTTCAGTGATTTAACGGCGCGTTTTGAAAGGCTGCAGGGCAGCCATTCAATGAGCGTTTGACTTGTATGCCCTTAGAAGCCATCACAGCCATGCCTACTAATGGCATGGCTGTGATTGGCCAGTGCAGCATGTGACCCAGCCTCTATATATAAGCTGGAGTCACGTAGCACCGCACATTACATGAGCTGTTATTAGTGTAGGGAGAGGATGCTGCAGCTGTGAGGGACAGATTAGGACATGAGGACATGAGTTTAGACTGGAAGAAAGAAGATTTCGTCTAAGGCAAAGGAGAGGTTTTTTTACTGTAAGAACAATCAGGATGTGGAATTCTCTGCCTGAGGAACTGGTTTTATCAGAGGCCATACAGATGTTCAAACGGCTACTAGATGCATACTTGCAAGAACAGAATATTCAAGGATATAATCTTTCAATGTAGGGTAATAACTGCTTGATCCAAGGATAAATCTGACTGCCATTCTGGGGTCAAGAAGGAATGGTTTTTTTTGCCTTCTTTTGGATCAACAGCAAAAAACAAATGTGAGGTAGACTGAACTTGATGGACGCAAGTCTCTTTTCAGCTATGTAACTATGTAACTATGTAATTAGGAAAGAATTCTGGTGTTGAATCTGCACACTACAGCAATTATTCAAACTACAGTGATTATTATTTTTTTTGATTATTTTTTGTACCCTGCCCTGAGCCCAGTGCCACAGAGCGTGGAGTGCACTTGCAACTGCATGTGTGCCAGGCACTTTACTTTAATCCTGTTCTGGTAGCTCAGTGGACAACATCTAGGCAGTTTTAAATACTGCAATTTTTTTTGGTGCTAAATAGTACATTTGTGTACTGTATTTCTTGCAGTCTAATAAAACCCTTAAATACTACTGTTACATTGTTGGTTTTAAAAAAATCACACTTTTTTGTGCTAAATAGTACATTTGTGGCCTGCGGTGCACTTCATATCTGAGAGTCAAATAGAACCGTCAAATATGTGGTTACATCGCAGTTTTAAAAATTCAATTTTTTGGGTGCTAAATAGTACATTTGGGGTGTGCACTTCATATCTGGTGTATGTGTGCAACACTGTCTAGTTACCGCTTCTCAAGAAAGTCTAAAGACAAATAAATGTTGCCTATGGTGCAGGTAGTATAGAAGGCAAGACTGAGACAAATCATTCGGGTTAAGTTTGCCTGTTGACATGTTAATTATCTTAGACCATTAAAATTCAATAATCAATGGAAAAACACACTTTGTGTCATGCAAAAATTTGTATTATAGACAAGTTAAAAACAAGACTACAAGTCATGCTACAACAAAATTAAACAAGTTTTAAAATATGTATGGGCCAACCAGTGGCTGTAAAAACAAAGTTTTACTGGTTACATTCATGACTTCACACTCTAGTGAACAGGACCTTCATGTAGTGTGTTTTTTCTAAATCATACAGCATCCTTTCATGTGCTTTTCAGATGTCATATTTTTAATTACCAATTTTTGTTTAGCCTGATTTTTTTTTTAAAGTGAAAAATAAGTGTTATTGTGATCGCTTCATATACAGAAGCATTAATATACATTTCTATATTGTGAAAGACACAACTACAAAGTTAAAAAACAAACACCAAAACAACGTGCCAGACAACCTACCTGTGCTCAAAAGCGGAGCAGCTGTCCCCTAGCACTCGTCGGCTCTAGAATTACCACAGTTATCCAAGTGACAGATGGAGCGATCAAAGGAACCATAACTGATTTAATGAGCCATTTGCAGTTTCACTGTAGCGGCTGTGCATGCTTTCAGCGTTCTCACCCTGCTGCTTGCCTGTCTGCGAGCAGCGTAACTTCGGCCTTCCCGCTCACCGCCTCATATGCAACGTGCCCACACTGTGTCCCTAGTGTCTCCATGTCCTAATGTCTCAGTGTCTCCCAATGTCCCTATGTCTCACAGTGTCCCCTAGTGTCTCAGTGTCCCCATGTTTTCCAGTGTCCACAAGTATCTCAGTGTCCCCAGGTCTCCCAGTGTATGTGTCCCCTAGTGTCTCAGGCAATAGTGGAGTTTTAGCTGCAGCACGCACGGGTCAGTCGCTTTGCGGAACGGTCGCATGAACATCCAGGTGTCCGCTCAACTCTACTTGTGGACTATTAGCTACTAGGTTGAGTTTACTATGGAGAATATTCAAACCTTCAGTAATACAAAACCATTGCAGTAGATAGAGTGAGTGACAGCATAGTTTGTGAGGATACAAGTAGCCTTTGGGCAAGTTTTGCTACAAATGCCAATAAAGAGGTTATTGTTTGTTTAGATCTGCTCAAACTGGTTCCTCCTGTAAAAGGTATCAGATATTTCACACAACAAATGTAACAAGCTAACGAGACATTTAACATTAAACATTAACAGCTACTCTGCAATCAAATCATTTATTGGAATGTTTTTAACTTTTAATATACATTGCGTTGCAGAGTAAACTGTACATTGCAAAATCAAATTATTTAGAACCGGATAGTTTGTTTGCTAATGGCTAGTGATGTCGCGAACCCGAAATTTTCGGTTCGCGAACGGCGAACGCGAACTTCCGCAAATGTTCGCGAACCGGCGAACCGCCCGAAACGCCATTGACTTCAATGGGGAGGCGAATTTTAAAACACACAGGGACTCTTTCTGGCCACAATAGGGATGGAAAAGTTGTTTCAAGGGGACTAACACCTGGACTGTGGCATGCCGGAGGGGGATCCATGGCAAAACTCCCATGGAAAATTACACAGTTGATACAGAGTCTGGTTTTAATCCATAAAGGGCAGAAATCACCTAACATTCCTAAATCACAATCAATATGGATTGACACCTGACATATGACATATTGACACCTTGACATATGGATTGACACCTGTCCTCAGAGCAGAATAGAGACTGGTCCCCCTACATAGGGTCACTTGGCAGATATGGATTGACACCTGTCCTAAGGATCCCTGATACACACTGACACAGAGCAGAATAGGGACTGTTCCCCCTACATCGGGTCACTTGGCAGATATGGATTGACACCTGTCCTAAGGTTCCCTGATACACACTGACACAGAGCAGAATAGGGACTGGTCCCCCTACATCGGGTCACTTGGCAGATATGGATTGACACCTTGTTACAAACTGCTATTTGTAACGGGCCCTTTAAATGGCAAATTGCCCTGCTTCCCTGGGTTGTGGAGAAGCCTATTTGCCAGCCTCCTCCCGCATGACTATGGCCCCTGGGAGATTGAGAAAATGTATGCACTTTTATTTGGTGTGTATGGCCCTTTAAGACTGTCGGTGGGCATATTGGGGCTTATGGACTCTTTATGTGACTGGTGCTGGCCCTTTAAACACCTTTTTTGGGATATCAGGAAGATTGGGACACTGCCCCTTTAAGGCCGTGTCCCCAGACTTGTTGGGGACACGGCCCCTTTAAGACGGTGTCCCTGTGTCCCCAGACCTG
>OW240914.1:25352835-25397668 GCA_933207985.1 Pelobates cultripes
CAAGCATCTTCTTCCATCTCCCTGTTACAGAAATCACTGCCATATCCATACAAATTGTACATAATGTCCAGGATAGTTTTCCAGGGACAAATGTTGTCGCCTGTTGAACGAGGTGACCTTGCTCGGGTCCCAGGTATGCGGTTCCTAAAATGGCTGCCATATACACGTCCACTGATAGGAGACGCGGAAGGTATTAAACTGATCAGAACAATACTAAACACACCACAAATAAGGTTTTTCTCCTGTATGGCTCCTCAAATGATGCTTAAGATTAGAAGCGGCTGAAAAGCATTTCTCACACTCCGAACAAAAATATATTTTTTTTAACATTCTCTCCACTTTGAACGAAATGACGTTTGGGAAGAGATTAACATAATTAAACACAGGCAGTAAAATACAGTTTTTAGCCATACCCTGTAACTTTAAAACTACACATCCCATCTTCATGAGTACATATTTGGAATCAGCACACTTAAAACATAAACATAACCAAAAATCGTAAATCCATCCAGGGGTTAAAAAGTTAGCTGTAGGTCCCTTTTCGGCCCGACTGCAAGCACCTTTTCTGCCAAAACAGTTCCATAGATTTGGGCTGTGAGGTCGTCTATTTTCAGGCTGAAAAAAAGACTAAGTCCCATCGCCGAATGGGACTTAGTCTCTGCAGCTGAAATAAGGCTGAAAAAAACGGCTGAAAAAAAGACTAAGTCCCATAGCCGAATGGGACTTAGTCTCTGCAGCTGAAATAAGGCTGAAAAAAACGGCTGAAAAAAAGACTAAGTCCCATCGCCGAATGGGACTTAGTCTCTGCAGCTGAAATAAGGCTGAAAAAAAGGCTAAGTCCCATCGCCGAATGGGACTTAGTCTCTGCAGCTGAAATAAGGCTGAAAAAAACGGCTGAAAAAAAGACTAAGTCCCATCACCGAATGGGACTTAGTCTCTGCAGCTGAAATAATTTCCCATTTACTGAACCAAGTGGGAAATAGCAAGGCAGGCACAAAGGGTTTGCACCAGGTCTGGGGACACAGGGGACACCGTCTTAAAGGGGCCGTGTCCCCAACAAGTCTGGGGACACGGCCTTAAAGGGGCAGTGTCCCAATCTTCCTGATGTCCCAAAAAAGGTGTTTAAAGGGCCAGCACCAGTCACATAAAGAGTCCATAAGCCCCAATATGCCCACCGACAGTCTTAAAGGGCCATACACACCAAATAAAAGTGCATACATTTTCACAATCTCCCAGGGGCCATAGTCATGCGGGAGGAGGCTGGCAAATAGGCTTCTCCACAACCCAGGGAAGCAGGGCAATTTGCCATTTAAAGGGCCCGTTACAAATAGCAGTTTGTAACAAGGTGTCAATCCATATCTGCCAAGTGACCCGATGTAGGGGGAACAGTCCCTATTCTGCTCTGTGTCAGTGTGTATCAGGGATCCTTAGGACAGGTGTCAATCCATATCTGCCAAGTGACCCTATGTAGGGGGACCAGTCTCTATTCTGCTCTGTGTCCGTGTGCATCAGGGGCTCTGAGGACAGGTGTCAATCCATATGTCAAGGTGTCAATATGTCATATGTCAGGTGTCAATCCATATTGATTGTGATTTAGGAATGTTAGGTGATTTCTGCCCTTTATGGATTAAAACCAGACTCTGTATCAACTGTGTAATTTTCCATGGGAGTTTTGCCATGGATCCCCCTCCGGCATGCCACAGTCCAGGTGTTAGTCCCCTTGAAACAACTTTTCCATCCCTATTGTGGCCAGAAAGAGTCCCTGTGTGTTTTAAAATTCGCCTCCCCATTGAAGTCAATGGCGTTTCGGGCGGTTCGCCGGTTCGCGAACATTTGCGGAAGTTCGCGTTCGCCGTTCGCGAACCGAAAATTTCGGGTTCGCGACATCACTATACTTGACCCTGTAACTTCCCAAAATTCCATAAAACCTGTACATAGGTGGTACTGTTTTACACGTGAGACTTTGCTGAATACAAATATGTGTATTTTATTGCAGTAATAGCAAACAGTATTATGACATTGACCGTTATAATGTCATGTAGAACAAAAAATCTTTTTTAAAAATCTTATTTTCTCCTATTTTTTTCATATTAAATTATGTATCATAGCTAAATAGTTGATATTAAATGAAAGCCCTGTTTCCCCTGAATACAATGATATAAAATAAGGGTGGGTGTATTTAATATGAAAGAGGTGAATTACAGTTGGACAGACATGTAGCGCAAATGCCAGGTTTTGTTTACATTTTGTTTTGTTCACAACGTGAACGTTTGGCTCCGTCCTTAAGGGGTTAAATGACACCTTTTCATGTCACAACTGGTACAAACACCAACTAAAAAGGATGCTTATCTGGATCTTGTTATAACAAACAATGTTGATCTTTTGACCAACATTCAAGAAGGGGAGCATTTGGGAAATAGTGATCACAATATGGTAATTTTTTTTAACAAACTCAAAAATGCAAAAGCACGTGCGGTATACTAAAACATATAATTTTTAAAAAGCCAATTTCAATAAGATTAGAGCAGCTCTACAGCATATTGACTGGCATAAACTCCTTAGTGAAAAAAACACTGTGGATAAATGGAAACTTTTCAAACAAATATTAGAAAGGTACATTTCTCAGTATGTACCATTGGGTAATACATATGTGGCTTAGAAGAGAAGTAAAACAAGAGATTATAAATAAGAAAAGGGCATTTAAAGCATTTAAATCTGACATATCAGAGGCATCCTATATAAAATAACAGGAAGTCAATAATGCTTGCAAAAAGGCAATTAAAGTGGCTAAACTAGAAAATAAGAAATTGATGGTCAAAGAATGCAAAACCAACCCCAATTTTTTTCCAAGTACATCAATTCTAAAAAAACAAAAAATGAAAGGAAACAGAGATGGGACTGTTAGTTAATGATGGCAAGGTAAGGCAGAAATTTTAAATAACTATTTTTCTTCAGTATATATTGAGGAACCTATGGCACGAGATATGCAAATGATTGCTGCAAAAAACTTGCAGATAACTTGTGATTGGATGACTTGAGACAAGGTGCTACAGCAGTTAAAGAAAATTAATGTAAATAATGCTCCGGGGCCTGACGGTATTCACCCACGAGTACTTAAAGAGCTAAGTGGGAAAATAAGTGAACCTCTTTATTTAATCTTTCAAGATTCTTTTATTTCAGGTATTGTACAGGAGGATTGGAGGAAGGCAGATGTTGTTCCTATTTTTGAATAGGGTTCAAAATCCTTGTCTGGGAAAATATTTGAAGTGCTATTAAGGGATAATATTCAGGAATTCATTGGGAAGAACCTTGTTATTAGCAATAATCAGCATGGTTTTATGAAACATAGCTCATGTTAAACTAACCTTGTTGCATTCTATGAAGAAGTAAGTAGAAGTATAGATCAGGGTGTTGCAGTAGATTTGATCTACTTGGATTTTGCCAAGGCATTTGATACGGTTCCTCACAATAGGTTAGTCTTCAAAATAAAAGAAATTGGTCTAGATGAATATCCTTGTTCTTGGGTAAAACATTGGCTTAAGGATAGAGTACAGCGAGTTTTCATTAATGGTAAATTGTCAAGCTGGTAAGTGGTGTCCCTCAGGGTTCTGAGACCGCTTCTATTTAACATATTTATAAATTATGTTGAAATAGGCATTGAAAGCCATGTTTCAGTGTTTGCAGATGACACAAAACTTTGTAAAGTAATATAATGTGAGCAGGATATTGCTTTGCTGCAGAGGGATTTAAGTAGATTGGGGCACTAAAATGGCAGATTAAATTTAATGTAGAGAAATGCAAAGTTATGCACTTCGGGGTTAAGAATGCACATGCAACTTACACCCTAAATGGTAGTGAATTAGGGATAGCAACACACGAGAAGGATTTGGGAATTGTTATAGACAACAAATTAGGCAGCAATATGCAATGTCAATCTGCAGTCGCTAAGGCCAGTAAGGTATTGTCATGTATATATAGGGAAATAAATTCTCGGGATGAAAATATAATTTTGCCTATTTATAAATCGCTGGTAAGACCACACCTTGATATTGGGCTGTGCAATTTTGGGAACCTGTTCTAAAGAAGGATATCATGGCACTAGAAAAACTGCAGAGACGGCTACAAAATTGATAAAAGGAATGGAGCATTTTAGTTACGAAGAAAGGTTAAAAAATGTAAATCTCTTTCGTTTGGAAAAATGGCGCCTCAGAGGGGATATGATAACATTATACAAATATATTCGGGGCCAGTACAAGCCATTATCTGGAAATCTATTCATAAACAGGGCTATACATAGGACACAAGGTCACACATTTAGGTTGAATGGAGAAAAGGAGATTTAATCTAAGGCAAAGAAAAGGGTTTTTTTTACAGTAAGAGTAATAAGGATATGGAATTCTCTGCCTGAAGAGGTGGTTTTATCAGAGTCCATACAGATGTTGAAACAGCAATTGGATAAATACTGGCAAAAACATAACATGCAGGGATCGAATTTCTAATTACTGGAGTAATAGCTGCTTGATCAAAGGAGATATCTGACTGCTATTTAGGGTCAAGAAGGATTTTTTTCCTAGTTTGTTGCAAAATTGGAAGCGCTTCAGACTAGGTTTTTTGCCTTCTTTTGGATCAACAGCAAAAACATATGTGAGGAAGGCTGAACTTGATGGATGCAAGTCTCTTTTCAGCTGTGTAACTATGTAACCTACAACCCTCCACACTGAGAGATGTCCTGATGAGTACATTTTTACCACGTGAAGGAGCTAATTTTGCGGTCACACCGAGATAAAGCAAACATGCCTACGTTCCAGGAGATTCAAATCTGTATGGACTTATTACCACAAAATTCCCTACTGATGGGGCTACCCTGCAAAACTGCTCGTCTTGAAAGGAGGAAAATCCTGACACAAAAATGCATTCACAACCACTCTCCCACATCCTATATTCCCTATATTACACTACACGATATTCACACGGCACATGATAGCCCTAACTTCCTTTATCCCTTATGTGCACATCCACAAGCCCTTGATATGGCATAGAGTACAATATCTTTCCCCAAGGTACAATGGCAATGGGAATAACCGTGCACCAACCATAGAACCCCAGTTTATAACCCCAGCTACCCAAACATTGTTCGGTTCCACACAAACAGTATATAAAAAAGAAGTATACTGGCAACTCTTACCTAGCCAGCTGGTGTGAGTGGATGAGCCTCTCCAGCAGAAACCGGCAACACAATGTTATATGCCAAAAGACACAAGGTTAAGACAAAACACCCGTACCCAGAGAGGGCAGACTTCGTGGGTAGCTGCCTGGACACACAACAGGGGAACTTTACAACAGACCCCTGAGCCGAGGGTTAACTGAGGCATCATGGACGGCTTTCAACTATATCAAGAACTGACAACTATATCAACTCATGCAGGACCTCTGAAACTACAATACCCAGACCGCACTGTTGTGAACTTTGGGTCCACTCATAGTCAACTGCCCCCATAAGCGGCACCACCTTACCCTCGAATACCATCCGATATGAAGGAAATACCGCACCCTGGCACCCATATCTACCCCTACCAGACTTAAAGCTCACCAACATCCCATGGACAACTACCCAACAGGTTACAATGGCTAATGCACCAAGACAGTGCTGACACCGAACAGAGCCTCCCCGCGGCAGGCCATCCCCCCCAGACTATGCCTCGATCTGCCCACTTTACCCCCACCTAGAAAGTGATCTTGGTACTACTCCTGATTAACTTTGATCTACATCTTTACAAATGTACATGCTATGTTTTTTCAAGTATGTTTTATGTTCAGTTTGTTATGTTTCAAAGATGCTTTCCTCCACAGCAGGTGATACCATGTCCCTATAACTGTCTGACCCCCACGAAGAGAGTCCTTTTAAGGTCCAGTACCACTTAACACACCACAAAATGTGGATATTGCTGACCCAGGATGACCACAACATTAATAGTCCTAGAGTTAACCATGCACACCCTTGCATGGAGGTAACCTCCCTCAACTACACTCGGCAGGCCCCCAACCCATGGGGGCAACAAGCCTTTAACATAAGCATCACACGGATTCCACCTACAAAATATGAGATTATATACACGTAATGTAAGGGGACTGAAAGCCCCCCAAAAACGCACTACCCTTCTTAAATGAACTTATACAATCCCAACCTGACATCATCTGTCACTTTAAAACCAACACATCACCTACCCTAAGCAACAGGATGTACTGACACCAATTCCACACCACATCGCCCACAAAAAGTAGAGATGTATCCATTCTAATAAGCAGACATCTCACCTTTGACAAAATAGCTCTCAAGATGGATCCCCAGGGCGGGTACATAATTCTAGTGTGCACTGTTAACAACTCCACATACATTATAGTTAATGGGTATGTACCAAACACAAACCAACCAAACTACCTCCACAACCTCCTGAACCAAGTAACTCATTACCAAACATGAACCACGATTGTATGCAGAGATTTCAATCACATCCTAGACCCAACCACTGACTCAACAGCTGCTTTTACCTCCAGTAGAACAAGAACACTACACAAGCAATGCAACTTGATACTCAAGACATTAAATTTGGTCTTTATGACATCTGGCACACACTACACCTAAACAATAGAGAATACACTCACTACTCACAAGTGCACAACACTTATTCCAGAATCGATGGTTTCCTAATGCAGAGCGCACACTTAAATAGGGTTCTGTCCTGCGATATAGGCACATCAACATGGTCGGTCGACAACCTGCTTATACTATCCCTGAACTATCACTACCAATACAGAAAGCATAGCCCAGGGCGTCTAAATTAGAGCCTCCTTTACGATCCTCAATTTGCTAGCTCTTTACAATCAGAGCTGTCCCAATACTTCGAAACCACGACAGACATAGACCCGATGACCCTGTGGATGGCCCACAAGCTGGTAATCAGAGGCCTGCTAATCAGAAGAGTCTCATACATTAAAAAAAACAAAACACCACACTTCTCTCATACAAAATATTACACTCCGACAATACTTACACAGAGCAAACCAAATCTCTCCCGCTGACGCTATAAAAGATAAAATACAAGAAACCCAGACGCTTATCAACAATATAAAATTCCACAAAGCTAGTTTTGCACTTAGAAAACTGAAAGCTATCTTTTTTTCTACTAGGTAACAAAGCCACTAAAATACTAGCACAGAGACTTAGAGATCAACAGGCGCAGACTAGGATCCCGTACCTTCAGAACAGGACAAAAAATCTATGAACCAAAGAAAATATGCAATGAATTTGCAAGCTATTATAGCACACTATACAACCTAAAGGATAATATAGACCTCACACAACCTACACAGACCTCTATGGCTGCATACCTGCACAACATACCTACCCACATTGAGCTTCCTTGTTGATGCCTGTGACAAATGGAACCTTGTCACAGGTTCTTGGATGGACCCTTTAAAAAAACATGTGAACAGACTTAGTTTGTGCGATTTTATATTTTGTTCGGGTCCGGTGCGGTGCTTATGGTACTCAAGGATTACTAGGAAGCAGCGATTGGTGGAGGTACCTGTTCGGGGGGCGATAAAAGCCTATTGTATCGAATATTTGTTGAGGAATATGAGGTAAAATCTGTCCTTGACTCTTGATTTCTTAGCGGCCATCTTCAGTATCTTGTCCATTGAAAGGTGTATGGTCCTGAAGAACGTCTTTATACAGTTCAAAACTGCGTGATGTTGCGACGTCACATCCACCCTTAAATTGCCCATATCACCTAGGCAACCCCATTTTCTTACTTTTTGGAGTCAGAACATGTGTAAGCCTATATAATGATTATTGGGGGCCCGTATTCAGTTTCTGCCTTGATACACGTATAGTGTTATAGTATATTTGACTTTAAGGCCCGGTAATGCATCTATATGAGAACCTTTGTTTGTGGGGTTCCCCATTTCCTGTAAGTTAAGGTAATTCCCTGTGACAGAGCCTCCGCAAAAATTTTGATTTTGAATTTATGACAGACACCATTCTTTGTTACAGATGGAGGTGAGTATTGTCACCCTCATGCTACTGATTTGTCTTAGGTTTCCCCCCCTTTGCTTGTTGGTTGTCTGTTCCCTTTCTGAGACCTTGTTTCCTGTCCTTGATTCCTTCTCTTGTAGATTTTTTCCTTATTAGCTCTGTTTATCATCAGGATACTGTTTTCCTTGTTTTTCTATGTTGAGGTTCTGGGATAATGGTGTTGTGGGTTGTTCCATGCATGTTCTCTATTATGTTTAAAGGACCACTATAGTGAAAACAAACTTGTTTTCCTGGCACTCTAGTAGTAATAGGTCCCCCCCACCCTCATGGCCCCCCTCCCGAGGAGGAAGGGGTTAAAATCTTACCTTTCTCCAGCGCCGGGCTCCCTCGGCGCTGGGGACTCTCCTCCTCCTTCGGTCGTCATCGGCTGAATGCTCATGCGTGACAAGAGCCACGCGCGCATTCAGTCAGTCCATAGGAAAGCATTTTCAATGCTTTCCTATGGACGCTGGCGTCTTCTCACAGTGAGAAGCGCGGAAGCGCCTCTAGCGGCTGTCGATGAGACAACCACTATAGGCTGGATTAACCCAGATGTAAACAAAGCAGTTTATCCGAAACTGCTATGTTTACAGCAGGCAGGGTTAACCCTAGATGGACCTGGCACCCAAACCACTTCATTAAGCTGAAGTGGTTTGGGTGCCTATAGTGGTAATTTAAAGGACCCTATAGGGTTAAAACCACCATCTAGCCACCCTGGTCCCCTCATGCCTCTAAAAAAAAGTTAAATCTTACTTGAATTCAAGCCTGCAGCTGCATTGTTTGTCCATGTTTCCTTTAAAACTGCCCACTGCTTGCTGACATCAGCAGAAGTGGTAGCCTGATCCAATCACAATACTTCCCCATAGGATTGGCTGAGACTGACAAAGAGGCAGATCAGGGGCAGAGCCAGCATGATTCAAACACAGCCCTGGCCAATCAGCATCTCCTCAATGAATCTCTATGAGGAAAGTTCAGTGTCTGCATGCAGAGGGAGGAGACACTGAATGTTCGGATGCATTTTAGGCAGCCATGACCCATGAAGGATCTCTAACAGCTATCTGAGGAGTGGCCAGTGAAGCTATCACTAGGCTGTAATGTAAACACTGCATTTTCTCTGAAAAGACAGTGTTTACAGCAAAAGGCCTGAAGGTAATGATTCTACTCACCAGAACAAATTCAATACGCTGTAGTTGTTCTGGTGACTATAGTTTCTCTTTAATGTTGGCATACATTGTATGAGGTTAATTACTGAGCTCCTATCACTTGTGTCATTCATTCATTCATTCATGGTGCCCTGTTTCATTCATTTATGCTGTCTAATTAGGTCATGCACTGTCTTGTGTTTTCTCAGCATGATGTTACTGTTGGTTAATATGTGATCAGGACTCTCCCACCATTGGACCATCCTTTGTTTCAGATGGTTTTGGCGCTTGTTTTTACTGATGGTGCAGTCAGATGCCCTTCTACCAGTTGATTACTGCATTTGTTGGCTGATTCACTGTTCTTGGATTGGTAATTCTTCATAATGAAAAAAAATAGTTTGTGTGTAGTTTAGGTTTATATAGGGGTAATCTATTCATGAGGGGTGCAGTATGGGAGATTACTATTTTGCATACTTTTTCCTATTGGTTTGCCTTTGCTGCAAAAGAAAGTACTCACCTCCATTTCTTTGATTTAATCATTTTATTTTTATTTTTTTGTCGTGAAATAGTATAATCATGTAATTTGTTTATTATCATCAATTTAAGAAAATAAAAAATTGTCATTAAACAAGAGTAGGGTGCTGTGAAACAGTCACAGAAGATAGTGATGATAGTATAGACTGCGTTCAGATCAAACCTTGTTCAATATCATACACATAACAGTGTTTTCTAAGCAAAATATGATTTATTACAATCTTGTGCAATGAGGGTACCAGTGATCCTTTTTCATTTAAACAGTTAGAAAATATTGAGTTAAACTTAATTTTTAGCTAAATCAGGAAATACAAAAATAGATTATTTGGATGACAAATTTAATTTCACATCACTCTTTACTTGTCTCTATCTCTAAGTGGATATAATGTGAAATATGACAGGGCTGCCTAGTGGCTGTCCCTGACATTTGCTTTCATGCTAATACTTGGAGCTTCACTATCTACAAATCTGATTACAATCATTGACGTCTGGGTTAAACGGTGTGAGATTCCACAAGTAATTAACAATTACTCATGTGAACTACAACTCCCTGACTCTGCCACCATTACCATTTTTTTTACACCTGTTCTTATTGATTTGAAAAACACAAAAAAACAAAAAACAGGTTGTGACAATATAGCAGTTAGAGCAGAAAGTGTAAATAACACGAAATAGTATAAATCAGCCAAATAAAATAACAATGAGTCCTTATGAATATAAATATACTTAAAATAAAAAGCAGCCCCGAGGCAGATTTTCTACCCTTTTAAAGAAAACTCAGATGAAACTTATTATTAACACTTGAATTTGTGGGTACACATAAAATAGAACAGAAATAGGGGAAAGCCGGTGGTGCAGTACATTTTTTTAATGTATTTATTTATTACTGGTATATATAAAGCACCAACAGATTCCACAGCGCTGTACAATTCGGGATTTTTCTAACCTTAGTGACCGAATAATCTAAATTTTATTAAAGACAGGAGGTGAATATTTGCTTTACTTTCTTTACTGTAACTCCCAGCAGCAAAGAAACAGTTAACAGTAAGTAAAAAATTTAACCAATCAGAGTGTACAATAGAGTATATCCAGTCATCAGGCTCCTCCCAATTCCTCTTTCTTGATGCAGCTGACAGCCGCAGAGTCAACCATGTAAACGTAAACGGTGGAACAATAAAGGCCTCAAAATGTAGTCAACCATGTAAACGATGTGGGAACGTAGGTAATTCCTCGAGATGTAGTGAAGGGTTTCCACACTAGGAAAAAAGGAGAGAGAGAGGTCGTGAAAGTATGGTTTCTTGGGTAAGAGAAAAACAATACTTAATTACTTTATCTGATATGTTTCCAACCGAGGTGTACAGCCCTATTCTGACAAATCTTAAGTTATGAGTTAATGAGTGTAGTATCCGTAAAGGTAGTTGCAAGGAGAGGCCTGAAACGTAGATTATAAAACATTGGTTTAGTCAACAGAGGTGTTGTGGAATACCTACCTAGTTGGATTGGGTGCATGTATTAGCAGGCGGGAAAATATTCGCCTCCTGTCACTAAGGTTAGAATAATCCCGAATTTTATGGCAAGACGGGAGGCTTCATATTGCTGTTTTAAAGCGATGATATGATGGAATTAGATACATGAGGGGATTGTCTAAAATAGAAGGTTCTGAAGGTGGATTCTCTGGACCAATCTGCAGAGGTGAGGATCTCTGTTAGGGAGCCCCCAGATGTAAATGCAGACGAGGCAGCCGCGCCTCTTACTGAATGAGCACCAAAACATGGGTCGATGCCAGCTAGGGCTAGAAGCCATTTGATCCAACGAGCAATTGTGGGACATGACACTGGCTTGTGAGGTCAAACGTAGGACACCAGTAGGGGGCCTGTTTGTGGTCAAAGATCCTTGGTGCAGAGGATGTAGTGTCGGACGCAATTAGCTACGCAGAGCATGGGTTTATCATGAAAGTAAGGGTAGCTTACTGTAGATTAATTGGTTTTGGTGCGTCGGGTAATGGAGAAGTGTACTCCCTTAAGGGTAAAGTCCACCGCATGGACGTCAAATGCTCTGATGTCCGAGACTCTTCTAAACGATACCAAACAGAGCAGTAGTGCCAGTTTGGCCGACAGTTGTCGAAGAGAAAGTTCTCCATTAGGGGGCCACTTCTCCAAAAAGGATAATACCATAGTAACATCCCAAAATTGATTATATTTGGGAGCCGGGGGTTGCGAGTCGCATGCCTCGCAGACGTCTACATATGGAGGGGTGTTTACCAACCACGGAGTTGTCAATGAGGCTATGGGCTGCCGAAATGGCTGAACGGAAAATGTTAATTGACCGATAGGACTTACCCTGGAAGTTCATAATGTTAATCAGAGAGGCTGAAAAGGGATCAACGTCCCTCTCCAAGCACCAGCTATTCCAACGTTGCCACGCTAAGAGATAAGAACGTCTTGTTCCTGGGGCCCCAAGAGTCCCATAGTAGTCCTCAAGCAGCAGTCAAAAGGCCTGAGACGTTCCAGGATCCCCTGAAATGGTCCAGGCCACTAACCGAAGGTGGCCTTGTAGTGCTAGTGGATGGAAGTTGCCTGAAGGGTCCCTGAGGAGGTTGTATGAGGTGGGTAGGAATAAGGGGTAGTCCACTGACATCTCCAGGAGATAAGGGAACCATGGTTAGGTTTGCCACAGTGGGGTTACCAGAGTTATGGTGACGCCCTGTGTTCTGAGGTATTGTATCGTATGTGGAATCATGGAGAATGGGGGAAAGGCATATGCTCCGGATGTTGGCCACGGTTGAAGAAAGGCATCCACTGCCAGGTACGCTGGGTCTGGGAGCCAGCTGAAGAATGTGTCCGTCTGACGGTCCAGGCGAATTGCAAACAGGTCCAGGTTGAATGGCTCTCTCAGGGCCTGTAGATGGTGAAAAATTTGTGGGTCCAGTTGCCAGTCGCTGGAATCCTTCCAGTGGCGTGAGAACCAATCCGCAACGAGATTGTCGGAGCCCGGGAGATATTCCGCATGAAGGGAGATATTCCTGTCCAGGCAGAATTGGTACAATTCCTTCGTCAGATCTGATATCATCTTTGATCGTGAGCCACCTAGGCGGTTCACATATTGTACTGCTGAGACATTGTCCATCCTCAGGATGAGGCTGCAGTTGTAGGCTTCTTTGGCAAAACTGCAGATCGCGAACGAACCAGCAATCAGTTCGAGGCAATTGAATGTGCCTGTTCTGATGGGGACCAGAGGCCTCCTGTAGAACGTTCTGAGCAGGTGGCATCCCATCCGAGGAGACTGGCATCCGATTCCAGAATGAAGTCGGGTTGCCGGCCGAAGATAGCCACCAGTGGAGTTCTAATTGGACTTCGTCTGTGAGAAAGATCTGTTGGTCGTAAGATGGTGAGCGATGTAAGTAGTGTGTTCTCAAACGTTGCATCGCCCGATAGTGTAGCGGGGCTGGGAATATTGCCTGGATTGAGGCGGAGAGTAATCCGATTGTGCGGGCTAAATCCCTGAGTCGGAGGTATGGCGAGGTCAGCAATCTCCGGATGTCCTTTTTTATGGTTTTGATTTTCGTAGCAGGGAGTTGCAGCACTGCTTCAATCGAATCTATCTGAAATCCCAGAAACTGTACCGTCTGAGATGGAGTTAGAGATGATTTTTGGAGGTTGATGATGAAACCCAGATTCTGGAGGAGGGCCGAAGTCATATCCGTATGGAGACATAGAGTCTCTTTGTCTTGCGCCATAAGGAGGATATCGTCCAAGTATATGATGGACCGAATTCCTTGTGAACGGAGGAGCGCCATCACCGGTTTCATTAGTTTGGTGAAACACCAAGGTGCAGAGCACAGTCCGAAGGTGTCAGGAAACTGACAGGGATCCAATACGCAGAGTGCGCACAGAAGGAGGTACGTATACCGGACCTTAGAATGGCCGGACTAACGTAAGGACAAAGCAAGAATAGTCAAAAAGGTAAGCCGAGGTCAAGGGAGCCGGAGGACAGGTAAGCGAGATACAAGGCGAGTCAAAGGAGAGGAGAGGACAACAGGACAAAAGACAAGCAAGGGTCAAAACCGGAAACACAAGATAAAGAACGCGCTGAGTGACTAGCAAGCTAGAACCACGACAGGGCAATGAGCAGTAGTAAAGGTTTCCTTTAAATACCCTGTTACCTAAATAGAGACCACGCCCCAAAAAAGGTCCGGAATAGCGGTTCCCGGCACTTTATGCAAATGCCGACGTCATGACGTCGACGCTAGCCGTCGCGTCATAAAAGGGGGAGGAGCTAGCGCGGCCGGCGCGAAAATGGCCGGAATATGCCGAAATGCTAGGGGCAGGGAGGCCCTAAGCAGAGAGGATGTCCTCCCTGGATACATCACCAACAGGTACCCTGACAGTACCCCCCCTTCTAGAAACGCCCACCGGGCGGATGGGACCTGGCTTAGAAGGAAAACGAACGTGGAAGGCCCGAAGAAGACGAGGAGCATGCACGTCTACACCAGGAACCCAAGACCTCTCTTCAGGACCATAACCTTTCCAGTCTATGAGGTATTGCAGCTTCCCCCTAGAAATACGAGAATCAAGGATGGACTTGATATATTCCTCCTGACCATCCACACGGACCGAGGATGGAGGAGCAGAGCGGGAGGAAAATCTGTTACAAACAAGAGGTTTCAATAAAGACACATGAAAAGAGTTAGGGATGCGTAGAGTAGGAGGTAGATCCAGCAAATAAGAAACCGGGTTGATCCTCCTCAGTACCCTGTAAGGACCAATGTAACGAGGAGCAAACTTCAAGGAAGGAACTTTCAGGCGAATGTGTCTGGTACACAACCAGACCCTATCCCCCGGAGAAAAAATAGGAGCAGGACGTCTACGCCTATCAGCATGTGACTTAAACACCGCGGAACTACGTTCAAGAATTTGTCGAGTCTGATCCCACAACTTTCTCAGGTTGGCTACATGAATATCAACCGACGGTATACCCTGGGAAGGAGACACCGACGGAAGAACAGTAGGGTTAAAGCCATAGTTCAAGAAAAAGGGGCTATTACGAGTGGAACCACAAACAAGGTTGTTGTGAGCAAACTCCGCCCAAGGAATCAGACCGACCCAGTCATCCTGGTGTTCAGAAACAAAACAACGTAGATATTGCTCAATTTTTTGGTTAGTGCGTTCGGCTGCTCCGTTAGATTGAGGATGATAGGCCGAAGAAAAATTCAGTTTGATGCCCAACTGTGAACAGAAGGATCTCCAAAAACGGGAAATAAATTGGGAACCCCTGTCTGACACAATCTCATTGGGAATACCATGTAAACGGAAAATTTCTCTAGCAAATATCACGGCCAGTTCGGGGGAGGACGGAAGTTTAGGCAAGGGAACGAAATGAGCCATTTTAGTAAACCTGTCAAGGACCGTGAGGATAACTGTATGCCTATTGGAAGCTGGTAGATCAACAATAAAATCCATAGCCAAACAAGCCCAAGGTTTGTTGGGAACGACTAAGGGCTGCAATAAACCACAAGGGAGATCCCGCGGAAGTTTATTCCTGACACAAACATTGCAAGCCTTGACAAAGTCTTCCACATCCCTACGTAAACCGGGCCACCAGAAGTCTTTGGAGATCAGGCAGTAAGTTTTGTGGATGCCGGGGTGACCAGCGAACTTGCTATCGTGAAAACAGCGAATAATGTCCACTTGGAATTTGGGAGACACGAACAAGCGGCCCACAGGAGTACGTTCGGGAGCAAGAGATTGTTCGTTCATAATATCAGCGAGCAATGGAGAGTGTATTTTGACATTGGTGTTGGCGATAATATTGACTCCAGGAATAATAGGGAACAAAGTATCCTCTGTAGTGGTGGTAGGTTCGTGCTGACGTGACAAAGCGTCTGCCTTAGTGTTCTTAGAACCAGGCCTGTAAGTAAGCACATAATTAAAGTGTGTAAGGAACATAGACCAACGTGCCTGCCTGGCAGATAATCTTTTGGCCTCCCCCATATACGATAAATTTTTGTGGTCAGTCAAGATAGTAACTGGGAGGATGGTGCCCTCTAACAAATGTCTCCATTCCTTTAATGCCATAATGATAGCTAGAAGTTCTCTATCACCAATGTCATATCTCCTTTCAGTGTGTGATAGTTTCTTGGAAAAAAAAACCGCAAGGGTGCAGCGGCTTATCTAAACTTTGTCTTTGGGACAACACTGCGCCTATCCCTGTTTCAGACGCATCAACTTCAAGTAAAAAGGGTAGAGAGGTATCAGGATGAACTAATACAGGTGCTGAGGCAAAAGACTGTTTGAGCGTTTCGAAAGCAGATAAAGCCTCAGTAGACCAGGTTTTGGTATCGGCTCCTTGTTTGGTCATATTAGTGATAGGAGCGATAACAGAGGAGTACCCTTTAATAAAACGTCTGTAATAATTAGAAAATCCAAGAAATCTTTGTATGGCTTTGAGTCCCTTAGGTAAAGGCCAATCTAAAATCGATTTTAGTTTGGTCGGGTCCATCATAAACCCGTCTTTGGAAATTACGTAACCTAAGAAAGTTACCTGAGACTGGTCAAAGCTACATTTTTCCAATTTACAATACAATCCATGTTGTAAAAGTTTCTGTAATACCTTTCTGACTTGTCTATGATGTGAATTAATGTCTCTAGAATGGATTAGTATATCATCCAAATATACAATTACACATTCATGTTGGAATTCTCTAAGAACTTCATTGATCAAGTCTTGGAAGGCGGCCGGGGCGTTACAAAGCCCAAACGGCATTACGGTATACTCATAATGCCCGTAACGGGTATTAAATGCTGTCATCCATTCATCTCCTTGTTTAATTCGCACTAAGTTATATGCTCCTCTTAAGTCAAGTTTGGTAAAAATACTCGAGCCCCTTAGTCTGTCAAAAAGTTCAGTAATTAAAGGAATAGGGTAAGCATTTCTGATAGTAATTTTGTTCAATCCCCGATAGTCTATACAAGGACGTAAGGTACCGTCTTTCTTTTCTACAAAAAAGAAACCCGCCCCCGCCGGAGAAGAAGACTTTCTAATAAATCCTTTGTCTAAATTCTCCTTGATATATTCCTCTAAAACTAAGTTTTCCTTGGTGGATAGAGGGTATACCGTACCCCTGGGAGGCATAGTACCAGGGAAAAGTTTAATAGAACAGTCATAAGACCGGTGGGGAGGTAAAGTATCCGCCTTACCCTTGTCAAATACAGATTTGAGGTCTAGATATTGTAATGGTATCTGAACGTCTGTGGATTGAGAAGTGTTAACATAAGAGTTTACGGGGCAAACAGAAGTAACTCTCTGCAGACATTCTTTCCTACAACCCATACCCCAAGAAACGATTTCTCCACCCTCCCAGTCAATCTGAGGGTTGTGTCTCTTGAGCCAAGAATATCCTAGTACCACTGGGACTGCCGGGGAGGAAATTAACAGAAGGGAAATCAACTCCTCGTGGAAAATACCAACAGTAAGCTTAACGGGTTCGGTCTCATGGAATATTACTGGTTCAGATAAAGGTCTACCATCTATGGCCTCAACGGCCAAGGGTGTATCTCTCAATTGGAATGGGATACAATGCTTATTAGCGAAAGTTTGGTCTATAAAGCTTTCTGCTGCTCCAGAATCTAATAATGCCATTGTAGCAATAAACCCCTTTTCCCAAGCTAGAGAGACAGGAATCAGAAGCCTATGGTCTTTTTTATTATGCATAGAGGACAGTAATGAAACACCCAAGGCCCGTCCTCTAAGGGAACTTAGGTGCGAGCGTTTCCCGGACGATTAGGGCAACTAAGACGTAGGTGACCTCTCAGCCCGCAGTATAAACAGAGACCCTCCCTTCTTCTGTACTGTCTCTCAGCCTCAGATAAGCGAGTATTACCTATTTGCATAGGTTCTGGTGGAGTAGGATTATAGGAGTCAGGGTTCTGAAATGAGGGAGCGAGTCTTACAGGAAGTCTAGTAACTCTTTCCCGAGTGTTCTGCCTCTGTCTCATGCGTTCATCTATTCTGGAAATGAAGGATACTAAATCCTCTAAATTTTCCGGAAGTTCTCTTGTGGCAATTTCATCTAGAATTTCATCAGACAACCCATTCAAGAAAACATCCATAAAAGCTTGTTCGTTCCATTTCACTTCTGCTGCCAATGATCTAAACTCTAGAGCATATTCTACAAGGGTCCTATCTTGTTGTTTAAGGCGTAACAGGGATCTGGCCGCATTAATCTTCCTCCCTGGGGGGTCAAAGGTTCTTCTAAAAGCCGTGACAAACGCAGTGTAGTTGTAGACTAAAGGATTGTCATTCTCCCAAAGGGGATTGGCCCATCTAAGTGCTTTATCTATTAGCAGGGTTATAATAAAGCCTACCTTAGCCCTGTCAGTGGGGTAAGCCCGGGGTTGTAGTTCGAAATGTATGCTTATCTGGTTTAAAAAACCACGACAAGCATCAGGCGAACCCCCATATCGTAATGGTGACGTGACATGGGAAGATGCGCCTACAGTGGCTACTTCCAAACCAGTACTTAGCGAGTGGCTAGCAGTGGAACGTATTTCTTCAGACTGGGTACTGGAGCGTGTTAACAAAGTTTGTAACGCTAAAGCCATTTGGTCCATTCTATGGTCCATGGCCTCAAATCTGGGGTCAGGAGGGCTAGCACCTGCAGGATCCATCATGCCCTGTCGTAATGTCAGGAAAGTGACAGGGATCCAATACGCAGAGTGCGCACAGAATGAGGTACGTATACCGGACCTTAGAATGGCCGGACTAACGTAAGGACAAAGCAAGAATAGTCAAAAGGTAAGCCGAGGTCAAGGGAGCCGGAGGACAGGTAAGCGAGATACAAGCCGAGTCAAAGGAGAGGAGAGGACAACAGGACAAAAGACAAGCAAGGGTCAAAACCGGAAACACAAGATAAAGAACGCGCTGAGTGACTAGCAAGCTAGAACCACGACAGGGCAATGAGCAGTAGTAAAGGTTTCCTTTAAATACCCTGTTACCTAAATAGAGACCACGCCCCCAAAAGGTCCGGAATAGCGGTTCCCGGCACTTTATGCAAATGCCGACGTCATGACGTCGACGCTAGGCGTCGCGTCATAAAAGGGGGAGGAGCTAGCGCGGCCGGCGCGAAAACGGCCGGAATATGCCGAAATGCTAGGGGCAGGGAGGCCCTAAGCAGAGAGAATGTCCTCCCTGGATACATCACCAACAGGTACCCTGACACCATCTTCCTCAGCTCCGGTCCACGCTCTGTAAAAACTGAGATTTAGGGCCAAAATAGCCCAGCTAACAACTAGCTAACACTACACTCACCTGTTGGAACCTATCAGTGTCCAGGAGAACCCGGCTTGGGAACTGTAATACCGACAGATCGAGCCCGCCGGCACCTCAGGCCTACCTAAATCATTAAAGCATTCTGTTTAATCCTTATACGGTATGTGGACTTGCAGTACTTGGTATTCAGCTGATATTTCTGTCTGTTTTCTTAGGTCTGTTTATCAGTAGATTTCTAGAGGCCCAAGTACGTGTCTTCTGTCATTGGCCTGGTTACAGACTTTCCTATTGACGATAGGTGGGTCACTTTCAATTCTAGTTAATTTATTGTCCAGGTCCAAGTTGGCCCCTCTATGTTTGAGGTGGAACATCTACAAGATCTTCATTCGTGTTATTCACTTTACTATGCATTAGGTCACTTGTTTCAGATTCCTGAATTCCGGTTCGTAGGTCTGCAAAGTTCCAGGTGGGTTTTGAATTTAATATCTTCTGTTTCCATGTCCATCGCTCGTTATGTATGTTATGTTTTTCATTTTACTGGTTACAGGGTGCTCATTATTCAGTGCCATCATTTGCTTATTCTACCTCGTATATATATATTTATTTATTTTTACTTTGGTTATTTAAAATTCATTTTAAAATTGTGTTCTCAAGGACATAATCCCAAGATATATATTTAGAAGACATTAACACTTTAACTGCTCAAACAAGGAAAATATTTTCCAAAGGAAATATGCTGAGGAGACAATTCAGTCACAATTCAGGGGAACTCAAAGGGGACAATTTAAATAAAGTTTGTTCAATTTTTGTTGAAACTGCTCATAGGTGATCACCAGACCTCTACTGCCATGGACTTATAGTTCTATCTAGGTCGTAACATGCCCCAAGTACTTGGGGACATTCAATGAGAGACCATACAAAGGAGTCAGTTCAGAAAATGTCCAATGTTTATTAAACAGAACAAAGCTTATAAGGCAAACACAATAAAGGGGAGTTCTAGAGGGAGTTTCATTAGTTACCAATCAAATATTGATATATATTAACTAATAGCATGGAAAGCAGCAAGTAGCATGGTAAATTCATGTAACAAATTGTGGTGGAATCTCGGTAAAAATAAATTTAGTAGGCCGAGATTACCACGTGGCATGTGTACGTGCATATGCTGACGTATCGATCAGTTGGTTGCACGAGGCAAGATACGATCAGTAGTGTACGGAGCATGTGCAAGAATACAGGATGTAGTATTCCCCTCCTCCATTGTGCTGGACAAGCCATGCGGTCAAGCAGGAAGTTAATTCTTATTTGTAATGATTGGTCAAGAGAATGTGCGGGTGGAGCTTAATATGGGAGGAGTTATGTGCCTATATAGGGAGCCTGCACTATTGTTCAGGGCTCAGAACTTGCTGTATTTTTGGTGACATTAGTCCCTCTGAGTCCCGATCGGTGATCCAATAAAGAATCTCTTCCTTCCTGAAGAAACCTGTGTCCATCCCTCTGTGCTTTGCTTCCGTCAGTTTCTCCGGTATCATTTGGTGCATTGGCCGGGAAGCTCATCGTTCAACGGTAGCTGAGAGGCAGAGGCGTGAGACGGTCTATCTTTGCCCACGTTCTCTACGGCTGCACCCCTGAACTTCTGCGTGGACCTCCCTTCGTCTCGGCGCCACTGGTCTGTTGTCCAGGAGATCATCGGCCTCTACGTAAGAAGTGCTGGGGTGTCCCCGTCGATGAGTGTGAACTCAGGTTCAGGAACGAGGAGGTAAGACAACTGCTGTTTTAGACGGCAGACCCACTAGGGGTATACCGATTGTGCGGTAGGCCCAAAAGGGGTTTAAATCTGTGTATGGAATCTGCCCCCTCTGTCGGAGGGAAGGAGCGAAGGCGCACCGCTCGATCGAACGCTCTTTAGTAAGACCGTTTGATCTGGTTAGTCAGGCGGGGTCCTGTGTAAATAGCCCTAGCCGGACACCGGTGTCTTGTCTAGACTAGCGTTCTAGGGTGTATATTACGTTCGCTAGGTCGGAGGGACCGGGAGACTAAGCGGCGCCTGTGTAAATTCGGTTCGCTAGCTCTCAACCTATCTTGGCTAAGTGGGAAGGCGTGTAAATTTGGAACCCACTAGACTTTTGATAGAGTAAATAGACTAGAAGGGCAATTTTGTAAATTTCGCCCTCTAGTTCGCTATATGTGGTGTTTGGGCAGTGTGGCTAACCAAAACGGGTGTATATAGTTTTAGGTAGTCCATTCAAGGTACTGGCCAATAGTTTAGTTGGGATTGTAAATGTGTTAAAGATTGTTAGTAAAGTGTATATCTTGTTAGATAGCGCGAGCTCAGCCGTCTAGCGAGAGTGTTAATAGTGTGTTGCTGTATCATAGTGCACGGTACCATAACCCTGTATATTTACTGACACTGTATATAAGTACTAATCATTGTCGTCTATTGCATGTTTAACACCCTAACCACTAATAATTGTATTGTGACCTTAAATTGTGCTTTGACCTATGCTAACCGTACTGTAACCGATACTAGTAAAAGACGATGTTACTGGGGTGTGTTATAGACGGGTAATTCATATATAGAGAATTATAGCGTGGGTGACTGTATAGTTTCGCCAAAGGGCATAATATTGATTATTTAGTGACTGGTGTAACAGCTGTGTGTGTACGGGAATTCCCTGAGTGATTATTGTGTTATTGTGTACGTTTCACTCGGTAACTGTACCACGTGGTGCTGTTGCCAGAGGAAACGGGTGTGACTGTTGAATAAGAACGCGTGCATAGTATTCGTTGTCAACGACGTTCCATTGATAAGTATGGGCGCGTCAGAGTCAACGATTTCGGATCCCTTAGGTTGTATGGTAAAGAATTTTAAAAAGGGATTCAAAACATGTGATTTTGGGGTTAAAATGTCTCCTGTACGTTTGGTCACTTTGTGCACTAGGGAGTGGCCTATTTTGGTTGCGGCATGGCCGCCGCGTGGCAGTTTGGATCCAACCCTGGTACAGCGTGTACACGTGGCTGTATCAGGTAGGCCTGAACTTTACGGACAGTTTCCATACATTGATTGTTGGGGCAGGCCGTAAACGACTCGCCAAAATGGATCCGGATATGCCACGAGGAGCAATGTCGCCTCATGGTGGCCAGGACTTGTTTGTCCACTAGGACTGGTGTTAGGCCCATTTTGGACACGCCCCCTGAGTCCGAGATCCCTTTGCCGCCTCCTTACTTTCCTTTAAGAGGAAGTGACGCGAATGCAGGAAGCTCTGCACCCCTTCCCCTATTGCCCCCATCCACTTCCGCTTCCTCCTCCAGTACAGAATCCACCCCCCCTCGTATTAAAACTCCCCTTCCGGAACCAGGACCAACCCCCATTAGATCTGAATATCCTGATTTGGCGCCACTTCAAACTTCCGGTCAAGCTTCTTCTAGCTCGGCTCGGAGTATACTATTCACTAACTTTTCCCAAAATCAAGTTCCCACATCCTCATGCCCTATTACCTCTCGACCGGAACCTTTAACTGACGCCCCTCCACGTAGCCCCATACTAACCCGACAACTGACCGGTACCCAACAATTAAAACATTATCAGATGCCTCTTCGTCTGAATCCTGGGTCAGCCTATATCGATGCCGCAGGTCAAATGGCACATGCTGACCCAGTCTTCGTATATGTCCCGTTCACGACTACCGATCTCTTGAATTGAAAGACCCACAATTCCTCGTACACTGAGAAACCACAAGCTATGACCGATCTGTTCACCTCGATAGTTCAGACACATAACCCGACATGGGCTGATTGCCAGCAGTTATTAATGACATTGTTCAATAATGAGGAAAGGACAAGGATTAACCAAGCGGCCATTAAGGCGCTAGAGGAGAGAGCCCGTGCTTTAAATCAAGCCAATCCGGCAGCATGGGCCGCAACACATTACCCTAACACCGATCCTGACTGGAATGTAAATGGCGCAGATATGGCTCAACTTAAAGCCTATAGAGATGCTATAATTGCTGGCATGAAAGCCGGAGGGAAGAAAGCTATTAACATGTCGAAGACAGTTGAGGTGATTCAGAAAAGTGATGAAGCGCCCAGTGTCTTTTATGACCGATTATTGGAGGCATACCGCTTGTATACCCCCTTTAATCCGGAAGACGCTGATAATTCCCGAATGGTAAACTCCGCCTTTGTCAGCCAAGCTTACGGAGATATTAAGCGCAAGCTACAGAAATTAGAAGGGTTTGCAGGTATGTCTATCACTCAACTAATGGAGGTAGCGAACAAAGTATATATGAATAGGGAAACAGAAAGTAAGAAAGAGGAAGAGCGCAAGATGCGTAGAAAGGCAGATATGCTAGCGGTAGCGATCGCAGGCGTAGATAGACGGGGCCCAGATAGAGGCGATGGTAGATGGAATAGGGAGCCTTTGAGTAGGAATCAGTGCGCGTACTGTAAGGAAGAAGGGCATTGGAGGAACGAGTGTCCGCAAAGAGAGCAGTATGAGAGAGACTTACCCAGGGCAGGTTACGGAAACTTTAGAGGCAGAGCGAGAGGTAGAGGAGGCCCCGGAGGGAGTAATGGTAATAGAGGGAGTAATAGGAACAGAGGAAGTGTAAGGGAAGATAGGTACTATCCAGCAGCGCAAAGGTCCCGCGATAGAGAAGGTAGGGACTTTGTGGGATTGGCTGACACGGTCATGGAGGACTATTGATACCGACGGGGCTCCATCCCCCTTGGTCGAGCGGAGCCTATGGTCGATGTATCAATAGGGGGAAAAAGGAGTGCGTTTATGATCGACACTGGTGCTGAACATTCGGTGGTGACTAATCAAGTTGCTCCTCCATCTGGAAGAACTATTACTGTAATAGGAGCAACTGGAAGAAGTGCCAAGTAGTAAAACATCAATTCCTTTATATGCCTGAGTGTCCAGTCCAATTGCTGGGACGTGATATGCTATCCAAATTACAAGCGCAGATTACGTTCCTACCAAATGGAACAACATCCTTAAAGTTTAATGGACCCTCAGGTATTATGACATTATCCGTACCAAAGGAAGAAGAGTGGCGACTTTATACAGTGTTGACTAGCCAAAACCCGAGGAGTGATGAATCCTTATTTAACATACCAGGAGTTTGGGCAGAGAACAACCCACCAGGACTGGCCCGCAATATTCCACCTATTAAAATCGAACTAAAACTTGGGATTTATTCAGTAAGCCTGAGACAATATCATATTCCGCAGAAGGCTAAGAAGAACATCCAATCTTATCTGGATAAGTTCATACGGTATGGTATCCTAAAATTCTGTACTTCCCCCTGGAACACCCCATTGCTGCCTGTTCAAAAGCCCGGTACAGATAAGTATCGACCTGTGCAGGACTTGAGAGCAGTCAATGATGCGGTTGTTAGTATACATCCAGTCGTGCCCAATCCATATAACCTGCTTGCTTTAATTCCGGGCGGGGCTACTTACTTTACAGTCTTAGATCTCAAAGATGCCTTCTTTTGCCTCCGAATTGCCGCAGAAAGCCAATGTATCTTAGCTTTCCAATGGGAAAATGCTGTAACGGGCTCGAAACGCCAAATGACCTGGACAAGATTGCCCCAGGGGTTTAAAAATTCACCTACCCTATTTGGTTCAGCTCTAAGTCAAGATCTACTAGATTTCGAGTCTATCCCAGGAGAGTGTGTATTATTACAATATGTAGGTGACTTGTTGATAGCAGCAGTTACAAAGGAAGTATGTCAGCAAGCAACGCACGATCTACTACACATTCTCTGGAAGGCAGGATACAAGGTGTCAAGAAGGAAGGCTCAGTTGTGTTTGCCAACTGTCAAATATCTGGGATTCCATATCTCTGAAGGTCAAAGAATTATGGGGCCAGAGAGAAAAGAAGCTGTGTGCCAAATACCGATACCCAGGAATAGAAGACAAGTGCGAGAATTCTTGGGGGCAGCAGGCTTCTGTAGGATATGGATTCCCAGCTACGCGATACTGGCAAAACCTCTGTATGCAGCTATCAAAGGTACAGAGCACGACCCCTTCTTATGGACTCAAGAACAGCAAACGGCATTCGAAGATGTGAAGAGGGCTTTGATGAGTGCCCCAGCATTAGGTCTACCTGACCACACACGGCCATTCTACCTGTATGTACATGAGCAAAGAAGAATGGCTGTGGGAGTATTAACACAGTACTTGGGATCATGGCAAAGACCTGTTGCCTACATGTCTAAGCAACTGGATGCAGTGGCCAGCGGACTTCCACCTTGTCTAAGAGCTGTAGCTGCAGCCGCCCTGCTAGTAGCTGAAGCCGATAAACTCACTCTGGGTCAAGAACTTTATGTACGAGTTCCACATGCAGTACAGACGTTGTTGGATTACAAAGGAAATCATTGGTTTAGTAACAGCCGTATGACCAAGTATCAAGCAATGTTGTGTGAAAACCCAAGAGTGCATTTAGAGACTGTAAATACCTTAAATCCAGCTACCCTTTTGCCACAACCTACTGAAAGTCAACATGATTGTTTGGAAGTAATGGATGAAGTATTTTCAAGTAGACCAGATCTTCGTGATTTTCCCATCCAGAACCCTGATGTTCAATATTACACCGACGGCAGTAGTTATGTAAAAGAAGGGATCCGCTATGCAGGATATGCAGTAACAACGATAGACAAGGTGATAGAAGCTCGGCCACTGGCAAAAGGAACATCAGCACAAAAGGCAGAATTGATAGCACTGACACGAGCGTTACAATTGGCTGAAGGTTTAAGAGTGAACATCTACACGGACTCCAAGTATGCGTTTTTAACCACTCATGCCCACGGAGCTTTGTATAAAGAAAGAGGACTATTGAATTCAGAAGGCAAAGAAATCAAATACGCAGCTGAGATCCTACAACTATTGGAAGCAGTGTGGGAGCCGAAAGAAGTCGGTATTATACATTGTCGGGCGCATCTGAGAGGAGATGGTGATGTAACCAAAGGGAATCGGATGGCAGATAGTGCAGCTAAGCGTGCTGCTGAATCAGGAAGACAGGAATATGTGGGGCATATAGCTGCTCTTATACCAACTCCACTGTCTCAATGGACTCCAATTTATACAGCTCAAGAAGAGGAGTGGTTAAGGACTGAACCTGGAAAGTATTTGGAGAACAAATGGTATCAGTTAGAAGATGGAAGAATAGTTATTCCAGCATCACTAGCGGTAGAAATTGTCCAAAACTATCATAACGGGACACATTCTGGGAGAGACAGTACAGAAGAATCTCTCAGAAAACATTTCTACATACCAAGATTGTCCAACTTGACTCAGGCCATTGTACGTAGATGTGTAACGTGTGCTAAAAATAATGCAAGACAAGGACCAGTAAAGCCACCAGGAGTCCAGTTTATGGGGGACTTCCCATGTCCGATTTACAAATTGACTATACAGTGATGCCTAAATCGGGTGGACATCGCTACCTGCTGGTAGTGGTGTGCACCTATTCAGGCTGGGTAGAAGCATGTCCTACTCGTACAGAGAAAGCAGGAGAAGTCGTGAGATTCCTGCTACGAGAAATAATACCCCGATATGGACTACCCTGCTCTATAGGATCGGACAATGGTCCAGCTTTTGTTCATCAGTGCCTACAACAACTGACTCATATGCTTGGTATAAAGTGGAGGCTTCATACGGCATATAGACCCCAGAGTTCTGGTAAGGTAGAGAGAATGAATAGAACTATTAAGAATCAGTTGGCTAAAATGTGACAGGAAACCCAACTTAAGTGGAACGTTCTCTTGCCCATAGCTCTATTGCGAATCCGTAGTACACCTACCAGAAGGATGGGCCTCTCTCCTTTTGAAATCATGTACGGGCGACCACCTCCCGTGCTTGGTAACTTAAGAGGGGATTTGAGTCAGTTGGGAGAAGGAATTACCCGGCAGCAGGTTGTAGAGTTGGGTAAGACTATGGAGGAGGTACAGAAATGGGTACAAGATAGATTACCTGTGAATATTTATCCCCCAATTCATAGTTACCACCCAGGTGACCAAGTGTGGATTAAAGAGTGGAATAATGTGCCGTTAGGGCCCAAGTGGAGAGGTCCTTATGTTGTTCTTCTGTCTACCCCTACAGCGATAAAAGTAGCCGAAGTAGCTCCGTGGATACATCACTCCAGGGTTAAACCAGCAGCAGCCGATTCCTGGCAAGTTACAGCAAATCCAGAGAATCCCTGCAAGATCCGGTTAAAACGCGCGACTCAGTCGGAGTGACGAGGAACCTTGTAGATTACAAATTTTATTGTTTCAGAGACTTGGTAAGTGAGTGAGAAGGCCATAATAAAGCCTGTCCACTCACCAACGAGTGTATAAGTCAGGGAAAGTCTTGAGGGGACCCCTGTGAAGAAGAGCAGAACTCCATTCCCTGCAGTCCTTACATCCTGGAAGCTGAGGTGCCTTCACACGGACGAAGACTGAGGATGACGACGAAAGATGTGTTTTTAATAATGTTTATTTATGTGTATTTTTATATTCAGGAAGGTAGAGGTACCAACACTCCTAGCTGTGAGGTATGCATTAAGACTACAAGAACAGGCAGGGCCGGCCTTAGGTGTTCAGGCGCCCTGTGCGAAACAATCTTGTGGCGCCCCCCCTCACCTGTCTCTGTTTGGACCCCTTCAAACTATTTTAGGAGCATTCACAATCTGTTGCCTCCACCCCCTTCTACAAAACCACTGCACCTCTTAACCAAAATCCCTGGCCAGATCTTCACCAAGCCCCTGGCCACCACTTCATCAAACTCCTGGCCACCCCTTCCCCTTAATCAATGCCCTGGCCATCCCTTCGTCAAACTCCTAGCCACCCCTTACCCTTCATCAATCCCCTCCCACCCCTTTATCAATTCCTGCCACCCCTTCATCAGTCCCCTGCCCCTCTCATCAATTCCCTCCCACCCTTTACTCAGCCCTCTGCCCCTATTCATCAGCCGCCTGACCCCCTAATCAATCCCCTCCCACCCCTTTAACAGCCCTCTGCCCCATTCATCAGTCCCCTGACCCCCTCACCAATCCCCTCCCCCTTTTATCAGCCCCCTGACCCCCTCATCAGTACCCTCCCACCCCTATCACCCACCTGCCCCCCTTTAATCAGTCCCATGCCCCCCTTTTCAACCCCCTGCTCCCCTTCATCAGCCCCCTTAATACATCCCATGCCAAATAATCCAACCCCTGGCCACCCCTTCATCAGTCCCCTGCCCCCTCATCAATTCCCTCCCACCTATTTATCAGCCATCTGCCCCCATTTCATCAGCCCCCTGATCTCCTCATCAATCCCCTCCCACTCCTTTATCAACCACCTGCCCCCTTTAATCAGCCCCATGCCCCCTTTTCAGTTTCCTGCCACCCTTTATCAGCCCCCTTAATAAATCCCCTGCCAATTAATGCAATCCATGCCACCCCTTCATCAATCCCCTGCCCCCCTTAATTAAATTCCTGCACCTCTTCAACAAAACCTATTTAATAAAAAAGAAAAAAAAAGTCACTCGCAGTAAAGGCTGCTGCTCCCTGGACTGAGCTGTCTCCGCCGATTGAAGAGCACCGGGTGCCGCCTTCACTCACTGAATTGGATCCTTCCGCGGCTCCCTCTGATGACAGAGCACGTCGACGTTACGCAAGTACGCGGCATAACGCCCCCACGCTCCTCCTCCACCCTCCATACAGAAGTGGATTCCCGGCGGCTCTCTGCTCATAATTTGCAAGTCAAGTGCAAAGCAGTATTATGCACTTGACTTGCACTTTAAATACAGAACTCGGCCGGCCTGCGAGCTGTGTTGGCCGCCCGGCGCCCCTGTTGCCATGGCGCCCTGTGCGGCCGCACAGCTCGCACACCCCTAAGGCCGGCCCTGGTCTCCCCGTTCGGTAGTTGGTTCAACTGACGAACAATATATCCATATTCTGTTCGGGTACCTTAAATAGTCGAACCTTCTCAGTCTCTTATATAAATAAGTGGCTAGTTTTGCCACAATCTCATTGTGTGTATCTGAGTGCCACTATGTGCCAGTGTGTGTCGGATATATACACACACGCAGATGCACATTGACACAGATACACACACTGGTACATACAAACACAGATACACACCCCTTGACACATTATTATTTTTTACGGTGGGGGGGGTGAATTAATTGGGAACCCCTGGTCTAGGGGTATGGTTCTCACAGTGGGCTAGCTTGTTTAACAAGCTAATAATAGTTCCATAAAACATTAACAGTTACTACAAGGAGGGTTTGTGCAATCAAATTATTTATTGGATTTCTTTAATCCTAAGAAATACCATGCATTGCATGATTAAACTATGTAAATTACCATGTAATAAACTATACAAAATCAATTTATATAGAACTACATTGTTTGTTTATGAAAAATAATGCATTTATAAACATATTAGGAGACATATTAATGAAAAAAGGGCTTTTCAACAAAACCGAGAGATTCATCCATTAATTTCTAATACATATTCATGTAAAAATAATAAAGATGGCAGCGGTGGGATTCGAACCCACGCCCCCGAAGAGACTGGAGCCTTAATCCAGCGCCTTAGACCGCTCGGCCACGCTACCTGATATAGAGTAGTCAGTGTACAGAATATAACACTGCTGGACTACCACTTAAAGGCACAGTACTGATTGATAAAATATAAATGATTTATTTCTAATGTGTGTATATAACAATAGATTGCAAGCGACTTTAAAATTATAAGGTGGTTGAACAAAATTATCACTACCTAAAAGTTAAATTACGTAGAACGAAATTTTAAATATGTCTTTAAATAATCCTTTAATTATTCTTATCATTCTTATTATTCTTATTATAATCCTGAATTGTTACTGTTGTCCTTTATTGAATCTCCATGCACATAAAGTCATAAAAAGCATAACCCATAAGTTGGCTCGTTGGTCTAGGGGTATGATTCTCGCTTTGGGTGCGAGAGGTCCCGGGTTCAAATCCCGGACGAGCCCTACTTTTAGTTACACTTTACTTTTTAATCGATAGCTATCACATTATCTATCAGTAATTACTAGACACATGTTGGATGTGTATACATTAACCCCTACACTTCACTATCATTAACAGTGAACACATGTTACTAATAAGGAAATTCCTAGCATGTACTTGGCAATAAAACTAGTCGGTACGAAATGGAAATATAGATAGCACTTCCCGCTCACTAATTACTAATGCACGTTACTAGTTTAACTTAAAAAAAAAAAGTAACAAAGATGGCAGCGGTGGGATTCGAACCCACGCCCCCGAAGAGACTGGAGCCTTAATCCAGCGCCTTAGACCGCTCGGCCACGCTACCAATGTGATAAAACTGTGCAGCAGGATGTATCTGTATAGTATATTGATGTGGTCTCTGGAATGTTATGGGTGACTGTGAGAAAGTTACATTATCATTCTACAGAGCGAAGGAGGCAGCCACCAAACATGTGGGGTGACATGATTAATTATAACTGTTATACATTACACTTACTGCTGTCATTGATCTGACATGTAATATGTAATATGCTGTCATTGATCTGATATGTAATATGTATTCATTGATCTGACATGTAATATGCTGTCATTGATCTGACATGTAATATGTATTCATTGATCTGACATGTAATATGTAATATGCTGTCATTGATCTGACATGTAATATGTATTCATTGATCTGACATGTAATATGTATTAATTGATCTGACATGTAATATGCTGTCATTGATCTGACATGTAATATGTAATATGCTGTCATTGATCTGACATGTAATATGTATTCATTGATCTGACATGTAATATGTAATATGTATTCATTGATCTGACATGTGATATGTAATGTGTTATCACTGTACACCCTGCTCTACCTGCATTGCTATTCTCTGTGCATTGCTCACATTGAAGAAAAACAAGCTGTAGTTCGTCACTTTGAACGCTAGGTGGCGGTGATAAGTCTGTATTTAGAATGACATTTATAGCGTTGAGAAAGTGAAGCTGTTAGGCGCGTCACTTCCGGGTCTTGCCAGCCTTTACTGCTTGAAATCTGGGCGCTAATGACATGGTGTCAGCATGGAGACAGAGGGGCAGCCCGGGCCCCAGGTGAGTGGCACAGCCTTACTGCAGCACAGTGTTATTATTAGACAGCAGCCTCACTGGAGCACAGTTTTATTATTATTCAGCAGCCTCACTGGAGCACAGTCCTATTTTTAGACAGCAGCCTTACTGGAGCACAGTGTTATTATTAGACAGCAGCCTCACTGGAGCACAGTCCTATTATTAGACAGCAGCCTTACTGGAGCACAGTGTTATTATTAGACAGCAGCCTCACTGGAGCACAGTCCTATTATTAGACAGCAGCCTCACTGGAGAACAGTCCTATTATTAGACAGCAGCCTTACTGCAGCACAGTGTTATTAGACAGCAGCCTTACTGGAGCACAGTGTTATTATTAGACAGCAGCCTCACTGGAGAACAGTCCTATTATTAGACAGCAGCCTCACTGCAGCACAGTGTTATTATTAGACAGCAGCCTCACTGGAGAACAGTCCTATTATTAGACAGCAGCCTCACTGCAGCACAGTGTTATTAGACAGCAGCCTTACTGGAGCACAGTGTTATTATTAGACAGCAGCCTCACTGCAGCACAGTGTTATTATTAGACAGCAGCCTAACTGGAGCACAGTGTTATTATTAGACAGCAGCCTCACTGGAGAACAGTCCTATTATTAGACAGCAGCCTCACTGGAGCACAGTGTTATTAGACAGCAGCCTTACTGGAGCACAGTGTTATTATTAGACAGCAGCCTTACTGGAGCACAGTGTTATTATTAGACAGCAGCCTCCCTGGAGCACAGTGTTATTATTAGACAGCAGCCTCCCTGGAGCACAGTGTTATTATTAGACAGCAGCCTTACTGGAGCCCAGTGTTATTATTAGACAGCAGCTTCACTGGAGCACAGTGTTATTATTAGACAGCAGCCTCACTGGAGCACAGTGTTATTATTAGACAGCAGCCTCACTGGAGCACAGTGTTATTATTAGACAGCAGCCTTCCTGGAGCACAGTGTTGTTATTAGACAGCAGCCTTCCTGGAGCACAGTGTTATTATTAGACAGCAGCCTTCCTGGAGCACAGTGTTGTTATTATTAGACAGCAGCCTCACTGGAGCACAGTGTTGTTATTATTAGACAGCAGCCTCACTGGAGCACAGTGTTGTTATTATTAGACAGCAGCCTCACTGGAGCACAGTGTTGTTATTATTAGACAGCAGCCTCACTGGAGCACAGTGTTGTTATTAGACAGCAGCCTCACTGGAGCACAGTGTTGTTATTATTAGACAGCAGCCTCACTGGAGCACAGTGTTGTTATTATTAGACAGCAGCCTCACTGGAGCACAGTGTTGTTATTATTAGACAGCAGCCTCACTGGAGCACAGTGTTGTTATTATTAGACAGCAGCCTCACTGGAGCACAGTGTTATTATTAGACAGCAGCCTTACTGGAGCACAGTGTTATTATTAGACAGCAGCCTCCCTGGAGCACAGTGTTATTATTAGACAGCAGCCTCCCTGGAGCACAGTGTTATTATTAGACAGCAGCTTCACTGGAGCACAGTGTTATTATTAGACAGCAGCCTCACTGGAGCACAGTGTTGTTATTAGACAGCAGCCTTACTGGAGCACAGTGTTGTTATTATTAGACAGCAGCCTTACTGGAGCACAGTGTTATTATTAGACAGCAGCCTTACTGCAGCACAGTGTTGTTATTAGACAGCAGCCTTCCTGGAGCACAGTGTTATTATTAGACAGCAGCCTCACTGGAGCACAGTGTTATTATTAGACAGCAGCCTCACTGGAGCCCAGTGTTATTATTAGACAGCAGCCTCACTGGAGCCCAGTGTTATTATTAGACAGCAGCCTCACTGGAGCACAGTGTTATTATTAGACAGCAGCCTCACTGGAGCACAGTGTTATTATTAGACAGCAGCCTCACTGGAGCACAGTGTTATTATTAGACAGCAGCCTTCCTGGAGCACAGTGTTGTTATTAGACAGCAGCCTTCCTGGAGCACAGTGTTATTATTAGACAGCAGCCTCACTGGAGCACAGTGTTGTTATTATTAGACAGCAGCCTCACTGGAGCACAGTGTTATTATTAGACAGCAGCCTTCCTGGAGCACAGTGTTGTTATTAGACAGCAGCCTTCCTGGAGCACAGTGTTATTATTAGACAGCAGCCTTCCTGGAGCACAGTGTTGTTATTATTAGACAGCAGCCTCACTGGAGCACAGTGTTGTTATTATTAGACAGCAGCCTCACTGGAGCACAGTGTTGTTATTATTAGACAGCAGCCTCACTGGAGCACAGTGTTGTTATTATTAGACAGCAGCCTCACTGGAGCACAGTGTTGTTATTAGACAGCAGCCTCACTGGAGCACAGTGTTGTTATTATTAGACAGCAGCCTCACTGGAGCACAGTGTTGTTATTATTAGACAGCAGCCTCACTGGAGCACAGTGTTATTATTAGACAGCAGCCTTACTGGAGCACAGTGTTATTATTAGACAGCAGCCTCCCTGGAGCACAGTGTTATTATTAGACAGCAGCCTCCCTGGAGCACAGTGTTATTATTAGACAGCAGCTTCACTGGAGCACAGTGTTATTATTAGACAGCAGCCTCACTGGAGCACAGTGTTGTTATTAGACAGCAGCCTTACTGGAGCACAGTGTTGTTATTATTAGACAGCAGCCTTACTGGAGCACAGTGTTATTATTAGACAGCAGCCTTACTGCAGCACAGTGTTGTTATTAGACAGCAGCCTTCCTGGAGCACAGTGTTATTATTAGACAGCAGCCTCACTGGAGCACAGTGTTATTATTAGACAGCAGCCTCACTGGAGCACAGTGTTATTATTAGACAGCAGCCTCACTGGAGCCCAGTGTTATTATTAGACAGCAGCCTCACTGGAGCACAGTGTTATTATTAGACAGCAGCCTCACTGGAGCACAGTGTTATTATTAGACAGCAGCCTCACTGGAGCACAGTGTTATTATTAGACAGCAGCCTCATGGAGCACAGTGTTGTTATTAGACAGCAGCCTTACTGGAGCACAGTGTTGTTATTATTAGACAGCAGCCTTACTGGAGCACAGTGTTATTATTAGACAGCAGCCTTACTGCAGCACAGTGTTATTATTAGACAGCAGCCTTACTGCAGCACAGTGTTGTTATTAGACAGCAGCCTTCCTGGAGCACAGTGTTATTATTAGACAGCAGCCTCACTGGAGCACAGTGTTATTATTAGACTGCAGCACAGTGTTATTATTAGACAGCAGACTTCCTGGAGCACAGTGTTATTATTAGACAGCAGCCTCACTGGAGCACAGTGTTATTATTAGACTGCAGCACAGTGTTATTATTAGACAGCAGCCTTCCTGGAGCACAGTGTTATTATTAGACAGCAGCCTTCCTGGAGCACAGTGTTATTATTAGACAGCAGCCTCACTGGAGCACAGTGTTATTATTAGACAGCAGCCTCACTGGAGCACACTGTTATTATTAGACAGCAGCCTCATTGGAGCACAGTGTTATTATTAGACAGCAGCCTTACTGGAGCACAGTGTTGTTATTATTAGACAGCAGCCTTACTGGAGCACAGTGTTATTATTAGACAGCAGCCTTACTGCAGCACAGTGTTATTATTAGACAGCAGCCTCACTGGAGCACAGTGTTATTATTATTAGACAGCAGCCTCACTGGAGCACAGTGTTATTATTAGACTGCAGCACAGTGTTATTATTAGACAGCAGCCTTCCTGGAGCACAGTGTTATTATTAGACAGCAGCCTCACTGGAGCACAGTGTTATTATTAGACAGCAGCCTTACTGGAGCACAGTGTTATTATTAGACAGCAGCCTCACTGGAGCACAGTGTTATTATTAGACAGCAGCCTCACTGGAGCACAGTGTTATTATTAGACAGCAGCCTCCCTGGAGCACAGTGTTATTATTAGACAGCAGCCTCACTGGAGCACAGTGTTGTTATTAGACAGCAGCCTCACTGGAGCACAGTGTTGTTATTAGACAGCAGCCTTACTGGAGCACAGTGTTGTTATTATTAGACAGCAGCCTTACTGGAGCACAGTGTTATTATTAGACAGCAGCCTTACTGCAGCACAGTGTTATTATTAGACAGCAGCCTTACTGCAGCACAGTGTTGTTATTAGACAGCAGCCTTCCTGGAGCACAGTGTTATTATTAGACAGCAGCCTCACTGGAGCACAGTGTTATTATTAGACTGCAGCACAGTGTTATTATTAGACAGCAGCCTTACTGCAGCACAGTGTTGTTATTAGACAGCAGACTTCCTGGAGCACAGTGTTATTATTAGACAGCAGCCTCACTGGAGCACAGTGTTATTATTATTATTAGACAGCAGCCTCACTGGAGCACAGTGTTATTATTAGACTGCAGCACAGTGTTATTATTAGACAGCAGCCTTCCTGGAGCACAGTGTTATTATTAGACAGCAGCCTCACTGGAGCACAGTGTTATTATTAGACAGCAGCCTCACTGGAGCACACTGTTATTATTAGACAGCAGCCTCACTGGAGCACAGTGTTATTATTAGACAGCAGCCTCACTGGAGCACAGTGTTATTATTAGACAGCAGCCTCACTGGAGCACAGTGTTATTATTAGACAGCAGCCTCACTGGAGCACAGTGTTATTATTAGACAGCAGCCTTACTGGAGCACAGTGTTATTATTAGACAGCAGCCTCACTGGAGCACAGTGTTATTATTAGACAGCAGCCTCACTGGAGCACAGTGTTATTATTAGACAGCAGCCTCACTGGAGCACAGTGTTATTATTAGACAGCAGCCTCACTGGAGCACAGTGTTATTATTATTAGACAGCAGCCTCACTGGAGCACAGTGTTATTATTAGACAGCAGCCTCACTGGAGCACAGTGTTATTATTATTATTAGACAGCAGCCTCACTGGAGCACAGTGTTATTATTATTAGACAGCAGCCTCACTGGAGCACAGTGTTATTATTATTATTATTATCAGACTGCAGCCTTACTGGAGTACAGTATTATTGATTAGTCAGCAGCTTCACTGGAGTACATTATTATTGATTAGATAGCAGCCTTACTGGAGTACAGTATTATTAATCAGACAGGAGCATTACTTATAGTACAGTCCCTGCCACTGGACAGCAGCTTTAATGGAGTACAGTCCTACGATTTGACAGCAGCCTTACACACTACAGTACAGTGCCTATTACTAGTGTACCCTGGCCTTACTCTCTGTATTACAGTCCCTTTCATTAGACAACAGCATTACTCTCTGTATTACATTCCCTTTCATTAGACAGCAGCGTTACTCACTGTATTATAGTCCCTATGATTAGACCGCAGCGTTACTCTCTGTATTACAGTCTTATCCACTCACATTATGTATGTCCACTTTCATATACAGAGTGCCTTTAGTAGCAGAGCTTTTTTCATACTTGTTTCTCTTCCAGGTTTCTGTATGGCTGGAGTCAGCTCAGAGGCACGTTCAAGAATTTCTGTGTATTCGGGAAAAGTCTGTCCCTCCTGACCTAGGAGATGCCATCATTAGATGCCTTCGTGGTCAATGCTCACAGCTTCCTCTGAGCTACAGGTACAGTAATACATATAAAGACTGTATCAGGGGTATTATTGTATTAACATTCATATGGTCCTTGCCAGCCTGGGATGCCGTGTCACTATTACCCCTGCCTGTTTCTCACCCCTGCCTGTCTGTGTCTCCTTGTGTCATTATTACCCCTGCCTGTCTGTGTCTCCCTGTGTCATTATTACCCCTGCCTGTCTGTGTCTCCCTGTGTCATTATTACCCCTGCCTGTCTGTGTCTCCCTGTGTCATTATTACCCCTGCCTGTCTGTGTCTCCCTGTGTCATTATTACCCCTGCCTGTCTGTGTCTCCCTGTGTCATTATTACCCCTGCCTGCCTCTGTCTCCTTGTGTCATTATTACCCCTGCCTGCCTCTGTCTCCCTGTGTCACGATTACCCCTGCCTGTCTCTGACTCCTTGTGTCATAGTTACATAGCTGAAAAGAGACTTGCGTCCATCAAGTTCAGCCTTCCTCACATTTGTTTTTTTGCTGTTGATCCAAAAGAAGCACAATTTTAATACAAGCTAGGAAAATTCCTTCTTGACCCCAGAATGGCAGTCAGATTTATCCTTGGATCAAGCAGTTATTACCCTACATTGAAAGATTATATCCTTGAATATTCTGTTCTTGCAAGTATGCATCTAGTAGCCGTTTGAACATCTGTATGGACTCTGATAAAACCACTTCCTCAGGCAGAGAATTCCACATCCTGATTGTTCTTACAGTAAAAAAACCTTTCCTTTGCCTTAGGCGAAATCTTCTTTCTTCCAGTCTAAACGCATGGCCTCGTGTCCTATGTAAAGTCCGGTTTGTGAATAGATTTCCACACAATGGTTTGTATTGGCCCCGAATATATTTGTATAATGTTATCATATCCCCTCTCAGGCGACGTTTTTCTAAACTAAATAGGTTTACATTTGTTAACCTTTCTTCATAGCTGATATGTTCCATTCCTTTTATTAATTTTGTAGCCCGCCTCTGCACTTTTTCTAGTGCCATCTTTAGAACAGGTGCCCAAAATAGCACAGCATATTCAATATGTGGTCTTACCAGTGATTTATAAAGAGGCAAAATGATATTCTCGTCCCGAGAATGAATGCCCTTTTTCATGCATTACAATACCTTACTGGCCTTGGCCACTGCTGATTGACATTGCACATTGTTACATAGTTTGTTGTCTATAACAATTCCAAGTCCTTTTCATGTGTTGTTATCCCTAATTCGCTTCCATTAAGGGTATACGTTGCTTGTGTATTCTTTACGCCGAAGTGCATAACTTTGCATTTTTCAACATTAAATTTCATCTGCCATTTGAGTGCCCAGTCCCCCAGTCTATCTAAATCCCTCTGCAGCAAAGTAATATCTTGCTCACATTTTATTATTTTACAGAGTTTTGTGTCAATATTACCCCTGCCTGTCTCTGTCTCCCTGTGTCACTATTACCCCTGCCTGCCACTGAATCCCCATGTCACTATTACCCCTGCCTGTTTTTGTCTTTTGTCCCTCTTTTTCAGTATTACTGCTGTCTGTTTTTGTCTCCTGTCCCCTGGTTCATAATTCATCTCTTGTCTCTACATTGGTGCATTTTCCGATCTCCCTGCATTGGTGCTTGTTGCTGCCTGCCTCTCTCTATAGGCGCATGGTCGATTCCTGTTACCCTGTATTGGTGCATTGTTGCTGCTGTCTCCCTCTTGATAAAGACCTTATGTGGCCGAAACGTCACCTTTAAGTTTTGGCAGTTTAATAAAAGGATCATGATTTTCTTAGTGTCTCCCTGTAAAAGCGCCTATATCTCTGTACTGGCACCTTTGTCACTGTTTGTCTCCATGTATTGGCGCATTTTCTCTGTATCAGCGGATTGCTGTTGCTTCCTGTATTAAACCAATCAATGTCAGTACTTGTATCGTCCTCAGAATGGAAGAACCAAGCTTATTATTCAATGTGTCTGTGATGATGTGCTGAAATTCTATATTCTAAACATGACTTTAATGTTCCAGGTTCTCTGACTCAAAAGGTTCATTTTTTTTGCATTGTCCACCTTTTCAGAAATCTTGTATTATCTCTCACTGTTTCTCCTTTGTTCTCTCTCACTTTAACTCCTTCCTTCTCCCCCAGTTTTACCCCAATATCTGAGCTGATCTCCTTGCAACATTCTCCATGTGTGTCTCTCCTGGGTTGGAGCACCGATAACTTTCAGACATGGTCTCAGGAAGGGATGAGTCGGGTGCAAGAGCCTCCTTTAGCAAGAAACAAGATTCTCCCCCGAGTGCGGCTCCTTCTTGTTGGTTATATTTCAGACCAGACCTCTGGTAGCAGCACGTTGTATGATGGAAACTTGTACTTCAAAGATAATAGCAGCTCTATACCATGTGAGGTGAGGGTATATCCTGTTCTGTACATGAAAGTATGACTGGAACCCTTAGGTACTGTATCTAACAACTCATGCAATCTCCAGATGTCTCACCTGGATTTATCATTGCTGGAAACGTTGGTTCTTCTCCCATGTTGGTCTTACATCCCTTCTCAGCATGGGAGTTCTACAGGAGGATACCTAGAGGTGCTAGCTCCCCCTTTACCAATTATACCACCTGCTCTGATTGAAGACTCTGTAGATCCTGCAGCTCTCACTCCTACAAGTGCCTTATTGCTACTAAATGACAGGTAATGGTAAACATGTAGGCATAACTTTAAAATTAAAGTTTTGTGTTGTTTTTTTTATGGCATTTATTTGTGTCCTTTCTTTCCTACTTTGCTGACAGGTCCAGACGTAGGAAATCTCTCTTCTCTGTAACAGGGAAGCTTTTGTTTGTCACTTCGCTTGTGAATATCCGACAAAAAATATTTTTTTGCTTTTATCTAGAAGATCCACAAAGTTGGGTCCCAGTGATTGTGCAGGTAATTGCTTTGGCTATCCTCACTGAAAATATAATTTTAATACAAAAAAATAACTCTGCATGCATCTGTATTTATGATTTGCTTGTAGTATTATTCAGATATCACTCACAATTTTGTGAGCAGTTTTAATACTCTGTTGATTAGGGGGATTGTCTAATACAAAAACAAACCACATTTTATGTGGGGATTCCAGCAAACCTTTAGGAAGGAATATTTATTATTTTACCCTTAATGTTTTGTATAAGACCACCCTTATTCTGGAAAAAAAATATATATATATTAAGTGGCAGACACTTATCTTATGTCTGTGTTTTAATGGTGACCAGGTTTGCAAGCCATGGTAGTATCTGCCTCTCTTGCATTGAGTGGGTTTGGGGGGGCAGATGGGGCCCGATGGTTTGTGTTATTGCTCCTGCTTTCATGTTTTGAAGGTTCCCTCCAAGCTGTCTTGGTATCATGCACTATGTGTTGGTGAAACGTACGAAATAACATCGCTGTCTATGCTCTCTCTGCGTGGATCCACCCGACATGTTTTTGCTGTGACTGCTTCCTCTCGATTCCATAGCCACCTCCGACAGTCTGTGCCACATATTGTCACCTCCACCAATGAACAGACCAAGGTCAAAGGCGGGAACAAAGAGTATGATTATCCACAGAAACTTAGAGCAAAAATGGAAAAAGAGAGGATTGCCAAGACTCTTACATATGAGGTAAGATGGATAATTTTGTCATTTTAATGTTTGCCGGAGTGAAAGAGATACATTCCATTCCCTTTACCTTAGCGTCCTTCCTTAATGTTCCTCTCTTCCCCCCCTAGTGTTCTTCCTTGTCCCATAGTGTTCTTCACTCCCCTTCCTTGTCTCATAGTGTTCTTCACCCACCCTTCCCTGTCCCATAGTGTTCTTCACCCACCCTTCCCTGTCCCATAGTGTTCTTCACCCCCCTTCACTGTCCCATAGAGTTCTTCACCCACCCTTCCCTGTCCCATAGTGTTCTTCACCCCCCCTTCCCTGTCCCAAAGTGATATACCACCCCTGTCCCATAGTGATCCTTACCACGCCAACCCCCACCCGTTCCATAGAGTCCTCGCTCCCCGATAGCTCCTCCTGGTAGCGTGGCCAAGCAGAGCAGTGCGCACCGCGGTACAGGAGATTCTGTCTCCTGTACCTAGCCAGACTGACAGGAAGTGCTCTCTCTCTAAACGGGGACTCAAAGGTCAGGCTAATTGAGCTGTTGTCCGTTCTCAGCACTCTATTGCGACTTGTTTAAGATTTGCCAACAAACAAAACATTACGCTCCACTTATTAAAAGGTTTATGATATGGCGCAAATTTTTTTTCAAAGAGGTTCCACGATGTTGGTCTACTATGTCAAAGGTTCCACAGAAAATATTAATTTGGAACCCCTGCTTTACGGGTCTGGAGTGTCACCTTAAAAAAAACATTGGTGTTTATTGTTTAATTCTATGTATTGTGGAAGGGAGTTTTCAGGGGTCTGCACCCATACACATGACTCAATTTGAAGTTCCTAAAGTTTGTACCTTTCCCTAATCAAAAGTTAAACCATTCATTCCCAGACCGGCAGGCTCTCATATTTATTTATTTATTCCATAAACCCATTTCCAACAGTGGTTTATAGAATATGTAGTTTAGTCCCAAATGCATTTTGTTCATGATATCTGATATTAGCTGCATTAATTGATTCATTCACAGTTTTGTAAACCTGGCTATTCACAGCTTTGACCCAAATCTCCAACACACATAACTTAGAGATGATGATGGCATAGAGTTTAGATGACTTGTTTGACTGCAGTGAGAGGGAGCAGTATTTTTGTAATTATATGTGTGTAAGGAACTCTATACTCTGTTTATGGACTCTCTTCTATGTGTGTTCTCTGTTTCATCATGAGCTCTTTCACTCATCGTGTGCTGTCAGGTTTTTTTTTTTTTTTTTTTTTAATTCTTCATTTTTCTTGTGCATATTAAAGAACATACAGTTAGTCTTGCAGCGCCACAACAGCAACTGCAGGCTTGTCATGAACATTGACTTGTTATGGCATGTGATTGGCTAGCACATTTTTATAGTATCTTATCATGAGAAACAAACAATTACAAACTGTTCTATAACGTAAAGGGTTAAGCATTAGCAGGAGCATTTGTGGATTTCGTATACAAACTGTAGGATAAGGACCGTTAGTTACATGCTTCATTTTTACACATTGAAGAGTAAAGTGTTAGTCAGTTGCTATTAGGGATTCAACTAATTATCCCAAAGTAGGCAGCCAGGGGGACCTGCTTAATTTTACATGACACAAACATATTAGCTTGTCTCGCTGTTTATAGCATTCCCTGGTACTAGCTAATCATCCGAGTATGCCCTTGTCGCCTTGCTCTTAGGTTAACATAATGGAAGGCTGAGATCAAGCATAACCATGCAAAAATGATATTAGTTTTAAGTAAATAAGCTGCTTTAAACAGTATGTCGCTATTGACTTGCTTGGTGTCTAATTCCTGTGTGTGTGTTAGTGGCCGCGTGAAGCTTCCGTGGTTACATTCTAGGAATACGTGGGTTCAACATGCATGAGACACTGTAAGTATATATAGCAGGCCGAGCAGAGAGAAGAAAAATAAATAAATGGCATAATAGAAAACCATAAAAATAGGTCATATAAAAGAGGGTCGGTTTTAATTAGGCTTGTTGGCGTTTTGTTTAGAGTGTAAGAGGCCTAGAGAATATACAGCCGGCCTGACCCTGTCATATGTTGCTATCGGTAGCCATGTCCCATTAGATGCCTGAGGCAGAGGCTAGGGTCCAGCACCATACGCCTGTAAGGATTCCCCTTTCAGCCTATCCCACTGGGTGTTCTGTTGCGTCCATCTTTGGGATGCCTTGCTCGGGGGTGGCCCGCTCTTTTGGTGGGGTGGCTGTGCTGTCGCGGTCAGGCGGTTGCCCCCTCGGTGCTCTCGTTCCGGTTGACCGTGGCTGTCAGTTTGTTTTACACCAGTTGTCCTCACTTCTCCATTGACATTCTCACAACTTTTGTAGGGTGTTTTGACCCGTGTTCTGGATGCACGAGCTGGCCTATATGAGCTGGACAGAAAGGTGACTCTCTGCATAGCATATCTGCAGCTTCTTAATGGAGGAAGAGGACTACGTGAAGGTGCAACACTGCAGGTGAGAGCAAGAAAGAAAGTTTAGATTAAAATGTAGGGAGGGAGGGAGGGAGGGGAGGGAGGGAGATTAAAATGTAGGGAGGGAGGGAGGGAGGGAGGGATGGTTTTTTTTTTTTTGTTTTTTTTTTTAAGGAGAGCGGGTGAATTGGTATGGGAGGGCCTGCAATCATCAGTAGGAACATGGGGGAATCCATTCTATCCAGGAAACACAGTAAGTCTGTACAATGCGGTCTGTGTTCACTGGCTGGTTATGACCATCACACAAAGCACTGCTTTAGTTAAGGTGTAAATAATGCATTGGATTTATCCTATTCCAACCACCATCTGGGGAATGCTTCGAAGATTTAGTAAAGAAACAAATGCAGCTGTGTTGTGGGCAAATGCAAATATTACAAGTTTTAGAATGAAATGTTGTATTTCTTAAACTGTGTACTTTGTCTTTAAGAGATATTGCAAACTGACAAGGTGTTAGAAATGGAACATATTGTTTTTCATAATGTTTCTTTAAGCAATAACCCCAGTGCATAATATGTTTGCGCCATTTTGTCCCAGACGAATTACAATAACAATAATGCATAAACAAGCTTCAAGGCTATGCTACGACTCTTGCAGTACACAATATACTGTGGTAACCTTAAGTAGATAAGGATGTTCAGACTTTAAGATGCCATCTTGAACTAAGTCAGGAAAATTTCCATGACGTATACACCCTTTAGTTATGGCCTTGTATGTTTGCCAAGTTAAGGGAGGTCCTAAAATGAATAAAGTAAAAGAAGTGTTACTTTTTCATATATGTACTACGGTAACCCTAAAATAAAGACACCTAAGGTATAAATAGGTGTGCTTTTAAATGTTATGGAACAGAGCAGAGACTTGGAGACAGACGCTGCTCCATCTTAAAATGACAGAGAGGCGGACATGATGACATGTTCAGAAGGGTATGTTAACCTATTAATGATATTTGCAAGCATGTAATTTAATCTTATAAACTCTGCTGTAATGGATTTTAGATGTCTATATTTATATTTATATTTTTATGTAATAAATATCTAAAAGACAAAACTTTATTGCTTCCAAGATAATCCTTATTTTATATTGTATTCTCAATTATTTATATATGTTAAAGCGGCACTGTCATGCCGAATCTCGTTTTTTTGTTTTTTTAACCCCCCTCCCGCCTCCACTACATCCAATTGACCCACTAGTCACCCCCAAATGCCCCTATGCCCCCCACATTACCTATTTTTTAATCCTTATTTTCTGCCCCGATCTTGATTCAGGGCGCCGCCATCTTTGTGTGGGTAGGTGAAGTCCCTGTGGGACACGTCATCAGCCCACACTAGACAGACTGTGAGATTCCCGCACATGCCCAGTGAAACACCTGGACATGCGAACGGGAATTTCATCTATTCACTCATTCATCAGACAGACGAATGAGTGAATAGAAATATCAGCCGAACAAACAAACACAATGTATCAGTGTATGTTTGTTCGTGCAGTTTATTACAAGGAGGGAGCTACCGGCGTGCAGCTCCCTCCTTGTAATATGTAACTATAGAAGCGGCAGGGAGCAGTGCTCCCCACCACTTCATAAGCCCCCCAGTACCCCTCTCACTCTATGGGGGTCAATATGACCCCCATAATAGCACAAGGGAGATTAAAATCTCCCAAATGCCCCTACTCGCTATACCGCGAGTAGGGGCATGTCTACTAAACAGTGAGCAGCCTGTGGCTGCTCACTGTTGAAAAAAATGACATAAATTACAATAAGGGGGGCGGACCTATTGTCCTCCCCCCCTCCCCCACCCTGAGCGGCGGGTGGGGGCCATGAAGATAATGAGGGGGGAGGACCTACTGTCCTCCCACCCGGCAACCACCCCTGAGCGGTGGGTGGGGGCCCTTATAAAACAATAAGGGGGGGACCTACTGTCCTCCCCCCCTGGCCCCCACCCCTGAGCGGTGGGTGGGGGCCCTAATAAAACAATAGGGGGGGGGGACCTACTGTCCTCCCCCCCCGGCCCCCACCCCTGAGCAGTGGGTGGGGCCCTAAATAAAGATATGGGGGGGAACTTCTGGCCCCCACC
>OW240914.1:25397768-25470350 GCA_933207985.1 Pelobates cultripes
TACACAGCGTGGGAAAATTCTAAAGAACTTTCCCACGCTGTGTAAAATGACACAGAGCACTCTGATTGGGTGGCTTTTAAGCCACCCAATCAGAGTGTTATGAGTCATTTTACACAGCGTGGGAAAATTCAAAAGAACTTTCCCACGCTGTGTAAAATGACTCAGAGCACTCTGATTGGGTGGCTTGAAAGCCACCCAATCAGAGTGCTCTGAGTCATTTTACACAGCGTGGGAAAAATTCAAAAGAACTTTCCCAGCTGTGTAAAATGACCTCAGAGCACTCTGGATTGGCTTAAACCCACCAATCAGAGTGTTCTAAAGTTTAATTGTGCAGTGGGCGGGGCAAGGCTTTATAAGTCTTGACCTCGCCTATGGAGCTCAGTATGCATGCACCTCAAGGGCTTAACATGGATTATTGCCAGTTTTTGCGCCGTTTTTAAAGTGCTGCACGGGTGTAATGGATTTTTATTTGGCCTTTTGGGGGGGTGAAGAAAGAAGATTTTAGAAAAAAGAAGACGTCAAATGGTAAGTTTAATTTTTTTTTTTTTTACAGGTTAGTTATTTTATTCCCCCCTCACTATTTGTAGGGTGAGGGGGGTGGGTAGGGGATAGGTTTTTTTGGGTGGGGGGTTGGTGACTAGGGGCTTGGGACCCCTAGTCACCTTTATTGGGGGGTGGTGTTTCCTTTAGGGCCCCCACCCACCGCTCAGGGGTGGGGGCCAGGACAGTAGGTCCCCCCCCTTATTGTTTTACTGGGGCCCCCACCCACCGCTCAGGGGTGGGGGCCAGGGGGGGAGGACAGTAGGTCCCCCCCCCTATTGTTTTACTAGGGCCCCCACCCACCGCTCAGGGGTGGGGGCTGGGGGGGAGGACAGTAGGTCCCCCCCCTATTGTTTTATTAGGGCCCCCACCCACCGCGCAGGGGTGGGGGCCAGGGGGGGGCCAGAAGTTCCCCCCCATATCTTTATTTAGGGCCCCCACCCACCGCTCAGGGGGGACAGTAGGTTCCCCCCCATCTTTATTTAGGGCCCCCACGGGCATGGGGGGAGGGGTATTAGTTGTTTTTTTTACAGTGAGCAGCTATACGCTGCTCACTGCTTACTACACATGCCCCTACTCGCGGTATAGCGAGTAGGGGCATTTAATTTACTAATACTAAGTAATCTTTACTCAGTATTAGTAAATGTGGCTGAAAGACCAATTTAGGTCTTTCAGCCTTTTAGTAGATAACTCCCTGATACTGTGGGAATTAGGGAGTTATCTACTAAGCGGCTGCAAGATGCAGCCACAGCATGAATAGGATCAGAGTTTCATTCATTAGAATGAAACTCCGATCCGAATAAAATGCCGAATTGCGTTCTAAGAGAAACGAACAGACTGTTCTCATTCAGTTAGAACGCAATTCGGCAGTTTCATGTAAAATGACAGGAAGCATCGCGGGAACACAGAGGGAAGGTAAGGATCATGGGAAAATTGCTCTGACCAGCGGAAATGAAGCACACTTTGCTCCTCCGTTGGTCAGAGCTGGTCAAGCGGAGGAATCCTCCATAAGGCAAAGAGTCCCTACTTTGTTTTATGATTTTAAAGAAAACTAAAGAAGACAGGAAGAAAAGAATAACAGATCCTGAGAGAGGGGGAGAAGAGGAAGAGATTGAGGAAAGGTAAGTTCGGCATGACATTGCCGCTTTAAATGGAGGATCTCTTACTAACTATATAAAATTATGGCTAAGATATCTGTATGGTTAGCCCTACTAAGTTCTATGTTTTAAGACTTCATGCCACAGACAGACTTATTACTTATTAAAGTTTTATAAAAACAGTGATCACTTCCTTTTTTGTCAGTTACACTAGCTGTTGATTGAAAATCAGGAATTATAACAGCATAACTATTTTTGGAGTCTAGAGTTTCCAGCCAAGGTTGCGGAGATAAAGACATGTAAACATTGAGACGTTTTTATTTTTTTATATTCCAAATTATGAACAACTTTTTTACATACAGCCATAAAGAGAAAGACACGGCTTTTAAAAAAAATAATAATTGCAGTACACTGCAGCATATATTTTATATAATATATGATAACTAGCTCATAATTTTTTCTAAACAGAGTTGAAATTATACTACCCTCCTAGAAAATCTGTTAATATCAAAAAATATAACAGAAGGGTAAGAGATTGTTATACATCCTTTGCTTCTCTAAATGCTCTGCAAAAATAAATATTGATAAAATAATTAAAAATAATATATATGTAAGATAAATCAGGGCAAAATAAAATTGTAACTATACAGGATCTCTAATAACTTTTAAACTGAAATTATTAAAGGCTTATTTAAATAAAATGTTAAATACATTTACAGCTTTAAATGTGACCAAAAGATATTAAATGATGTGTTAAGCAGCCAGCCCAATTTACTAGAATTGCATAAGTATTCTACAATTTAAAGTGCACAATTCCTGCCCATAATGACTTTGCTTACTCAGGTACAGTCTTTAGTTTATTGCAATGGCAGAAGGATTAAAGTCCGCCAATTTTAAAAGAAAAAGCTTACATAAATAAGTGTTACTATCCCACTGTCCCTGTAGTGCTAAGGAAATTAGAACAATGATATTGTACTACTGACTGTAATCAGATCAGACACATGTAATCTCAGTGAATTCCATAAAATAAGATTAAATATCAAAGTTGTTTATATCAATGTTGTTTATAAATAAATGTATATAGACCAGGCAATAAGGGCATTTACATGCATTCAACAACCTGCTCTCTCAGAGCCAGAAACTGATTTATAAAAATTTTAAAATAAAAAGTAGGTTTTAAAAAGTCTAGTCAACCACACATGATGGGTGAAATAATTGCTTCTTTAAAAGCTCTATGCTGCCGCAATTATGTATATAAATAAAGATTAGGGCACAGCGTAGAAATAAAAATACAGTTTTAAATCTCATATATGGGGATTCAGTTCCACCACATATTCTACAATTCTGAAAGAGGCTAATTTTAATAATATGTTGTAAGAGAATTGTGAATATATATATATGTGTGTGTGTGTGTGTATGTATGTATATATATATATATCAAAATTAATTTGATATTGCAGAGCCTGCAATATTCTAAACAGACATTAAAATTTAAGAAAAAAAGAAAAACAATAATGCATAAAAACAATGCAGTGTCAATTAAAGTGATAATACTCTGAAATATTAAATCACATTGCATATCACATATCTGCTATATGAAAAGTATAATTAAGGTAACTTTACTGTCCAAGGCCCCCACACATCTATTTTATAGAATCTATACTTTTCTGTGGTCACCTCCAAAGAAGCCTCTGGAACTAGGGGCCGATGGGGAGCTCATCCCAAAAGTAATCTGATTCCAGATTTATAGAAAAATAAATGATAGAAAAGGAATCACGGGAACACCCAGAACATGCATTTTTGTATATAATCCTTATTTGCAGATAATTTATGCCTTAAAGACATATAAAGGCTATTTAATTAAAAATGCAGGTATCTTTAAAGGTAAATTAAAAAAAATAAAAAATAAAATATATATATATATATAATATAATTTTTTTTTTTAAATTTTTTTTTACCACAATATAAACAGCTTTGTTAAACAGATTTAAGTACAGGTACTTATGACAAGAAATCTACAGAATCAGTTTATAACAGGCGAGTTTAGTATAAATGCAAAGTTGTTGTTTTTTGGGGATTTATTATTGCCCAAGAAATCTCTGAACATATTCAGAATTTTTGAGAGCAGCGAGATATATATATATATATATATATATATATATATATATATATATATATATATATATATATATATATATATATATATATATATATATATATATATATCTCAGATTGCAATAGACACCAATACAATATTGCTTTGCCGATTTGAGGTCAGAGCTTTAAAGAATAAATAAATAAATGTTCTATAGCTCGCTAGACCACTGGCTTTTAAAGGGCAACTCTAGGCACCCAGACCACTACATCTTAATGAAGTGGTTTAAGTGCCAGGTCCCTCTAGGATTAACCCTTTTTTTTATATAAACATAGCAGTTTCAGAGAAACTGCTATGTTTATGTTAGGGTTAATCCAGCCTCTAAATCCTCTAGTGGCTGGCTCATTGACAGCCGCTAGAGGCGCTTGCGTGCTTCTCACTGTGAAAATCACAGTGAGAAGACGCAAGCGTCCATAGGAAAGCATTGTAAATGCTTTCCTATGAGACCGGCTGAATGTGCGCGCAGCTCCTGCCGAGCATGCGCATTCAGCCGGAGAGGAGGAGGAGAGCTCCCTGCCCGGCGCTGGAGAAAAGGTAAGTTATAACCCTTTCCTTGCCATCCAGCCCGGCGGGAGGGGGTCCCTGAGGGTGGGGGCACCCTCAGGGCACTATAGTGCCAGGAAAACGAGTATGCTTTCCTGGCACAATAGTGGTCCTTTAATGAACAGTTTGAACAACACTTATAAAATAAGGACGACATGTTTCTTGCAAAGTAATCGGGACTTTGAGGAAAAAGGGGTTTTTGGTTTTTTTTTTTCCTGCAAGTGAATTTTCAGCACAAAGTCATTTTGTGTTCACAGAGTATTCGGTTTTTAAAAAAGCTGTTCTTTATCTCACATTATGAACTGCCTTGTAATTTCTAGGCCTAGGCACACCCTAATCCCCTCGGCACGCGCTATGTGCCTCCCTCCATGAGCCGGTGAGGGAGATCAAAGAGAGGCAGAGAGGGAGGCAGGGGAGGACCCGGAGAGCTCTTGCCAGCAGCTCCGCCGGGTTCCTCTCGCGTGGCCGCGGTTACCACGGCAACGCTCAGATCTTGCAAGAGTGAACTCCTAGCCCCACAGGGGGCTAGAGTTCACTCTCCACTGGACCACCAGGGAAGGCAGGAGCACGGTCCCCCCCCCTCCCTACATAAGGTAAGAAGGGAGGGGGGATATTAACTAAACGGCCCCCACACATTACACACAAACATAGACCACATACATCACCTTTACACACACACTAACAACACCTTTACACACACTAACAACACCTTTACACACACAGCACCCTCACACACACTAACAGCACCCTTACACACACAGCGCCTTCACACACACAGCGCCCGCGCACACACAGAGCGCTTTCACACACACAGCAGTGTGTGTGTGTGTATGTATGTGTATATACAGTTGCAAGAAAAAGTATGTGAACCCTTTGGAATGATATGGATTTCTGCACAAATTGGTCATAAAATGTGATCTGATCATCATCTAAGTCACAACAATAGACAATCACAGTCTGCTTAAACTAATAACACACAAAGAATGAAATGTTGCCATGTTTTTATTGAACACACCATGTAAACATTCACAGTGCAGGTGGAAAAAGTATGTAAACCCCTAGACTAATGACATCTCCAAGAGCTAATTGGAGTGAGATGTCAGCCAACTGGAGTCCAATCAGTGAGATGAGATTGGAGGTGTTGGTTACAGCTGCCCTATAAAAAACACACACCAGTTCTGGGTTTGCTTTTCACAAGAAGCATTGCCTGATGTGAATGATGCCTCGCACAAAAGAGCTCTCAGAAGACCTACGATTAAGAATTGTTGACTTGCATTAAGCTGGAAAGGGTTATAAAAGTATCTCCAAAAGCCTTGCTGTTCATCAGTCCACAGTAAGACAAATTGTCTATAAATGGAGAAAGTTCAGCACTTCTGCTACTCTCCCTAGGAGTGGCCATCCTGTAAAGATGACTGCAAGAGCACAGCGCAGACTGCTCAATGAGGTGAAGAAGAATCCTAGAGTGTCAGCTAAAGACTTACAAAAGTCACTGGCAAATGCTAACATCCCTGTTAGCGAATCTACAATACGTAAAACACTAAACAAGAATGGATTTCATGGGAAGATACCACAGAGGAAGCCACTGCTGTCCAAACAAAACATTGCTGCACGTTTACAGTTTGCACAAGAGCACCTGGATGTTCCACAGCAGTACTGGCAAAATATTGTGTGGACAGATGAAACCAAAGTTGAGTTGTTTGGAAGAAACACACAACACTATGTGTGGCGAAAAAAAAGCACAGCACACCAACATCAAAACCTCATCCCAACTGTGAAGTATGGTGGTGGGGGCATCATGGTTTCGGGCTTCTTTGCTGCTTCAGGGCCTGGACGGATTGCTATCATCGAATGAAAATTAATTCCCAAGTTTATCAAGACATTTTGCAGGAGAACTTAATTAAGGCCATCTGTCTTCCAGCTGAAGCTCAACAGAAGATGGGTGTTACAACAGGACAATAACCCAAAGCATAGAAGTAAATCAACAACAGAATGCCTTAAACAGAAGAAAATACGCCTTCTGAAGTGGCCCAGTCAGAGTCCTGACCTCAACCCGATTGAGATGCTGTGGCATGACCTCAAGAAAGCGATTCACACCAGACATCTCAAAAATATTGCTAAACTGAAACAGTTCTGTAAAGAGGAATGGTCAAGAATTACTCCTGACCACTGAGCACATCTGATCTGCAACTACAGGAAACGTTTGGTTGAAGATATTGCTGCCAAAGGAGGTTCAACAAGTTATTAAATCCAAGGGTTCACATACTTTTTCCACCTGCGCTGTGAATGTTTACATGGTGTGTTCATTAAAAACATGGCAACATTTCATTCTTTGTGTGTTTAAGCAGACTGTGATTGTCTATTGTTGTGACTTAGATGATGATAAAATCACATTTTATGACCAATTTGTGCAGAAATCCATATCATTCCAAAGGGTTCACATACTTTTTCTTGCAACTGTATCTAAGGAATGTAAACTTCTACAGGCTTTTAAGACTTTGGATTACAAATACAATTACTATTTTTAACTTTGGATTACAATTCGTATCCGGATCCATCCAAGAATATCTTACTCTGGAACCTGGTTCTTTTCAATTCTTTCCCAAACAAAAGCTTTGCTCATTTAAACCAACCACCTTTACAGGCAAAGATCACATTACGGAGGTTTTACTATTACAATAATGATCAAAGACGCTGGGAGCATAAAAACCGAAAGACTGTTGGAGAACTTTGGTTTACTAATTTAAGGAAGAAATGCTCTACAATGCCCACAGTTTAATGGAGAGGGAAGCTTCCAAGTACAATTGTAACCGCGGCTGGTTCCCTTATTTACCACTATAACGTCTTAAAGCATAGAACTTAGTAGGGCTAACCATACAGATATCTTAGCATAATTTTATATAGTTAGTGTAAGAGATCCTCTATTTAACATATATAAATGATTGAGAATACACTATAAAATAAGGATTGTCTTGGCAGCAATAGTTTTGTCTTTTAGATATTTATTATATAAAAATATAAATATAGACATATAAAATACATTATAGCAGAGTTTATAAGATTAAACTAAATGCTTGCAAATATCATTAATAGGTTAACATACCCTTCTGAACATGTCATCATGTCAGCCTCTCTGTCATTTTAAGATGAGCAGCGTCTGTCTCCAAGTCTCTGCTCTGTTCCATAACATTTAAAAGCACACCTATTTATACCTTAGGTGTCTTTATTTTAGGGTTACCGTAGTTCATATATGAAAAAGTAACACTTCTTTTACTTTATTCATTTTAGGACCTCCCTTAACTTGGCAAACATACAAGGCCATAACTAAAGGGTGTATACGTCATGGAAATTTTCCTGACTTAGTTCAAGGTGGCATCTTAAAGTCTGAACATCCTTATCTACTTAGGGTTACCACAGTATATTGTGTACTGCAAGAGTCGTAGTATAGCCTTGAAGCTTGTTTATGCATTATTGTTATTGTAATTCGTCTGGGACAAAATGGCGCAAACATATTATGAGGTTATTGCTTAAAGAAACATCTATGAAAAACAATATGTTCCATTTCTAACACCTTGTCAGTTTGCAATATCTCTTAAAGACAAAGTACACAGTTTAAGAAATACAACATTTCATTCTAAAACTTGTAATATTTGCATTTGCCCACAACAGTTGTAATCAAAATTATTCAACCCCCAGATCAGAATAAGATTTATTATCAACATTTACAGAATTTCAGCTGTTTGCAATGAACAAATCAAACAGAAACAATTCAAATCACTTTAGACAACGAAAGCTGCACATGGTTTCCCCAAAATTAACTGAAAATTCAGCTTATTATGACTTCTCCAGTATCAAAATTATTCAACCCCCTTAAATAGAATCTCTCACAACAGCACACATATGCAAAAAATGTGTTGTCTCAAGCACACTTGATGCAACTAATCAAGCGCTTCATCAGTTGCATCAGGTGTGCTTGAGCTAGAACACTTGAAATACCTGCACTGGCTAGGGTTTGGTTGAGCTTCACATTTGGCAGCATGTTAGTAATAAGTTAAAAGAATGGTCCACAAAGTTTAGAGACGTGATCATCGCCCTTCACAAACAAGGAACAAGATACAAGAAGACAGGTAAGGCACTGAACATTCCTAGAGACACTGTTGGAAGCCTAGTTCCAAGTTGAATTAACAGTGGTTAAACTACCTGGACATGGCAGAAAAAGGAAGCTATCAATGGCTGCAAGCAGATTTCTGAGAAGGCAGATTGTGAAAAACCCTTGAGTGACTGCAAAAGACCTGCAGCTAAACTTTGTGGCAACAGGCACCGAGGTTTCAGGGAGCACAGTACAGTACTAAACGCAGAAGGTTTCCATGCCAGAACTCCAAGACGTACACCACTACTGAGCCAAAAGCACAAGAAATATCCAATATACTCTTAATCGTATAAATCAGCCACAGAAGTTTTGGGATTCTGTTCTGTGGAGCGATGAAACAAAACTGGAACTTCTCAGCCTAATGAATCAGCGGTATGTCTGGAGGAAGAAGAGTGAAGTATATGCTGAAAAGAACACTCTGCCTACAGTTAAGCATGGTGGTGGCTCAATGATGCTCTGGGGTTACTTTGCATATTCTGGCACTGGAAACCTGCAATGTGTGGTAGGCAAGATGGAATAATTGAAGTGTCAGGAAATCCTAGGAAAAAACTTCATGCAGTCTGTGAAGAAGCTAAAGCTTGGGTGTCATTGGACCTTCCAACAAGACAATCCCAAGCATACCTCAAGTTTCACCAAGGTTTGATTGCATAAGAAGTCCTGAACATTCTACAGTGGCCATTACAGTCACCAGGCTTGGACCCCATAGAAAATCTCTGGGAGGATTTGAAGAAGGCAGTTGCAGAACACACAACCCAAGAATATTACTGAACTGGAGGTCATTGATCATGAGCAATGGGCTAAAATTCCTCAGGAATGTTGCCAGAAGCTGGTGTCTGTCTATCAATCTCATTTGCAGCAGGTCGTAACAGCAAAAGTGTGCTCTACTTAGTGATAAAGAGGCTTGCGATGAAGGGGTTGAATAATTTTGAGACTTGAGAAGTCATTATAAGTTGCATTTTTAGTTGAATTTGGGGAAACCACGTGAAGCATTTGTTATGTTGAGCTACTTCAATTGCTTTTTTTTTATTTGTTCATTGCAAACCATTAATAGTCTGTACGTTTTGATTGAATAATTTTGATTACAACTGTATATGGCCCAAAGACTTCAAGTGAGAGCTACTATTGCTGTTTTTTGTTTTTGTTTGTTTGTGAAATAGACACTGCACGCGAGTCTGTGGAAGTCCTTGGGTGACCTGCTTGTCATTGCAGATGTCCATTTCTGTCTTTTGTGGCTTTTTTAATTCCTGTCTGCAGTTTGTGGCTTTTTTTTTTCCTGAGAAAACCATGAACATTGAATCTTTTTTAGAGCTATGTCCTTTTTCAGTAAAAATACAGAAGTTGGCATGGCAAGGATTACACTGAGGACATAGTGGTTAAAGGAACAGCCTATTTATTATCTTTTTTTTGTTTGTTTTTTTTTTTAATTTTTTTGTTCCAATCTCACTTTTTTTTCCAGATATCCAATGTCCATCTCCAGCAATCTCCTAGTCCTCTCTTTTCCACACTTGTTCTCTCTTGCTGTCTCAGAAGCAAGTTGACAGTCTTGGAGTTCTCACGAATCTGCTCCCCCCTGTCGCCAGTCTGTGCAGCCAGTACTCTACATCTCCACCTCCTCTTCCGTTACCGCCTGACTCTTCCTGAGTACCTATGGATGTCGGATATTATGGACAAGCTACAGCAAAAGTAAGAAAGAAGATAGAAAGGGGATTATAATTAGAAGGGGTGTCATTAGAAGATGTGATGGGGAAAGTAGGAAAAGTAAAGGTATGGCATTGGTTTTAAATGACGAGCAGTATAGTAAATCTGTCCATTTTATGGTTGATCTTGCAGACTTTGTCCTCGTTTTGTCAAAAATTGCTATCTTTCGGGTCCTCACGGCTCCAGGACCCAAGGTGTCGCAGAAAATCTGCTCCACAAGACCATTTCCTCTTTCTCAAAGCCAGGAGAGAGAAGTGAAAGAGATCTTCAAAAAGAAATTCTAGGAGAACCTCACAGTTGCCCCCTCCAAACGGTAAAAGTGGATAGTGAGAGGAATAAAAAAAATTAAGAAGATGGTGGTGAAGAGGTTTTTGGTTTCAAGATATAGAGGCACTAATTTTGTGTCTGTGTTTTGTGTTATGTTTCTTTTTCTATGATGGCTGTTAGAAACATATTCTTCATCTTCATTCACAGTACTCTCCCCTCCTTCCTCCCTGGTGTCTTCTCCCCATTGCCAAATTACCGTCCTTGGTCTCTGACGACCGATATCTTCAGACTGAAGAATCAGTTTGCTCTCTTCAGTGGTCTTACCATGTTGCTCTGCCAGAAGACCTTCCTGACCGGCCTGTAAGAGAGAATCACTTTATTAATCTGTCCGAATTGCTATTCAAAACCTGCAATTTCTCTAGTTGCTGGGAAGTGGCTGTTATCTATCAGCAAATCCTGGGTCTACAATTTCTTTGTTTTTTAAATTTAAATTGCTTGCCTGTTTTTAGTGTAAACAGAATAATATCTGAATTTGTACCCGTTTCTAGTTGCATAAAGGACATATGCCACAGCACAGTGACCGTAATATTGTGCACACATTGTTTAAGTACTTGTTTAACTGTCAGGGAGAAGTTTAGCTTTGCCAGAAGATGTCTCTGAGCTTTTTTACACATTGATGCAGCTGTAAGCAACAGAATGCGTGTAGATACTAATAGGTTGTTTCTTGCACCCTTAACTATCCAAGGTACATATGTGTTTATGGTGCCTGGAGTTTCCCTTTACATTCTCTCCTTTGCTTTCTATTTCCATGAGGTCCTGGTAGGTGTTCTTTACATTTCTTCATCGGGGACTCTGAAGTTAAAGGACCAGACATGCTCTCTTCCCTGCCTGGTTTTACCTCTCCCACCCGTCACTTGGATTGGTAATTGCCTTGTTTTTTGTTTTTAATGTGTATGTATTTAATTGTCAACAGTAGATGTCAGTGCAGCAACCTCTCTGCTTCTTGTTAGGTCTTATCTCTAATCACCCTGTCCTGTACGTGTTTGCCAGCCAATGGTACCTGCGTTCCTTTGTCGTACAATGCTTATCTGTTAGAGTGTGAAAACAAGTAGAGTGCTCTTGGATGAACTGTTGTTTTTTTTTTGTTTTTTGTAAGATCTCAAGGAGAGCTTTCTTTCTCAATACACGACTACACAAATATTTATTATCATTCACCATAATTGTTTGATACTCACTTATTATCACTTTTTCATTGGTACCACTGGTTTTAGGAAATAATGATACATAGGGACTCTTGGGTTTGAACTTAGATTTACTCTAGGTAATTATTATCTAGTGTGAGGGAAATTTAGCCTTCATCTTTGAGTTTGTTGATTTTATGTTTTTCCTATATTGAAGCAAAAAAAATCCATGAATGCACAGAGTTTTCAGGTGTGATTTACTGGTGGACAACCTGTCCTTGTTTTGTTGGCCCATCCTCTCTTAACACCTTAATTTGTACCATTAGGTCTTTCTCTGGCGGTCTGATAAACAGTACATACCTTGGCTTGTATAATGAGGTATTCTTCAATTAGAACCAAGCGCTTACTGTTTCCACAGGTCTCAAAATTGACTGACTGATGGCCCCTTATTCTAGATCAGTGGTTTCCAACCAAGTCATTAAATGAACTGTATGGGCACCATTCCAACTTCATTAAAATAAAGTTGATTTGGTGCTTGCTTTGTTACCCAAAGGGGTTAAACTGTTTTTGAATGGTTTAACCCCAAAGGTTGTGCTGGGGGAAGAGGGACACTATAGTTCTAGGTATAGAACTTTGTAATCCTAACACTGTAGTGTTCATTTAAACCGTTCAAGAACAATTTAACAGCTTAAGGTAAAAAAATCATTTAGATTAAGTTGTTATGGTGCCCATACAGTTCCATTAGGATCCAGATGTTGTCAGTTTCTCCTTTGGGATAGAAATGCCTAATTCCTGAACTGTTGCTGTGCCTTGAGGTCTGGGATGAGAACCGCTGCTCTAGATCCCCAGTCAGACCTATTGCTTTGACCTTGCTGGCTTCCCACTGAAATCTATTGTCTACACAGCCAAATATCTAGTCTGTCTTTCTCGCGGTTCACCGCCAGATCTCCTTCTGGGTTCTCAACGATTTGTATTTGCTTATTTCGCAATAGACTGGTGTTTTATGTTCATAAAGTTACTTCTGGAGTGATTGAATAGTCCTACCCAATTCATCATCTCTGCTTTTTTTCTAGGCTCTGTTTTAGAGGTGCGACAGTATCAGCTGGTCACAGAAAAGGTTAAGAACAAAGAGAAGATGGATGGGCAACGCAGCAAGTGAGAAAACACACCTCATATTAGCGTCTCCCTCTTTACACTGGAATATTTTCTATTGGTGACTTTCTAAATCACATTTATGCAGGCTTATGTGATTTTTGGATAAATATTTTACAATTTAAGACACATTTCAGACACCAATATAACTTTAATGTGTTTGATGGATTTCTGTCCTCATTAAAATGTTGTACTTCTTGCATGCCCAAAATATTTATAGTTTTTTGAGAGGAAAAATGTTTTGCAGAAAGATATGCCTACCTCCCTAGCCACACCCCCTTATCCCAGAAAATGACTTCCTTGTCAGTGTATTTACACAGCTCAGCCACTGACAGCACTGAGTGAGCTGAACTTCTATAAGCAAAGCAGACGGTATTAGAAGCAGAGGACACACAGACAAACGCATGATAAGGATTGTCTTCAGCTTGTTGGTGGATTAAATGAAGCAGCTTCATTGTATATTACAAGTGAATCGTTGAACAAACATTAAAAGGCCAAGGATAATTATAATTCTAGCAGGGAACATAGTGAGAGGGAATCCCAGGAATAAGAAATGTTCATTAACAGAACTTCTTACTATCTTCAATCTTATTTTGCTAGCCCACGCAATGCCAGGTTTACCTATGTTTAGTACATCTTCCTAAACAGGCCAAACAACAGAAACCCCAGGATTTCCTACCACTCTTTATTACATTCAGTTAACTATCCATGGGATCTATTGTTTTGGCCTGTATGACCTCAATGAAACTGCTTCAATGAATCCACAACTAAGCCGAAAGAGTCATAGAGACAGTAATTATATCACTGCATGCCTGTTTATTGTCTGTTTTTCTGGGCCTCTTCTACTAATGCAGATTGCCTGGTTATATTATTCATGTGATATACAGTGAATCCTCTTTATTTATTTATTACTCAGCCAAATGCAAACAAAGCCCATCCATTGTATCGAAATTATGTATTTAATTTTTTATTTCCTTTTCAGGTTTTGATCTATACAGAATAATTCCTAAGTTGTTACATTTTGTTTCTCCTCTGCTTGCTTTCCTCCATCTCAGGACATACTTTCTTTTCCTTACCCACAATGTGAAAATACTCTACCCATATGAAAACTGCCCCAAGTCTCCACTGCCAACCTCAAACCTATCTACTTCTAAGAAGCCACGCGTGGTTGGACCTTGGGCTAGTCGCCTGCTCTTAATCGAGGAGGTAGAAGGACTACTGCTGACCTCTGACATTAGTGGGGAGATGCAATTCCAGGCCAGAGCCTCATGGATGGGGTCGCCACGGCCACTAGACAAGGAAGAAACTGATGGAAATGAAATAAAGCAGCACAAACCATCTAAGGTCAGGGAGAGCGGTTGTTAGTTTTATCCTGTCTCTTTTACCTTCTGCTGTCTTTTCAAGTTATCATTTGTTCTTTTCTCATGCAGGTGGTTTTAATATTTGCTGGTACTTCAATTCGATGGCATCATTTCATTCAGCCCTACAGTGTATATCGTCTGATTGCAAGTGGAGAGACGGTGAGAGAGTGTTCCCCTTCACCCCACTATCTTAGTTAAAATAATGTACAACATCTACACACTCAGTTGATAATGAAGGAGTTGGGTTACTGTGTTAAGCAGCCAAAGCAGTCACTTGTGAGCAACTGTATTCTTGCATAACCTTCCCCAAGTTCTTTCTATGGGTGGGTTACAAATAGCATTCTATTTTGTGTCTGGCAGGAGAACTGTTTGCTTTTAACCTTGTGGCTTATTTTCTATCAATAACAGGATCTCGAAATATTTGATAAACTTGCCAAGCAAACACTACCAAGTCCACACAGACCCCAGTGTCTCACCATCCCGTGTGAATGGACATTGCAAGATGTGCAGGTAACTACATACACATGTGGCCTCTACCATTGCAAACTGAGATTACCCTTCATGCAGTCATTATACACAAAATGAGATTACGGTGCATGCAGTCATTATACACGAGAGGAGATTACCATTCATGTAGTCATTATAAACAAGATGAGATTACCTCGCATGCAGTCATTATACACGAGAGGAGATTACCATCAAATATTGATATGCCACAACTACCTTATGTATAAAGTATGAGACTGCTAACTATGTGCATAAATAATACATGCACACACTGCAGCTATAATATACACAATATTACCATGAATTTAGTTTGTTTGGGATAACCATGTATATTACATAGTTACATAGGCTGAAAAGAGACATGCGTCCATCAAGTTCAGTCTTTCTCATATTTGATTTTTGTTTTGAATATTTGTATTGGTTTTATAACATAAATGCATGAATCAAACTGGTCTCTATTTAAGCACGTGATTGCCCACGCATGGGGTTAGGCATGGGTTTAGTGTATCAGACTGATTTGCAATATATCCAGTCGTCGTATTACACAGTATGCGTCTTTGGTTGCCTTCGCAGAGGCGAATTTGTCATAGCCAGTTTAACTTAACCTTTTGGTTCATAGTTGGTTATTTTGTGCTTTACACTCTAATAATCTGTGGTGCCTATTCGTTTTGGTTAGAGCTGTGGGTAAGAAGTTGTGTGCTCCTGCCCTTTGCTTGCTGCTTTGAGCTCTAGTGTGTTGTGTAGCTATTTGCTCATGTGTTTTGGAGTTGTATTGGCTATGTATGTTTCTTAGCTATTCCCTCTGCTAGATATGTTAGAGCCGTTTGCGTTAGGTCTGTGTCTCCTCTATTGTATATGTCTGTGATTTTACCTGTGTTGTGTTGCTGCACTCCGGATCTCTGTGTGTCTGCCTCTAGTGTTGCGTCTTTGTGGCTCGTGTTCCGGTGTTCTGGAATCGTTTTCTGTGTGTACCGTCCATGTGGTCGTGGTGTGGTCATGTGTAGGCGGATTCACCTGTGTAAATGGCTGTAGTGTTGTAGGTTGGTGTTTGGACTGTGGGTGTGTGTGGTGCGTGGGTTGTGTGGTTTCCTGCCTGGCTGCAGTGGCTGTCGGCTTTATGTTGTGACCGTCTGTGTGTTTGTATTGGGCAAGGTTTTTCAGTAGCGCAGTTTGTAGTCTCAGCGTTTTTGATATGTCCGTGGAAGCGTGCCTTCTGATCGGGTGTGTTTTCCGTGTGTGCTCGGCGCGAGGCTGCTCGTGTGTGTTCTCTTGAATAAGTTACGGTCGGGCCTGTTCGTTGTGTAGCCATAGTCCTTTGGATGTATGTCTAAAAGTATGGGTGGGTCGTGTCTTGTCTGGGCGTATGTGAGTTTTATGAGGGGGTGAAGGTGGGTGATTCCATCCCCTGTCGCCGTCCCGGTTCGCCTATCTCCATCTCTTTACATTGGTGCTGTATTTATTTTGGGTTAATACTCTCCTTCCCCGCCTACTCTGTCACCATGCGGTTCTGAAAAGCGTCAGAGGCGGTTAGTCTAATCCAGTGAAACCAGCGTTTGATGTAGCGATCTCTGAGGTTCGGGGTGGTTGCCTTTATGTCTTTGAATTTCCTGGTTGCGTCTACCTCTTCCACCCATCTTGCGATTGGGGGTGTGGTAGCCTGCTTCCAGTAAATTGGGACAGTCGCTTTGGCCGTGTTTAAGAGCTGTGGGATGACAGATTTACTGTATGTTGGTATAGATATATCTGTGTGGTGAAGGAGGAATGTTGCTGGGGATCTTGGGAGCATTTCATCTGTTATTTCGTGTATTACCTCTCTAATTGTGTTCCAGAATGGTCAGAGACGTGATCACGTCCACCAGGTGTGTATGAATGTGCCTCTCTCCTCCCCGCATCTCCAGCACGTGTCTGGGATTTCCGAAAACCTGGCGTGGAGTGCTGTCGGTGTCAAGTACCATCTGGTGTATATTTTGTATGAGTTTTCATGCAACCTAGCTGAGCTAGGCGGTTTTTGCATCAGGGTGACGCTTTTGTCCCAATCCGCTTCTGTCATGGGTTCGTCTTCCTCCCAGTTTCTCATGCAGGGGGGTGCCAGTAGGTACCTACCCGTGACTAACATTGCACGTGGTGCTTCCTTATCGAATTGCGTAGGTTCTCTTAGCAATGATGTTTTTTGCGGGATGGACCGAGCATATCCGGCTATTTGTGCTCTCGCCAGTGTGTGTGAAAAGGTAAGTGTCCTGTCCGGAAAGAGTTCAGTGACGGAGCGGAAATTAAATGGTCGTTGGAGGACATCCATCATGCAGGGAGTTGCTGTGCGTCCCGTAGGGCTGTGGTCTCCAGCTGGGAAGTCTGTGTTGCCTCTTAACGGCAGTAGTGGGCCTGGGTCCGTTGTGAAGTATTGCTTCGTGCCTTGCCTGTGCCAGATCTTCATGGTCACCGCCACGAATGGGTTGGTGATATGTTTATGCTTGTATGTGGCCCTGGGTATCCATGGTAGAGTTCGGAGGTCGCAGTTAGTGATGTCGGATTCTAGCTGGGACCACGGTTTCGTTCCGCTGGCAACCGACCAGCTGGCGACTCTGGTGAGGTGCGCAGCCTGGTAGTATTTTTCAAAATCGGGGAGCGCCAGGCCTCCTCAGAGTTTAGGAAGGGTTAATTGATCGTACGCTATGCTTGGGGATTTGCCCTTCCATATGAACGTGCGGACCTCTGCCCATAGTGTCTTGAAGAAAGTTTGTGGAGCTAGTATCGGCACAGTTTGGAACACAAAGAGAAGTTTTGGTAGTAACGTCATCTTGACGGCATTTACTCTGCCTAGCCACGACGCGTAGAAGGAGCTCCATTTATTTAGTTCCTCCGTTGCTTTTTTTTTTTTAGTATAGGGAGGTAATTGTGGGTGTAGAGGTCTGCCGGGTTGGGTGTGAGCCGTACCCCTAGGTACTGCATGCGTTGGTCACACCAGCGGTATGGGTGTTGTCTTTGGAGTGTTTGTTTATGGGCGTGGTTGATGGTGAGGTTGAGAATCTCCGACTTAGAGTAATTTATTTGGAGGTTGGAGATCCAACCATATTCTTCGAACTCTGCCTGTATCGCCGGCAAGGTGGTCTCTGGATGTGTGACTACAAACAGCATGTCGTCCGCATACGCTAGAGTTTTGTGTTGTGTTGTTCCAATTGTGAGGCCCTGTATGTTTATGTTCCATCTGATCCTCTGCAGAAACGGCTCCAGCGTCAACGCGAAGATCAGGGGTGAGAGTGGGCAGCTCTGTCTGGTTCCATTGTATATCCGTGCTCCGTTTATCCGGATTCGTGCCGTTGGTCCCATCCCGAAGGCCTGGAGGGTCGCAAACATCATGTCCCAGTCCACCCACCTTTTCCGCGTCTGTCGACAGAAGGAGAGTCCATGTCTTGTGTGCTCTGGCGTGTGCTATGATGTTCAGGGCTCTGATGGTGTTGTCCCTCACCTCCCTGCCCGGGATAAACCCTGTCTGGTCTGGGTGTTTCGTGTCCGGCAGTAGTGGCGCTAGTTGCGTTGCCAGAATGCTTGCCAGGAGTTTGATATCCGTATTAAGCACTGAAATTGGGTGGTAGTTTGGGCACAATGTCGGGTCTTTGCACTCCTTTGGGAGCATGGTAATGTTCATCGAGGTGAACTGGGCCGACTGTGCAGCTCCGTCCTGGACGGAGTTTAAGGCTTTAAGTAGTTTTGGTGGAACCTCTTGTGTGAAGACCTTGTAGTATTGGAGGGGCAGTCCGTCTGGTCCCGGTGCCTTGCCCGTTTTTACTTTCTTGATGGCGTATGCCAATTCTTCAGGTGTTATAGGTGCTTCCAGTGCTTCTCTGTCTGCTTCCGTTATTTCTGGTATGTTTGCTGAGACCAAGTATTTGCGTATGTCCGCTGTTTTATGAGGTCTCTGGTTGTCCTGTGCTTCCTTGCGCAGGTGGTAAAGATCTTGGTAGTACCGTTGGAACTCCGTTGCTATTTGGTCAGGGAGGTGTCTGATTTGTTGTGGTGCGTTTTTTATATTCGGTATATACAATTGTGTTCTACGTTACTTCAGGAGGTTGGCTAGCAGTCTCTTCCGCATTTATCTCTGTGTTCGTGTATCATGTGTCTGTAGTGTTGGTAAGAGCGTTGGATCGTTCTGTTAAGGTGCGTGGTTAGTTAATTTCGCTTATTTGTTAGGTCTCTGTATATCGTCGTTTCTAGGGTTCGTTTATGTCTGGCTTCTAGCGATTTCTCTGCTGAGCTCGGTTATTTCCTGTACTGCCGCCTTTTTGCAGGTCTCACAAATTGCTATAATCTGGCCCCGTACAACCATCTTGTGTGCCTCCGAGCATTTCATTGGTGTCACGTCCTCTGTTTTGTTGTCTTGAAAGTAGTCCTGTATTATATGCCCAATTTTGTCCGTCACTGATAGGATTGATTCGTTCAGTCTCCAGGACATCTGAAGATGTATCTGCCCTGTTTGCATCTTACGGTGGCTTGTTCTGTGTATGGGGTTCTGCTGGAGAATAGGATACCTACTCCCAGCATGCGTCTATCCGGGTTGTTGCTAAAGTATCCCATTCTAAAATTGCGATCCTTCAGTGCCGGCGCTCTTCCTTCTTGAAAGTGCGTTTCTTGGAGGAACGCTATTGATGCCTTGTAGTGTTTCAGGTCCCGCAAAAGTCCTGTGCGCTTCTCCCTGACATTTCAACCGTGCTTTGGCATGGGGTGCCTTGTGAGTCGTATCGGGCCTGTGGGGTTCCTTCGTTTGGTTTGGGTGTAGCTGTGACTCCCTAACCCATGGCTTGTCACCTGTTGCCGCAAGGTATGGGGCGGTGGTGGGGGTTTGATATGTCCGGGGGAAGGGCCCCTATGTCACCAAGCTTCATTCGGTAGCTGTGTTGTCGTCAGATACTTGCCCTGTGCAGGCTCTAGAACCTGGATTGTTATCTGGTGCGCTGCTCTGGGTCTGCCTGGAGGCTGTTGTGAGCTAGTGTGTTTGGGTTTCTAGTGTGTGCCGATCATCACACGTTTATCTATGAACATTGTACAACGTGCCTTTCTGGCTCCTTATTGTATTGTTCCTGCTTACGTCTAACTATTCTCTTTGTGTGACAGCTGTCCCTATGCATGCCTTTCCAGGTTCTCGTCCCCCTAGATGTGGGTGTCGTATGTCACTGGTGTGCGTGTGTGATCCTACATCGGCCCTTCTTGGTGTCTAGATGGTGTCCTGGCTTCCTTCACCTTGAACTGTGTCGTGTCCCTTAGCCTGGGGGTTTTGACTGTGTTTGCTCCTTTGTTCCCTCCCTCCCTCCTTGTTGTTGTTGTTGTTGTTGTTGTTGTACAAATATATAGATTGTTGTCGTCACTGTCTTTGTGTATATTTGTTTCTCTACCTCCTCCTCCTGACCTTTTAATATGGTTCTCTTCTCCCATCCTCCTTTCTAACTGTCGTTGTACTGCTGCTTGTTTTCTGTCTGTTTCCCCTCCTCCCTGCTGTTCCCTCCCCCTGGTGCTCCCCCCCTTTTCCTCTTCCGCTTTCCTTTGTCTCTCCTCTCCCCATCTCGTTCCGTGGTTTTCCATCTTACCCTTGCTATTCATGTGTCCCATAACCCCCCTCCCTTCCCTCCCCCTTCCCCCTACTATGTATCCGTTAGTAGAGCGTCAATACACGGCCCCGAGAGGCCTCAGGAATTGCGTCCTTATTCTTGTTTCAGCGTGGTTGCAAACAAGTCTGTCTTTGCACCAGCATGTTCCCTGCATTCCCCATACTAGCAAATTTGCCACATCTCCCTCCCCTGTCCCCCTCCCCAAATGTCCTGGTGCCCTCCCGGCTTTGCTTGCGTTAAGGGTCAGGTCTCTGGTTGTGCCTCGTGTGTTGTGGTCTGCCCCGGTATGCTGTAGTTATGGTATAGTGTCCCTGTGGCTCTTGAACCCCGACCCCCACCCCAATTCCCGCATATTTGTGTGGTGCTCTTGTATGTGTCCCCTTTGTTGGTACTCACGATTCATCTAGGTCTCTTTAATGTTATAGGAGTCACCATGTCCTTTCCTCGGCTGTGCAGGGCTGTGTTTCCTTATACTGCTCCCTCTGCGCTTGGCCCTGGTGCCAGTCGCGTTGGCACTGGGGCAGGGGTCGTTGCGGGCCTGCGTTGGGTCGGCATGGTTGTTGTTGTTGCGGGCCCGGTGGTTGTTTGAGGAATGATCTTGCCAGCCAGTCAGGCACCTGTTGTGGTGGGAGGCCTAGGGTGTGTAGAAATTTCTGGACATCATCTGGCTTCCGTATTATCAGTTGGTCTTGTCCATGTCTGGCTGTGAGCGAGAACGAGTATCCCCAGCGGTATGGTATGTGGGCTTGTTGCAGCGCTGACGTCACCGGCCGCAGGGACCTCCTGGCTTGCAAGGTGTAGCGTGACAGGTCTTGGTAAATAGATACGGTCTGACCTTCCATGCGGATCGTCCCCCATGCGTCTGGCTGTGCATAATATTTCTTCTTTTAGGTGGTAGTTTTCTATACATCATATTCTGTCTCTCGGCTGCTCTTCATGTGCTGGTATGGGTCTCAGCGCCCTGTGTGCGCGGATCAGGCCAATTCTGGGTACGTGTTGGCCCCCCAGTACCTGGGTAAAGATCTGTCGCAATGTTTCTGGTATGTTTTCAGAATGGCCCCCTTCACGCACTCCGTGGACGCGCAGGTTCAGCCTGCGGTTGTCTAAATCGTCAAGCCATGTGGTAAGGTAGGCTATGTCAGCATCTTGTTTTGCGACCGTCGTGTTTGTGAGTTCCAAGTCCGTCCTTAGTGTCCTTGTTTCAGTCTCCGCTACTGCCATGCGGGCCTCTACATTTGCCACATCGGCGCGCAGCTGGGCCATCTCCTCACGGACCACGTGGCACAGTCTGTCAGAGAGGGCCTAAAAATCAGTTTTGGTGAGTAGATTGGGTAGAATGTCTCTCCACTCACCCTCCTGTGGTTGCTGTGGGTCCGGTGTGGGAGACCCAGCCGGGGAGAATACGGCCGGCATGAATAAGAGGGACTCGAGCAGCAGGCTTGTGGCCTCTATTTCCCTCTGTGGGGACTGAGCGCGGCTTGCGGCGTGGAGGAAGGATCGGATGGATTGATCTCCTCCGTGTCCCGTGGGTCTAGGGGTGCCGCCGGGGTCTGCCTGTCGCTTCATGTGACCTATCTGCTGATTGTGGGTGAGCTGGGCTCGCTGTTTGCTGCGGTAATTGCGAGTGCTACGAGGAGCTACAGATTTAGGCGGCCATCTCAATCGGCTGCCGGACACGCGCCCCCCCCCACATTTGATTTTTGTTGTTGATCCAAAAGAAGGTAAAAATCCCAATCTGAAGCGCTTCCAAATGTGCAACACACTAGAAAAAAATACCTTCCTGACCCCAGAATGGCAGTGAGACCCCTACTTGGATCAATAGGCTATTAACCCACTAATTAAAATGTATATCCTTGTACATTGTGTTTTTGTAAGTATGTGTTCAGACCTCCTTGCATGCACATGTGAAGACTAGTTGTCACACACGTATGCTACCTGCATTTGTTGAGACTACTTTCCATGCGTACATGCCGCTTGCACACCTTAAGAAACCATTTTTTTCCTTGCACTCTATGCAAATGCAAAATATTCCATGTGTGTACTCTAGATCTACATCCTGAGTTTACAATGTGCATTCTCATACAGCAAACTGCCTGTATTCTCTTTTTATAGACTACAGAGAATTTTTCTCCCTCCAAAGATATTATTTCTGTGGAAGAAGTATTAAAGATGAGGTGAGTATTAGCTGTACCACGAAGCCCACCTCTGCTGACAGTGATTCTCTGATAAAACCTTTTTAATCTGAATCATCTTAGGTCCACAGCATCTCTGCTGAATGTAACTGGTGTGGTGTCTCGTCGTTTGATGTGTGACCCACATGGCACAAGCATGTATCCCTGCAGGAGCCATTTCCCAAGTAAGGACAGAGACACAATCTTTGCCAATGGTCCCCTTTATTTGTCTCTGACATACTTTCTTTTTGCCTCAGATAGCTTCCTTCCAGATGGCTTCTCCATTAAGGTGACCTTGTGCGAAGAGGCCAGTTATGCCTGTGTGTCTGTTTATTTGAACGTATCCCGGGGCCCCTATCCTCTGGGGCTGCTTCCAGGGGCCACTGTATTACTACGAGGCGTGGAGAGAAAGGTGTCCAGGTACTCTGCTCTATGATTCTCAATTAATATTTTCAATGCTCAAGAGGTCTTCTCTGACTGCTTGTGGAGAACAGAGATGCCAAACTGTGGTTGACCCAGCTGTGAATTTTTTTATAAATTATTTTGTGTTCGTTACATGATGCTTTTAAAGTAAAAAGACGCTCACATTTTAATGTCCCATGATTTGCAATGTTTGCAGTGAGCTCTACCCAAACTTGGAAGTAGCTCATCCAATCCTGATGGGCCACACAATCCAGAATACCCTACTGAGTACCAACTCAAGCTACAAAAGACATAAGATATAGCTGTAATATTAGAACTTAATGTGCAACATTAATGGTTGGGGATGTGGGGTAAACCGCACGGGAGATAAGACTCAAAACAATAAAACTTGGAAAATAAATAATAATAAAAAAAAAAAATGTTTAAATACCTGGCGTGTTCATTTGAATTTTATACTTTAACATTTGCGGAATAATTGGAGCTAAGTATGGATGGTTTAAAATTATTTATAAAACTCATTAGGTCTGAAGCACAGGGATATCTGAGATGCTGATTTTACCTCTGCTCTCTCCCACCTCAAAACCTCAAACAAGTACTGTTTCTTACTAGTGTATTAAATGTAAAGTATCAGATGTAATGACGGTCTGTGCCCTGATCCTGCTGTCTGCTCTTCCAAACTCACAGAGTTCCAATATTTTGTCTCCCTACCCACAATGCTTAGGTCAGGCAGTGTGTATCTTCGCAGTGTTCCTGTTACCTGTGTGAGAATCCTCAGCCCCCCAGCACAGAACAGGTGAGCATACAAAGGATGTGCTGATGTTGTGATGGGAGTTAATCTGTGTATTAAGTGGCTATAACCACCACCAGTGCATATAGTACAGTGCTAAAAGCTAAATTAGCCCCGGTGATAGTTATAGCCACTCGCAACACTGTTTTAAACGTATGTTTTTGTGTGTAGTCAGGGAGAGACTCACATTACTGTGGTAGCTGCTTTTTTTTTTTCTTTTTTATATTGTTTTGTTCACTTGTATTTAAGCGCCTAATTAACACAGAGCACTTTGGTTTAGAATCTTTATCCATCAATTAATTTTTCTCCTTGTTTGGTTACTCCCAGTCAGCAAATTGCATCTCCTCCACTTGTGACATTCGCACAACTCCCAGGACTCCCAGTTCCTCGGCGGGCCGTGTGCTTAGTATCATGTGTTCTTAGCATGACCCTGTCCTGGGACTGTTCCCTATGCGGTGTTACATTTTGTAAGGTATGTATCACACCGCCATCATGACACCATTGAGAGGGGTGGGGGAGTTCTAAGAAAGCAAGCTGATTTAATTTGTTAATTTGCAGGGTTCGTGTCTTCGCTTCCCTTCCTGTCCCTCCAAGTCAGGAGATTTCTGTGCTAAAGCCAGGTAAGTGCATTTCACCGCACTCTATGGATTTCTTTTACAAACCTTTTTTAACACCAGGCTTCATATTACCCAATGACCGGATCAATAACTTAACGTTCGAAAGGGATACATTTACCCTACATGTATTGATTTAAGATTCAACAGTGAGATTTCCCCAGTACCAGCAGCACTTTACTATACCTCCCCATACTGAAATGGAACCGGTAACGTTCTAAACTCTAACTCTAGAAGGTAATCAAATACGTGCAATCTGTTTAATACAAGCAGAGTATAGCAGAGTATACTTGGAAATGATGGTAATATATTATGTCCTTAGTAAAACCTGTGGTTTGTTATGCAGTATAAATGGAAATGGAATAGCAGAACAAACACACACAGGGTTATTTATTAAAATGGAATTTAAAATTGAGCCAAAATAGCTGATGTGTAAATATTCTCCTAGTTGGCAATGCTTCCAGTTTTGCTATTCTGGTCTAAAATGTGAAATTCGGTTTGAATTCCCAATAATTCTCGCAATAGTGAATAATCCTGGTGGATATATTGATGTACCTGAATTTCATTTCATAGCTATCTTATTTATTATTAGAGGAGGATGAGTTTAGGCTATCCCTTACTGATGGATATGTATCCCAATGCCTTGCTATTCTATACATTTACCTAAAAGAAACTGAGGAATTCCTGAAATCTAAACATTCTTAAAAAGGAAATATATTTTGTAACCACACAAGGTGTGTGGACCTTGAGATCAACGGGAAAGTGATTTAGTGTCTACACGTTTTTGTGCATTTTGGTTATTACATAGCTATACAAATGACTAAGAACTGGTAAATATTAAACATATGTAGTAAATGAAGTGGCTGAGATAACCCTTTCAATCCTATGTCCTACGTGTGTTCAGTGTGAAAGCAGAGGATGGATCTGGGGAGGTGCTCCTGCATCTTCAGAATGAGGCGGTCTCCTTGATGTTGGGCATTTCAGACAACATGTGGGAGGCTTTGAAGACTCTGATCCTTTCAAGAGGGAAGGTGACTGTGAAAAATCGAGGGAGGACATACGAGACAATGGTGAGAGAGTGTGTGTGTGTGTGTGTGTGTGTGTGTCTGTGTTTCTTATTGATATGTTTGATTCTGTTTTACTGATTGTCTGTTCCTGTCAGGCTGAGGAGCAAAGTGAAGACTCTCTCAAGTCCTATTTGACATCCTTAATGACCCGCTCTAGAGTGTGTCGTCCCTTGGTCCTGACCTTTACTCAGCGTATTAGGGGATCCCTATCTGAAGGTAAGACACAGGCCATTTGCAATTCCTGACATATGTGTCTTTAAATAGTGGTTTCTGTGTGATCTGATCTAAAAAATATCCCAAGAAGGAGAGTGTACTGCCTGATGTTACAACTGACATATTTTTGCCATTAACTAGCAAACTTTGATGGCTCCCTGGTGTATTACAACCCTTAGGTAAAAGTTACCATGTTGTAGTGGTCATTCATCACTGCCTCATCATGATGGCCGCCTCATTGTTCATATTAAAAAGTGACCGAGCCACATACACCATACCAACAACTGAGGCAAAAGATAACCAACAGACTGAGGACATGGCTACCCCCACTGCACCTACGAGTCCACCACATACCACACAGTAAGAGTAACAAGCCCACACACTCATGGTGGACAACGAGCTCTAATATCCAAAATGCCTAACAAATCTATGTTCATACTTTATCGAAATATATAACAAAAAAGTGAAAACCATGCCTACGTTATAACGCACTCCGTAATAACTGAATGGATATTCACACAGACAAAAACCAACCACACATACATGCACTATTAGGGACACTACACCACCTAACTAGACTGACCCACACACCTAGAAGCCTAGAGATCAACGAAACAATACTCAGAAAGGACATGGTTAACTTAAATGGATCTGCGAGCCCATCACAACCTATAGATAAGTACTGAATGTTTTTACCATTCATGGAGGCCTGCGAGCCTCACTGTTTAAAATGTTCAGCTGTTATATACTTATGCTGTTCTGAACAAAACCACCAAAAAGTAATAAAAATCACATTTACTTAAAAAGTGACCACGCATCAAATGGAAGTTACTGAAGCTATTAACTGCTAAATCCCACTCTTCATGTAGAAACCATAATTCTGGAAGGCTAATGTGAATTCTATGCATATTTCTATGCACAGAATTGCTTTCATTGGCTGAGCGTGTTCAGATGATGCTCTTGGCCAGCGACTGTCTGGCAGGATCAATTTCGGGCTTCTACATCTCTGCAGAGGCCGAATGTTGGCACTTGCCACCAGGGATCCTGGGGAGATGGCAAAACATTGCAAAATGCTACTACTCCTTACTGGGCCAGGGTACTCCTGGCATCATATTCACATGCAGAAACATGCAACACAACACACGTCTCATTCTAAAATCATGGACTTTAATACAGAGTCGTCACCCACCCCACCCGCTACTATAACAGCCTACATTTTTCTAAGAAGGCTTTCCCCTAGATGATGGAATGTTGTCTGTTCCGTTCACAAGTGTGTTTGTAAAGACTGGGACTATCGTCAGGTGATTCTGTTTGATTCCTAGTCAGTATGTCAATTCATTGCAAATCTGTTGGAATTGGGTTGAAATAAGGCCAGCTTGTGAAATACTTCCATGTTGATCTCAGGACCTCGTTACGCTGGAAATCTTGTGTATAATGTCATTCTCAGCTACAGTTAAGTACAGTTTAGCTATCCCTCCAAAACCTTTTTAATCTGAATCATCTTAGGTCTAAAACCACTTTCAGACCTTCTTTTCCATGAAAGTTTACAGCTGGCATTCTCAAAACAGGTAAACGATTCTCTTATCTAAAGTCAGAAAACAGTTTGACTATTTACTGTGGAACAGTGCCAGGGGACTCCTGACACTATAACAACAATAGTATGCCCCTTTAACCCCTTAAGGACCAAACTTCTGGAATAAAAGGGAATCATGACATGTCACACGTCATGTGTCCTTAAGGGGTTAAGCTGCTCTTACTCGTAGGGTTTTCCACTTCACAGTGACAGCAATTACAAGAGAAAGGGTCAGCTCTAGCTGAAGAATTAAATTAACGGACTTGGACAAATGGCATCCGATCCAATTATAGTGCTCTGTTAAAATGTAAGTGCCAGTCTGTTGGAAAGGGTAGGCAGTACCCAAGTAAGTAAAGGTTCCCTTCTAAAAAAATTTTTAAAAATAATATATTTTGTAATAATCTACATTGGTAGTCTGTAATAAGACCGCCAGGAGAAATGGTTTCACATTTAAAAAACAGCATTTTAAGACATGTTAGCAATCTTTTAAATTGTTGGGTTTTTTTGTTTGTTTTTTTTCCAAAATAATTTTGATATTTCCAAAAGCACATTTCTGTAAATCTGGATATCGTTATTTTTGAAAGAAAAAAGTGGAAGCTTGATGATATTGGAACTTAGGCAGTGAAGGGGTTAACCCTAACTGAAATAATTCAAAAGAAAAAGGAGAGAACTACTGCCTTAGAATAGATAAGGTTAAAAGTTAACTTTTAATGGTATGATTAAAATAGAATAAAGAAACAAATAGATATGGAAACTCTCAATACACCAAAGGGGAGTGTAGAGAGATGAAAGATGCACAAAAATAAGATGATTATAATCTCCAAATTGTTATAAATTAATCATTTGACATATAATCAACAGTTAAATAGTGTCTAAAAATTGTTCTCAATTGATAATTTCAATTAGCTAAGTTGTTGCAAATTAATGCTTACTATTGATTTGTGCTGCAAACCAATGTATAAATACTTGTCTCTGAGAGGTAGAGAGGACCAACAATTGATTGAATTCCCAATAAGAGTTTTTAAACGATATTGCAAAAAACTAGCTGTGCCTTCATGGGCACCTACCTCTACAGGACCCCACTAAATAAGCTAACTGGCAAAAGAAATAAGTTAAGTTAATCTGCAGGACGCCCTAAAAGATACTGGGACTGTTCCTACGTGTTCTAAATGAGAAGATCACTTCTTGTTACTAGAAAATAAAGTAGCAGTTGCTAGTGTTTGAGTACTCTTAATTGCTGTCTATATAGATATAAGTCTAGGACCATTCTCACGATGCCTTCGAGGGCACCTGCTGCTGCTAAAAACCTAAGTTAGCTATTAGTCGGAAGAAGGAAAGAAAAGCCCTGATAAGCATACATCAAACCCCAATCACCTATCATAGTAGAAATAATCGCTATACTAAACGGTTCAAATTGACCCCAATACGAAATGTACAGCGTTCGAAGTGAATTAAATTGTGGTGGTTTGAGAAAGGGGAGCAATCTCCCAGAGAAAACCCCGACGCGCGTTTCGCCGGTAAGGCGGCTTTTCAAGGGGAACTGAGTGGCTGTCAGCAAGGATTTTAAATACAGCGCTCCATAATTTGATTGGTGATTTCTAAATATGACGTAATGTATCGTGGCTGCCTACGTACGGCGGTCGTGAAGGAACATAACACCTCCCTCATCAGAAAGAGAGAGCCGAGAAGGATTCAATTAACTTGCCTATGTACGGCGGTCGAAAAGGAACATAACACCTCCCTCATCAAAAAGAAGAGAGACGAGAGAGAATCAATTCAATGTTTTGCTACAATGCTTGTTGTTAAATACATAGTATCTAGAAATTATATACATATTAATGCAATTGATTTTCTCTACCGACAATAAAGTTTGTATCCAATATAAAATTTGTTTTAGAGATATAATGTTATGTCTTTGTTGCTAATTGTATCCTCATATGAATCAATATGGATGCTAGATAAACATCATAAAGCCACTGATTGGATGACTATTTACAGAACGCTTTAAGCTAAATTCAAAGATATTTTTCCAGATGTGATTAGAAAAAATTGTTTATTCATAATAACCAGTTTTATCAATTATAGTACCAAATGCATATAACTGATAAAGCATATGTGTAGAAATGTTAATGCGGCTAAATCTAATGAATGAATTAAATACTAGTAATAGAATTTAAAGGTATATTCACAAAAATTAAATAGTGAAAAAAGTTTGATAACCAATTTTGTTTGTAATTGCACATAACTAAATGTATATAAATATTATTGTAGCTAGATCAAAAAAAAGGATTAAATTTCTCTAGATATCGCTTAAAATCCTATCATAATTGTATAGGGAACACATTAGAGATATAGAGTGAAGAAGCTTTTCAGTAATGACGCTATGAATTCATTATAAGAATATACTGATGAGATTTTATTACTTCGCTTGTTAGTAAAATCAGAATTACTTATGTATAAAAGAGGTATAATTGAACTCCTCATTAAGTCCCTGTGGAGTTAAAGTCTTGAATGAATAAATCCATTTGGATTCTTTTTGAAGTAATAGTTTGTTGAAATTCCCTTTTCTTGGATTGGAAAGTAGTTTCTCTATAACTTGAAATCTAAGATTATCAGCATTCCCCTGGTGGAAATTAGTAATGTGTCTTGCTACCGGTGTGGGGTTAATGCTATTTTTGATAGAATTTATGTGTTGGAGAATCCTCCGACGGAATGGTTGAATGGTCTTTCCAATATATTGTACACCACATTTGCATGTGATCAAATATATAACTCGAGTGGTGCTACAATTCACCAAAGCGTTGGTTGTAACCGTAATATGAGATTGTGTAGATGTCGTAGATTGAGAAGGAGTAATGAATCGACATGCCTTGCAATGGCCACCAAAAAAATAGCTGACTGAACCTCAAGGAAACTTCGCTCACTACAGAGTTTTACGATTAGTCTGATCTCTGCAACAAACGCTCTTCTGAGCCTACTACCAGTTTCGCTTTTAAAATGCATAAAATAAGCACTCAAGTCCTACCCTGTAGTAAGTATTCTAGGACACGTACAGCAGAGGTGGGGGGGAGGGGGAGGAAGTGTTAACTCGGTTGAATCAAAACGTCTGTATCAATCTCTAGGTAGTTCATTAACGTCCAATTGTTTTGCATGGGAGGTCTGGGTTAATACATAGGACGTTAACTGCTACTTGCAAGGGATTATATTTGCTTCCAAAAAATAGCATGAAATTCTAGCTATTTTATATGATCGGAACAAGGTCATTGAGAATTTTTTATGTATTGCTGAAGTCCGCCTCCGGGTTCTCAATTGGAATTCCAGTAGGTGACAAAGATCGTGTGGTAATTACACTGCTAATTCATGCGTTTGTTACGTTGGTTTCTTAATGCACCATGGTAACCACTCGATCTGCATGGTCTATGATTGTGCTACCCCAGAAAAATCTAAGAAAACGTTACTTAAAGGCCTATTGCTTTTTAAGTAACATTTTATGTTTCAGCAGGTATTGTAATTTTGTGCAAAACTAGTGTTTTATTAAAAGCCCGGAGGAAAAGTTTGATGCCATGTTAACAAGAAAAAGAAAAGAAATCGAAAAACAAAATAAAACCATTTTATTATTAGTGATGCAAAGAGTGACCCATAGATGTTTTGTGTCACTGCATACCTGAGCTTGCAGGTAGATCTTCTATTGAAAACCTTCTGAGTGAAGCTTACCGTTACGGATTGACAAGTTCTTCCGAGAATTCTGCTGTCATGATGTGTACACCCAAAAGGATACGCCACCGGCTATAAATCTTATCAGTGTTCTTACACGGGGCTGCATGAGCGCTTTGTACTTTACTGTTAAGGAAGGTTCTTTGGAGTTCACCAAGCATGCCTTTATGTGTTAGTGCTGCAGCTAAACTGAACAGCAGTCTAAGCAGTCACCTGCTTCTCCATAATGTAATGATAGTAAAAAATTGAGAATGAGCCCTATTGAGTTCTTAACACCCATATGCCCACTACTCCTCTCCTACACCTAGCTGCTATTCAGCCAGTTCCTGTTTCTGAGTCGATCCCTACTCTCCAGAGGTGTCTCTGATCTGAGAAAATGTTTTTGTGTTTCTAAGAATTTCACTTTGGAGTTAACATTTCTAGAGACCTGCCACCTGGTTGACCATTGCTTTTATGCCAATTATTTATTTATGGCATAAATGCTGTTTGATTGGCTGTGTTTTTATGCAAGAATGGAGAGATCACATATCTATTGACTAGGAACTGACATGACTCACAATCAACTGTAGAATATCATGGTATCAAGTTACTGTTTTAATCAATCCGCACAGTAATAACTAAAACATGAGATGTATTAATGAAAAATGCCTATATATCTGTAGGTTTCTGTGTGAAGTATGACACTGACCAGTCTTAATCCTTTTTTTTTTCTGGCAGAACCATCAAATCTGACGCGTTTTACAAGAGGGGAGCGTGATTACATCACCAGAGTTCCTTCTCCCGCAACACTAACATGTCTGCGTCTCGAGGAATTGGACCCTCGTGCTTTGTGTTACTTGATTAGAGAAAGAAATCAGGCTGGATGTGTGTAACGTGATAAGTAATGATTACAGCTGAGCTTTTTTTAATCTTACACTAATCAAGCACTTTTAAAAAAATTATGTATACTTGGTAGTATAATTTTGCTGAGCTGTAGTCTTTATAACTCTGGATGTTTGTTTTGTCTACCTATCTCTGGTCTTGTTAATACAAAGGCTTAGTCAGACTCAGATTCGGAATGTTTTCATCCGTCATCAAATCAATATGATGTTTTTAAAATGACCCCTTCTCCTTTAAAAATAATAATGTGTATATAACATCCTATATCTAACATTTTATATCTCAAAGCCTTGTTTTATACTTTTTTTTTTTTCTCTAAAATATTGAACTGTAGTGCAAGCACATAATAAACAATTTTTTTTTATATTTTTTTTTTTGTTTTGTTTTTTTTACTAATTTAAAGACTCGTTACACATTTTAATGGAATAAAAAAACAGAATAACTTTTATTTACATCTTGGCAAAAAAATAGTATAAATATTAGATTCAAGCTCTTCTAAGCAGCCTATACTTATCAAGGCTCCTTTACCGTCTATCTCCCCCGCCCCCCTGAACTGACAAGTTTCATAAATTAATGTTTTTAAAAAATAGATTGTCTTTTCCTTTTTCTCTCCTTCAAAATGGCTGGTGCCAGCACAATTGTTTGTAATCCAAGTTCTCACATGATGAAAATGGCAGATTGTCTACAGAAAGAGCTGCCATTGTCTACGAAAATCAAATCCTAAGTATTTAGTTCCTCTACAAGGGGAATTGGCAGCTGTCAAAGAAACTTCTCTTACATCAAGAACTGAATGCAGAGGGCATTCGGGAAGTTGGGTCATGTGATTACTAATCGACAGGGCAATGGGACTGATAAGGCAGCTTTGGATTATTAATGGTCCTGGAAAATAGATGTTAGAACTTCCTTTCACCCATTCCCCACCTCCCTAACTGCTTCCTCTCCTGTCGCTGGGCATTCTGTCCCCTCTTCCATCATTGTAGCCATGTCAAAATCGTCATCGTAGGGTGGTGCATCTGCGGAACAGCCAGTGCAGGACTGAGGAGGAGAAACGTAAGATGTTACTGATGTATGTTTATCTGCTATTGACATCACTACATTTACATGGATACTACAACTTGTCGTTTAAGTGGGAACACGTGATGCCATGCAAATAGCTTCAATGTCTCCGCACGTGTGCTGTTCTTTGGCATATTTGCATGGAGATCCCGATGTGTGCACCATAAGTGCACACACAGAGGTGTGTGTCTTAATCTTAATTTCCACAGCATTCCTCACCACAGTAAACTCATGAAAAGGGAAGGAATTTTCTGGCTTCAAATAAATCTGTGTTCACTATCATCTCATGTACGTGCTGTTTTACAGTGCCCAGTGCCTCCTAGGGCTAGTAGCATGAGTAAGTGGGGACTGAGACATGACTATCTAAAAATAACAGACAGCAGAGGGTAAAAGGGTGTTTATCTTAAAAAATGCATGTGACTTCCCTTCAAATCTAATGCTACATTTTAATTTTTTTCTAACCTGCCATTTGAAGATATTTACACTTTAAAAAAAATGCAAAATGATAAAAGAGGAAGTTGTTGGTTAAAACAAAATTTATAAGGAGAGATATGGGAAAGTATTAGTATTTTGATGGGAGAAATGGGTTAGTTGATTAGGGAACAAAAGCAGAATATCCATATGATGTTAAACTGTTCTATAAACCACAAAGAAGGAATGTTAAAAATAAGAAGATATATGCATATACATGCAAAAATAATGAAAAAATAAAATTGAAATAAACAAGAGAAAATATACAAATATACAGAAAGATCTGGAGATAGTATGGGGGGGGGAAATGAGCCTGGAGAGTGGACAACACTGACTGCATGCTACTCTACATGAAGGATGGATATTGTGTATGTGGAACTTATTGGCGCAACTGGACATAAGTCACGTGTCCTCGTCATGTACCTAATGCTAAGTGCTACACTTTGACGCACGAATAGATGCTCAGTAGTGCTAAAACAGGGATTTGCTTTCAGGTGGCCTTGGAACAACAGGGGAGTCATTTGTTTTTTCTAGTTTTTTTCCCTCCACTCTGGGCATGTGCTTTCACTTTTTGTTTGTTCTCTGTAAAGTCTAATGAATTTGTAGATACCTAAACTACAATGCAGTCAGCTGGTAGACACTTTTTTTACAGTAGAGAATCCTTGTATTCCATAACTATTTATGTACTCACGGTAATATTCATGACATGTGGTATTCGTCCTCTTCGTACCCAACTGTGGACCTCCCCCAGTTCTTTTTTCTGCTCCTCACTGAACTTGGGTTGGTGTCTTTGTAGCTGACGGAGCTTCTCTCGATCTTCCTTGAGTACACTCTCCATATCTCTGTGGGGGAGGGGTAAGGAGATGAGCCCTACACGAGATTTGTGGAGGAAGCCGGAAGCAAATCCTAGAAGGAGAATAGGCTCTCCCAAATCTATATATGTATTCAGAAGTCGAAGTTTTCTCACCTGGTTGGGATCTGGTATGACATCATCACTTCGTGGTCAGCGTTGGCCATCAACAACCAAAGTGGGTCCTGCATGACATATATGATAGCTTTTCGCTCAGCCTCCTCTCTTTCTGCCTTTTTTACTCTCAGGTCTGTCTCCGATGAGTCAATGCTTCCAAAATACTTGCTGGTATTGCTACTCTCGCTGCTTCCTGTGAAGGAAGAAGATTTTTCATGAAGCTTTTATAAATTTAGCTCCAAATAGTCAGATGTGCAAGACTGCCGCAAGTTATGTTCACTGTGAGATCAGGAGGTCAGTGTCAGGTTAGGCCTGCCATAACAAAATATCCAAGTGAAGTTATCAAGAAGGAATCCTCGTGAAATCACAGTGCCTGTGGGAGGTGATTTTTGTGAATCTATATCGAAGAATAGTCATTAATAACATGTCACTCACTAGTGCCGCAGGCAGAAGTGCTTCCTCCATTAGAACCCATCGATCCGGAGGCCGCAGATCCAGTTCCTGAACAGGAATCTTCCTGCAGGAGCAGATCAAGAAGGTCACTAGAGCTGGAAAGAGCGTCATTGTGCGACGAGGATTCTTGTTGATCACCCTGAGATCAGGAGAGAGTGAAAGGAACAGTGTATGAGAAAGGAAGGATTAACATTTAATCAAGGAATATAACTAAAAGAGGTAATAGAACATTTTGAAACTGTTAAACACACTAACCATGCAGTTCTCAGGCTGCCTGTCCTCTATTCCATTTCCTGAAGCTGCATTGGGAACTCCTCCTACTGCTCCTGTTGTGCTCCCGGGAGTTGTCCGTCCTTTTACAGCTTTAGCTTCTTCTTCGAGCTCCCACTCTCCCCCTACTGCTGCCCCGGATTGTGGCAACTCCTCCAACTGCAGCAGATCAAGCTGCAGTGGAGAACTGCAACGGGACGGGAATAGCCGCTGTGGAGGGGAGGAGGATCGGGATGGAGGAGGGCAGGACACAGATTGGGGAGGTGGAGCTGGTGTTGGTGGTGGGGCTTCAGCTGCAGATGGCGGAGCTTCTGCAGTGGCAGCAAAAGGAGGAAATCCAGATACTCCTGGGTAGAATGTAGGTGCAACAGGAGGAGGCTGGAAGAGGTAGTTCGGGAGCACCAAAGCCACAATAGGAGTGACAAGTGGATATCTGTTAAGTGATGGGGCAGGATCTGGAGCAGCAGTCTGGGGAGGATACATAGGGAGGGGATAACCTGGCATTACTGGTGGATGAGGAGGAGGAGGAAGAAGAGAGGCCTCAGGGTGCTGGGGGCTTGACGTTGAGCTGGATGAAATATGTTTGCCTTGCTTAGGGCGCTTAGCTTTGGATTTCCCACTACGTCCTCGGCGCCCACCTGTACCATTCCTGGATGGAGGCGTTTGTGTGTTAGCAGAGGCATTGTGATGGTGATGAGACCGTAGAGGCTTTGTACCTGTTGAAGGAAAGAGAAATGGCACACTTATGAAAATACATCACAATAAAATTAAAAAAAAAGTAAAGAGACTATAACAAAGAAAGTGTGATGGAAACTTAATGGAGTCACAAACAAAAATAAAAGATATTGGTAAAGAATTCAAATAAAAGAAAAAAAAAAAATAAGGTAAGATGACCAGACTAACCTTGAGAAGGCCGCTGGTTCTGTTTCTCCCAGGTTCCAACAGGGATTGGATCAAACACTCTAAGCTGGCTGAGGTTATGGACACGGGTGAGGAAGGCCTGCTCTTCCCTTTGAGTGTGAGCCGACAAAACCTCCTTGGTTAAACCAAGTGTGCAAAGGGGAGGAGCAGGAGCTGCAGGACATGGAGACTTTTCCATCATAACCATGTCTGTAGGAGGAGGCAGAACATTGCAGTCTTGAGATTCCATGAAAGAAATATTGAAGGAACAAGATGCATTCAGAATACATTAATTAAAATGGTCGGTCCATATGCCATAAAAATATAAACCATGATTTAGTCATTTTAAACCATGAATACATATTTGTCTCAATACCTACCAGAGTCTGGAGGTTTCTTATCTCCAACATGGACAATAGTGCTGCTGAAACTTCCCTGACTGGTAATAGAAACCACACTCTCAGCTTTGCTTAGAGGAAGTGGAGGTAGTGGAGCGAGCGGGGAAGAACCCACTGCAGTAGGTGGCAATGGAGGACGCAAATCTGGCTGCCGTGATGGACCACCAGAAGGATCTAGAATGACAATATATGGATTGGTAAAAAAAGTAAGGGGATATACAGTGAATTAAGGTTAACTGGGTTGAGAAACCTGCAGTGTCCCATCTGTTCATTGACTGTATGAATTATTAAAAGGTGGCCCTTCACCTTTCTCAGTAAACCTGTATAGCCTCACCTTCCTTGTCACTCTCCCCCGTTATAGGTTTCTCCTCCTCAGATGTGGATGAGGTGTAGGACGAAGAGCCACATTTCCGTTTTACTGTGCCAGGGAGGTTACAGCTTTCTAAATACCTAGACAGTGAGAGAGAGAGACATTCATGAAAAGGAGGGGACAAGATGGGACTGGAAGAGAAAGAGGGAAAAAAAGAGGATAAGGTTAAGAGATGGTGAAATATTTTTAAGGGTTAATGAATATAAAATATTTTTATGCTTAGTTATGCTGAGTTGGTTTATGGGTAGTTTACAGGAAAGATAGAAAAAATATGGAGATATTTGGAAGGGCCATATAGAGCAGGATATAACTCTTACCGGATAATGCTGTCCAGGCAGTTGATCTGCTGATAAGAATAGTTTGTGGTCTCTTTCCGTGTCAGCTCTTCTTGAACACACGGAATCCTAGGAGTTGCTACTTCCATGGGAGTACTCTCCACAGCCTGGTGGGGAGCTGGACGAGATGCAAGAGCTGTAAGGTAGATAGGTATAAATCAGACATAGAAACTATTCATTTTTAAATCCGCTATGCCGGATGCCTTCTTATCCCAAGAAAAGTCATGGACCATACCTTGGAAATGTCCCCTCTGGTGAGTACGTATAGCTCTTGATCCCAGGAATAGCTGCTGACCCTGATTCTTTACCATGTTGACATTCTGACAAAACTCCTGAAACGTCATCTGCTGGAGAAAAGGATATAGTTACTCCATAGCTCCTTCACCTTGTGTCAGTCTACAGGGGCAGGGACAGACTTATTGCTCCTTCTGACTTTGCCACACTACAGCTAGAGGGACAGACTCATACTTCCTTCTGTCTGTGCTATTGTTACCATCTAAATGGAGTGACAGACTCATAGTACCATAGGTCTATGTCACCCTACAGGGGGAGGAACAGACTCAGAGCTCCTTCTGTCTGTGTCACCCTGCAGGGGGAGGGACATACTCATAGCTCCTTCTGTCTATGTCACCCTACAGGGGAAGGGAGAGACTCATAGCTCCTTCTCTCTGTGTCACCCTGACGGGGAGGGACAGACTCATAGCTCCTTCTGCTATCATATATGTCATGCAGGACCCACTTTGGTTGTTGATGTCACCCTACAGGGGAAGGGAGAGATTCATAGCTCCTTTTGTCTGTGTCACTGTCACCCTGCAGGGAGAGGGATAAATTAAAAGCACCCTATATCTGCCTCATCCTCTTAGCTCTCTATATCAATGGCATGCTGCCAGGTCCACAATTGTTTGTAAAACTTACTGGTTTAGGATCGGCCCCCTCCTCGGTAACCATTGCATTGCTGTCACTCGAAGAGGCATTGCAGTGGAATGGTTCTTGCGATATGTTGCTTCCACCACTGCCATTTCCCCCAGATGTTGTATTATGCACAGGCTACAATAACATAAAATATATTTTAATTTAATTCACCCTGACTAGTAATCCCTTAAACTCACAGAGGATGTATTTTCTAAATAGTAAATGTCCTAGAATTTTGTACCAAACCGCAGATTTTAGGACAAACTGTTTAAAAAATTTAATTCTTTACTTTAACTGTATTTACAATTAGGCATAATTTTGCATTTGGTTTTCACTTCGCTGCCGTTCATCATATATACACCAAGACATTGGGCATTTTAGAGACAGGTTTTAAGTTTAACAGCTGCTATATTCTAACAGTTTTATTTCTTTAAGTTTGACTTATTTTCAGAGTGTATTCTTTGGCTTTGATGCATTGAGCATTTATAGAGCGGAGTTTGTCTTCTGTAATTCATTAGGTATTCCTAAAACACGTAGTGGGTACCCTGTTCAGACAAAGAGCTACTATATTACTTTCTTTTATTTTCAGTGCCCAATGAAAGTTATTAATGCCTAATCACTTTATTTAGTTGTTCCTGCTCAGCTGCGTACCTGTATAAGTATCCGATGGATCTGCTCTGACAATTCCTGGATGTCGGGGTCCAGAGATTTAAGCTCTGCCCCTTTGGGGGCAGTGAAGATATCTTCATTAAGAGGACTCCTGAGAAAAAAGGGTAAATGTACATTACGAGAGAGGCAGCAATAAAATCACAAAGACAAACAAGGACAAGATGTTCACAGAAACAGTGTAGAGGGAGGGTTATCATTAAGCATCGACAAACGCAGCAGCGCTGTTCAATGGGAGATTATACTGCTTAGTCTGTGAAGCTGTTACATTACACGGTTCATGGTAAGGAAGCACAGAGAACACAACACAAATGCAGCACTGAGAAATGGAAAAGAGAAGACGAGGAAATATAGCAAAAAAGACATATAGAGAAAAACCAAAAATGAAATAAAGTGTGAAATTCTCAAAAAAGAGGAAAATAACAGAATATGGCTGGTGAGATATAGGTACTTACGTGCGCACTTTGTGTCTCCCCAATATAAACGCCACTTTCCGGCTCCAGGGGTTCACAAAACTACTCCAGCTGGTGTCAATTGTCACATATTCTCCAGAGCGTGCACAAAAGCGGATAGGGGAATGATCGAAGGGCTGCCCAGCTTGTTGTAGAACTGAATGTGAAAAAGGCCCAAAGGGTAAACATTAAATTATAAGAAAACCCATGGAGAAAGCATTGGATTGGATAAAATCGGCAATGGGGCGGGGCCAAACACTGTTTTGGCCAATCAGCACCTCCTCATAGAGATGCATTGAATCAATGCATCTCTATGAGGAAAATTTAGCGTCTTCATGCAGAGCGTGGAGACGCTGAACGGCAGGGCTGCTTACTGTGAAGCACTGTGCCAGGAAGCACCTCCAGTGACCATCTGGGTGTCCCTAGGGGCAATGTAAATGTTTGCATAAAAATGCCTGCAGGGAATGATTATACTCACCAGAAAAACTACATTAAGCTGTAGTTGTTTTGGTGACTATAGTGTCCCTTTAACCCCTTAAGGACACATGACATGTGTGACGTCATGATTCCCTTTTATTCCAGAAGTTTGGTCCTTAAGGGGTTAAAGTCATATTTCTGGAACATAGAAACTGCATTTGCCCAGGAAAATTTTTAAAAACTGAAAACGTTATTTCATAAACTTTTAGTGATCTCAAGATATGAAAAATATAGGACATATTATTTCTAAGTTTTATTTCTTTCTGCTAATTTTCCACCCAATATCTAAATTTTAATATCCTCTAACTCTTAATTGTAATCTCTCCAGTCTCCTCCAATGGCCAGAACCGAGGAGCAATTTATTTCCAAATAAACCCAATCGCACTTTTGTCAATCTCTTATTTACCTTTCTTGTGGATAGCCAGCATTAGAGGGCGGTCCTCAGGGTGAACAAAACAAAGGACAGGCATGCCTATGAGGTCCTGAGGGAGGTAGCCCAGCAGAGGCACGGCTCTACAGCAAAAAGATCAACAATAGACAGAGTTAGCAAGTAACGAGGCACAAGGGGAGATTCAGGGCTGGTAGTGTGAGAGACAGCAAAGAAGAAAAAATGTAACAAACAGCAGAAGAACAGATACATAGATAACAGCAAAAGTAAAGTATAACAAATTTAGAAATATAAAAATAGAGCGATAGAAGAACAGAATTTGTGTAGAAACGTATGTAGCTCACCTCTCATCCACCTCTTGGAATATACAGCTTGGTGTGTGTCGTGTAGTAAAAATTCTTTTATCTGTGGGGATTCGAGGAGCTGAGGAATAAGAGATACTGGTCAGTTTTGATGTAACACCAAGCCCTTTCTGTCATGGCTATAGTCCTCTTCTATACTGCTCAAGCTGTTTCCTTCAGCCCTTCTGGGTGGTTTCCCCTATCACAGGCCAGAGTATGGAAACTGAGCTAGCACAAGTAGCTAATGTCAGTTGACTGTTTCTTGCCTTGACCAAAGTTCCATCAAGATATGGACATTCCAAGAAAGAGATTTCATATCAAGCATTTGGAGCAAAACAAAACTGGACATTACTTGGGCTTCCTCAAATACCATAACTACATACATATAGCCTTACATATAGGACATTGTCCCCCCAATAGATATTTTTATAACTATATTGATGTCCACATCCGTCTTCTCAACCAAATTCTGCTTTTATTACCACCTCAATATCTTTACCTTCTCTATTCTATCGATCTGTTACATCTATAAACAGTCACAATTTATTTTCATTCATAATTATACTCTCATTCTTACCCTCGTATCCAGAGTGGATCTTCTCTGCAATAAGCAGGCAGCAGGGCTGACCCTCCGCACTGTCCGAATCTCGCACCTTCATCAGGTACGGGGTGAGGCGGAATGGGTGATAGCGGATGTTCAAATCCCGCTCTCGGCCCCCACTGAAAACACACACCTGCAATAAGACCAGAGCCGGGGAGACAACAGCAAGAACAGTGGGGCAATGGGGCCTGACTGGAAGGTGGTTGACTCTTGCCAAGGTAACATTAAGAATGTCATAACAAAAGTAGGGAAAAGTGTGTATTGATGTTGAGTTTGGGAGGTCATAAATTGTATAGATGATATTTGGGATCCTCTCATAATGAACTAGACCAGTGGTTCCCAATCCAGTCCAAAAGTACCCCCTAACAGTCCATGATTTAAGGATTACCCAGTTGTGTCTAAGGTGTTTTTTAGAAAAAGAAGAAAAAATGTTTTTAGACACAACAGGGTAATCCCTAAATCCTGGACTGTTAGGGGGTACTTGAGGACTGGGTTGGGAACCCCTGCACTAGACAACTATATACTGTGTCTATAGATCAAACCACTTACTGGATTTTAGTAAACATAAAGTGGATTATGTTTTTGGACACATGCATATTATTCTTTTCCTCGTTTACCCATGTCTACAGTGTGCTCATTTATAAAGCCATACCTATCAATTATCTCCAATGACGCTTCAGGAAGGTCTGAAACAACCTGACAAAACGTTTATTTTCTCACTGCTATATAGAATTCTTTCTTTGCGGTCTTTATACTTATTTATATAATTATAGATATGATAACATCCGATTATATTTTTGTATCATGCAAAAGTATTTTTAAACCCCCGGAATTTCTCTGTTTCTTTAAGCTTATGTATGTTTGACAGAGCAAATTCTACGATTTCTTTTTTTAAATATATTACATCTTCATGTTTTTATACAAAACAACCTCGCAGACAGTATATATTATTTTACACTGCATAAGGGATAAATCTGCAGAGCTGTGTAAGGAATCTCGGCACACAGAATGTTGGCAGTGATGGGGTTACACGCAGGGTTTTTGCAGAGTGCGGGCGTTGTGTGGGTGAGTGACGCATGATGTGTCAGTATGCTAATTAAAGGGCCTATTGTGTCACAGCTGTGTGAGGCCATGTAATTGTGTGAGGTGGGAAAAAAAGGGAGGTGGGGAGGCTGTCTTCCGGAGCACGAGGTTGCTCATAATATGCAGGTGATAGCTGGTTGATTTGGCCGGTTTGATCACTATACACAGAATATAGATTCACTCAACCCTTCTCTGTGTACAGCTATAACTGAGTCATACGGCTTTCCTTCTCAAAGCAATAAAAGGCTAGGTCATTGCTCTCTGTATATAGAGGTGATAGACAGCTCAGTCTGACCTCTCTCTGTATATACAGCTATAGATAGCTCAGTCTGTCCTCTCTCTGTATATACAGCGATAGATAGCTCAATCTGTCCTCTCTCTGTATATACAGCGATAGATAGCTCAGTCTGTCCTCTCTCTGTATATACAGTGATAGATAGCTCAGTGTGTCCTCTCATTGTATATACAGTGATAGATTGCTCAGTCTGTCCTCTCTCTGTATATACAGTGATAGATAGCTCAGTCTGTCCTCTCTCTGTATATACAGTGATAGATAGCTCAGTCTGTCCTCTCTCTGTATATACAGGGCGAGATAGCTCAGTCTGTCCTGTCTCTGTGTATACTAATGATAGATAGATATATATGGGGTATATTTTCTCTGCATGTAGTGGTAAGAAGCAAAACCCTATATTTTTCCTCTGCCCTTACGATACCCACCTGATCCGGCAGAATACAGACTTCTCCTGAGTGCAGTCCATAGATGTAGTTTCTATAGAATATAAAGAAAGAAAAGCATTAGATGTGATGGATTACCCTGCAGGCGCAGGGACAGACCCATAGCTCCTTCTCCTCATACTGTATGCGGAGAGACATTTTCATGTCTGTCTATTTTACCTCCAGAGGTGCAGCTGCTCCATGATGGCAGGTGATAAGGTGCTGTTGATCCATAAAAGACACTGACATCCTGTGGTGCAAGGAACTCTGCGAACATTGCTCCCTTAAACACATCTCTCTTGCAGTGCAGAATGAGCGATGCCTGGTCCGAGATGTACACAATACGGCCAGTGATGAATGAGACCGCAACAGAGAACGTATCCTGACAGACAGAGACAGATATAAAAAACAAAGCACTAGGGGGCGCTGTCTCAGAATGGGGGGTGGGCAAATAATAAACTTTCTCTGTTTCTAAAGACCAACCTATCAGCCACTGCATTTCAATCCTACAATAGGTTTGCCGGTACCTTAATGTGCCTGTGGACAGCCCTTCGTGTCAATTTTTACATGACTTCATAACCAAACTGAGTAGGCACTGAGGCCCCTTATTGGTTAATGCACCACTGTATAGTTCTTATTGGGAAACATACAAAGCTCTCATATAAAGCTGTTGGAGAACCAGGATTGGCTGAGAACTTTTTTTAGCCACTTCCTGATTTATTATTATTATTTATTATAATGTGCAAACAAATTTTGCAGCGCTGTACAATGGGTTTATGTTTGGAGCCTTTCCATTTTATTTATTGCTTCCATCACAAATAAACAGATGTTTTCTAAATATTGCTTTGTAAAAAATAATTGGTGAGAGTTCACTTCAGATCTACTATAAATCTTGGAAATTTTATGGTGAGGATAGGGGGCTCCCTTTATCTACATTGGAAATATAAATTATTTTTTGAAGGAAGATATTGTTAAAAAAGCTGCCCAGGAGGACCTGCATGTATTACAGATAACTTACCGGGTTTTTTAGAGTGTACTCAGAAGTGATGCTCTCTACTTCATCAATAGTAAAACTGGACATGTCGAGACCACAAGGCTGAGACTCATCGATAGTCCATTGCTGGTAGTACTCCTGGTTGGCTGAAAGACCAAAGAGGGATATAAGCACAGTAAAGAGAAAAATATGTATGTGGCCTATTTAAAAATTGTTAAAGGACCACTATAGTGCCAGGAAAACATACTAGTTTTCCTGGCTCTATAGGGTCTCTAGGTCCCTCCCACCCTCTGGGTCTCCCTCCTGCCGGGCTCTAGGGGGTGGAAGGGGTTAAATCTTACCTGTTTTCCCCTGCTGGGCTCCCTTGGCGCGGGGAACTCTCCTCCTTTTCACCGTCATCGGCTGAATGCGCCGCGCGCATTCAGCCAGTCCATAGGAAAGCGTTAGTTAATGCTTTCCTATGGACGCTGGCATCTTCTCACTGTGAAAATCACAGTGAGAAGAGCGGAAGCGCCTTTAGCGGCTGTCAATGAGACAGCCACTAGAGGCTGGGTTAACCCATTTGTAAACATAGCAGTTTCTCTGAAACTGCTATGTTTACAGCAAAAAGGGCTAAAACAAGATGGACCTGGCACCCAGACCACTTCATTAAACTGAAGTGTTCTAGGTGCCTATAGTGGTCCTTTAAGAAATGAATGTTATTTTCTCCCTGGGGTCATTTAAGAAGGTATACCCGCTTTGTGCTGCTCACCTCGTACTTGCTTGACACAAGATAAGGCATATTGCAAGGTGGCAAGCGTCCCGGATTTTCCCTTTCCTCTCTTCTCTGACGGGAGACGAATCTTCAGTTCCTTTAAGGCCTTCATCAGCTCTTTCTGATTCTTCTCACGAGCTGACTGTTCACTACTGCAAGGTGGATGGTTAAAAAAAAAAAAAATGTAATTTCCATGAATTATAATGCAGAGAAAAATAAATAGGACGAAAAAAAACAAAAATAGAGAAAAAGAGCAACAGAATTCGATATGTGAAAACATATACTAATAAATATTTTATAGGAAGATAGAAAAATAGAAAACTTTCACCCTTGTCTCAAACAGCTTGGCAATTATGCTATTTTGTTTTTAAAGTCCTTATTATATTATAAGGAACAATGCTGCAATGTCATTCTATGACCAAAAAGTCTTGTAATGAATAAAGGAGTATTTTCTAACACTACATCAAATGTGTAGTGTCTGCGTGATGATATCAGGGACATTTCTCTACACATCCCTTATGTACTTTTTACATCTCTTATATTTTTTTTGCATAACTGGAGTGGGTGAGGGAGTGAATGGGTAAGGTGAAGTCTTTTGGTCTTTGAGTAAGAAGGTAATTGAGGTGGTTTGGTGGAGTGGTGATGGAATTGACTTAGAGGACTTGAAAGGGACAGAAATTACCTGCAGCCACTTGTTGAAGGGTTGTCCTGCTCCGAGCTTGCACTCAGGAGGCTGTAAGCAATGGAGCTACTGGGGGGCGAGGGACTATTTGAGTTTGTGCTATAACGAAAGAAAAAGAAACATTATTATCGATTGATGTAGAAAAAAAACAAGTCTTTAATTCATAGATAAATATATATTCTTTTCTCCATTAATCTGTTGCCTTGATCTCCCCCACTTCCTTAGCTATACCACATGGTCATTACTCTCCCATCGTTCACCTTTTGCTGCTCTCTGTTGCTTCCAACATGGCCGAGTCCTTCCCGTTTCCACTGGTGCTGCTGTGAGAGCTCCGGCTATTGCGAGATTCGTTGCCATTTGACTCATTGCCGCTGGAGCCATGGCTATTGGTGTCTGTCTCATCCTGCTGGGTTCCCTCCATTTCCCGAGAGGCCCGTGTTCTTCTCCCTCTCTCCCCAAGAGGGGGTGGTGGCTCACAACCACCATTCATCCCTAGCGTCTTGGCCAATCAGTGGCGTTTAGAACCAAAGGATAAGTGTTGAATGAAGACGTTCTAAGGGAGGATAAGATTGACAAGGTTTTAAATTCACAAATAACAAACAAGGAATGTTTGGCATCCACATCAAACCATCAATGCCGACTAGAATTATCTAAGAAGGAAATTTACCCTGACATCTAAACCCTCTCAAAATCAGATTTGCAGACAGGTCAGTAAAGAAAAGATTGATATGAGAAACAGAAGGGAATCACGTGAAAGGTAGAAAATCAAAACTGGTCATCAGAACCGTTGAAATAAGACGTACTAGAAAAATTTTCTTTTAAATAAGTAATCAGTCACTCACCACGGGCATTATTGCTTTGTGCTTGAAAGTCAAAAAATTTCAGATATTCCAACTTTCTAATTAACAAATAATATTATATATATAATATAGCCTACTGCATATATATACGCTCAATATATAAGTCGGGAACTTGGGAACCATATGTACAGAGATATATCATATTAAATAGACCCTCCTATATAACACAGTGACAGCAGGGTGCCAGTGATCCCCATAGGGATATACTACCATGTACACACAGTAATTCCTACAGGTGTGGTATATGGAATAAATTCTCCTTTTTTGTAAGGGCATCTTACAGGGCAGATTGTGTTCTGTGCAGCCCTGCAATATTCATTTCGTATAAGATAAAGCCTTCCCTTATAGGAAGGAACCTTGGTAAGTCACACGGAGATAAGAGTAACAACACCAGTGACAGGAGACACTTCTAAACAAATACCAGTCATTACAATGTCAGACACAGATTGCCTGGGTGAGATATACAATCAATCATTAATATAGACATCATCCTCAGATGGCAGGTGTGACTTCCAATAACGAGTTATATAAATTTAGCCTATACATTGCTCTATGAAAATCAGCAAAAATGTATTTAAAGAATATCTTAAAGGAACACTCTACACACCAAAACTACCACATTTTGATGTAGTGATTTTTATTGCAAAGCCCTGTGTCTGCACTATGACAAATGTAAGCATTGCCATTTGTGAGACTAGAAGAAGCGTCTGCACAAAGGAGGACTAAGGTAAGTGTTAAACCTCTTTAAAGGTTTTGGTACATTTAAATGGGTGTGGTGGGTGTGGTTGTTATTGTGTTTACGCTACTACGTTAATTTTTGTTTGTTAAAACCCAGTTCTGTACATGGCGATAGAAGGAATTCTGATCATTCTTTAATTATAATACAATTTATCAAACAAAACATACCAATAATACTGTCACTTAGGCTCTTCCAGCAAAAGTAGGGGCTGCTACAGAATATTAGTTACGGTGGGCGGCTACCCCAAACCTGACAAATATGATGTGCATGTTCAAATAAATGCTGGCCCAAAAATATGCTAACATTTTAGCTAGCACAGATTACGGATTATAACGGCTGTACAAATGAAGGGGTTTATTGATTTATAGAAATTATGGAGCAATGATACATGACAGCATATTTTACAATTTGGTAATTCTGTCCCACACTTAGCAATTGCCTTGTCAATTCTTTACAATGACAGGTTGACTGAATAAACTCAAAATTGTGTTATTTATAAATTATTAAGTCTGATATTTTTTTGGACATTACAATGTATTTCTAAATTCTGTGTCGTTCTTTAACTACAACGGGTTATTTAATAATGTCATGTAAATTGTATCAATATTCAACTTGGAAGGATTTTACGTCTGTCACCATGGCAACTACTCGCACAATTTCTCTTCACCATGACAACGACAGAAAATCAGAGGCTGACCAAGGGGAGAATATACAGAAAATCAGCGCATTAAATCCATCACCAGCTTCCAATAGCAAGTCCATAACCAATGATTCAACTATTCATACCACGAGCTAGCTAAAATTGTATTTTCTACCTTTACAAACAGATTTATCAGTGCTTTCCAGTGGTCTACATTTGTTTTACACATTTTTGCTTTATTTTTCAGAGTCTAAGAGAATCTAATAAGGCATTTTCTTGCTGCCTAAAACCCACACAGTAATAACTCAAAGGACCCGAATCTGGCTGGGCAGGTGACCTTGTAGATCTAATCCTTCCAAGACAGCTAATCAACACGGGGCACTGATGTAGATATCTAACCAATATATAATCAAAGTACTCACTGCATTGCCAGAGCCAAGGAAGTGAAACCATACAGGATATCTCGAGCCTGAATTAATCACAAGGAAAATTAAGGCAACAGCCTAGGTAAAAGTGGGCCAGGGAGCCAAGTTTGGCCCTATTCACCATCCTTATTCCAAAGGGTGGGCTCGAAGTCTGCCTAGAGTATCTTAATCTTTGTCTGGTATATCTGCACAATACATTTCCCAGCATTCAATTCAGGTCATTATTGAAAGGGTTACTCCAAATATCATAACCATAACCACTGCACAAGCATGATAACCACTACAGCCAACATGGAAGTCTAGCTGGTGACACCCCAAGAGGTGTTAAATCTGTACGTGCAGCATTTCAGTATGACTACATACATACAGACTCCAGGCACTATCACCACTTCAAATCACTAAACTGGTCATGGTGCTTGGAGTAACCATTTAATAATAGGGGGTTTACTGCCACCCTGACCCTAAAGTCCAACAAAACTGGACCAAAAGTAGTGGGTATACAGTGTATGTATGTCATTTTAAATATAGATCTAACCGGTGGACTTGGCACTTTACAATTTACAGTAAAGGGAAGTGCAGTAGGTACAGTAGGTATATTTTATTTTTAAAACATTATAAAACACCAACCGGTGTACTGAGCATGTTAAAGGTTATATTCTAGCACTGGGGAGATGCAGTAAGTGCCGTGCTTGTACAAACATTATAAAAGGAATACAATAAACATGCATGTGGGGAGAAGGTTCTTGCAGGTCTTGGGGACATGTCATGGGGGCAGTTTTTATTTGTAATACATGAAACCTTTATCATGCACAGCGTTGCAGTGTGCTCTGTATTTCTGTAAACTGTGTATAAGCTCCTGAAAGCCTGCGAAGGTGGTTGGGACCAGCAATTCTAGCATATAAGAGTTATTATGCAGAGACGGGAAGGAGCCAAGTCCTTGGAAACGCCATAAGCCACTAAGTCTGCACTCTGATATGACATAAGAGCCCATTGCAACGGGATTATGTATATTATATATATACACAAACACACTTTATTCTTACTTTTATAGTTAAATCCAACTTTCACACTGACCCATTTATCACGCCTCCTCATATCAAGTCCCTCCCATTTTATAAACCAAGCCCCTCCCTCTTATTTCTCCAACTCAGAAACCACAGGCTAAACCAGTTTACTAAAAGCTGTATGTGAGCCAAGCACGTAGCGAGCGAGAGGAACACACTGTCCTCTTATTACAGGTATTGCTCATTAGCTGGGGGAGGGGGTAGAGGGTAGTCATCTCTGGCTACAGGTACACAATATATCTAAATTCCTGGTGAATACAAAGGTATGGAACAGACTATCACGGAGCCCTATCTCAATACCAAGGGGAATATTAACACTTCGCTGACACAGAAGAGACAGCTACTTCTCAATAAGATGGGCACATAGGTTAATCTAGAGAATCCTTACTCTACACTATAGGTATACATGCAGCCGGGTACACAGTTGTCTCTCTTTTAATCCTAGTACACAGCGGTCTCTTTTTTCAATGGACTGCACAGCGCTCTTTTTATTAAGGGAAGCACATGTCTCTTTTCAAAGGTGGTACACATCTGTCTCTTTTCAGAGGGAATGCACTGCTGTCTCTCTTTTCAGGGGTGGTACACAGCTGTCACTTTTCAGGGGGGATGCACAGCTGTCTCTTTTTAGGGGGGATGCACAGCTGTCTCTTTTCAGGGGGGATGCACAGCTGTGTCAGGGACTGGAAAGTTGACAGCTGTCTCAGTCTGAGTTGTTCATTGAGATACCAGGTATAAATAGCTACTAAAATCCCCTCCATCTCCTGTATGACTGATACCCCAGCCCAGACATCTCTTGGGGTACCCCCTTTTCTTACCTTGTCTGTCTCATCCTCCGGAGTATCGCTCTCCTTTCTATGGCAAGCCGTCCTCGATCCTATTCTCTCTCAGTCTACCAGCTCAGCTCTGATCCCTACTGCTTTACCCTCCCATGCCAGCTTGCCATTGGCCACCATGGCTGTGATGTCACTGAGCCACCCTGTGGAGTTATGCCCCACACGTGGATCCCAGTGCTGCTTCTCCCCCCACCCCTGCTCTCTGATTGGAAACTGGAGACTGGCCAATCAGGCAGCATCTCATGTATAATATGCAAATACAGAACATGTGTCTGTCAGGGATTAACCCTCCTTTTCCCAGCGACCTACATATATTGTTCAAGTAACAGTGTGCGTCCAAAACCTCCAGCTCCCTTTTTACTTTAATGTCTTTCTGATAAACATTTATAGAAATTCTGGAGACTTCCTTAATACATTAATTAATGCCTGCCCAGACAATGAGCCTCACAGCAAGGCTACCACATTGCTCCCTTTACATATCATCTATAAGAATGGTCCAGATTTTCATATCTGCAGAATATCCCTCTCTTATACACACTGACCATCTCTCCTTCTTCACCAAAGTCTCCCTGTCTTACCTGCAACCTGCCAGAGATCTGCTGGACATTACTTGTTTAACCATATTCCTTCCAAAGCAAAGTCACGAAACATGCTGTAATGCTTACTCTGATATCTCATCCTCCCACCAACCTGCTCTCACCCACTAAAATCTTCTCCTGAGTGCAGAGCATTTAACCCCATACTGCCAAACTCCAGCATTAACAATTTCGATGAGTGTTCTCTTTTTTCTACATGTTTTTGATTTAATTATCTACAAAATGTAGCCAATACGCAAAGGGTTAAGCACGAGAGTCCTAGATATCACAATTCCTTTAACCCCTTTAAATCTGCAAAGTATGTAAACAGATTCTGTTGTCTATGACACTCCCCCTTCTATGCTTAGAGAGAGAAAGCTATTCTTAACTCCTTTCTTGCCAAGTTTACGGACACACCCAGGGGCAGACAGACAAATAGAGAGTGTGCCAAGGACATAGCGTACTATTAAAAAGCAAATGCAAACATAGACGGGGAAGAGCGAGACAGAGAGATGGAACGCGGGAATGGAGAAGAGAATAATTGAAAATGTAAAGAAAGAAAAGAACGAAAACAATGCTAAATTTATTGCACTGCAAAATACAGAGAAATATTAGATGCTTTATTAAGGGGAACACGAAGAAATAAAATGTAAAATAATGTGTGCTATGTGGAAGGATTAAGCAAGGGGTTAATTACAGGTAACATTATTAAGAAAGAAATGTAAGGAATTTTAGACCCAAATAGGTGAAGTGAAAAAACACTATTTGTATTTGATTATTTTGGCGTATCGTTAAAATTTATTTTGTAAATTCTCCACAATTGCCAATACCGGGATTAAATCCATGAGAGTGCAGGTAACACCGCCATCCTTTGCTCTGATGTCATTTCAGCATCTATAACTCAGATAGTCCCCAGCTCTGGGAAGTCCTATCAGGTTTCGACCCTTACATAAAACAGAGAGACTCTCCCACCTCCGGAGAGAGACAGCGGCTTATATAAAATCATATTATGTAAAGGTGTGCAAGGCTGTGTGAGTGTAAGGTGTGCGGGGGGGCTGAGGGACAGCAAGACAGATTGCAGAAAAAAGCAAACAGAGAGAGAAGAGACACCCAGAGATAAGAAATGGCGTTATCTCTCAATCTTGGATTATATATCCACACCATCACAACACAGCAGACAATGCCATCCAGTACAAAGGCAAGCAATACGTAACCACTCTTCAGGGACCACATTATGCAACCAGGGGGTTCTCCATCTCATCAGAGTAACAGCACCTAATTTCAACTCACAACAGAAAGCACAGGAAAATAAGAAGAATTTAAATAAGAATCTTTCAGAACTTGCATAAGAAATGGTTGGAACCTTTATTCCCCTAACGCACTGGCTCATACTTAAATGAAACAATCCTAGCACAAAGCCAATATAGCTAGCTGTGGTACTTACAATGTTGGTAGTGAAAGGGGGGTGCAGCGACTAGCGGACCCCAAGTACAAAATCAGACCATTCAAAAATGATATGACTCTTTACAATGGGGGGGGGCACAAGGGCACTACTGGTACCATAACCACTACAGCAAGCTATAGTGGTTATAATGCTTGGAGCGTTCCCCTAACATGGATCTAGATTACATGCATTGCATTAACGTGTTGAGTCATTCTTGAATTTGAAAATTAAGTCAGTGGCCCACTCTTCACATGTAATATACTTAAAGGAACACTATAGGGTCAGACCACAAACATGTATTCCTAACCCTATAGTGTTTAAATCACCATCTAACCCCCCTGCCCACCCTTGCCTCCCTAAAAATAGTAAAATCTTACTTGTATGCAAGTCTGCAGCTGCTAGCTCTGCCCCTGTTTCAGTTTGACCTGCCTGCTGACATCATTAGAAGTGGTGGTCTGAGCCAATAACAATGCTTCCCCCTAGGATTGGCTGAGACTGTCAAGGAGGTAGATCAGGGGCAGAGCCAGCACAAGTCAAACACAGCCCTGGCCAATCAGCATCTCATTACACAGATTAATTGAATCAATGCATCTCTGTGAGTAAAGTTCAGTGTCTGCATGCAGAGGATGGAGACACTGAATGTCAGTCACACTCTGCAGCACTGCCACAGGAAGCACCTCTAGTGGCCGGTGGAGGTATCCATAGGCTGTAATGTAAAAGCCTGAAGGTAATGATTCTACTCACCAGAACAAACTCAATAATCTGTAGTTGTTCTGGTGACTATAGTGTCCCTTTAATATTACAATACATTTAGCACAAGACCCAGTGGCACAGGTGCTTTCTGTTACAGCGAATAAAACAATATCACTACAATAAACAGCTTATTGTGGGTAGTTGCATGGAAATGATAATGTTACGAGACTACCCTAACTAAGCGGAAAATACTTCTAACTACCTTGCTGTGGCTCTTGCCTTGCCCTAGCAGTCACTACTAGACCAAACCCCCTGAAATCCGACCACCCAGTAACCTATCTATGCAGGTTAGGTCCTCCGGAGAAGATGCCGCTGCCCCTTTTAATATGATAATGTAAAATATTGCCATGTCTGGGAAATGGCGATATTTTAACTTATCATAGAACAGGTTTCTAATGAATCTTAGAGGCACTTCCTCATTGAAGACCTTCAATTTTTGTTTAAGCACTGCATTAAACCCCCAAACACATTCAGTGCATCTCTTAGACAAACACTGGATTCTATGAGAAGCGATTGATTAAACGTTTCCCAATGCGATGACGAATCAGTGTGATGGCCGCACACATTCCCCATTTTCCCAGCGCTTCCTTATGAGAAGCAGTGGATTGGACAAATACAAAAATCATCAAAACTGATTAACTGCACCGAACGCAGAGTGACTGCAGAGATTAGACTGTCCTAGCACTGGAATACATATTTTATGATAATTTTTAACAATTTGTTTACAGCAAGTTAGGCGATACAGTATTCTGAACAATATAAGGGACACACTGACATGAAAAACAAATATATTCACTTTGACATCAAAGGGCTCCTTTAAATAGACTGCGCTAAAAGAGAAAAACAAAAATGCCTAAAAAAAAATAGGAAATTGTGAAGAAACATTATTTTCTCTGCAAGCATCACAGGAAGCTGCAGAACCCAAAAAAAAAAATCTGTTTCGAATTATCCAAACATGTACCTTGTGTCCATAGACGTCAAGCAGAAAAATTCTACGGACACTGCCAAACCAAGAATGAAAATCGTGTCATTCGCAAATATTTTGTAGAAACCAAAGGTTGACTTTACCTTAGCTCTTTTGTGTTTTTTTAAGTGTGTGTGAAAATGGAAGTCACACCAAAAAGGAATGGAACATATCGGCTATGAAGAAAGGTTAACAAATTTAAACCTATTTAGTTTAGAAAAACGTCGCCTGAGAGGGGATATGATAACATTATACAAATATATTCGGGGCCAATACAAACCATTGTGTGGAAATCTATTCACAAACTAGACTTTACATAGGACTAGACTAGACGTTTAGACTGGAAGAAGGAAGATTTCGTCTAAGGCAAAGGAAAGGTTTTTTTACTGTAAGAACAATAAGGATGTGGAATTATCTGCCTGAAGAAGTGGTTTTATCAGAGTCCATACAGATGTTCAAACGGCTACTAGATGCATACTTGCAAGAACAGAATATTCAAGGATATAATCTTTCAATGTAGGGTAATAACTGCTTGATCCAAGGATAAATCTGACTGCCATTCTGGGGTCAAGAAGGAATTTTTTTCCTAGCTTGTTGCAAAATTGTGCTTCAAACTGGGTTTTTTTGCCTTCTTTTGGATCAACAGCAAAAAACAAATGTGAGGAAGGCTGAACTTGATGGACGCAAGTCTCTTTTCAGCTATGTAACTATGTAACTATGTAACTATACAGAATCAGGAGGTACGAATCAAATTGTCTGCTTATAAACTCTGCTTTATTACAGTTTTAAAATAACAGTTTTAAAAGGACAACTGTCACCTCAACACTATTTTTTAATATAACAATCCTTTCATCAAGTTTTGAAAGGAAATGGAATCTGTGCTAAAGGGAGTATATGTAAAAAAAAATAGCTTTCTGTGCTCTTTATTGCTTTCACGCTGTGAGCATCATGTCTTCTTCGATCCAGTGACCTTTTCAACTATATATTTATCATTATTAAACGCGCTGAATGTTCTGGAGCTACGAAGAGTCTAAAGTTGTTCCCTTCTTATTCCATTATTTGCTACACAAGTACCTCTCCTGAAATAATAGTTTTCAATAATAATCAGTTGGCTCATTTATTCCCTTCAAGCAGCTACTGACCGAGGGCTGCACGTTAGTTTTTCTTAACGGAACGCTCCCGGTACCATAACAACTAACTGCATTGGAATGAAGTTGTTATGGTGCCTGGAGGTCACTGGCGCCGGCTTACATTTAGGGGTTAAACCATTCAAAAACGGTTTAGCAACAAAGTCCAAAATCCAGTGCCTGAAACATTTTTCTTGAGTAAATGAAGAGCTACTGATTGGCTTACAACGTCAGGTGATACTTTTAGCCAATCAGCAGCACCCCTGTCCGAGGCTTACTATTTCAAGATTCTGAGCAATAGAAGGAGAGGGGCACAGAGATCGGGCACTGAATACTGGAGTTTGGGGTTAAACCATTCGTTAAACGGTAAGACAGTTCCAGGGACCTACTGGCACGAAAACTATTTCATACTAATTAAGTTGTTATGGTGCCAGGTGTGTTCCTTTTAACATTATTTAAAAATATCTTGCCTGTCCCTTATTGGTCAGCATTTGGCCACTCCTTTACAACCTGAGGCATAGGACAAGTACGGCAATGAAGACAATGGGAATGACAACCTCCATCCATGTCCTCCACACTGACCACGCCCACTGCGCTCCACTGCGCTCCAGACTGGAGCCTCCTTACAAAGTACTGGTTTGATAAACATACATCACATGTCTGTATTAGAATAAATCCCAATAAATGCTATTTTGTGGGGGGAGGGGGTTTATTGACCTTGCGTCAGTGTCACAATTTCATGAATTAGATTGGAAGGAGTTATCTCATTTTACATATTATTGCATTCAGTAACTTACACCATACTAATGTATGTAAAGTAATGTAACATGGAATATGAAAATATTTAAATCAGAATTGCCATCTCTTTGGGATTTTTCTATTACGGTAAATCAGGAATCCTGGCCTAAATGCTGCAATTTTCCCTTTTTTCCCTATAGATCAGCGAATAAAATTTACTGGGGCTATTTTTTAAACTACTAATCCATAAATTGTTAAAAATATTTTTTGGGCTGAAATTTGTTTTTCTAGCCCCTACAATGTGCCATTCTCTAATAATTGCACAGCCATTTTAAAGTTGCAGCTGACTGCTTTTAACCTGTCAGAGCTCCAACTGACGGTATGAATGGGTATGACAACAAGGAAGTGTGTAATCTCTGCCTTAGCTACACATACAGAAGGGGCCGGACTGTGGGTGGCCAGGGGCATACTGCACAAACATGGTGCAACACTGAATGGAGAGACAGTGCCAGGGCACTCCAGGCACGATAACCAATTCAAAGAGACAAAGTGGTTATAGTGACTACAGTGTCCCTTTAATGATGCTTTATGGAAGATCCAACGTAAGGATCACCCATCTCAAGTACACATTGTGTAATAATACTCGGTGATGTCATGGTCAGTGATGTCTTCTGATGTAAAGTGAGTGGCCCTATCTGTTAATTATGCTGGTTTTAGCCTTCCACTGCCTTTCACTAATTTACACATAACGCAATATAGTGCTGTTATGTTGAATGCATGTCCTTTTTAGCATAAAATGATAGACACACAAACATTTAGATATTAATAACAAGAATGCACTTCAATTAAAAACTCAACGTATCAGACCTGGCTTAAACAGAAATAGCAGATTCCACATTGTCTTAAAATTATATATTTGCGAAGATCTTCCCCCTGCACGCTCACACATTGACTGGGAGAAATGTCACTGCCTATATATGGTATCAGGAATTTCATGAATTGCGTGGGTCTCAGTATGGGGATGTGTGTGAGTGTGTGGCTATGACACACTGAATTTCCGGGGGCTGTCCTACGTAGCAGCGTCATTCCAAGACAAGGGATTTCAGGGGGGTTTATTCGCGAAAGAGTGAGTGTAATTAAATGACGACTTGCTATTTAGTGAATAAGCCCATTATGCGTTTTGCCGTCACACTGGTGACATACTCCTCGATGGTTGGTGGTGTGACTAGAAGTGACAGGTGTGAGTGTTGTGTGGGATTTGAGGTGATATAGAAATCGATCAGAATCACATGTGAACAACGAGCTGTATATTAACCCCTTCCCTTCTAGCCCTGTGTAAACAGGTGCTACATTTTGTTTCACATCGCAAAAGGAGTTCAAAATTAAATGTTTGTATTATTACATGAATGAGGCCACCAGAGTGTATATAATTCATTTGCAGGACAGAAATCAAGAGATTAATCAAGAGGAATCGCAAGGATGCCACAGTAACTTCCCTCCTGCTGCATATGCCAGTTACAGTGCAGGGTAGCACTTTTCATGTACTGCCCAAGAAAAAGGATGAAGTCATTGCTTTAAATAAAAAAAAGCTAATCCTAACCCTGGTGCAAGCCCAAATAATTAATTTTTTTTAAATTATATATATATATTTTGTTATCCTTGCCAGGGAGTGACTAACAAAGCCCATAGCGTTAGCCTTACATGACTGAACTTATGTATTAACTAGTAATAGGAGGTTTAGGTAACCATTTCAATAATTCCCAGCCCAGTCTTCAAGGTTCACCAATAGTCCAAGATATTTTGTTTTCCAATGTGGATACTGAGATACTGAACATACCTAGCTAGGACCACTGGTACTCCATGAGTTTACAAACCAGTAAGCTAATAGCTGCTAAAACTGGAAGCAGAATAATATACAAAAAGTGTCTACGCAGGTGACCACACACACACATCTTATGTGAAAAACAATATTATAAATGCTCAGAATAAGTCAAATTCAGATATACCACAAACTAATGTAGATTAATCTCTAACCTATGTGGGAACCTAAAAAAGCCTAATTACCGCCTAAACCATAGGTGGCCAAAACATAGGACCATAGCTGGAACTACAACCCCTATGATGTTCAGGCAGCTTTCACACAGGTTGAACAGTCTAATAAAATTTCAATACAGTTATAAGGAACCTGAGGGATTATTTAATGAACTCTCGAAGCACCACAACCACTACGCAATACTGGGTTTCAGTCCCTCCATTTTCTGTCAGACTATATTCAAGCAGTTTGCATTGCAAGACCACCCCTACTGATGGGCACACCATACTTAAAAAAAATAAAATAAAATAAAATTTAAAAAAACACCTTTAATTTCTTGGACCCAAAGACATAGGAAGCCTGTGTCAGTTCTTCATCAGCTAAAAGCAATTCTGCCGCATGGGCATATATTCGAACACCCTAGAGTTCACTGGCTCTCAATGCACATTGGCATACTGACATTTCGATTGTAAACTTTATCATAATGTCTCCCAACAAGGTGGTGGGTTTAGGGTGCTCCAGCTTGAAAACAGTTTGACAAGAATTGACTGCACGTTTAATCATAGCATACGAGCTGCGGATATAAAATGACAATTCTCATGTACACAGAGTATGCATGATGTTTTTCTGGTCTCTGTTATCTGCATGTACGGAGGTTTCATATACAGTCCTGGACCTGACGAGCCCACTGTGCCGCCTGTTTGACCTACTGAATTGGTGAGTCTTCCAGTGCTTTCACAATGCTTCCTGCCTTGACTTGCAGTCGATAGAAACTGGGTGAGTCTACAGCTCGTCGAACCTGTGCTGTGTGCCATTTACTAAAGATAAGAGAACCATGCCAAAATATGGTTGCGTGTTTTGACCTATGGATGCGTCTACCAATCCCTAAATGTATTCTGTTTGGATTCCCCTTTGGTTGAGTCTACTTGTCCTTTATTTGTGCTGCTTTTAATAGACTATTCTAAATCTACTACATCTGTACTTGTACAAACCTGTGGCTTCCAATCTGGTCTTTCTCACAAATCCCACCATTAGTTACCCCAGCGTGAATCATCCCAAGTCCAGTGGCTACATGAACCTAAAAGGTACGGAGGTAATGGGTTCCATTAAACAGTGGTTTGTCTGCAAATGCCAAGCTCCCCTACTACCTCATGTATGGAATAAGTGCCCCCCTACCCCTCATGTATCGATCAAAAACCCTGGATTCTAACAGAAATATAAACTCAATATGTCACCATTTTGATTCATTGATAGATGTCCTCAGAGAACCTGTTACGACATATTATATAACAAGGAAGTATCTACTTGAATATAAATCTCATAGAAAGAAATAAACACACACACCCATTCACCACTTACTGGCGTTTGGATAGTGTGTGACATATAATTAAGGGCCAAGCATGATGACAACACGTTCAAGTAACAGCAGACTTATGAATGGCTAATGTCTACGGAATGGGCTCACTTTTAAATTAGACACGTTCAGGAACATGAGTTTAGAGTAATCCTGTTTCCTCCCTTGCCCAAGGGTGCATGCTGGGTTAGTGGGGCAGCCAATGAAATGTGCTTTGGAATGCATAAACAGAAAAGAAACACACGGATCGAGCACGCGTGGGAGCGGAGAAGAAATCTAAATGTTAGCTGCGTCACATCATAGCCTGACGTTCAATAGGTCAATGGAAAAACGAGGTAGAAAAGAGAATTATGAATAAATAGAAGAGTCTAAGGGAGGAAGGACCAAAGGCGTGAAATCCAACAAATAAGGAATTTCCGTTGAAAAGAGAACTGTAAATGGCTAAAAATATGTAAAGAGGAGAGAATGGGAGTGAGACTGTCAATCATACCTTTGATAAATACAAGGGGGTGTGATGTTTTTCTGACTAACTGCTTAGATGGTGATTCTTACATCATGCTTACATGAAAGAAAGATAAAGTATCAACAGATGAGGAAGATCCCAGGTTCAGGATATACTCCTAAATCACAGGAATATTCTGCTGCCTGAGTTATATTACATAACAAAGAATCATATCATATAATGACAACAAGGGGATTATTACACAAGAGGGGATAGTGTGAATGATAGAGAGGTGGGGGGAGGGAAAACCGAGTGTAATAATGAGAAAATGGACGGGTTAGACCGTATAAGGGAAGCAAGGGGAATGACGGGGTAATAGGAATAGAGAGAGGCAGGGGAGAGGTAATGAGAGACGGGGAGAAGCAGGGGAGAGGTAATGAGAGATGGAGAGAGAAGCAGGGGAGAGGTAATAAGAGATACAGAGAGAAGCAGGGGAGAGGTAATGAGAGATGGAGAGAGAAGCAGGGGAGAGGTAATGAGAGATGGAGAGAGAAGCAGGGGAGAGGTAATGAGAGATGGAGAGAGAAGCAGGGGAGAGGTAATGAGAGATGGAGAGAGAAACAGTGGAGAGGTAATGAGAGATGGAGAGAGAAGCAGGGGAGAGGTAATGAGAGATGGAGAGAGAAACAGTGGAGAGGTAATGAGAGATGGAGAGAGAGGCAGGGGAGAGGTAATGAGAGATGGAGAGAGAAGCAGGGGAGAGGTAATGAGAGATGGAGAGAGAAGCAGGGGAGAGGTAATGAGAGATGGAGAGAAGCAGGGGAGAGGTAATGAGAGATGGAGAGAGAAGCAGTGGAGAGGTAATGAGAGATGGAGAGGGAAGCAGGGGAGAGGTAATGAGAGATGGAGAGAAGCAAGGGAGAGGTAATGAGAGATGGAGAGAGAGGCAGGGGAGAGGTAATGAGAGATTGAGAGAGAAGCAGTGGAGAGGTAATAAGAGATGGAGAGGGAAGCAGGGGAGAGGTAATGAGAGATGGAGAGAGAAGCAGGGGAGAGGTAATGAGAGATGGAGAGAAGCAGGGGAGAGGTAATGAGAGATGGAGAGATGAGAGAAGCAGGGGAGAGGTAATGAGAGATGGAGAGAGAAGCAGGGGAGAGGTAATGAGAGACGGAGAGAGAGGCAGGGGAGAGGTAATGAGAGATGGAGACAGAAGCAGGGGAGAGGTAATGAGAGTGTTACAAGACTATCCTAACTAAGTGGACAAGACTTATAATCACCTTGCTGTGGATCTTGCCTTTCCCTAGCAGACACCACCAGACTAACCACTCTGAAATCTGACCACCCCATTACCTATCTATGCAGGCTAGGCCCTCCAGAGCAGCCTTTCAACTCAGGACGGCCACTTGGAAGTAGTAATTAGCTCAGATCTCTTCCGGGGATACGTGGGGTTTACTTGTGGAGAACTGTATGTTTTGGGGTATTTTGTTAAGGTGCTCTGAGGTCTGGAGAGTGTCCCAGAGTGAAATAAGTTATAGGAAGAAAATTAGCATTGGCGAGATATTGAGAGAGGGCAGAAGAGAGGAAATGGAAGATGGTGTCAGTGAGGAGAGAAGAAAGATGTAATAAAAAGGGAGAGAGCGTGTGGAGATAGAGGTAATGAGCAACTTAGAATGTGACAGAGGATAGAAGTAATGACAGCGTTATTGAGAGAGAGATTATGAGAGATTTCTTGAGAGCTTTAGAAGTGTGAGGCAGGGAGGGGAAGCACTGAGTGAGAGAGGGGCAGGAGAGGTAAGGAGACATGTAGAGTCATATAGATAACGTGCTAATAATGAAAGATGGAGAACAAAGGATAGGAAGATTGTAGGAAATAGATCAACGCAAAACTAATATGCTGAATCCTTCTCAATAACAATAATTTCATGTGACATTTTCAACATGTCTGTCTGTCCCACAATGACGGCTAAAACTCCATTTACTCAACAGATGGAAGAGCAAAATCATAAATACAACATGTCCACAGGAGAATGCCCATATTTACAGGCATCTGAACATAAGTAAGAGCTAATCAATAACACATATTCTATACAATAGATACTGACAGCAATAACAGACATATAGCATATACCGACAGCAATAACAGACTCTTGGCAACAATAACAGACATACAGTACATAATGACAGCAATAACAGACATACAGTGCATACTGACAGCAATAACAGACAAACAGCATATACTGAAAGCAAAAACAGACATACAGTATTTACCGACAGCAATAACAGACATACAGTATTTACCGACAGCAATAACAGACATACAGTACATAATGACAGCAATAACAGACATACAGCATACACTGACAACAATAACAGACATACAGTATTTACCGACAGCAATAACAGACATACAGCAAATATCGACAGCAAAAACAGATCATATACAATGCATACAGACAGCAATAACAGATCATTTACAATATATACTGATACTTCTATGAGGAGCATTACTTACTGTTTGGTCAGATCACTGCTCAGTATATTCAGAAAAACCTTCTGTGTACAGGATCCACTGGTGGCTAACAGATCAACGACTACCGGGAGAGGGGCGGGGTGGTAACTGATGATGAAAAATTCCCCTTATCTGCGGCTATCTAGAAATTCTAAGCTTTAGGATACCCCATTCTTGAAACCATTCTCTATAACCCCGATGCTGAACCTGGTGTAAAGAGTTGTCCCCTAGCTGCAGAACACAACATTCTAGACCCCCTTCTTGGTAGATAATACCCCACCTGTAGGAGTCAGCATTCTAGAATACCCCACCTGTAAGATATAACATTCTAGAATACCCCACCTGTAGGATACAGCATTCTAGTTCATTCTAGAATACCCCACCTGTAGGATACAGCATTCTAGTTCCCCTTCTGACAGATCTCCACACTCCAGATATTACAGAAGCCAGCAGGCTATATAGCAACCAGCACTCTGTAATCCCCTTCTTATAGCCCCTGCACTCAGGTACACCTGACCCTACCTGGATGACATCTCACTTAGATCCAGCTCTAGATTTCATTTCACTCTCTGCCACTCTGCAGTCCACGTGAGTCTGGCCGTGTGGTCCGGACCAGCCCTGCCTGAGCTGATTGGCTGACCTTCATCACCTGCACCCTCCCCCTGCTCGCTGATTGGTTGGAAGAAAGCTAGAGGCTGAAACACGTGAAAGTAAATGTGTATTGGGTGACATAATATCACAATGTAACAACACATTCTCAGCTCGTGCCTCCCCCCCACCATACTAAATCCCCCTTTACTAATACCTCACCCATTCACCTAGCAGGTGAGCTTCTTCACCCCATCCTCATAGTCCTTTCCAACCAGGTGAACTTCCTCACCTTCACCCAATTCTATAACCTTATCCCCTCTGTTAACAGGGGAGCTCCCTCACCCCTCCTCATACCCATTTAGTAATCTATGAGCCCCCTAACCTCTCCGGCTAGCTAAACTCCTTAATCCCCTTGGTATCAGGTGAACTCTTATCTCTATGCCCTATTCTAATAGGTGGATTTCCTCACCCCCTTTCCTACCACGTAAGCCACCACATCCCTACTAATGCCCCATACTACCAAGTGAGCTTTCTCACCTCCATCCCCTTTTCTAATAAGTGAGCCACCTCACTTTATCCCCTGTAATACCAGATGAGCTCTCAGAACCCCCTCATACCGCTTTCCTACCAGGTGAGCTACTGCTTCTGAACCCACTTTCCTAATACATGTGCTCCCGACTCTCACCTCTCCTCACCCACTCTCCTGTCAGTTGAGCTCCTCAATTATCCTGCTACTAGGTGAGCTCCCTTCTGTAGATCCCTAGATCTAATATGGGAACCTCCTCACCCCCTTTCCTACCAGGTAAGCTACAAGCTGAGCATCCACACACCCCTTCCTACTAGGTGAGCTCCCCCACCTCTCCTCAATTCCACTTTCTGTCCAGGTCTGCTCCCTAGCCTGTCCTCATGCCCTCTTACCATGTGAACCTATTCACTCCCACCCCCTACTGGACGGTATAGTCCATCATCCCTCCATCTTCTATAGTCGATCAACACCACTCCTACCAAGTTAGATCCTTCACCCATTCCATCCAGATAAACTTCCTCACCCATCCATCTAGGAATGCTCATCACACCTCTTGGTCCCTAGTCCTATCAGACAAGCTACCTCATCTTTCCTGTCCACCAGCTGAGATCACACACTAGATTCAAAAGGGCTACCTCCAGGCAAGCTTCATCACCCTTCCATCTAGGAAAGCTCCATCACAACTCTATCCAGTTTATCTAAAAGGCCGGTTTCCTGCATTTTAGCATTCTGTATCCCCATCCATGTCAACTCTCTCATCCACCTCTTCTATCAGAGTGAACTGTCTTACACACTCCTTCCAACCAGGCGAGCTCCTCACCACCTCTCCTTCATTGTGACCTTACTCTACCCAGTCCAACACTCAGGTGAGCTTTTCACCATTTAACTTTCTGGAAAGTTTCCATTCAGAATGTTCTAGTAGAGTCATAGAAGGCTTTCATTGGTGGTCTGCTGCTTCTAAAACATATAGAAAGTCATTACATTATCTGAATTCTGAAAGCTATAGTGCACTTGCCCCAAGTTATATATAGCCCCCTTTCTGATAAATGTACTAAAATAAAGTGTTTTTTTTATCAACTTTTTCCAGCAATGAGGCTCCACCCTCAGCTTCTCACCTTCCATGTCAATTGGCCAAATTATACTTGGTTAATGTAGAAGAATAAAAAAAGCTGCAATGTTTTAAATTGCAGGGTTAAAATGGCAGGACCGCTGCACTCAGAGAAAAGGCAGTGTTTACATTTCTGCCTGGTAACCCCACTAGTGACAGTCACTCAGACGGCCACTAGGGGTGCTTACTATTCTAGTGCTGCACAGGGTGTATGAAGACGTTGAATGCTCCTCATAATTTGATTCAATGCATTTCTATGAGGAGATGCTAATTGGCGCAGATTGGCGTTATGCAGCGCATGCATAATAGCCTATAGGAAAGCATTAGATTGGCTGAGATTATTGATAATTGATAATCTCAACCATGGAGGGACCAGATCGGGCTAGCCGTGACAAGACCAGCGTGGCGTGGGACAAAAAGTGAGTAAAAACTAATTATCATGCCTCTTTGGGGGTATGGGTCCCCAAGCTCCTAGCCAACCCCAGCAAATATGTCTCTACCTACCCACACTAACAATCAATAGTGAGAAAGCCCAAACAATCTAAAAAAGAAAAAAATCTCATATGGAAAATATAAGGGACCAGAAGAACCTTTCAAAACTGTCTTCCCAACGCTATAGTGTCATTTTGCCTCTGCAGCCCCCGTCCAGTGATTAATAGCTTAAAAGCCTTTCCCACTTAGTTCTTTTGCTCTCCTCCTCCAGCTTATGCACACTCACGGAGAGCACACCCAAGATTTCCCCCACCCGAAAAAAAATAATTATATGCTCATATGCAGGGGCTGATTAAGGGCACGGGGCTGTGGAGGGGGACAGGGGCTGAGTAGATGGGACAGGGGCTGAGAAAGGTGACAGGGGCTGAGGAGGGGGACAGGGGCTGAGTAAGAGGGACAGGAGCTTGGGGGGGCGTGGGCTGAGGAAGGGTACAGGGGCTGAGGAGGGGGACATGAGCTTAGGAGGGGGAAGGGTAGGGGCTGAGGAAAGGGACAGGGCCTGAGTAAGGGGACAGGGACTGAGGAGGGGGAGAGGGACTGAGTAAGGGGACAGGGACTTAGGAGGGGGACAGGGACTGAGGAGGGGACAGGGACTGAGTAAGGACAGGACTGAGAAGGGGACAGGAGCTTAGGAGTGGGGGTTAGGGGCTGAGGAAAGGACAGGGCCCGAGTAAGGGCAGGGCCTGAGTAAGGGCACAGGGCCTGAGTAAGGGGACAGGAACTGAGGAGGGGGACAGGGACTGAGGAAAGGGACAGGGCCTGAGTAACAGGGGCTGAGTAAGGGGACAGGGACTGAGGAGGGGGACAGGAGCTTAGAAGTGGGGGGGGGATAGGGGCTGAGGAAAGGGACAGGGCCTGAGTAAGGCAACAGGGACTGAGGAAAGGGACAGGGGCTGAGTAAGGTGACAGGGGCTGACTAAGGAACAGGGACTGAGGAGAGGGACAGGAGCTTAGGAGTGGGGGGAGATAGGGGCTGAGGAGGGGGACATGGACTGAGGAAAGGGTCAGGGGCTGAGTAAGGTGACAGGGCCTGAGTAAGGGGACAGGGACTGAGGAGAGGGACAGGAGCTTAGGAGTGGGGGGATAGGGGCCGAGGAAAGGGACAGGGGCTGAGTAAGGTGACAGGGCCTGAGTAAGGGGACAGGGACTGAGGAAGGGGACAGGGCCTGAGTAAGGGGACAGGGACTGAGTAAGGGGACAGGGACTTAGGAGTGGGGGGGGGGATAGGGGCTGAGGAAAGGGACAGGGGCTGAGTAAGGGAACAGGGACTGAGGAAGGGGACAGGAGCTTAGGAGTGGGGGGGGGGATAGGGGCTGATGAGGGGGACAGGGCCTGAGTAAGGTGACAGGGGCTGAGTAAGGTGACAGGAGCTTAGGAGTGGGGGGGGATAGTGGCTGAGGAAAGGGACAGGGACTGAGTAGGGGGATAAAAAAAAACAATCTAAATGCATTCCCCCCTCCCTGAGGCTTACCTTGGGCCAGGAGGGGTGGGACAGGATCTGGAGCCAGCAGCCAGTGGAGTCGGCCGGCCTCACCCGATGATGTCAGGAGGAGGGGGCATGATTCCTCTGCTCTTGTCCCAGACTCCCCAGCGGTCCTGGGAGAAGAGCAGTGAAAGTCACGCCCCCTCCTCCTGACATCATCAGACGAGGCCGGCCGACTCCACCGGCTGCATGGAGAGCACACAGGCAGGGCCAGAGCCAGAGGCAGGGGATTCAGATTTGTGCTCCCTCCCCCCGCTCTTGCGGCCACTTGTGGCAGCCCTGGGTCCTGCAGAACTAGTAACAGGAACGGCGTTCCAGCTGTGGAAAAAGTGCAGGAAGGCCGTTCCCACGCGTTCCTGCAGGACACAAGCTCTGGACCTTCCCCCGTAGTAGAGCTTTAAATCATCCTGGAAGACATCCACTAGAGGTTGTTTTAACCCTGCAATGGCAACATTGTGATTTCTAAGAAACTGTTCACTACTCAGTACCTCCATTTGTAATTTCTTCAGGCAGCAGAAAGTCCCTCTTCAGTGATTATAGCTTATCCCCAAACACTAGACGATAAAAAGCGTAGGATACAACAACAGTTTATTGTCACCAAACATATATATATATAGGCACAATAGCAACCAGCCTTTGCATCTCTGAGCAGGGCCGCCATCAGAAATTTTAGGGCCCCTAACATTTTGGGGCCCCTCAGGGCCCATCTCCCAGATAAACACGCAGACACACACAATGACACACAGATACAGACACTCATACACGTTGACACAGAATACACACACTGACACAGAATACACACACTGACACACAGAGATAATTTGATTTGATTTGATTTGAAGTACTGCTGACTTTATTCAATTCACAGACACCATGGCACCATAATAATAAAACATAAAAAATCATCAATTTAACACAAGTTACACATATATTATACAGGTCTTGTTCCCCCAAGCAAAGTGTCCAAAAAGCGACTGGATCAGATGTGCCTAGCCCGAGAAATCGCTGAGTGAAGTTTGGCAGGGCTGATGCTACACCCTGATCTGGCAGAGTTCAAGGCTGCTGGGGCTAAGTGCCGGTCATCAAACTGTCTGTTTTCGGTATGGAAAAAGGGGTCTCCCCTTCTTGGTGAGCGATTGTCGGTTTTACTCTTGGTATCCTGGTGGTCCCAATTAATTGTCAAAAGAGAGAGAGGTGATTAGCTCTCTCTATAGTATTTATAGGATATATTAAGAATTTGCAGCTGCATATGTGAATTTTGTTTCTTTACATGAAGCAGAAGCACATTTCAATTTTACTGAGGAAGCAGTACCTAGTGAAATATAGTAACTTCTACAGTAATGGGTCAGTAAATAGCGGTTATCATTCATCTTCTAATATCTATGGGAGCCACCATAAGCCTTGTTAGCTGGGAATTGCAAATCACTAATGTCAATATGGAAAAAAAACATTACTCTCAAATGGTAGCAACAGCCTGTGGGGTGATGCAACCCCTATTTGACTGTTTTCTTTCACCCTGCTTATATCACTCACTATAATTCCTGTGCTCCCCTTTCCTACTTCAGATCTCATAGTTTAGATAGAAGGGATAAATTATTATTTTTAAATGTGCTCAACATAAGAGAAGAAAAAGTGAGGGAATGTGGTGACATTCTGTCATCAAACTAATATGGTGACCAGGGGTCATGTGACCAAGCTCATGTTTGCTTTTCTTACAGTGGGATAAGCTTTACCCTTTTGAAATGTTAATTGGTAATTCAATACCTTTACAAGTCAGGAAAGAGATAACCACTTCCCCCTTTCTCCATTCCTCTCTGTTCCTTCTTGGCTGTGCTACAGAGCAGATGTGCAGACGCCATGGGCTAGCATGGTGGACCATGTTACACTCTGTTGCTTCCTTTTCTTCCTTGGTGGATGTGATGTTGAACTTGCAGCAGTGAGCCATTACTAGATGTGAAGGCCTAACCGTGGGTGAGATCAAGCGTGTGTGTAAGGGGTTACTATATACATAGATAGATTTAAAAAGGGTTGTTGCTCCGTGGGTCTGGGCTGTGTGTTTGTGATACATTTATAGTATTGTGTTGTTGCCTTTTAATAAATACCTTTTAATGTAGACGAACCTTGTGTAGTATATATATTAATTTGGTGATACACCACACAGCCACTTTAGCGTGTAACTATAGTTACTCATTTGTATGGATGTAGCGGGGAATGTGTTGCAAATAAGAATAACTGAGCCTACCCAAATAACCCCCAATAACGACAGACACCGAATTTTGGATGAAACAGGCAACATCATTTATTAAACATAAGACTGTAGGACTCATCCAACATTTATTAATTTTAATTATTACCAGAGATAAATACATAAATAATGCATAACTTAACAAATAAATTAACACATAGTGCTCTACAAAATTTAAATAGAAAAAAGGGGAAAAATTTAAGAAATTGCTCAGAATCACCAAGTGTGTGTCACTCCAAATCACACAAAATACAGCAAACAAAATATAATAAACAATATGGTGAGAGCAAAAGTAAGTGGTAAATAAACCAATCAAGAATAATATATAAAACATGCAATTTTACCATGCATCTGTATGTATCCTAGAAAGTTTACCCTACAGAGTAGGGAAGGTTGAGACCAGACCTTGTCCATATCTTGACACTCAATGTCAAGTTCTAAAGAAGGATATCTGTTCTAAAGAAGGATATTATGGCACTAGAAAAAGTGCAGAGGCGGGCTACAAAATTAATAAAAGGAATGGAACATATCGGCTATGAAGAAAGGTTAACAAATTTAAACCTATTTAGCTTAGAAAAATGTCGCCTGAGAGGGGATATGATAACATTATACAAATATATTCAGGGCCAATACAAACCATTGTGTGGAAATCTATTCACAAACCGGACTTTACATAGGACACGAGGCCATGCGTTTAGACTGGAAGAAAGAAGATTTCGCCTAAGGCAAAGGAAAGGTTTTTTTACTGTAAGAACAATCAGGATGTGGAATTCTCTGCCTGAAGAAGTGGTTTTATCAGAGTCCATACAGATGTTCAAACAGGTACTAGATGCATACTTGCAAAAACAGAATATTCAAGGATATAATCTTTCAATATAGGGTAATAACTGCTTGATCCAAGGATAAATCTGACTGCCATTCTGGGGTCAAGAAGGAATTTTTTTCCTAGCTTGTTGCAAAATTGTGTTTCAAACTGGGTTTTTTTGCCTTCTTTTGGATCAACAGCAAAAAACAAATGTGAGGTAGGCTGAACTTGATGGACGCAAGTCTCTTTTCAGCTATGTAACTATTTATGTAACTATGTAATGTCATAGCCCCCCAAAACCTATTGGCAAGGACACACACCCTGCCATAACCCCACTGTTTTAAGCTTAAAATCAGCAGGGGGCCCCACCCAAACCACTCATAGCCTGTTCCAACCTCCGTGAGGTGAACTCCATCACCCCGAAACAAATTAGCTGTACCCCTTGCGGTTGCTGAGCGGTGGACCAAACCGACCAAAGCTGACTATCTAAGGGGGAATCCCTGCATGCTTGCACTCCCAAATACATAACTACTCCCATACACACATACAACCAACCACAAGCATCCATCCCCACACTCATAAATGTGCCCTTGTCCACTTAGCTGTGCTATCTCCCCAGGGCCTAAACATAAAACTGTGGAGAATTAAAGGACCACTCTAGGCACCCAGACCACTTCAGCTTAATGAAGTCCCTCTAGGATTCAGAGAAACTGCTATGTTTATAAATGGGTTAATCAATCCTCCAAATCCTCTAGTGGCTGTCTCATTGACAGCTGCTAGAGGCGCTTGTGTGATTCTCACTGTGAAAATCACAGTGAGAACACGCAAGCGTCCATAGGAAAGCATTGTAAATGCTTTCCATTGTAAATGCTTGCATGTTCTCACTGTGATTTTCACAGTGAGAATCACACAAGCGCCTCTAGCAGCTGTCAATGAATGGGGGCACCCTCAGGGCATTATAGTGCCAGGAAAACGAGTATGTTTTCCTGGCACTATAGTGGTCCTTTAATGACAGAATTTAAAATTGTAGAACAAACTAGATGAATTTGGTGTGTTGGAGACTTTGTCCAAAATTCTGCCATACATTTTGCAATCCCATTGTTTATTTTCCACAATTTGCTTTTTGTGGCTAAAATTATTCACAAAGTTCTGAATCTGCCTTCAAATTAAAAAAAAAATAAATAAATCAGGTGTATCTCCCAAATTTGATCCAAAATGTAATTTAATTTATAATGACTATTTGGGAATTAAAGCGGCACTGTCATTCCGAACTTACCTTTCTTTAATCGATTCCTCTTCTCTCCCTCAGGATCTGTTCTTCATTTCTTCCTGTCTGCCCCTAGTCATCACCCATTTTTTTTAAATAAAGACCTACCTAAAAATAGTGAGGGGGGGAACAATAAAATTAAATCCCTGTAAATAAAAAAATAACTTACCGTTTGATGTCTTCTTTTTTCTAAAACCTTTTTTCAGCCCCAAAAAAGGCCAAATAAAAATCCATAGTACCTGTCGAACTTTGAAAATAAAATAAAAAACCAGAGCACAAAAAAAAAAACCCTACGCTAAAAAGTAATCCATCTTCACCCATGGAGGGCACTGCGCAGACTAAGCTGCGCAGGGCAAGGAAAGGTTTATAAAGCCTTCCCACGCCCTGCAATTAGGCTTACAGCACTCTGATTGGTTGATTGGTAAGTCTCACTCTGTGATTGGTTGGCTTGAAATCCAACCAATCAGAGTGCTCTGTGTCATTTTACACAGCATGGGAAAGCTCTTTGGAATTTTACCATGCTGTACAATTTGACTCATCTGATGGTTGCATCAGAGTGTTGCTATAAGTCAAATTACACAAGAAGATTTTATAAAAAAGACATCAAATGGTAAGTTATTGTTTACTTACAGGGATTTAGTTTTCTTGTTCCCTCCTCACTATTTTTAGGGTGAGAGTGGTAGGTAGGTCTTTATTAAAAAAAAATTTGGGTGGGGGGTGACTAAGGGCTTGGGGACCCCTAGTCACCTGGTGTGGGTATGGGGGGGGGAGGACGATAGGTGTGTCCCCCCCCCCATTTTCATTTAGGGCTACCCACCTGCCGCTCATGGGTGGGAACAAGGGGGGGACAATAGGTTCCCCCCCATTTTTATTTAGGGCCCTCACCCGCCGCTCATGGGTGGAGGCCAGGGGGGAGGACAATAGGTCCCACAACTTATTGTAATTTAGGGCCCCCACCCGCTGCTCAGGGGTGGGGGCCGTGGGGAAGGACAATAGGTTCCCCTCATTATTGTTATTTTGGGCCCCAACCCGCCGCTTAGGGGACCACTGGCTGCTCACTGTTTCGGTTCGCGAACGGCGAACGCGAACTTCCGCAAGTGTTCGCGAACCGGCGAACCGCCCGAAACGCCATTGACTTCAATGGGGAGGCGAATTTTAAAACACACAGGGACTCTTTCTGGCCACAATAGGGATGGAAAAGTTGTTTCAAGGGGACTAACACCTAGACTGTGGCATGCCGGAGGGGGATCCATGGCAAAACTCCCATGGAAAATTACACAGTTGATACAGAGTCTGGTTTTAATCCATAAAGGGCAGAAATCACCTAACATTCCTAAATCACAATGAATATGGATTGACACCTGACATATGACATATTGACACCTTGACATATGGATTGACACCTGTCCTCAGAGCCCCTGATGCACACGGACACAGAGCAGAATAGAGACTGGTCCCCCTACATAGGGTCACTTGGCAGATATGGATTGACACCTGTCCTAAGGATCCCTGATACACACTGACACAGAGCAGAATAGGGACTGTTCCCCCTACATCGGGTCACTTGGCAGATATGGATTGACACCTGTCCTAAGGTTCCCTGATACACACTGACACAGAGCAGAATAGGGACTGGTCCCCCTACATCGGGTCACTTGGCAGATATGGATTGACACCTTGTTACAAACTGCTATTTGTAACGGGCCCTTTAAATGGCAAATTGCCCTGCTTCCCTGGGTTGTGGAGAAGCCTATTTGCCAGCCTCCTCCCGCATGACTATGGCCCCTGGGAGATTGTGAAAATGTATGCACTTTTATTTGGTGTGTATGGCCCTTTAAGACTGTCGGTGGGCATATTGGGGCTTATGGACTCTTTATGTGACTGGTGCTGGCCCTTTAAACACCTTTTTTGGGACATCAGGAAGATTGGGACACTGCCCCTTTAAGGCCGTGTCCCCAGACTTGTTGGGGACACGGCCCATTTAAGACGGTGTCCCCTGTGTCCCCAGACCTGGTGCAAACCCTTTGTGCCTGCCTTGCTATTTCCCACTTGGTAAATTCATTGTAGAGACTGTCCCATTCGGGGACTTAGTCTTTTTCAAGCCTTATTTCAGCTGCAGAGACTAAGTCCCATTCGCGATGGGACTTAGTCTTTTTTTCAGCCGTTTTTTTCAGCCTTATTTCAGCTGCAGAGACTAAGTCCCATTCGCGGGACTTAGTCGTTTTTTCAGCCTGAAATAGACCGACCTCACAGCCCAAATCTATGGAACTGTTTTGGGCAGGAAAATGTGCTTGCGGTCGGTCATAAAGGGACCTCCAGCTAACTTTTTAACCCCTGGATGGATTTGGCTGATTTTTGGTTATGTTTATGTTTTAAGTGTGCTGATTCCAAATATGTAATTAAGAAGATGGGATGTGTAGTTTTAAAGTTACAGGGTATGGCTAAAAACTGTATTTTTACTGCCTGTGTTTAATTATGTTAATCTCTTCCCAAACGTCATTTCGTTCAAAGTGGAGAGAATGTTAAAAAAATATATTTTTGTTCGAGTGTGAGAAATGCTTTTCAGCCGCTTCTAATCTTAAGCATCATTTGAGG
>OW240914.1:25470450-25578927 GCA_933207985.1 Pelobates cultripes
TCCTCCCCTCCTGTTTCTTTCTTTATCACTTCCTTCCCTCTCTTTTCTTCTCCTCCCCTCTCTTCTTTCTTCTCCTCCCCCTCCCTGTTTCTTTCTTCTCCCCTCCCTCCCTCTCTTTTTCTCCCCCCTCCCTCCCTCCCTCTTTCTTTTTTCTTCTCCCCCTCCCTCCCTTCTTTTTTTTTCTTCTCCCCCCTTCCTCCCTCTTTCCTCCCCCTCCCTCCCCTACCTGTGTGGTAGTGTGGCCGAGCCCAGTATAGTCCGACCGGTACAGGGAGCTGTTGTTTCCTGTACCCGGCCGGACTAACAGGAAGTGAACACTCAGTGTTCACTTCCTGTTAGTCCGGCCGGGTACAGGAGACAGCTGCTCTCTGTACCGGTCGGACCATGCCATAGAGGGCTCGGCCACGCTGCAGTGAGGGAGCTGACAGGAGGGAGCGCTGAGCGTTTCCCTCCTGTCAGTCTCTCCTCAGGTTGCGCCCAGGCGGTGCGGTCCGCCCTCATGGACGCACCGCCCGGGCAAAGCTGCAGCCGCCTGAGGCTCTTCACAGAGCGCTCGGGCGGCTGCAGCATGAGCGGGGCCGGCGCTCCTGGCAGCGCCCCCTCCCAAGGGGCGCCCTAGGCGGCTGCCTAGTCCGCCTTACAGGTAGCGCCGGCCCTGCTTGTGACTTATACCATCTGTTACTTATGTCAATCCACACATCCATATATAATCAATAGAAACATAGAATATGCAATATTCTACACTCTTCAACCGTATGGACTTAACAAACCTGCGGATAAGCAAATCTGAGGCAATGTCACGGACCAAGAAGTGACTTAGAGCTGAAATTTGGCCCTTGAGAGTGGAGACCCCTAGGCCGGCTTCAAACCCATCCTGCAAAAAAGAAAGCATTTCCGGGACTGATGCTTTGGCAGAATCCGAACCCCGAACCCCTCTGAACTTCATCCAAACCCTGAAATAGATTCTTGTTGTGGACAAGCGAACTGAAGGCAGCAGAACGTCACATAAGCCTTGGTGGATTAACCTTGCAGTAACCATGCCGTCAGGTGGAACATTTCCAGGGTTTCTACGGGAAGAGTCACACGCTCTATCATGTTGGAAGAGATTGGGAGAGACCAACGTGAGATGGTCATGTTTTCCACTTCTGAAAACCATCTCCTGTTTGGCCAGAAGGGCATGACAGCTATAATTCTTGCCTTCTCCCATCTTATCTTCTGAACAATTCTTGGAATAAGAGCTATAGGAGAGAAAACATAAGCCATGTCGAAGTTCCAAGTGATCGATAGACCGTCTAAAATATCTGGGTAATCTCGTGCTTGGAGAGAAGAAAATCTCTGCACTTTTCTGTTTCTCCTTGTGGCCTGCCGAAGCGGGTAACCAGCTCCAAGAAAACTTGGTTTGATAATGACCAGTCTGCCTGAGACCAATGACTCCTGCTGAGGTCGTCTGCAATAACGTTTAGAGACCCTCTGATATGGGTAGCTGAGATTGCAAGAAGTTTCGCTTGGGCCCAAGACATTATGTGATAGCAGAGATCTTGTAGAGCTTTCACCCTTGTGCCTCCTTGGGGATTTAAATAAGCCACTGTAGTGGCGTTGTCCAACTGAATCCTCACTGCCTGATTGGTGATGACTGAACTGAAGGATTTTAGTGCCTTCCATACCGCTTTCAACTCCCTGAAGTTTGAGGAAGCGTTTGCCTCTTCCCTGTTCCAAAGACCGTGATGGAACTGAGAACCTAGATGGGCGCCCCAACCAGTCTGGGAAGCATCTGTGGTTATCGTAATCCACTGTTTTTGTGCAAACCAGAGGCCTTTTGAAATGTTGCTTCTGTTCTTTTGAGTCGAGATCCTCCTGTCTTCGTGACCATTGTGAAAGAATGTTCCATTGCAATGGTTTTGATTCTGCCTTTGCCCAAGCCACTGCCGGGATTGCAGAAGTAAGGAGGCCCAGTAACCTCATAGCATCTCTGATGGAGCTTGGGTTTTCCTGCAGACTTGACACAGCTTTGGAAATCCTTCTTTGTTTCTCTATTGGAAGAAAAAGAGACAGGGACTGTGATACTACCTGAAGACCCAAGAATTCCAGACTCAATGAAGGAATCAACTTTTTTAGGTTTATGAGCCAACCGTGTTTTTTTAAAACCTTCATAGCGATCTCGAGATGATATCTTAGAAGTTGTTCTGATTGGGCTTTCAAGAACCAATCGTCCAGGTACGGAACAATCGAGATACCTTTCAGGCATAAAGCTGCTGCTGTGGGTGCCAGGATTTTTGTAAATACCCGAGGAGCCGAGGACAGGCCGAAGGGTAGAGCCTTGAATTGAAAATGGAGAATTCTTCGCCTTCCTGTTAAGACTGCAAATCTGAGAATCTTCTGTGAAGATTCTGAAACAGGAACATGGAGGTAAGCATCTTTTAGATCTAACTTTGCCATGCAATCCCCTTTTTTTAAGATGTGTGTGACAGACAGAATATTTTCCATACGGAACATTTGATATGGTATGCAGGTGTTGACATGTTTTAGGTTTAGGATAGGCCGAAAGGATCCGTCTGGTTTTTGAACGAGGAACAGGCGGGAGTACACTCCCTAAAATTCCCATCGTTTGGGTACCTTCTCTACTACATCTTTCCTTAAAAGGATCAGTGCTTCTGTTAGGAGTGCCTTTGATTATGTCAATCCACACATCCATATATAATCAATAGAAACATAGAATATGCAATATTCCTTGAAGGATAGCTTGACAGTAGGAAGGATGGTTGTGGCCTTGCTGAAAACTTGATTCTGTAACCTTCCGAAACTGTTCTTAGAATCCACCCGTTTGATGTATTCTTTTCCCATTCGTGGGCGAAGAACCAAAGGCGTCCTCCTACTCTTTTGGCATCAAAATTTTCTCTTTCTGTCTTGCCTGTTGGACTCCTGTCTAGACCACTGACTGCTGTTTTCACCATGTTTTTTTAAATCTGCGAAACCGCCCCTGGTAACGAAAGGAACGCTGACCCTTGTACTGATATCTTTTATATCTCTGGGGTCTTGATTCCAGAGGTAGAGCTTTCTTTGTTTCCAACATTTGTCTAATAATGTCTTCCAAAGGAGTGCCAAAAAGTTTGTTCCTCTCAAAGGGTAATTCACACAAGGCTGCCTTAGAAGCTGAATCAGCTGTCCATGTTCGTAGCCATAGCGCTCTTCTGGCCACTGATGACAAACCCATAATTCTTGCTGATAATGAAGAATCTCATCAGAGGCATCCGAAAGAAATTCGTTAGATAATTTCAGGAGGAACATCAGCTGGGCATGATCGGTATCAGACTTTCCCATAAGAGACTCTTCCAGGGCTTGTAGCCAAACGCTCTGTGCCCTGAGAACCGCTGAACCTGCTATTTCGGCTCTGCACTGGTAGCCTGCGGCTTGGAAGTTTCTTCTACATGAAGTTTCAGCTCATTTGTCCATTGGGTCTTTAAGTCCCGAGACTTCGCCAATGGTTATAGTGGTCTTCTTTGACAGCTGGGCTATCTGAATATCTACCTTGGGAAGATCCTCCCATTTCTCTTCAGACTGTAGTTTGAACAGAACTTTAAAATTTATTGAAATAAATGTACGTCTTTCAGGATTCTTCCATTCTCTATGAAGGAGATCCATTATCTTAGGGGGCATCGGGAAACCTTTAACCTTACCCTTGGTAGGTTCTGGTTCTCGTACAGCTGTCGCAACTTCTTTAATACATTTTTTAAGCTCTTCTGGCGGAAAACCCTCTTCCACACTTGAAGCTAGGCTGGAAATATCAGAAGGTAATGATAAAGAGCATTCTCCTGAAGAAATATCAGAAAGAGAAGGAGATCTATTTCTCCTACGTTTCTTAGGCTGTTTCTCCTGAATAGCCGGTTCTTTCTTTACAGCATCTTTAAAAGATTCAAATGTCTGGGACAAATTTTCCTGAAACCAGCCCAGGAAGGATGACATATCAGTCTGCTTGGCTTTTTCTAGCAATTCCGTAGAGCACTGATTGCATGTCTTTTTGCAACATCCGTCAGGTAGAGGCACAGCACATTCCCTGTAGGATGCACTGCCGCTGGGGAGAGAGACCGATTTGCTCCTCTCCCCGTAATGCTGCTTGGTGCTGGGTAGTGGTAGTGACCATCTCCACTCCCAGTGACCTTGCTGCTGGTGAGATGAGGGACTGACAGTTTCCTCTCTCTGTGACACGGGCTGCCGCTGGGGAGAGAGACTGGTTGTCTCTTCTCCCTTTATAACACACTGCCGCTGGGGAGAGACCGACAGGGCTGGACTGGGGATACGAAGCAGCCCTGGAAAAAAAAAATCTATGCCAGCCCCAAAAGTCATTGTGCTATGTAGGGTGTGTTATATATATATATATATACACACACACACACACACACACACACATACATATATAATGATATGTATATAAATACTGGGAAAATCCTTGCACAGAGGCTCCAGTGCTTAACCCCTTAAGGACCAAACTTCTGGAATAAAAGGGAATCATGACATGTCACACATGTCATGTGCCCTTAAGGGGTTAAAGGGACACTCCAGGCACCCAGACCACTTCTGCCCATTGGAGTGGTCTGGGTGCCAACTCCCACTACCCTTAACCCTGCAACTGTAATTATTGCAGTTTTCATAAACTGCAATAATTACATTGCAGGGTTAAGTCCTCCCCTAGTGGCTGTCTACTAGACAGCCACTAGAGGGCACTTCCTGGTCCATAGCACAGGTTCTGTGTGAGGACCTCCAGTGTCGCTAAAATCCCCATAGGAAAGCATTGAAAAGCATTTCCAATGCTTTCCTATGGAGAGGTCTAAAGGTCTACCACTATCCCAGCCGGCAGGCGGGATCAGTCTCCCCCGCCGGCTGACGTTATGAAGGGGAGGAGCGGCAGCGGAGGAAGAAGCAGCAGCAATGTGGGACATGTCGCTGCCTCTGGTAAGTGACCCATACTAGCATACTCACATACAGACACACAATCTTACTGATGCACACAAATAGGCTCATTGATAGTGTAAGGATATGAAATAGTTAACTCTTTTTGTTTTATATGCTTTAAAATAATGTTTGAAATAATTATGCTGACCTTGGCAGATGTATTCTGTAACATACTTTGAGAGGCCTCCCTTCTACAGGATGTATGACCTCGCTCGACCTCAGGATATTCCTGTCCCGTCTTTATTCAAATGCTTATCTTTTAATGTCAAGTTTGTACTATTAACTACAAGGAAACAATAAATCTTGCTGCTTGTGTGACAAACTGTGTATAAATGAGATTGAGAAGAGATTGGTATTTTTGTAAAGAGATTTTACAAGTGTTGGAAGGATGTGGCAGGTTTGAAGTCTGGAGATGATATGGATCTCCTTAAAATACAGTCATGCCTTGGTAATATGTTGCCACAGTATTCTTTGCTTGTGAAACAGTTGATTTCAGACTGGGCCAATTTGGGTGGCTCAGATTTTCTTACAAAGCTTATAGAGAAGGAAAATGCAGGTTGTTTTCACTTAAGAAAAGATTCAGGAAGTAAGGTTGCTTATTATGCTTAGGGATTGCAACACTGTCCACCTACACAGGCCCGAGAGAGAGGATGGGATGGAGCACATAGAGCCCATGGAAGGGGTGGTCAAAGAGGGGAAAGGGGATGGAGACAGGGAAATCAGGCTTATAGGGTCAGGGGTAACCAAGGAGGAATAGACAGGAACACTTGTTTCAACTGTGGCCAGCATGGCCACTGGAGGAATGAGTATCCACACCCCAGGAAACCCCAGCTGCCCCAACACCCCACAATTCTCAAAATACGCCAGGTAGGCAAGAACAACACGAGGCCCACTCCCAACACCACTGGCCAGCACTTCCCCATCCCCCCTCGCTCCAGCAAACCAAAACTGCACTAGGGCGTGACCAGCACACCCATCACATCCCATTGCCCCAATAGGGCTGCCTTGAAGGTGACACTCCAACTTTTCCACTTTTGTCGTCTACTAATTATGATCAGCCTTTTTGCATTCTGGTCATAGAAGGTAGATCCTTGCCATTTTTGGTAGATACTGGAGCTACGTGTTCCAGTCTCTGTGACATCTATTATCAGGGGACAAGGGAAAAGTCTACACCTTCATTGGGTATTAATGGAGTGTCAACACCCACTTTTGTCACACCACCACTGTCGGTTTTCTGTCCTCTTAAAGGACCACTCTAGGCACCCAGACCACTTCAGCTTAATGAAGTGGTCTGGGTGCCAGGTCCAGCTAGGGTTAACCCATTTTTTCATAAACATAGCAGTTTCAGAGAAACTGCTATGTTTATGAATGGGTTAAGCCTTCCCCTATTTCCTCTAGTGGCTGTCTCATTGACAGCCACTAGAGGCGCTTGCGTGCTTCTCACTGTGATTTTCACAGTGAGAGCACGCCAGCGTCCATAGGAAAGCATTTATAATGCTTTCCTATGAGACCGGCTGAATCGCGCAGCTCTTGCCGCGCGTGCACAGGAGAGAAGGAGGATCGGAGGAGGAGAGCTCCCCGCCCAGCGCTGGAAAAAGGTAAGTTTTACCTCTTTCCCCTTCCAGAGCCGGGCGGGAGGGAGACCCTGAGGGTGGGGGCACCCTCAAGGCACTATAGTGCCAGGAAAACGAGTATGTTTTCCTGGCACTATAGTGGTCCTTTAATGGTTCTTCTACTGTGCACCTTTTTCGTTTAATACCTAAATGTCCTGTTAGTTTGCTGGGAAGGGATCTTCTTGGTATTCTGGGAGCTACCATTACTTGCACGCCCTCTGGTGGTATTGATGTGTCTATGTTGTGTTCTGAAACTATTGATTTGTCTGATGTTCCTTCCTCTGCGTGGGCTTCATCTAAGTTAGATGAAGGATTTGTCAACTGCACCTCTTACAAAGCCAAACTAAAACCAGATGTAACTCCTATCTACTTTAAACAGTACCCCCTGTCAGAAGCCAAGGTTGAGGGAGTTCGCCCCATGATCCAATCTTTTCTAGAGCAGGGAATACTAAAACCAGTAGTTTCCCCATATAACACACCTATTAATCCAGTTCCTAAAGGTAATGGTTACCGCTTAGTTCAGGACTGTAGAGCCCTGAATAGTTTAATTGTGCCCATTGCACCCATTGTCCCTGATGTGACATCCCTCATTACAGCCATTCCACATGATGCCACTTGCTTCACTGTCATTGATTTAAGTAATGCATTTTTTTTCTATACTTATTGATCAAGAGACACAGCTACTTATGGCTTTTACTTTTGAAGGCTGTCAGTATACCTGGACACGCTTACCCCAAGGCTATGTGGATTCCCCAGCCTTTTATTCGCTGGTACTCCAACATACTCTAAAAACATGGACCCCCGGTCATGGTTCCATCCTTTTGCAATATGTTGATGATTTGTTGTTATGTAGCCCTGGCTGTGAGGCAAGCACTGTGTATACTGTCAGTTTTCTCAAACACTTAGCAACTGTGGGTCACAAGGTTGCAAAACACAAACTGCAATTGTGTAATCAAAGGTTGATTACTTAGGTTTTGTTCTGGCTTCAGGCACAAGACAATTGAGTCCAAAACGTATTGAGGTCATTCAGAGGATTCCTAAACCCATTACTCGGAAGGAGTTGCTCACCTTCCTCGGCATGATTAATTACTGCCGCCAATGGATCACTGAATGCTCCCATTATGACTCAATCCTAAGGGAGGCTGTACGTTCTGACAGCCCTGAAAATGTCTGCTGGTCACCAGACATGCTAGCTGCGTATATTGCCCTCAAAGTTGCTATCGTGCAAACCCCGGCTTTAGGACTACCTGTGTATTGTAAACCATTTCATTTGTATTCTCGGGACAACTGTAAAACCGTGGCCGCGGTTTGTGCACAAGAGCACAGAGGCGGTATGTGTCCCATAGCATTCTTTTCCAAAGTAGTTCCAGCTCCGGTACAGGGTATGCCGGCATGTCTCAGAGCATTGGCAGCATGTGCAATGGCTGTTGAGACTGCTACTACTATCACACTAGGAATCTCAGGCAGCATGTACGGTCTTTTGTAAGATCGTGTGAACCATGTATGATAACACATCCTAATATTCCACACAAATCACAGCACGAACATTTGCCCCCTCCAGCTGCTCCTTTTACACACTTACACAGGCCCGGACTGGCCATCGGGCATACCGGGCAAATGCCCGGTGGGCCGCGATGGCCGTGGGGCCGAGGCCGGCAGGGGAGATCACAGGATCTCCCCTGCCAGCCCGTGCAGGGCCAGCGCTATCCGAGCGCCGGCCCCGCTGTGTGCCTCCATGGGCCGGTGGGGAGATCAAAGCCCACAGACAGGAAAAAGGGGGCCGCCGGCTGGGTGAGGGAGGGAGGGAGGAGAGAGGACCCGGCGGAGCTCTAACAAGCAGCTCCGCCGGGTCCTCTCGCGGGATTCTGAGCGTTGCCGCGGCAACGCTCAGATCTCGCGAGAGTGAACTCTAACCTGCAGGTTAGAGTTCACTCTCACCACTGGACCACCAGGGAAGGCAGCATGGTCCCCTCAAGGCTCCCCCTCCCAGGCAGAACGGCTCCCTCCCCCTCCCAGGCTAAAGGTAAGAAGGGAGGGGGGTGGGGGAACATAACTTTTTTTTTTTTATTATTAATAATTATTAATTATAATAATATTATAATTATTAATAAAATAAAAAATATATATTTAAAATAATTTCCCTAACAGCCCCCCCAGACACACACAGCCCCCCAGACACACACAGCACCCCAGAGACACACATAGCCCCCCACAGACATACACAGCCCCCCACAGACACACACAGCGCACCCCCAGATGCACACAACACCCTCAGACAGACAGCACCCTCACTCCCACACATATACAGCACATATATTATATAAAAAAAACCCTCAGTGAGTTAACAGACAAATAAAATTAGAAACCCAGAATGTGACGGCAGATAAAAACACCCTCACACACAGCACCCCTCTTACACAAACACGCTGCACACCTCACACATACAATACGTCCAAATATATTTTATTTATATATATATATATATATATATATATATATACACACAAAAATCAAAACTGAGGATGCACTCACAGGACTTGGTTAAAGTGAAAAAAGGGACTTTTAATTATTCCATGTGAAATGTACAGAAAAATCAATTTTCCATTCACATGGAATAATTAAAAGTCCCTTTTTTTCACTTTAACCAAGTCCTGTGAGTGCATGCTCAGTTTTGATTTTTGTATATTTCTGACGTTTAAAGGAGAGTGCCAAGCATCCTGTTTTTTTTGCTATATATATATATATACACACACACACTACAGCACCCCTCACACTGCACCACTACACACATTACGCTCCAGATACACGCTAGATCCCTTACCCTATATGCACTCTTAATCCTCTACACACACACACACAATCTTCTATACACACTCTGGGTCCTTTACACACTGGATCTCTTACACACACACTGCACCACCTACACACACACTACATTCCTTGTAAGCAAACACATACAACATTCTCTAAACACACCCTCTCTACACACAGTAGTGTGTGTGTATAAGTGACACACACTACGTCACCTATACACACACACTACTGCCCGTATGCACACACTCGCTACATCCCCTATAACACTATGCCCCTATACACGCACTCTCTACAGCCCCTAGCCACACATATTACACCACAAAATTGACCTATTTACACAATACCACACCACACTCTACACACAGGCAATCCCACAAGCATGCGCCAAACACATGCACCATACACTTTCCTGGCCCTTGTGGAGACACCAGAGACAATTTAAAAGCAAACACAGCGCAAGCATGTTATTACATTTGCTTGCGCTGCGCAGAACAAATACAGGGCCTTTTTCTAATGCTAGAGCTCTTCAGTGGGGCTCTGAACCAACATGCTCACTTTCTCTGGCCCCGCCCCCTTCTTGGGGGGCCGCTCTAATTGAAAAATGCCCGGGCCTAATTTTTTTCCCAGTCCGGCCCTGCACTTACAGATTGATTTTACTCATGTACCCAAAATTGGTAAGAAATAGCAATACTTACTGGTCATATTTGATCAGTTTAGTAGGTGGCCCGAGGCCTTTGTGACATGTAGTGAAGATGCTAGGACTGTAGTGAAGATTCTTGCTACTGAAATTATTCCCAGGTATGGCTGCTCTCTGCAGATTAACTCTGATAATGGCCTGGCTTTTGCCAGTAAGATTACCCAGGAACTTGCTAATTTCTTGCCAGTTACCTGGAAGTTTCATATACCCTATCATCCACAGAGTTCAGGGGTAGTTGAAAGGATGAATAGGACCATTAAGGAGAAGCTTATGAAAGCTACTGCAGGAACATGGGTAATTTGGACAAAATATCTTTCAGCTATTTTAGCTGAGATAAGAATGATTCCCCACAAGGTGACTAAATTATCTCCATTTGAGATTCTGATGGGACGACCTTTTCCCACACCCTGGGCCAGGGAACCGCTTGTTATAATGTCTGGGGATTTACAGCTAATACAAGAACAATATGTACAGGAATTGTTGATAAAACTGAATGGTATATATGACAATGTTTCTTCGCAGTTTCCCTTACCTTCACAGGAACCTACTCATCCATACCAACCTGGTGATAAGGTGTATATCAGTCAGCTGAATAGGACCAAGAAAGGAGGATACACCTGCTACTGTGATTGCTGTAACCAGAACCGCTATCTTTACAGATTCCCACGACATCTGGATTCACGCATCCGGGTGAAGCTGTGTCCAAAGAGGGGAACCAAGGAAGACAACACCACTCCTCACTCAGAAACAGAAGAATTTCCCCTTAGCGAAGCATCATGGCTTCCACACCATATCGTAGATTGAGAGGATCATACGAAACTGAGACCAAGATTATTTTTTGCGCTATGCTTTCTGGAGTTGTTATACTCCCTCTGATATTGTTCCTTGAATGCCATTATGAGTACAGGTCAATGGGAAGTTTGAAACCTGTTTGTTTCTGGAGAAGAGACTCTGACACGATGAACAATTCTTCAATACCCCCAGCCCAACTAGGCCTTAGCCCCTCATTTAGCATTCATCACACACGCTCCCTCAAGAACCTTTCTCCACCACCTATCTATCAGCAAGTAATATGCAATCACTCATTGACTGAACGCATTTGGATGAATTGGACAAATAATAACCCTTATAAGTACCAGTTACCCATATGGAATGTATTCACAGCTAATTAAACTGATGCATTATGTTTGTTTAAAGGTTCACGGAAAACTGTTAGATCTTATAACGCAGAAATGTGCACAGTTAAGGTTGCTAATTACACTAGCATCTGTGCCACCTTATTTAATATAAGTTCTGATGGTAAGAAAAAAACCACCTAAACAGGTTTGGGATATATATTATAAGAAAATTAGTAAAGTTGCATATCAATGTAAACAGACAGGCCTTATTACTTTTAATAATGATTATACAACTGGTACCATTAATTGGAAAAGGGGACAAATGTTAGTCATTATGAACGACACTGCAATTGAGAACTGTACACTACCTTATATTTTTACACCTTATTACTGTCCTTTATCCTCTACCATAGAACCAAAAGTCAACAAAGACACACACACACCTATTCCCTTAAACACTGTGTTCTCACTGACAAAGGATATGCATGTCGACACTCGTCCCCTATTTACAAACCATGCTTACTCCAAAATGAACTTAACAAGTGCATATTATACGAGGAAAACAAAAAGAATTAACCTAGGGCCAAAATTTAGATATCACAAGGTAGAGGGCACAAAAAAGGGGGGTAACCCCTAAATGGTGAATATCATAGGGAATAAACAAAAAAAGAAACAAATGCCATTCTACCTGTGTATGATTTACTGAGAAGACTGTAGATTAAAAAGTAACTTTTAATAAATAAATCTAAAATAAGAATATAAAAAAGAGAAAAATAATATGAACAGCAGGAGTAAATGGAGACTATACAGCGAGTAAAACTCTGTGACTACTTATATAAGCTGTAAAAGTGTATACATAATAACACTAATGCTGAAGCAATACTGTTTAGCTACAATATAACATCAGTGTATTCCCAAGTAATAGAAGTGATACTATATTATATATCACTAATAGCTGTAGCAAAAAGGGGGGGGGGAGATAAGACAACTGCTAAACCAGTGCTGTCAATAGTTCAGCTAAGACAGATTTCTGACAGACGGCAATTAGCCAGTTAAATATCACAAAAGCTGCCTAGATCATAGCAGCATTTTGATAATAAATTAAAGCTTGCTGTCAAGCAGTAAAGTGTGAAATAAGGGGTTGCTGACCTGGCTCTGTTTTTTTCCTGCAAGATACCTAGCAGTATATTCTAGTGTAACAGCTGCCTGCACTGAATGATGTTAACTTATGCTTGACCACAGTGGAGCACAAAGTAGTAGCTCACCTGTGAAGGACTGCTGACAGGCAGCAGTTAACTGGTTAAAAATCACACAAGTTGCCTAAATGCTAGCTGCATCTAAATAATAGGTCAAAGTATAAAGAGAGGGTTTACAAACAGTTTTGAACAGGTTGCCTAGGTAGTAGAAAATATACAGACAGTGACAGAGGAAGGCATATAGAATAAAGATTCCTGAGTCTTGTGCCTTCGAGGGCACCCCTTAATAAAATGCCTGGTCTTATCAATCTCCCCCCATACACATAATAAAGGAAAAAGAAAGAAAAATAAAGTATGTACAGAGTACACAAAATTAGTGTTAAGAGTCTCCAATATGCACTCCTGAAATGCTGGACATAAATGAACTTAATGTCGGTAATTTAGCAATAGATAAGCAGAGAGTTAGATGCCGACACCAATAATGTGTCAGTAAGTGTCCAGAGCCCCTTTTTGCTACAGCTATTAGTGATATATAATATAGTATCACTTCTATTACTTGGGAATACACTGATGTTATATTGTAGCTAAACAGTATTGCTTCAGCATTAGTGTTATTATGTATACACTTTTACAGCTTATATAAGTAGTCACAGAGTTTTACTCGCTGTATAGTCTCCATTTACTCCTGCTGTTCATATTATTTTTCTCTTTTTTATATTCTTATTTTAGATTTATTTATTAAAAGTTACTTTTTAATCTACAGTCTTCTCAGTAAATCATACACAGGTAGAATGGCATTTGTTTCTTTTTTTGTTTATTCCCTATAACAAGTGCATATGGCACATATATCCTGAAAATTATTTTATCATGACTGAAATAAGCACACGACATATCTGTTTGGCAACTAACCTCCCTACAAAGATAATTACTAGTAATACAAGTATTAATCTACCTCTCCCCTTTTCAGGATGTTTGACTAATGTTACCTGGTTAGATCTTAATGGCACCCAATATTATTTCAGCGACACAATCACTTTAGACAAACATATTAATGCCCTATTAGGCTCTCTGCTTTTTAAAGATTACCATTTACCTCTTGAGACTATTGTCTCCTTAATGAAAGGAAAACAAAATATGTTTAAATATCTTGTTACACATAATGATGCTATAGTACACACACAGGTAGCCACACATATCCTAAAAGGAGAACTCCTTAAGGTGAGTTCCCAAATTCAGAATGATTTAGCCCATCATTGGTACGATGCTTTTACTGGTTGGTCCCCTACTGGATCCCAGATAATCAAACCATTCTATCCTCTTGTTATTATAGTCCTGATTTTATTGGGTATGATTTTATATAACTGCCACCTTACTTGTACATTGAGGAAGAGAATACAGAAATGAATCCATAATGCAGAACAGAAACAATTGGAAATTCTCCTCTCTGCCACTGGAGGGTATCAACCCATCTTTAAAACTGGGCCTTAGGAATTACCACATGGGAATCGAGGTGAAGAAATTAATGAAAGTCCCACAGGAAGTGACTAGCACCCCTGAAAATAACATGTGGAGGTTTCTCTGTCCTGGGAAGATTTTATCAATAATACGAGCAAATTGTTTGCTCAAAGAGGGGAATGTAAGGATATGAAATAGTTAACTCTTTTTGTTTTATATGCTTTAAAATAATGTTTGAAATAATTATGCTGACCTTGGCAAATGTATTCTGTAACATTCTTTGAGAGGCCTCCCTTCTACAGGATGTAGGACCTTGCTCGACCTCAGGATGTTCCTGTACCGTCTTTATTCAAATGCTTATCTTTTAATGTCAGACAAGTATGTACTATTAACTACAAGGAAATGATAAATCTCGCTGCTTGCGTGACAAACGGTGTATAAATGCTAGCCCTGAAAATATACTCACTGAGAACATGTTAAGCACTCTTTTGTATCTGTGTCTTAATTTGCTAAACAAGAACTCCCGTCAATTGATGTGGTGACCAGAGAATCGCGAATCGAGGGGAGTTGATTCCAGAACAGCATTAACCCTTTCAGACAGACAATCTCAATGACACACACAGACAAGGTTACTGGCCCACACACAAATTTAGTACAGACAAACTCTGATACACACATGCTCACTACAGACAAGCTCACTGTCACACACACACGCTCACTACAGACAAGCTCACTGTCACACACAAATGCTCACTGCAGACAAGTCCACTGATGCGCACACATTCTCCCTACAGACAAGCCCATTGACACACACGCTCCCTACAGAAGAGCTCACTAACACACAGATTCACTACAGACAAGCTCACTGACACACACATGCTCAGTACAGACAAGCTCACTGACACACATATGGTCACTACAGACAAGCTCATGGTCACACACATGCTTACTACAGACAAGCTCACTGTACACATGTGCTCACCACAGACAGGCTCAGACACACCCATGCTCCCTACAGACAAGCTCACTAACACACACACATGATCCCTACAGACAAGCTCACTGACACACATACAAGCTCACTCACTAGCAGGCACACACACAAACACACAAACTCACTAGCAGATGCACACACACACAGAAGCTCCCTCACTAGCAGATGCACACACACACAGAAGCTCACTCACTAGCAGAGGTGCACACACACACAGAAACTCGCTCACTCACTAGCAGAGGCACACACACAAAGACATTCACACACACAGAGGCAGACATCCACAAACACAGAGGCAGGCAGACAGCCACACACACAGGCAGACAGTCACACACACAGGCAGACAGTCACACACACACACACACACACACAGGCAGACAGTCACACACACACACAGGCAGACAGTCACACACACACAGGCAGTCACACACACACACATACACAGGCAGGCAGTCACAAACTCACAGGCAGTCACACACACACACAGGCAGACAGTCACAAACTCACAGGCAGACAGTCACACACACAGGCAGATAGTCACACACACACAGTCATACATTCACAAACTCACAGGCAGTCACACACACACACACAGGCAGACAGTCACAAACTCACAGGCAGCCACACACAGGCAGACAGTCACACACACATACAGTCACACACACACAGACAGACAGTCACACACACACACACACACACACACAGTCATACATTCACAGGCAGTCACACATACACACTGACCTGCTTCTTACCTCCACATCCCATGGAGCTTCTGGAAGCTTGTTGTTGGGGAAGCAGGGACTCCTTCCTGCTTCCCATGCTGCAGTTACCAGGGCCCCCACCACACAGGAAGCCCCTCCCCCGCTGCACGCTAAGCTCCACCCCCACTGCACGCTAAGCTCCGCCCCAGCTGCACACTAAGACCCGCCCCTGCCGTAGGTACTCTCTTAAAATGTCGTTTATAAGGTCTTGGCAGACAGCTGGAGCATTGCATAAACCAAATGGCATTACTGTGTATTCATAGTGGCCATACCTAGTGTTGAAGGCCGTCTTCCATTCTTCTCCTTGTTTGATTCTCACTAAATTATATGCCCCTCGTAAGTCTAATTTAGTAAAAACCCTGGAACCTTTGAGTCTATCAAAAAGTTCTTTAATAAGGAGTATAGGATACACATTACGGACTGTTATCTTGTTGAGTCCACGATAATCGATGCATGGCCTAAAAACCCCTCCTTTTTAGAAACGAAAAAAAATCCTGCTCCAGCAGGTGAAGAAGACAAGCGAATAAAACTTTTAGTAAGATTCTCTTTTATGTACTCCTCCAATATGATATTCTCTTTCTGAGATAGAGTATATACAGAACCCTTAGGTGGCATAGTACCAGGAAGTAACTCCACATGTAGCCTCTCACATGCAATTCCCCAAACAGCCCCCACACACTACCAAACACACAATGTGACATATCCATCCACACACAATTCCACAAGCAGCCCTCATACATAGCCCACATTCATATGTATCATACACGATACCATAAACTACTAATGAACATATACAATATAATGGCTCATATACACACAAATACAACAATACAAAGCAATTACAGTAAAAATAACAAGCAGAATACGGCAGCATACACACCTCAATTTTAAAAAATTGGATCGGCACTCTACAGGACATCACAATCCTATATCGGCACAGTGCTGCTAAAAGGTTGCCTACCCCTGACCTAGAACAAGAGGGAATGAAGGTAAAGAAATGGACTGCAAGACTATTACTTCTTTATGAAGAACACTGTCATAAAAATAGGAATGGTTTCTTTAGTGATAGTGGGTTCTACCAGAGATCTACCATCTATGGCCTCCATGGCCAAGGATGTAGTTCTTTCTCTGAGAGGAAGAGAATATTTTTGAGCAAAAGTTTTATCAATAAAACTTTCTGCAGCCCCAGAATCTAATACAGCAGAAGTATGTATCTTTTTCTCATATGATTTTATAGTCGTGGAGGGCTCAATTAAAACTTCCAAGGCTGGTCCTCCGTTAGCCCGTAGGCTCTGGAGTTTTCCGGCCTTCAGGACAAGATAAGTGAAGATGTCCTCTCTTACCACAATACATACATAGACCCTCTCTCCTTCTATGTATTCTTTCTGCCTCTGACAGTCTAGTCACACCTAACTGCATTGATTCCAGAATGGCTAAAGCCATGAAACTGATGCAAAAGTAGGAGCTAATCTTACAGCAGGTCTTCTAGGCCTTTCCTGAGTGTTTTGCCTGTGTCTTAGTCTCTCATCTATAAGGGATAGGTAAGAGATGAGTTCCTCTAGATTCTCAGGTAATTCTCGAGCAGCCACCTCATCCAAAATTGAATCGGATAATTCAGAAATACATCTACAAAGGCTCAATTATTCCATTTTATTTCTGCTGCTAGAGTGTGAAATTCTAAGGCATAATTGACTAAGGAACAATTCCCTTGTTTCAATCTTAACAGGGATCTTGCTGCATTGGCTTGTCTCTCTGGTGGATCAAAAGTACGTTTAATATGCAAAAATAAAAAAATTTAAAAAACAAAAAATATGTTTAAATGCAACAACAAACTCCCAAAGTGGATGAGCCCAGGCCAAAGCTTTATCAATAAGAAGGTGTAATCATAAATCCAATTTTGGCTTTATCAGTAGGGTAGGATCTAGGCAAAAGTTTGAAAACCCTCTACATTCTACAGGGTCCCCTCCATAGCCCAAAGGAAAATGCATGTTATTATTGCTGCGGGCATATGAGTCTGTTGTAGCAACAATAGGAGGTAGGGATTGATCTTGACCTTCGGGCTGCATGTTCGCTGAACGGTTAAACAACGTTTGTAAAGCCTGAGCAAACTTATCCATCAAGTCCATCCAAACGAATATCATGAGAGACTGGGGGGGTTAATACCTGCAGGATCCATAATGGATCCATAATGGCCCTGTTGTAATGTCACGAAAAGGGGTGACCCAACACACAGAATAATAACTCTCAATAGGTAAAAATAAAAATACCTAAACCGGACCTTAGAATGACCGGACTGAAAGTAAAAAATAAAGAGAATAGTCAAAACTAGCCTAAATCAAAGGGAACCAAATATCAACAAGAACAAAATATCAGAGCCGAGTCAAGGGAACCAGAAATCAGAGTAGTTAGGAAAAAGCTGAGTCAAAACCAAAATAGCACAAAACCAGATTTAAACACACTCTTGGGACACTAGCAAGCTAGGAACCACAACAGGGCACTGAAACACTGGCTAAATGTCTTTTTATATGCTTGTGATTGATGTAGTCATGCCCCCAAAATGTAAGAGGGCATCTGTAAATCCCACCCATAGTACTGCCCATCGCCTGATGTTGGCACACGTGCACTGCGTCATAAAAAGGGGCGTGCGCACAGCGGCCGGTGTCCAGGAGACTATCTGATTGTGCAGGAAGATTGAAGGAGGCGGTTTGTTCAATCGTAGGAACAGCTGATCGGCAGACCGCTAAGGTAAATATAGGATTCCTTACAGTAACTTATTTGCCAAGTATTACAAATCCTTGTACAACTTCAATTTAGAGCCAAAAACCACCCAACCTAATTTGGATTTTTTTTTTAGATAAATTTAATCTACCATAAATTTCCCATAAAATAAATAATATCCCATTAAAAATAGCAATTTGTAAGAAAATGTGTGTGTGTATGTGTGTGTGTGTATGTGTCTCAGTCAGTGTGTGTCTCAGTCAGAGTGTCTGTGCCTGTCACTAAATGTCTGGCAGAATGTGTGAATGTCAGTCAGTGTGTGTTTCAGTCAGAGTGTCTGTGCCTGTCACTGTATGTCTGTCAGAATGTGTGTATGTCTGTCAGTGAGTGTCTCAGTCAGAGAGTGTGTGCCTGTCACTGTATGTCTGTCAGAATGTGTGTATGTCTGTCAGTGTGTGCCTGTCACTGTATGTCTGTCAGAATGTGTGTATGTCTGTCAGTGTGTGCCTGTCACTGTATGTCTATCAGAATGTGTGTATGTTTGTCAGTGTGTTTCTCAGTCAGAGATTGGGGGCAGAGCTTGCGTACGGGGAGGCGATCTCCCATGCAGGGGCAGAGCTTGTGTGCCGGGAAAGCTGCTGCACAGTGGCGGAACTAACGTAGAATGTGCTCTGATGCAAAAACAGTTTTGAGCCCCTGGAGACTCATGCTCATCGGGTGGCCCTAATTGGACGGGCCACTCGTTGGGCCCCGGTGTAACTGCAACACCAGCACCAGCACTCCCTGTAGTTCCACTGCTGTGAAGACACCTGTTCACGGAAACGGGAAAACCTTTTTAGGAGATGCAAGATAATGTTTAGAAGGGGCTGTGGTGAAGTGTGTGTATAGAGGAGTCTGTCTATGGTGTACTATGTGTAATTAGGAGCTTTTGAGATTGTATGTGTGCTGAAAGGACCTGTAAAGTGTGTGCATCTAGGGGCTGCATTGTGAGTGTATGTGTACTGGGGTTGCATTGTGTGCTTATCAAGGTGCTGTAATGGGGTGAAGCATGTATGCATGGGGGGGGGGGTGAAGATATGTGGGGAAGAAGTGTGGGTAAAGAGAAGAGAAAAGAGTGTGTGAGTGGTGCACTGTGTGTATGCAAAGGTGTACTCTGTGTTGATGGGAGTGTACTGTATGTGAAGGGTTCACTCTCTGTGAGGGTGTACTGTGTTCAGGAGGGTGTAGAGAGTGGGATAGGGAAGAGCTTTACAATTTTTACTGTAATAATGGTTTAAAAAAAAAAAAAAGAATATTCCTTGATCTTACCTTGCAGGAAAGAAGTGGCACAATCAGATCCATGGTGGTTGAGAAGGCTGCCTATCTATTGGGTACAGGGGAGGTCACCAAATGAGAGGTATCTTACACAGACTGACCCATACAAACCCACAGACTGACCAATACACAAACACAGACTGACCCACACACACACACACTCACACACACCGACTCACCCACACACACACACACACACACACACAGACTGCTCCCCCCACACAGACTGACCCATACACACACCCAGACTGACCCCCCTACACACACAGACTGAGCCATACACATACACACCACACAGTCTGACCCCCTCACACACACAGACTGAGCCATACACACACACACACACAACACACAGACTGATCCACCCCACACAGACTGACCCATACACACAAAGACTGACCCCCCACACAAACTGACCCATACACACACAGACTGACCCCCCCCACACACACACACACAGACAGTCCATACACACACAGACTGAACCACACACACTGACTCACACTTACCAGCAGCTGCTGGCATGCCTCTGTGCACAGCTTCCTCTCCCTGTCTTTCCCCTGCATTGCTCTTTGTGGCACAGGAGGAAGTCCTCCCAGCACAGTGTCCCCTCTGGCCATACATGGGAAAAGTTCCACCATGACAGTGCTGCTGCAGCTTATGAAGGGAGACTCGGTGCTTTTAATAGGGGGGGCACAAGGTGAGGCACTGCATGATGTAGGGGGTCTAGCAATGCCACTGTATGGCATATGGGCCTATTTATCTACTGTGTTTTGCTTTACATTGTCCTGTATCGGAGGCTTCTGCCTAGCTGCCCCCTCCGACCTCCTTGAGCGCCGAGACCGCGGAGTACCTCTCCGGCCTTCCCACGTTTTTTTTCCCATGGCCTCCTTGAATCCTGGTGGCTGGAGCCCCCCTCCCTCACCGCATCCGCTCTTCTCAGCACCATTGAGCTGCGGCCGGCGTTTTGCTGCGGCTCACGTGCATCCGGAGCGGCGTGGGTGAGTGTGGGTGACTGTTGTCCCTTCCCCAGCTTTAGAGCTCCTACCGTTGGAGGTGCAGCTTCCTAGTTTTCCACTCTGGTGCCAGGGATTCCTCATGGGGCACAGGCCTCCTTCCAGGTCTCTACCCCTCTTTCTCTGCTTCTATGCCTGCCCTATGGTATTATGGCCTATTTATCATTAGGTTGCATATCTTGGATACTGGGTGTATGTGGTTCATCTTGGTCTGTCTTACTGAGTATCTTTATAACTCACTGTTGGATATGTTGTTGAGCCCCATTGGTCGATGATGAGCCCAGCCTGGGGGTACATCCCAGGGACACAGGATTCTTGCCTGCCCTGTCAGGTTAGGACCTATTCATACAGTCTGCGTACTGCTCTTGATGCCTAGGTGTGCCAACCCAGCACAGTGTTCTCTGGTTTCCTTTTTTATATTTTTTTTTATAGTTTTCTTTGGTATCCAGGGTTTCCTTTTCTTCGTTTTTCTGTTTTTTTTTCTTCTGCTTTAGCTTAATATCCTATATCTTTCTATTATCTCTAGTTATGTATACTTATTTATTATTTCCTTTTTGGCTTAACCTGTTTTTTATTTTGTTTCCGTCATATTACGTTTCCTCTTATGTATATGTGCTACTTTATTCGATCTGTATTTTAATTTCTGCCTGTTACTTTGTTTTGTGTTTTTTCGTTTTTTCCTTCTTCTCGGGACGTCGAGAGGCCTCACCTCTGGCCTCCTCAGACTTCCTGGGCTCTCGAGGACCGTGGAGAATGTCTCCAGGGCTTCCTCAGGCAACCGGCAGCCATCTTGGGTCCTGCGCAAGATCCCGACAGCCATTTTAGTTTTTTTGTGTTACAGGTTATTGCAGCTCATATGCAGTTCCTTATTAGACTCATATGTACAGCCCAAGGTTGAATTTTATACCGACTCCTGTCAGTTTTTGTTTATCCGCAGTTTAGGTCAGTACAGGATACATTATAAGAGGGTGAGCCCCTCTCATACACTCAGCTCGATGCTGATTCCGATACTATTTTATTATTAGAGGGTGAGCCCCTCTTATCTACTCAGCCCAACGCTGATATTGATTCTAACCTCTTGCTTAGAGGGTGATCCCCTCTCGTGAACTCAGCCTCTGACATTGATTCTAAGTTCATTATTAGAGGGTGAGCCTCTCTCATAAACTCAGCCCAATGCGGATATTGATAATAATTACATTATTAGAGGGTGATACTCTAATTCACTGGTTTTCAATTCACTGTTTAGTCGATAAACTGCAGTGAATAAAATACTGCCAGTTGACCAGAGGATATAGGAGGTCATGTGTGGAGCTGTAGTGATCCTGTTGCTCAGGTAGTGTGTATAGGAGGTGTGGGGAGCTGATGGGAGCATGTGGCTCAGGTAGTGTGGGTATAGGAGGTGTGGAGAGTTGGAGTGAGCGTGTGGCTCAGGTAGTGTGGGTATAGGAGGTGTGGGGAGCTGGAGTGAGCGTGTGGTTCAGGTAGTGTAGGTATAGGAGGTGTGGGGAGCTGGAGTGAGCGTGTGGCTCAGGTAGTGTGGGTATAGGAGGTGTGGGGAGCTGTAGTGAGCGTGTTGCTCAGGTAGTGTGGGAATAGGAGGTGTGAGGAATTGGAGTGAGCGTGTGGCTCAGGTAGTGTGGGCAGTGGTGTATCCTGGTTTTGTGCTGCCCTAGGCAGGACAAAACTCAGGCGCCCCGCAACCGCGTGCGACCCCCATCCATACCTTCGCCCCGCCTTCTAAATACACACACACATTCACTGACAGATACGCATAAACTAGCTAACAGAAACACACACTCACTGACACACACAGACACACACTCACTCACTAGCAGACACACACACTAGCAGACACACACAGGCAAACATACACACACAGTCAGACACACACACACAAACAAACTCACTCACAGACACACACACTCACTGAAACACACACTCACTGGCAAGCACACACTCACTAACAGACACACACTAGCAGACACACACACACTAACAGTCAGACACACACACACTCAGTAACAGACACACACACTAACAGACACACACACACTAACAGACACACACACACTAACAGACACACACAAACAGACACACACACAAAAACAGACCCACGCACACACACTAACAGACACACACACACACTAACAGACACACACTAGGAAAAAAAAAACACACACACAAACAGACACACACACAAAAACAGACCCACGCACACACAGACACACACACACTAACAGACACACACACTAACAGACACACACACACACTAACAGACACACACACTCACTAACAGACACACACACTCACTAACAGACACACACACACACACACACTAACAGACACACACACACACTAACAGACATACACACCCACTCACTCACATTAACACATTTTTTTTTAAACCCCCCCCCTTACCTTTGGGAGTGCTGGGGGGGGAAGGGGTTCTCTATCTCCCTGGGGTCCAGTGGCTGCTGGGCGGGCGGCATTGACGGGCAGGCGGCTGGCGAGGGAGCACTTCCCCTGAGCACTCTGCTCAGCTCCCTCGCGCGCCTCAGAGTGAGGGAGCTCCCTCGCCAGCCAACTGCCCGTCAACGCCGCCCGCCCAGCCCTGCATGTTAGTTAGCCGCAAGGCTAGCAAGGCATTTGCCCTGGGCATTTGGGGGCAGCTTTTTTTGCCGCCCCCTGGAAAATGCCGCCCAAGGCAAATGCCTTGCTTGCCTTGCGGATAAAACGCCCCTGAGTGTGGGTATAGGAGGTGTGGGGAGCTGGAGTGAGTGTGTTGTTCAGGTAGTGTGAGGAGCTGGAGTAAGCGTGTTGCTCAGGTAGTGTGAGGAGCTGGAGTGAGCATGTTGCTCAGGTAGTGTGGAAAAGAAGGCGTGAGGAACTGGAGTGAACGTATGGCTCAGGTAGTGTGGGTTATAAGAGGTGTGGGAGATGAATTAACATTATGTCAAAATGCAGAGCAAAGTGAGATACTGAGTTACTCAAGTTTTGAATTAACAAAGAATGATTTATGCTGCAATACATATTAATTTCTGTGTGAGTCATTCTCTGTTATTAATATCTTTTCTTACCAGATTTACTTTAACTTCCTGTCAAGCATTTTAAATGTTTCCATATGTGCATTTAAATTTTGAACTGGTATAATTCCAGTTTTTTTTTTACATATGCTCGTTGGCTTTTGCAAATCTCGTTGCATTGACACACGGGTGATTTGTCACTTTTGCATGCATGTTCTATTCTGTTAGCACTAGTGCGTCACTTTCCACCTGACAGTCCCATTATGGCATCATTCATTTTCTGCTAGAGATGTCAACGTGCCATGGACTTGTATTCTAATTCTCCGTATGATTAGTTTAAAAAGAGAATCAGGGAGACTGCTCTAACTTGCAGAATTAAACCAAAACAGAAAAGATGTCAAATATCTCCAGCTTTGGATTTTAGGCAATGTAGTCACCATAAATCTCTCTGTAACTAACCCCCTAATGTACAATTCAATTAAATCAAGAGTCAGGCTCCTAAAATATTATATTAGTTCCCCATATATGCAGTTAACTCAGGTTTTTGAATAGGCTTTTTTATTAAATTGAGGAAATAAAAAAAATCCAGTACAGCACAAAGCAAGAACTTGTAAATTAGACAATTACAATTACAGTATGGCGTGGCAAAGCATAAGAAGGGGGCGTCCTTTGAGAAGTCCTGCAGACGAGAGCTTGTGGGTACATTCCACTGCGACCCCTGCTACTGTGGGCTGCCAGCATACCTTTTGGGCCGGTGCACAGCAGCACCGGCTGGGGCCCCGCAGTGGCAGGCTAACCGGCAAGAGTAATGGGGGAATGAGACACATGAAGGGGCTGGGGGGCCACATGGGAAAATGAGACACGTGGAGATGCTGGGGAGATTAGACACATCGAGGGGCTGGGGGGCCCCAGGGCAATTTTTTCACTGGATTCCCGTGGTTTCTAGTTACGCCGCTGATCACAACTTTGCATAAATGCACTTTAGGTGCAGAAAGTACCCTACACTCTACTAGTAGTTTATAACTGCAGGGTTTTGGAAAAATGTTCAGTTGCAGCTGCCCAATATCAGTTTTATCCAAATTGTGCATGCAAAGGTTCAGATAGTACACCAGACAGTTGCGTATTAAGGGGGGGTGGGGAGGGCGGTCCGCCCCGGGTGCCACTAGATGGGGGGGCGCCATCCAGAGCCAGGAATATATCATGTGTAAGCTGTGCGGCTGCACTGTGCCCCATGGCAGCTGCGGCTGACAGCTCACACTTGCAGAGACCAGCAATCAAGGTCGGACTGGCCCACCGGGATACCGGGAAATTTCCCAGTGGGCTGCGGCACCTGGGGCTGGGCTGACAGCTCTTATCAGTGATCAGGCTCCTGTAATCCCAGCCGGCCATGTGTGAGCTGTGCGGCCGCACAGGGCTCCATGGGAGCAGGGGGAGCCAGGCGGCCGGCACAGCTCACACATGGCCAGCCGGGATCATAAAAAAAAATTTGCAGCAGGGGCGGAGCTTACTGTGTGGCAGGGCCTGGCTAACTGCAGCATGGGAAGCAGGAAGGAGTCCCTGCTTCCCCAACAACCAGTCTCCAGGAGATCCAAGGGATGTGGAGGTAAGAAGCAGGTCAGTGTGCCTGTGTGTGACTGTCTGCCTGTGTGTGTGACTGTCTGTGTGATGGTCTGCCTGTGTGTGTGACGGTCTGCCTGTCTCTGTATGTGTGGCTGTTTGTCTCATGTCAGTGACTGTCTGCCTCTGTGTGTGTGGATGTCTTTGTGTGTGTGCATCTGCTAGTGAGTGAGCGAGCTTCTGTGTGTGTATGTGTGTGTGTGTGTGTGTGTGCGCGCATCTGCTAGTAAGGGAGCCTCTGTGTGTGTGCGCCTGCTAGTGAGCTTGTCTGTAAGGAGCATGGGTGTGTCAGAGCCTGCCTGTGGTGAGCATGTGTGTACAGTGAGCTTGGCTGTAGTAAGCATGAGTGTGATCGTGAGCTTGTCTGTAGTGACCATATGTTTGTCAGTGAGCTTGTCTGTAGTGAGCATGTGTGTGTCAGTGAGCATGTGTGTGTCAGTGAGCTTGTCTGTAGTGAATCTGTGTGTTAGTGAGCTCTTCTGTAGGGAGCATGTGTGTATGTCATTGGGCTTGTCTGTAGGGAGAGTGTGTGCGCATCAGTTAGCTTGTCTGTAGTAAGCGTGTGTGACAGTGAGCTTGTCTGTAGTAAGCTTGTGTGTGTATCAGAGTTTGTCTTTACTAAATTTGTGTGTGTGCCAGTAACCTTGTCTGTGTGTGTCATTGAGATTGTCTCTCAATGAGCCTATTTGTGTGAATCAGTAAGATTGTCTGTGTCTGTGTGTGAGTATGCTTTACTGTATAATTTAATTACCCTAAAAGAACTAATATTTTGAATTAGAAGAAGAAATGTATCAATAATATATATATATATATATATAGAGAGAGAGAGAGAGAGAGATAGATAGATAGATAGATAGATATAAATAAAAGCTGTTGTACCTTGCACTCAGGCTTCAAAGTTGTGTGACCGGGTGCATCACCAGGGCTCCAGTATCCAGGCAATTGAAACAGTTGGCTGCACTCTCAGATTTCCTTAAAACTTAACTTTTATTGAAATATTTAAGAGAAGATCAACGTTTCAGTCCCTCTTGTGGACTTTCATCATGATCCTGATGGGACTGAAACGTTGATCTTCTCTTAAATATTTCAATAAATGTTAAGTTTTAAGGAAATCAGAGAGTGCAGCTGTAACGGCACCCCCAGGCATAAAAAGGGTTCAAAGCCATTTAGGAGATATTCCCCTTCCAGATATACAGGCAGCTACCAAAGACACCAATCTGCCGAACAGGAAACCATATGAATGCCGTAAACAGCTGAATAGGAAAAACCATTCGAATAGGTTTACACTCCTTGCAGTCGAACTGGAACAGCATACAATAAGTCCCCCCAAGAACGAGACAAGGCTCCGTTTTGAGGGTCAAGCAGGAACAGACAGAGCTGTGGGTTTATTGTTCTTATATACACATTCTTACACATTAGTACAACCCACAGGGTTTTGGAAAACAAAATCCTCCCCTCTGCCTGTGATACAATTACCTTACACAATGGGTAATGTAATTATCACAGGCAGAGAAATAAATTTTTTCCACATTATTCATAATTTTAAATCACATTCGCATAAAACTTACATTTTCAGAATCAGCATACTCCAAATACAAACATACGTCAAAATCATACAAATTGGTCCAGTGGTTCAAAAGATAGATCGTAGTCCTTAGTGACCAAATGAAGCATGGCTTTTCTGCCCAAAACCAGTTCCACAGTGTCTTCTATCCTGGAGATAATTGGGAAGTAATCCAATTATCTCCAAGGACAGAGGCAAAACTCCATTGAACACATGGCAGTAAAAGACAATAAAATACATAAAAGTATATAACTGTGCAGCCATTGCATAAAACAGGTACATTCAACATATCCCCAGATAGCTCAGATCTGAGCGCACATTATTACTGAATGGCACTCAGATCACACACATACAGTTCAATTGCCATGGAGCCAAAGTCTTTCCCATAGTCTTTCATTATATGAATGGGCTCCATGGCATAGCTATCTGGGGTATCACCGCTCAAACAGGGCAAGCACCGAATGACCCGGCTTTCGTGTCTTTGCAGGGGAAAATCAAGCTTTTCAACATGGGGCCATAGTCTAAAGGCAGCAAGCGGGCAACCAGGCCCCTCCAATGCACAGTGGCGAGATTGGTCTCGTCACATCAGACAACTATTTCAATTGTATATATATATATATATATATATATATATATATATATACACACACCCTACATAGCACAATGACTTATGGGGCTGGCATAGATTTTTTTCCAGGGCTGCTTCGTATCCCCAGTCTGGCCCTGCCAGCAATTGCTTAAAAACTGGCCGCACGGAAGGAGAGTGCGGGCGAAGCTAATAAAAGTCGTGGGCAGAGCCAAATCGGCAGCAGGGGCGGGGCCTAACACGGCCCCCACCCGCTGCTGTTACTGCTGCACATGGAGGGAAGCAAGAAGGAATCCCTACTTCCCTAACTTACAGACTCCAGGGAATCCACTCCTCCTCCAGCCCATACTGTCTGTAAGTAAGAGAGAGAGTGTGTGTGTGATTGTCTGCATGTGACTGTGCGTGGGACTGTCTGCCTGTAACTGTGTATGTATGACTGCCTGTGACGGTCTGCCTGTGACTGTCTGTCAGTAACTCTGCATGTGTCACTGTCTGCTTGTAACTGTGTGTGTGTGTGTGACGTGTGCCTGACTGCCTGTAACTGTGTGTATGCTGTCTGTGTGTGTGTGTGTATCTGCCTGTAACTGTGTGTATCTCCTGTAACTGTGTGTGTTTAACTGTCTACCTGTAACTGTGTATGTATGACTGCCTGTGACTGTGATTGTCTGCATGTGACTTTGTGTATGTGTGTGACTGTCTGCCAGTAGCTGTGTGTGTGTGTGTGTCTGTCTGCCTGTGACTGTCTGTCAGTAACTCTGTGTGTGTCACGGTCTGCCTGTAACTGTGTGTGTGACGTGTGCCTGACTGCCTGTAACTGTGTGTATGCTGTGTGTGTGTGTGTGTATCTGCCTGTAACTATGTGTGTGTGTGTTTAACTGTTTACCTGTAACTATGTATGTATGACTGCCTGTGACTGTGATTGTCTGCATGTGACTTTGTGTATGTGTGTGACTGTCTGGCTGCCTGTGACTTTGTGTGTGTGTGTGTGTGTGTGTGTGACGGTCTACCAGTAACTGTGTGTGTGTGTGACTGTCTGCCTGTAACTGTGTGTATGACTGCCTTTGACTGTACATTGAATTGTGTGTGTGTGTGAGACTGTCTGCCTGTAACTGTGTGTGTGACTGTACATGTGATTGTCTGCCTGTAACTGTGTGGGTGACTGTCTGGTTACAACTGTGTGCGACTCCCTGTAACTGTGTGTGTGTGTGTGTGTGTGTGTGTGTAACTGTCTGCCTGTAACTGTGTGTGTGACTGTCTGGACTTGAGCAATAACTGATGTTTGGCTTCTGAATAGAAGAATCAGAGCCCTTGGATTCCTAATTACTGGTTGTAAAAATGCACCATAACTGGCTCTTTGGGGGATTACATTAGATATTAATTTCAAAAGAAAACAGAAAGAGCTACTGCCATAGAATAGATATGAATAAAAATTAACTTTTAATAATCTAGTTAAAATACGATAAAGAGTGAAAAAAGTAAATATACAAACCCTCAATACACCAAGGAAGAGGTATAAAGAGGTGAATAATACACATCAATAATATGATTCTAGTGTCCAGATTGTTACAACTTGTAATCAGCAGTAAGATAGTGTATCAAATTGTTATGAATTGATACTTTCAAATGGCTAAATAGATGCAAATTGCTGCTTACTTGGGATTCAAGCAAAAATGAAAACTATTTGGCCATAAGAGGTAGAAATGATTAATGAAAATCCCAATATGCGTGTTGTAAAAAGATATTATCAAAAACTCATCAAAAGCTAGCTGTGCCTTCATGGGCACCTACCTCTACGAGATTCCACTAAATAAGCTAACTAGCCGAAAAGTAGATCAGTCTGCGAATAATGTGCACTATTCCTCCGTATTATAGATAAAAGAATCACTGCTTTTTGCTAAAAACTAAAGCTGCAGTTACACTAAATACTAAAGATTGCTATCTAAATAGATCGTCTCACTAAGTTTCCGTAATCAACTCCAGCTACTGCAATCCTAAGTTAGCTTAAGAAAAAGGCTCTAATAGACATACCCCAAACCCCGATAAACTATCTATGTACAATTGATTTCTATGCTAAATGGTACAAAATGACCCCAGTAAATAATATATCAAAGTAATAGATGGTGGTTTGAGAAAGGGGAGCAATCTCCCCTTACCGGCGAAACGCGCGTCGGGGTTTTTCTGGGAGATTGCTCCCCTTTCTCAAACCACCATCTATTACTTTGATATATTATTTACTGGGGTCATTTTGTACCATTTAGCATAGAAATCAATTGTACATAGATAGTTTATCGGGGTTTGGGGTATGTCTATTAGAGCCTTTTTCTTAAGCTAACTTAGGATTGCAGTAGCTGGAGTTGATTACGGAAACTTAGTGAGACGATCTATTTAGATAGCAATCTTTAGTATTTAGTGTAACTGCAGCTTTAGTTTTTAGCAAAAAGCAGTGATTCTTTTATCTATAATACGGAGGAATAGTGCACATTATTCGCAGACTGATCTACTTTTCGGCTAGTTAGCTTATTTAGTGGAATCTCGTAGAGGTAGGTGCCCATGAAGGCACAGCTAGCTTTTGATGAGTTTTTGATAATATCTTTTTACAACACGCATATTGGGATTTTCATTAATCATTTCTACCTCTTATGGCCAAATAGTTTTCATTTTTGCTTGAATCCCAAGTAAGCAGCAATTTGCATCTATTTAGCCATTTGAAAGTATCAATTCATAACAATTTGATACACTATCTTACTGCTGATTACAAGTTGTAACAATCTGGACACTAGAATCATATTATTGATGTGTATTATTCACCTCTTTATACCTCTTCCTTGGTGTATTGAGGGTTTGTATATTTACTTTTTTCACTCTTTATCGTATTTTAACTAGATTATTAAAAGTTAATTTTTATTCATATCTATTCTATGGCAGTAGCTCTTTCTGTTTTCTTTTGAAATTATATCAATTAGGGTTAACCCCTTTACTGCCTATCTTTCAATACTATCAAGCTTCCACTCCTTCTTTCTTTTTCTCACATTAGATATTAAGTTCCTTTCTTCGCGAGTTTGGTTGGCACCCATTTCTTTAGGAGGAAGGTATGTCTGACAGCCATTAGTGCAATTTTAGGGCTAATAGTAAGCGTTGCCCTTTCCCAGAAACAGCACCGATTTACATTGCCAGAGAAAAGCAACAGCATCTATGCACCAAAACCACTACTTAAAAATGTAGTGGTTTTGGTCCTTTATGCAGAATGAACATCACTCAAGCAAGTCATTATAGGTCATTCCTTCTCCCCATCCAACTCTCATACTTCATTCTCTCCTTTTCCCTGTCTGCACGTTTGATGCTGTTGGCCCTTGGACCAAACCCATGTACATTCTCTGAGTGCCTTCTTATGAGTGTGTTCACATGTCACTCCTTAAACTGTTTCCTCTGTACTAACATCTCAGAAAATGAAATAAAACAATTTACAAATAATAGTATGAACCCCAGAGAGTTTGTTAGAACGATGGTGGTTTGAGAGACCGAAGGCCAGTGTTGTTTGAACAAACCTGCGTATGTGAATCATGCTGGACTGGATCCTCTCACATTGGAGTCAACATGCACCTTAAGGATAAATGTTTAATAAAAAAGTAATTCTTCATAAAATATTGTTTTTGTTTAAAATGGAACCGGGAGGGGCTAGTAGACTAGACTGCATAAAAACACAATAGACTTGTGCATAAATGTGTTTCAGCTGGGACGAACAAACCAACTGTCTTTTAATCTATGCCTGAACAAATCGTATTCTTTGAATAAGGCTCCACAGGTAAATCTTGGATGGATCGATTCGGTATAGGAAGCGAAGAAAATCATGCTGAGCAGCAGTGGTTATGGTTCTAAGCAGCATCTATATTTATCCTATTCCACACTGAAATAAATCAATTCATTAACAGAAGCATCTTAATACAATGGAAAAAAGAAGGCATTCCAAGCTGGAATAAAATTTTCAAGGGACTGATTGTGATGACAACAAAGTACACCATTCGGTCCTTTAGAGGTTAAAAAAAGCACAAAGTGCCTTTAAATGACTAATCTGATATTTCCTTTGAGTATATATTTACACTTTTTACCTTTTGTTAGTATGAATTATATTCAGCATTTTGTTTTGTTTTTATTTATCATTCTGTGTGAATGTTGTCTACAATTCATTGGGCATTCGGCATCCTTAGCAGCTTTGAAAAGTGATCTTCGCTAAATATAATGTACCTTAACTCAGCATTGCTAAATGTCGTTCTTGATGAGTCTATGTCAAGGAAATTCCAGGTGGGACAGCCACTTTGCTATAGGAAGTGATTAGAAATGGTTATATAATATGATGAGTCAGAATTGCAGTCACTGGAAGCCTTATTAACATTTCCGATTGTTCCAAGAAACTTGCAGCGTTATTACAGCCTAACAAATAAATGCTGTCACGCTGTTTCCGTTCAGTCTTCCCATTCAGTCTCTTAGCACAACCCTCAGTGGGGAGTCCATTGAAGCCAAGGTTTTGTATTGGTACTATACACAGTCTAGAAAGTTGGGAAGTGGACCAATCAGACTCATAGTAAGTGCTTCCTGTTTTTATAGACGTGTTACATTTTAGTGTATATATATATTTATATATTTTAGGGATTTCTGTGGGAAAAGCAAGTCTTATGGCTTGACTGGTGTGCATATTTTTGTTTAATATTGTATTAACTATCCACAGACTTCAGGTGGAAGGAGCTTTCAATCACAATTTTTCCCCACCATAACCTATTTGGATTTTGCTTCCCAAGCACTACCAAGCCTCAATAAGCAAACCAGTAACCAACCTCATGCTGATGAGTTGCATTAACAACGAAACAGCTGTCCATGAATGGTTCACTGGTTTTGCATCTTTTCCTAAATTGTGTTCCAAGCAGTTGTATACTGCAAATACAGATTAAAAGGAATCCATGTTTAAAATGGAATGAGGCAAAAATGTGATTCTTTGTTAAACTAATTTGCATATGCCCACCCAGAATCCTTTGCAGTTGTAAAATCGCTGCAGTTTTCGGATTTCTGTGGGAAAAGCAAGTCTTATGGCTTGACTGGTGTGCAGATTTTTGTTTAACATTCTATTAACTATATATAGATATATATATATATCTGTGGTCGGGGCAATATTGCCTTAATGGTTAGATAACACATAATTAGTAATAAACATCACAGTTAATAACACTATTCTGTGTTTTCATGGAGATTTTTAAAGTACATAATTTAAAGAGACCTCTAAAGTACTTTTGCTTGCTAAAATGCTTTATGTGTGAAGAATGTGTCCTCATTTTTTATTTTACTAAACATTTCAATAGAAATTGACACTCTTAGAAATTAACCTGGTTACATCCTCCTGGCTGTCAATCAGATATGCAGTCCTGTTACTTCCTGGTTTGATTAGCTCAGTGGAGATAAACTCAAGAAAAATAAATTGCTCAGAGTACCTGCATTGTAAAGTCATCTCATTGGGAAGTCTGTGATTGGACAGCCACAGAAAGTCTGGGCAGGGTTAGAAGAGGAGGGATTGAAAAGGCTGCAAGCTATAGTATGCATATTAGGCATATCCCTAATGGAAAAATGCATAATTACATACATGCACGTTTCCATATGTGGTATGTCTACTAAAAAGTTATTTTAAAATTGTCATTTTTTTGGGAGTGTAGTGGAGTGTAATTTTAATGCATAATCATCAGCATTGACAAATGTCTATAATTAAATGACTTATAATATATTTTATATATATATATAATTGTTCAACATCTTAAAGGGACAGCACACAGCATAGCCAAGTTTTTTTTTGTATATGTTATGGTGAAAATGTCCTCTGACATTGTTCCTAATAGCTGTAAAGATAAAATATATATATATATATATATATATATATACACTGTACATATAGTCGATACTGCACTCAAGGATAAGAGCTCTGTTCCATGGTGGACATTTACGACTAAGATCAGTTATTGGAGCAAGGAGTATATGGACCTTGTAGGCCTGTCATCCATTTTGTCTAAATTATTTCAAACGTGAATAAGGAACATGATATGGGGTTTAAATAAAAAATGAACTGCATTAGGGCACAATTCCCACAAAACGATGTTTCGGCCCATGGGCCTCAATAATGGAGCCAATTCCTTATTCAAATTTTGTTCAAAAAAATACCCTGTCCCATGCAATTATGTCATGGGGTTTTTACAGAGTGTAAGGACACCATACGAGTCCTACACTATTGGCCTCAAACAGTTTCTGAGTTTGCTGAGAGAGCATGCGCCGTAGTTACACAAATGCAATGCTGAGACTATCACAAAAAGCATGTGTGGAATTGTATGGAACCTATACATATGGCTATCATGGTTATTTAATAAAGTGGATTTTATTTTTTAAACCTCAAGAGCCAAGCAGTGGCGTACACACAAACCATGGGGCCCCGGTGCGAAAATGATCCGTGGGCCCCCCCCTATTTCCTCCCTGACAGACACACACACACATACATAGAGACATTCACACAGACACATACATACATACAAACAAACAGACAGGCACACATATATACATACAGACACACACACAGACACATACATACAGACAGGCACACAGACAGCCACACATACAGACACACACACATACATACATACATACATAAATACAAACAAGCACACACACACAGACAGACACAAAGACATACATACAAACAGGCAGACACACACACAGACAGACACACATACAAACACACACACACACACACACAAAATGTTTAAGTCACCCTCCTGTTTCCTACCTTTAAGGTGCAGGAGGGTGACTTTTCCCTGGGGTGCAGTGGTGGCTCAGGTGGATGGTTCCACTCTGACTCCCTCTGCTTCCTCCCGCTCGGCTCTCAGTGTTAGCTGGGAGGAGTGACATGCAGTGACTTCCTCCCAGCTTGTGATGTAATCACAGGGGGCCTGGTCGCGCTGTTAAAGCGCCCAGCATTGACTGGGCCCCCTGACAATCCACATCCATCGGGTGGTCCTGACAGCTGTAGAAGATGATGGCGGCGGATACCCGGTCACAGGGGTCCGCAGGGCGGCCAGGCCCCCTGGAGTTGCAGCTGCGACTCCTGCGACCGCGGTATGTACGCCGCTGGAGCCAAGCATAGGTGACTTGGAGAAGTTTTCCAGTTTAGCTATTTTCACCTTAAATTTGAAATTCATTTGGATATCCCAAAATGTCTCTTTAGTAAATAACCCCGCATTCTCTCATCCTTTCCTATTCCTCAGTCTCCTTCATTTACATTCACTTCTCTTTTCCATCTGGTCTTCTCTCCTTACCCGTGTCTGTTAACATATGCACCAGAGGGCAAAATGGCACAATAGCCTCTCTATAGACTGCCCTTTTTTATTTGCATGACAGTGTTGTAGCACAGTAAACACGTGGCTTCTACTCACACCACCCCTATCAAGGTGACTCTGACAATCTGTCCCACCCCAGCTCAACCTTTGGGCATGGCCAAATTTACAAATCCGGTGCCTGTACGCATTGACTTTTAAGGTGCCCCTCTACCTACACCCAGGGCCAGATTAAGAGCCCAGTGGGCCTGGTGCTGACAATTATGATTGGGCCTAATTACAGAATCTTATCGACCAAAAACACTAAAACAGTCATACCTTCCAAGCGTCATGTATCTGATGGAGATGGTGTTGGAGGGAAACTCAAAGGATGCAGCTATAAGAAAACACATACTCTGGTAATCTCTCTCTAAGTTATGCTTTTATCCAGTGTCCTCATTTTTCCACGTGTCCCCATGTCTCAGTGTTTCCCGTGTCACTAGGATACTAGGGGACACTGAGAAACATGTGGACACAGTGAGACATGGGGACACTGAGACACCAGGGGCACTGAAACACCAGGGGGCACTGAGACACTTGGGGACACTGGGAGACATGGGGGGACTTGTGGATACAGACATGGAGGCACTGGGAGACATGGGGACACAGACACTAGGAACACAGAGACATGGGGACACAGACACTGGGAGACATGGGGACACAGACACTAGGGGCACTTGTGGAGATAGACATGGGGACACTGGGAGACATGGGGACCTGAAAAATTTGGGGACACTAGGGACACTGGCTGGGAGACACGTGGACATTGGGAGACAGATATTTGGGCACACTGGGAGCCATGGCGACACAGACACTAGGGACACTGAGAGACATGGGGACACAGACACTGGGAAACTAGGGGACACTGGGAGCTGTGGGGACACTGAGACACTAGGGACATTGGCTGGGAGACATGGGGAAACTGGGAGACATGGGGATCCTGGGAGATATGGGGACACTGAGACACTGGGAACGCTGGCTGGGAGACAGAGACAATGGGAAACATGGGGACACTGAGGCACTAGGGACACTGGCTGGGAGACAGATATTTGGGGACACTGGGAGACATGGGGACTCAGACACTAGGGACACTGAGGGACATGGGGACACAGACACTGGGAGACTGACTAGGGGACACTGAGACACTAGGGATACTGGCTGGGAGACATGGGGACACTGGGAAACATGGAGACACTATGTCCCTATGTCTCACAGCGTCCCCATGTGTCTCAGCATCCCCATGTCTCAGTGTCCCCAAGTGTCTCAGTGTCCCCTAGTGTCTCAGTGTCCCCATGTTTCCCTGCTGCCTTTCCCCCCCATCCTTCACTTCCCTGAGCTGTAGTCTGATCAGTGAGTAGAGAGAGGCAGGGAGGGATATGCTGTAACTTCCTATCCCTGCCTCTCTCCACACACAGTGACCCCCTACTGGCTGGTGCTGGTATTGCAGAGTAATCTCCGTTTATACTGAGAAAAATATCTGCATTTGCATTGCCGGTATTACTGCAATACTGGCACAGCCAGGCAGCCTTAAATACCGGCTGTGCTGGTAAAATACCAGTCAGGTGGCAAACCCAAAAGTAGTGTGTAAAAAAAAAATGGGCCTATTCCATGGGCCTGGGCCTGGAGTTGCAGCTCCATCAGCCCCTATGTTAATCCGGCCCTGCCTACACCCCCCATTATAATTGGACATTGCAGGCATAAAATCTTCTAAATAAATCACATATGTATATAATAACTGCATATGCATAGTTGTGTATAGCTGTTCATATTTCTGCATGTAATGTATTGTGTTTAAATTTGTGAGTAAAGTGAGTGTATGCAGCTCTGCAAATTCTTGAAAGGGTAAAAATAACGTTAGTACTGGGTAGGGTAAATTGATGTTTATAGATGGGAGGGGTGAATGTAGTTTGTTTACAATGAGTGTTCAGTGCTAAAAGGATTAAAAGCTTGTGAAGAGTTATAGTTGTGCCATAAGGGGTGTTTAGATTTTTCAGTTTATGGCATGATTTGGGTGGGTTTACAATAGGGGGTACATGGGGTGTTTAGTGTTTCAAAAGTGTTAAACCTAGGATTAAAGGTAAAAGATTATTTTAGGTGTGAACAATTTGGGACTAAGGAAAAGGTTTGTTTAGGATTTGGGAGGGTTAAATGTACATAAGGGAAAGCATGTTTAGGGTCTGTGGAGTTTGAAGGATTATTTGCAGAGTACTCACCATCCTATGACTTCTTAGCCCAGTAACCCTTCTATTTTTGATATTAGAGCTGCAGGAGCTGTGATACAGTGTGCATCACTCAGTGCTATCCCTGCTCCTCCTGTCCAGCCTCACACACAGACACTGGAGGAGCTGGGGCAGCATTGAGTTTGGCACTTTTTGTTATTGTTCTAGGAGCTCTGCTATAAAGCATAAAAAGCAGTCTGACTGGACTACAGAGGACACTGGCCAAGGAGTGTCAAGCTCCAAAAAAAAAAAAATTCAACAATTCTCTTTACCTACTACTGTCTTGTCACTATTTTCCTTACTAGCTTTCTCTACTTTGTTATTTAAATTGTTTTATAGATATTTACTTTTAGATCCCTTGCACTCAAGCAACGGTACTCACCTTTTATTTTGTAAGAGGCTATAGTACACGAATTGCCACCAAAAAATGTAATGAACTAAACTGTAGATTTGTGTATGTATTGTATGTATTCTTTTCAGGCAGTACAAACAGAGCAGGATTATCTATAAGACGTGTCTCTAAGCAGCCACATAGGGCCCAGCGGTTAAAGAAGGTCAGCAGAACAACGAACCAATCAAATTACTTTTAATTTAGACCCGAACGCATCGATCCATCAGGCATATATACCTGGGGAGTCATATTCAATGTATTCACAGGTAAATCCCAGCCTCAGTGATTAGTTTGTACCAGTTGAAGAGCAGTTGATTAGTAAGTCTACTAATCTCCTAAACCTGCAAAGGTTTTATAGCCGGTTTCGGCTAAATTGTATTTGCTTTTTCAGTCGTATTGTACTCTCAGCATTCCATGTTAGATGATATATATATTTTATTGCTCTATGGTTCTTCACTTGTGTATTGTGATGTACAGTCACATTTGTAGTGTAATTAAAACATTTAAAAATGAATAAATACATGTAAAAAGAACAGAGGCCATCTTCAGCTAAAGTGCTCCTTTAAAGGGCTACCCCAAGCATCATACCCGCTACAGCCCCTGACCCTGTTTCCCAGTAATGGAGCACACAGTTTTGCAACGGTTTGCCCCTTTTACCTGGGTCTCTGCTAGGCTTCGAGTGTTCTCTATGGCCAGTGACGACATCTGTAAATTGATGCACAAGCCATTCATTCACTGAAAGCAACAGCTGAACGCTATCAGCAAATTATGGCAATTCTGTGCATAGGAATATGCACAGAATTGACGTTAGCCAGCCCGAAACTCTAATTCTGTCAGGGACCAGGAACCAGACAGAGACAGAACTAGATGCAAACACACCTTTATTAATAAATAACAAATAAATAACAAAAGCAAAATCCAGGACTCAAGCAGGGGTCAGTCACCAGAGCGGGTAGTCAGACAAGCCAGGATCAGGAGCACGGAGAGCAGCGGAGTCAGGAACAAGGCCGGAGTCAGGAACCAGGAGCAAACAGGAAACACAGGAACAAGGAGACTTCTGGGGAACAGGAAACCACGCAAGGGCAAGGAGGTTCTGGGATTTGCTGCTTAAATAGGCAGTACTGATTAGAAGCAGGGTTGATTACTACTCTCAGGTGAGTAACCGTGGCAACATGCAAAAGGAGCTGATAGTAATTGCAGCTGAAAACTCTTTCACTGACACAGAAAGGGTTGCTGTTTAAAACAGCAAAGAAACCCTGACAGTACCTCCCCCTCAACGACTCCCCCCATCTCTGCTGGTGGGTCCGGGCTTCATGGGGAAGCGGGCGTGAAAGGAACGAAGGAGGGATGGTGCATGGACATCAGAGGCTGGAACCCAGGAGCGTTCCTCTGGACCGTATCCTTTCCAGTGCACCAAGTATTGGATCTGTCCTCTGAAGACTCGTGAGTCAATGATGCTGCGTATTTCATATTCCTCATGATTGTCAACCAGAACAGGACGTGGACGTGGCACTGAGGTGGTGTAGCGATTACAAACCAACGGTTTCAAGAGGGAAACATGGAAAACATTTGAGATGCGCATGTTAGCAGGGAGGTCAAGTGCGTAAGCTACAGGGTTAACCCTTCGAAGAATACGAAATGGCCCAACGTATCGGGGTGCCAGTTTTTGTGAGGGAACACGGAGGCGTAGGTTGCGAGAAGACAGCCAGACCCTCTCTCCGACCTGATAGGTAGGAGCAGGAAGGCGTCTGCGGTCGGCCTGGAGTTTGTATTTCTGCATTGCGCGTTGCAAAGAGTTCTGAACCTGCACCCAAGTGGAATGGATAAGAATATCATCAAGATAAACCACCACACATTGCTGCAGCATATCTCGCAGGACGTCGTTTATAAATTCTTGGAAAACCGCCGGAGCATTGCAAAGACCAAAGGGCATTACTAGGTATTCGTAATGGCCGCTCCTGGTGTTAAATGCGGTTTTCCATTCGTGGTCCTTTTTTATCCGGACGAGATTATATGCCCCTCTCAGATCAAGTTTAGTGAAGACCGTTGCTCCCTTGAGGCGGTCAAATAACTCCGTGATCAATGGAATGGGGTAGGCATTCTTAATAGTAATGCGATTGAGACCCCTATAGTCGATACAGGGTCTCAACTCGCCATCTTTTTTTTTTCACAAAGAAAAAGCCGGCCCCGGCAGGAGAAGATGACTTCCGAATAAATCCCTTAGCAAGTGCATCGGTAACATACTCCTCCATGGCTCGATTCTCTGCTACAGACAGTGGATAAATCCGGCCACGGGGAGGAATGGCACCAGGTTGGAGTTCGATACCACAGTCATACGGACGGTGCGGTGGCAGAACGCTGGCTTGACCTTTATCAAATACATCTTGGAATTCTTGGTACTCAGCGGGTAAGGAAGAGGCAGAACATGTGCCCAAAACTTTGACTGGTTTCTGGAGACAGGAAAATGTGCATTGCTGGGACCATGATAATATCTCAGCTTTGCGCCAATCAATTATGGGGTTATGCTTCTGTAACCAAGGGTATCCCAAAACAACCTGGTAATATGGAGAGGAAATGACCTGGAATTGGATCGTCTCATGATGTAGAGCCCCTACAGCCAGAGATATGGGCACGGTTTCTTGGGTCACGTGGGTTGGCTGTATTGGTCTGCCATCGATGGCTTCGACGGCTAGTGGAAAGTCGCGAGGCTGTAAGGGTATAGAGTGCTTTGATGCAAATGCACAATCTATAAACAAGCCTGCGGCCCCAGAATCAAGAAATGCCCGGGTTTTAATGGATGAATCAGGCCAGGAGAGGATAATAGGCACCAAGGGTTTGCCCACATATATCTTTGGGTCTGCAGAAAGACCACCTAAGATCTGCCCCTGACAGTATCTTGGGTGCGGGCCCTTTGCCGGACGAATCGGGCAAAACTTTAACATGTGACCGTGGTGTCCGCAGTATAGGCACAGGCCCTCCCTCCTCCTAAAGGCTCTCTCCTCAACCGAGAGGCGTGAGAAGCCTAACCGCCTTGGCTCCACACAGACAGAGGACTCAGGACCAGGAGGCATGGGAGGTGAGGGAGGTTTGGGTGGGCAAGAAAAGCTCGGTGCCAAATATACAGGAGGCCTCCGCAGGCGCTCCCTGGATGAGGATCTTTCTCGGAGTCTGATGTCAATGAGGGTGACAACTGATATCAGTTCCTCGAGATCTTTAGGTAATTCTCTGGCTGCAATCTCATTTTTAAACACATCGGAGAGGCCCTGTGCAAAGGCAGCCACGAGAGTCTCGTTGTTCCAGCCACCCTCTGCTGCCATGGTACGGAATTCACTGGCATACTCGACAATAGTTTTTGTGCCCTGAGCATTAGACATGAGTAGTTCGGCAGTAGGGGTGGAGCGAGCTGGAATATCAAAAACCCTTTTAAAGGACGCAACAAATTCAGGGTAATTGTAAATAATAGGCTTCTCTGCCTCCCAGAGAGGTTTTGCCCAAGCTAGGGCCTTTTCAGACAGCAAAGAAATCATGAAGTGAACTTTGTCACTGTCTGTAGGAAATGCCTGGGGCAGGATTTCAAGGTATCCTTTAACCTGATTTATAAATTCTTTGCACTGAGCTGGGTTGCCCCCAAAACACTGAGGGAGCGGGACAGACCCAGTCATTCCTCTAGCCGCTACAGGTTTGGGGGCTACAACCGGTGCTAGAACAGGAAGTGAGGCAGAGACGGCCGCAATCGCAGGCTGGCCGGGTACTGGATCCAGATGGGCATACTGGTCCAAATAGTGGTTCTGCTGGTCCCACCGGGTAAGTAGGTTAGGTATAGGTGTCTTGCCTGTACCATCTGTATTCATGGCCCTTGCGTAATGTCAGGGACCAGGAACCAGACAGAGACAGAACTAGATGCAAACACACCTTTATTAATAAATAACAAATAAATAACAAAAGCAAAGTCCAGGACTCAAGCAGGGGTCAGTCACCAGAGCGGGTAGTCAGACAAGCCAGGATCAGGAGCACGGAGAGCAGCGGAGTCAGGAACAAGGCCGGAGTCAGGAACCAGGAGCAAACAGGAAACACAGGAACAAGGAGACTTCTGGGGAACAGGAAACCACGCAAGGGCAAGGAGGTTCTGGGATTTGCTGCTTAAATAGGCAGCACTGATTAGCAGCAGGGTTGATTACTACTCTCAGGTGAGTAACCGTGGCAACATGCAAAAGGAGCTGATAGTAATTGCAGCTGAAAACTCTTTCACTGACACAGAAAGGGTTGCTGTTTAAAACAGCAAAGAAACCCTGACAAATTCCACCTCTGGCAGAGGCATTGGAGCATCATTAGCCAGCCTGGAACAACACGTGTGGCAGCAGAAGAGTTTCAACACATATGTGCAGCAAAAGTGTTGCACATACATACTACAGTCACCCTGACCACTTCAAATGACTGAGGTGGTCATGGTGCTTGGAGTAACTAACAGTTCTGCATCATCTTCAAAGGTATTGCCTTTATTTCATTCCACAAAAAGTACTGATGTCTTCTTAGATGTCTGCTAGATACATCTACAAAGACTTGATCTTTCTCCATTTTGGTTATTATATAGAACACTCTGACGATATCTCTGTAGACTGCAATATACAGGGTTGGCATTGATGTGATCAGGTTCTGGGAGTGGCACCTAAATATCATGGGAATATCTGGGTCAGCAGATAATGAAAGTAGAACGAAACGAAACACGTTATATTTAAATCAACTGACCTGACAAGGTACAAACTGAGCAGAGCAAACAGGGACAGGCGAGATGCCTGTTGGGAAATATTGGTCAATTAAAAGCATATGTAGGTGTAGTGTCTTCAATATAAATACTTCAAAAGCAGATGAATTATGCTACGGCCTATTGATATTTTTAATTTAATGTAAATTTGTTGGAGGGGAAGTTTTGGGGGGTTTTTTACGCCGCAGTTCCAGTTTGATCCTACAGTGTTAATAACAAGGTTGGAAAGTACACAGTTTGCTGTGATACGATCCCGTTATAAAGCAATTGTATTGACTGTGACGGGTGCTATATTAACAACTCTAAGAATGTATACATCAAAGGCTGAAGGTTTTCGCATGTGGGTGGTAGAGATCTTGTTTTCCTATCTGGTACAATTTTCCCTTCACGCTGTCCTTCTCAAGATGAAGATAGAGGAAGCCTCTTTATTGAGCTTGACCCAATAAACCAGCTGTACACACACGCACAGCTTTACTGAATAGGCGCCTACATTCTCTAAGAGTGAAGCAAAATGTCTTTTGTTTACTCATGCGTCATTGGGAGTAACAATTTTATTATACACACATCCTTCACAAGAATAGGAGACATTGCGGGGCACGAATATCCATAGGAAAACCTTGTAGACTTCCGAAGATTCTGCTGAAGCCAAGAAGCTCCCATGTAGCAGCTTGCCAACTAAAGTCTATGGAAAATCTCTCAACCCCTAACTTAGGACGTTCCATGCCGTCATACACAAAGTGAGTTTAAATGCATGGCATGGATTGCCCTGCAGATTAGGTGTGAGCAGGGTTAAATCCCTGGTCAAAACAGGGAGCCCCAGGTTTCATTAGATATCTGGGGGCTTATTAATAAGCTGCTTATATGCTCTTTATATAGGCATTGAAATAAAGATTAAATTCCTACCCCATCACTAACATATCAATGAATACCTGGGGCTCCTATTAATCAGCATTTTTAGTGGCCCGAGGCTGACCGATAAACTCTATGCACAGCTGGAAGTCAGTGGTGCATCAAGCCCTTTACATCCAGTCATAAACCCGCCACTAAGCAATGTTTTTTTCTGGGCTTCAGGACGACACTCCCCTCTCAATAGACAGCTGGGGACTGGTCTCTCAGCCTGTCCCCAGCTGATCATGACTGGTGCTGGGCTTTGTTGTAATATGAAAACTGCCACTACCTACTGTGTTAAATAGGAAACCCAATTTCTAATCAGAAGTGATATTGGCAGTGTTAGGGTTAACATGCAGAGGCCTGATCTATACACCAAAACTGCTTTATTTGGGGTGTGAGTGGAGGTGTGGCCAGGGGCAGAGCTTTTCTGAGAAATCTTGTATCTTATTTACAGAGTTATTTCAAAACACATTTATTGTAGTTTAAAGGCACATTACTGGGAGTATTATTGCTGTGGAGCTCGGTTATTCATTTAGATACACCAACAACACGGAGCTCCTAGGAAAGAGACCATTAAGACAGAAAAAAGGGACAAAGGGATTTGAACTTAAAGGATCACTATTTTCAGGAAAACAAACCTGTTTTCCTGACACTATGTCATCCTTGGGGGATCCTCACCCTCAGGGTGCCCCTCCCGTGGCGCTGAAGTGGTTAAAACCCCTTCAGCAGCTTACCTTAATCCAGTGCCGGGCTCTCTTGGCGCTGGTGACCTCTCCTCCCCCGCCGACGTCAGCTCCCGAGTCTAACAGTCTATAGGAAACCATTTTTTTTCAAAGCTTCACCTGTCCTTCCTTCCCTCTTTATTTTTGATACCTGCCTGCAGGCCCCGCCACCCTATAGTTCTCCATTATTTTAATTCCCCTCCCCGGGTCACGTATGTGCTCTGAGATGCGAGAACCGTCCAATCAAAAGTTTCCCTATGAAAAGTATTTGATTGGATTACTGCGCGAGAGAGGCAGTGACACCGGACGAGACATTGAAGTTGGAGTAAGATTTTATATAAAACACAGACACTGTCATTTTTGCAGCTGGTAATTAACGGATTTATTTACTAAGGTGAGAATTCAATGTAAATACCGTGGTTTAAAAATCGGAAATTTACTTTGCATGACCACCTTAGCAAATAAACCTGCCAAACTACTACTTCTATATATACCTTGAATAGATGGAAATTATAAACAGCTAGGGATATACTGTCGTTTTACTAACAGATTTATGAAAAGCACGTTCCAGGGGACATGAGCACATTATTAAAGCAAGGGGAAAAGGCTATTTATTTTGTATTGATTGCTTCCATATAAATATATTATTTGATTTACTGTGAATCTTGAGTGCTCTCGTTTGTCAATATCTATTGTTTACCGTGCCTTTTGCTATATATTAATACATGCACACACAAAGAAGTGTGTCATTTGGTGACTCACCCTTCTGTAGTGCGTCACTGAGAAATATTTAGTAAATGTGTACGTGTGTCATAGCAACAGCCAATCGGGGAGCAGAAAAGTCATGTGGAAACGGAAGCAGTGCTGTGTGTGAAGCTCGAAGAAAGGGGAGGGAGGGTAGGAAGTAGGGAAGTGGGGAAGGAAAACAGAGGAGTGAAGCTAGGTGGAGATAGCACGATTTGAGTGGAACTTTAGGGACAAATTCAGAATGGGACCTTCAAAAGGTATTATTAGACTTGGCTGGGCCAAGGTGCAGACTGGGTGAAAGGAGGGCTTATTGAAAAGAAAATGAGAGAAATACATTTATAGAACAAATACTAAAAAGCACAGATAAACTATCTATAAAGGAACAAAACAAAAAAACACAATTAAAATAGACACTGCATGTTGTATCTATAGACATAGAAAATCGTGCTCTTTATAATATATAAAAAAACACTCACTCCTGCTAGCAACTCATCCTGTAGCCACAAAACGATGGAAGACCTCACAGGTCTCACTTCTGGTACTTTCATTAATATCTATGTGAGAAGAATAAGTATGTGCAATATGAAAATGAATGAAACTACTTGCTACAGAGATTTAAGGTACCTACTCCTAATTCTGGAACCCTAATTCTACATTGTAAGGAAAGGCATGGGTCAGAATCTCAACAGCAACAGGGACTCCATATTGTACCGCCATTTTATAGGCCGCATGGCATGGTCCCTCCTGTATCAACTCTGATCTATATTTACCATAATATACGTACTGCAGGGCTCAAAATGTAAAGTCCTGTAAATTACTCACCACTGCAACAGTCCTCCCAACAATCTTGATTTTACAGGACAGTCCTGATTTTCAGGTTCTGTCCTGCCATCTTGACAAAAAGCATAATGCGAGGCCGCCATTAAATGCCCTCACGCTACACACACTAGGGCCCTGCAGAGAGTGCTGAAACAGGGCTCCCCTCATAGCCCACCATTTGGGGCTCGCCTGCTTTATTGGCAGGTAGCCTTGTGTGGAGTCACGCCTGGCTGATTCTTTGGGTGGTCCCACCCCTTTCAGAGCAGGCATGCTTTTTTGGGAGACACCATGGATACAGTTTACATCACTGACCCATTCCTTTTGCTCCCCACCCACCAGCATCTCATGAGTTGGGAGCTATGCTGCAAGCCTGGACAGTCTCTCACCCCAGGTGAATTTCTACTCGCCAGTGACTAGTGGACCATTGGGAATTTTATCCCAGTATACCGTACTAGGGATCGGTGGTGTTGTATGTGTAATGTAAACTACCTACATGTATATATTAGAATAGTGCCATATAAATGTACAGTAATTTTTTCCCCATTTACAATAAAAACTTTTTTTTAAAAAAGGTCTTCAGTTTTGATGGATATTGGATTACTTACTAAAGTGACATTTGCAGAGAATAGTCAAGAGAATGGACAAGTTCAGGCTAAGCTAGCAGACCTTCAAAAACAGCGTGAGAAATGTTTGAGAATTTTTCCATCTAAAATTTATAATTAGCCAGTTATGCTCAGTTAAACCTTCCAAACTCATTAGTTCCTTAAGAAATCTTATTGTGTATATCAATGAAAAACAAAACAAATACTCCTCACTTTAAGTAGAGGCCCAATAAATAATTAGATCAACCCTGGCCATCTTTTCTCTGCTAATAGCTATCCAAACCCTACCATAAACTGACCTCTAGGACCTTTCTAGGGGTGCTTCTTAGTTACGGCAGATATTTCCCTAGCCCATTCGGTTCTTCACTACTCTCCTTTAATCATCATTGTCTACACTGATCGTCTCCATTACTGCACTGTAATTAAAGCTTTTGTATTTAAAGGGACAGTATACGCACCCTGACCACTTTATTCATGGCCATGTTCTGCCCCTCCCCCTACCCACACACCTCACCACCCTGTTTTAACCATGCAGCTAAAAACATTGCCATTCCTCTAGAAAGGCAATGTTTTCTTTGCAGGGTTCACCTGCTTCTTGAGACTATCATATTGAGAGGCACTTCCTCAAAATAGTGGAGTAAACCTTCACCAATTCTATCAGATGCTCTCAGTGCATGTGTACTAGCTCCCCAATGCATTCCTATGGGAAAGCATTGGATTGGCGGAGATCATTGATCTCGATGCTCTCAGCCAAGGAGGTGGGACCAAACATAGCGGTGTGGGATGCAAGGAAAGTTAACTCTCGGGGAGTTACCTTTTAACCCTGGCATGGTAAGGTCTCCTAAACAGTGATCAGTGCACTATAGATTTAGGAATACACGTTTGTAGTCTGTAGTATTCATTTAAATTCCATTTGCAGACAAGAAGCTGTAATATTTGCTGTTCTTAGTGTATGAAACATTGTAATTTCAAACAGTTAAAAAATGGTACAAACACTATATTATACCCCACCGCCACGACCCCGAAAAAAAAAAAAATACTGCGGTGATCAAAACTTTATAAAAGTATGAAAAGGTGATACCTCGGATGGTTAACAGAGAGGGTAGCAACTCCCTAAGGCCAAAAGAGAATAAAGGAGACTATGTCCAGACGTATCCCAACAACATACAGCGTTCTTATAGTTAGTAACACTGCTTGCCCCAACACCAGTTCTAAGTCTCAAACCACATCCGTATGAATACCCACCAGACTGAATCGTAGTCTGGTGGGCATTGATATGGATGTGGTTTGAGAGAATATAAAAGAAGTTGTCAGAAGCATGAGAACATCCATAAAACACTGTAATCCTCATATGACAACTAAATTGGTCCCTGTAAAATGCTGGGCTATGGGTATCTGCTCCAATTAATGAAGGCACTTACCTGTTTAGATGGCTGGGGGGATCCAGGCCAGGGAAACAAGCAGAGTGGAAGATCTTCAAACCATGTAGAAAAGAGCAATAATTAATGCTAGAAGGATCAGCAACAGCAAATGGGAGAAGTAAAGCATTCTGGGTATACTACCTCCGTACGGAGATATATGTATCAGGATGTCTTCATTTATGGTCATCGCATATTGAAAAATAATCTGTGGATGGTCTTCATGTGAGGAGACCATTTAATAACCTACATCTCAATTTCTCACAGTTATAGTTTTTTAAATAGGGTTGCTTGTCCTACTTACACCAGAACCACACATGCACAAATGGTGAAATGTTTTATGTGTGAAAAGTGGTGTCCTTCCCCCTCCCCCTCTTTTTCATTTTACAAAAATTGGAGATTTCAATAGAAATTGACACTTTATAAATTAACCTTGTTACACCCCCTGGTTGTCAATCAGACAACAGGTCTTGTTACTTCCTGGTTATTTAGCTCAGTGGAGCTAAACTCAAGAGGCAGCAATTGCCCAGAGCACCTGCCTTACAAATATTTCTCAATGAGCTGCAATAGGAAGTCTGTGATTGGACAGCCACAGAAAGACTGGGCGGGGTTAGAATGGGAGGGTTTGAAAAGGCTACAGACAAGAGATCTGCAACTATTAACCCCTTAAGACCGCAGCCAAATGTACAAGTTGTGATCAAAACAAAACGTAAACAAAACCTAGCATTTGCGCTATATGTCTGTCCAACCGTAATTCACCTCTTTCATATTAAATGCACCTACACTTATTATATATTATTTTATTTAGGGGAAACAGGGCTCATTTAACATCAAATATTTAGGTATGGAACATAATTTAATATGAATAAAATATTTTTAAAAAAAGGGAGAAAAAAGATTTTTCTTTAAATTTTCTTATACGTGACATTTTAACTGTGAATGATACAAAATACTGTTTCCTTTTACTGCAATAAAATACACATATTTGTATTCAGCAATATCACACATGTAAAACAGTACCCCCTATGTACAGGTTTTATGGTGATTTGGGAAGTTACAGGGTTAAATATAGAGTGTTACATTTTTCATTTTTTTCACATTGAAATTTGCCAGATTGGGTATATTGCCTTTGAGACCATATGGTAGCCCAGGAATAAGAATTACCCCCATGATGGCATACCATTTGCAAAAGTAGACAACCCAAGGTATTGCAAATGGGGTGTGTCCAGTCTTTTTTAGTAGCCACTTGGTCACAAACACTGGCTAAAGTTAGTGTTAATATTTGAAAATGCAAAAAACTAATTTGAACGCCAATTTTGGCCAGTGTTTGTGACTAAGTGGCTACTAATAAAGATGAAACATACCCCATTTTCAATACCCTGGGTTGTCTGCTATTGCAAATGGTATGCCATCATGGGGGTAATTTTCATTCCTGGGCTACCGTATGGTCTCAAAGTCAACATAACCAACCTGGCGAATTTTAATGTGAAAAATCTCAAACACAAGCCTTATATTTGACTATGTAACTTTTGAAAACACCATAAAACCTGCACATGAGGGGTACTGTTATACTCGGGAGACTTCGCTGGACACAAATATTAGTGTTTCAAAAACCGTAAAACGTATCACAACAATTATATCGTCCGTGTAAGTGCCATTTGTGTGTGAAAAATGCAAAAAATGTCACTGACGATATAGTCGTTGTAATACATTTTACGGTTTCTAAACATTTTTATTTTTTTCAGCGAAGTCTTCCGAGTAAAACAGTACCCCCATGTACAGGTTTTTTGGTGTCTTGGAAAGTTACAGGGTTAAATATAATGCCAGCAAATTAAATTCCCTGAACTTTCAGCCTGGGTTGTCAGGCAGGTCCTGCAAATTGTAATTAATAAAAAGACCTAATTATGTAAAATTATTACATAAATATATACGTAGAATTATTATATATACACACACATGTGTGTGTATATATATAGCATCCAAGTAGAGAGCACTCTGGAGTCTTCGTTTTATATCAAAATAAATACTGCTTTATTGTGCAGAATACAAAAATGTCGACGTTTCAGTCACAATAGACTTTTCTCAAGACGTATATACTTATGTATATAGATATATTATTTCGTTCTACATGTATTTTGATATCAATATATTAATTTTAAAATACAGTTAGAACGAAATTACACATATATATTTAATTTTATTTAACGTATTTACATATTTATTTTAATATATATAATGAAATTTATAAATATATTTAATCAATATCATTGTACGTGTATTTTGATATTTATATATATAATTATGTATATATTAATATTAAAATACATTTAGACAGTATGTATATATATATATATATATATATATATATATATATATATATATATTATTTATTTTTACACTGATTTAACATTTATTATTTCATTTTCAGACAGCAGGGGGAGTACCTGTCCTAACAAGCACTCCCCCTGCTGGCAACGCGATCACATGGTCCAGGGAGGCCGAAGAGGACGGAGGGGGACTCCCTGGGCTCAGGTGAGTCCCCATACCGCGATCGCCGGCGACAGGGTAAGTACATAAGATCGCAGGGCGTTCTGTGCCGCCCTGCGGCTTTTAGAGTAATCTAAATAAGGACGGCATAGAACGCCCTGCAGTCTTAAGGGGTTAAAAGCTGTTTGTTTTTTTTGTTGTTGTTTTTTTAATAAACATAAAAAAGAAAAAAAAGCATTATTAACCCATTCCCGATGTTAGGCCTCTTGGAAAAGGAGGGCTTTCATGCACTTAGGGTAGCATAGTATGCCCCAATGATCGAGCCCCACCTGCAGCCAGCATTCATACCTATATGATCATACATTACATACGACCTAATGTCTGCTCTTATGAGATTAACCCACTTACTTGGGGAGAGAGGGGGAATCCATCTGCAGTACAAGGTTAAATAACAAGGTTAGAACAGACATTAGGTTGTTAGGGTAGGACCTCCCAAAAATGGGGTACATTGATGTTGTGGCAGGCGTATGCAATGTATGATCATATACTGTAACTAAAAAAACAAAAAATAAAATAAAATCTGTGAGCTTTGAAGTTGCTGTTCAGTGAGTGAGTACGTGCGCTGGATTTTGTGTATTGTATGAATTGGCCCCCAGCAGCACCCCATTTATGCATGTACAGGTGTGTGCAGCCCCCTGTTTTCATTATATTATTTCAATCTACCTGTATATTTATGTATTATTTTTACATCATTTTGAGATTTTATTATATATATATATATATATATATATATATATATATATATATAAAACGAAAACTAACTTTGGCCAGGGTTTGTGACTAAGTGATTACTAAAAAAAGACTGCACTTTTGATTTTCCTAGGTTTTCTATTTATCTATATTGCAAATAGGGTAATCTTCATTCTTGGGCTGCCATACGGTCTCAAAGGCAACATAACCAATCTGGCAAATTTCAATGTGTATAAATTGAAAAGGGAAAAGTCCTATATTTGACCCTGTAACTTTCCAAAACCCCATAAAAACGGTACATGGAGGGGGGTGGGGTACTCATGAGACATTGCTGAACACAAATATGTGTATTTTATTGCAGTAAAGGCTAACAGTTAAACTGCCATGCAGAACTTGGAAAACTATTTTTTTTTTTTTTTTATAATGTCTCACTTCTTTGGATTTTATTCATATTAAATTGTCTCATATACAAATATTTGATGTGAACTGAAAGCCTATTTCTTCTGAACAAAATGATATCCAAGTGTGGGTGCAGTTAATATGAACAAAGTAAAGAGCTCAAATCCCAGGTTTTGTTTTGGGTCAGAACTTGTACAATTGTCTATTTAAGGTTGGGGGGAGAAGAGAGTGTAAATGCATGCATGTTTTCATTTGGGATATATTATAATTATTTAAAAAGCGCCAAGAATTCCACAGTGCTGTACAACGAACATCTACCCAACCTTTTGTATTATATTTTGGTGGGGGAGTAGAAAAAAATATATATATACACATCAATACAGCTCACTTTTGGGAGTCAAAACAATTGTCCCAATCCTAAAAATCATGAAATCCACCTTACCCGTAAAAATAAATAAATAAATAAATAAATAAAATAATAAAAAACACACAGCAGGAGCAAAAATAAACACACCACTAATGATTTTGGTTAAACAACATTTATTGTAATATTTATGTTGTAGGGACAGGAAGGGGGAGGGGGAAAATCAGGGGGACGGGGAGAACAAGGAGAGAGGGGGAGATTTACCATATTGCCCCAGCTGCAAGCCCCCTCCCTCCAAATGAGACACTGCAGGCAATGAGGAACAAAACGGAATGTACGGGAGGCAGGGGGAATTATATCTCAGCTATGTAACTTATTGCCCTGGCTGGTGGCAGCTACATATTAAATGACCCTCAATACCAAACTCTCATTAACACTTTGTGTAGTAGAGGGTGGGTGCAAATGTTGCCCTCCTCCAGCTACCCCAGTGGGGTATTGCTTAGCAACTGCCACCATCCCTCAGAGCCACTTCCCTCCAAAGTGACTCAAGGTGGTGGGGCAATAAGCTTAGGGCAACTTAAATAACTGCCCTTACCTCTATTACTTTATTGATTTTCCCCTTTAGCATACAAACACATACATTCACACACACACACACACACACACACACACACACACACACACACAGCTGTCACTCTATTTTGCCCCTCTGCTATTCCTGCACTGCCTTCCTTCCCACACCCCTCACATACACATTACGGTCACTCCTTTCCTGCCCCTCTAATATCGTCTCCATACCCACAAACAGCACTCCCATCCTGCCCCTCTGCTATTTTTGTACTGGACCTCCCACCCACACAGCCAGTGGCTCCAGTAATGTTCTCTAAGCTAATCCTGCAGTCAACCTCCCAACACACTCATCAGCTACCCAACTTCCCCCCACTGCTTATTCTATGATGTGCCGGTTGACGAGCCTCCTGCAAGGCTAGCACATGGCACACCAGATAAACAGGAAGTTGAGGGACCGATTTAAGGAAGTGGCAGGGTAAACGGACAGCGGGGATTGGATACCTCAGCCCTTACACTTCATCCCTCCAGATAAGTGGGAGAGAGAGGAACCCGAAACATTCCACTGAGCCAGGAGAGCATGCATACGAGGCGGGGAGAGGGAACACAGTGTGTTATCGGGAAAGTCTAGCAGCAGGGGTGGGGTTAAGTGACCCTGTAAAAGATTAAAGGTTTACACTGCCAACAATTTGGCTTATCTTTAACTGTATTGTGGGTTTGAGACCAGTTTTGGGGTGTTTGCCCCTCCCCCTGCAGGTAATAACATTACGGACACACAGCGTCACGGGGAACAAGGTAACAGAAAAACCTACACACGGACAAATTAAATATATATATATATATATATATTTGTGTGTATATAAGTTAGAGGGGAATCCAGTCAGTGAGTATTTACAAACGGGAGCCAGGAACGGGAGCACAACATTGGATCCCCACTTCCCTGTGTTAGAGGATGAGGGGAGAGGCAGGAGGGGGAGTAATGTTGAAGTTTGTCTGGTCCCAGCTGGGGGTAGATGAGAGATCCGGCGAGGGGAAGAAGTAGAGACAGAGAGACGGGGAGAGCGCGCTGTCCTTAGGTGCTGAAGTAAACTGAAGGAGGAAAGATAAAAACAATGGCGACAGGGGGGTGAGGGTTCAGTAAAGGGGTTTGCGGCAGAAATGGGTTAAAAATTGGGGGGGGAAAAGCCATATAGATTCAGGGAAAAGGAAAAGAGAAGAAAGTAGATGGATGTGGAGACAAGATTGGTGTACAGGAGGAAAATGAAAGGCAGATTTTAAAAGATGAGAAAATGAAGGAGCAGAGATCAAGTGAAAAAGAATGGGAAGCGATAAATTGAAAGAGGGGCCCATGAATGAGATGGAATTGGTGGAAGAAGATTAGGAATAAATGGAGAAGACAAGCAAGATGGACATACAACAAGGTAGGAAACAAGTCAGGGAGGACAAAGGGAAAATGCAGGAAAAGGAGAGTAACGGCGTACAGTGAAGACAAAAATAGTAAAGAAAAAAGCAAAGGGGTTGTTACAAGATAGTCAAATAAAAATGATAGAACAGAGAATGGAGAGAGAGAGAGAGAGAGAGAGAGAGAGAGAGGAGAAAGATAAGAGAAAAAAAGAGGTTAGTACAGTCAGTCTAGTGTACACAGCACAGATACAAGAAACAAGTACATAGAGACACACACACCACATAAAGACAACTTACCAATTATTATGATGAGGATGATGGCGCATATCACACCCATAATTATCATCATCTGTGGAAAGACATTGTAACCATTAGTTGGAATGATAACAGAAGGATAGAAGAGACGGGGAACGCAGTTAAAGGTAATGAGTGTATAGAGCACCAGAACGAAGACGTATGCTGTAGAATAAAAAGGGCCTAGCAGGGAATGCAATAAAAACCAATTAGAGAACAACTGAACACAGAGCCAGCACAAGAGTACAGGAAATATGTTTGATTAACATCAAAGAGGATGTAAAGTCAGAGAGAACCTGTGCGAGAAATATCAGGCTGAGAAAAAAGATGGAGAGAGGACTCAACAAAAGGTCTCTTTGGTCTCCTCAAGAATAGTAGGAAAAAGGGTTGACAAGCAATTGGAATGGTACAAACTTTGTTCAACAAAACAAGAGATAAGAATGACAGGGCTTGAGTTGGGTTCATTACAAGCCACATTTTTATATGTTAGAAGCAGACAGAACACAGAAAAGATGAATGGGTTCGAATGAGAAGGAAAGAAAAAGTCAGAGCACAAGAAAAGTTCAGGGAGGATAAAGAAAGCTCCATAAAATAATAAGAAGAAAGGGAGAGAGTACACTGGCTGGGGGGTGGAGGAGGGATGTATCTGGTAAGTGAGGAGGAACAGTTAGAGGCATGGACCAGAGTACTCAGGTTTATTGAGAGTTGTAGAGTGTACATGGAAACTAAAAGGCATAATTATACCTTGAGGTTCTTCCACCAGTACTTGCGCTTGAGTTTTGCCGCACTGGTCTCAAATTGTGAGGCTCCGGCCTGCAGGGCGTCCGCGCGGTCATCCAGCTCGGACAGCTTCTGATCTCTTTCCAAAACCTTATCTACATTCACACGCATGAGACCCACCACCTACAGAGTACAGAGAGAACACAAGAGACAGAGATGGTCAGACAGAACTCCATTTCTAAACAATCCCGCCCAGCGTGGGAAAATAAAACACTCACTCACCTCATCCACCTGTGCTTGAGTCTGCTGGAGCCTCCTGTTGCTGGTGAGGTTAGGAGGGGCTGGGGGAGCTCCGGGACCTCCTTCTCCGGGGGCAGCAGGGGGACCGGCAGGTGGTGCAGACCTGATGGAGAGGAAGAATTATCAGAAGAGTAGCAGAATGATCTCTAGGAATGAGGAATGAGATGAACAGCATAAAGAAAAATATTCATGAGCTGAAGGTGCCAGCAGAGGAATCATTCTGTGAGAGTAGAAGTGCTTTGTAGATACTGAATAGATAAAAATAAAAAAAATTAAAAAAAAAGTGACATGATGGTGGGAATGGGGCCTTTTTGGAAAGGGAAAACATGACAGCTAAAAGAGATGCGATGGGTATGGCATAGTAACATAGTGAGACACAACCAGAGTGCAGTTTTCAGGCCAAGCACTCCAACTGTCCGACTGGTGGCAGGCAAAATGACAGAGAAAATTATAGAATAGTCCATATAAGTACACAGAATATATTTATGAATGAAACATATCTTTTTGTCAACGATCTCAAAATGTACCAAAACATAAGTAAAATGGTTCATTAAGAGAGAGCAAGGATTATGTTTTAATATTAGCAGAGAATTTTGAAGCAGCTTCAAGTTCAATATTAAAAGAACCAGTGTCTACCAAGATCAGTGTTCTTCAACCTGTGTGCTTCCAGCCACTTCAAAGTGTTCCGTAACTACACAGACTTCAGAGCTGCAAAGGGTTGAACATTGAACAAAGTATGCACTACACATGTTGCATCTCTCTCCAGTATGGCTGACATCTGTAAAAATAATGTCTAAGAAAACAAAAATAGGATTTCCCTGGAAATTATTTCATCTTGGTTGTTTTGGTCCACTGACCTAGGCCATCCCCAGTGGCAGCTGTGGAAGTTTAAAAACTGTGTAGCACTATCAGTGGAACAGGACCATTATTCCTGAAAATAACATTTTTTTTTATCTTCACATGCCCATCGACAGCCCTAGGACACCACCCAAGACCATTAATTTAGGATGTCCAGGCAATACAAAGCCCTTGGCAATTTCAGAAATCCTGGTAGAGCAAACTAAGCATATATGGAGTAGTGTAGACCCAGAGAATGGGGCATGTTTTAAAAAAAAAAATACTCTAAATATGAATATGATTAATTGTTCAGCTTATTTAGCAGCATCTCCCACTATCAAGAAGGGGGTGGTGGAAATTAAAGAGCTAATCATGATGGACAAATGAATGTTTTTATTCTAACAGACTCAAGTCCTTTGAGTTTAGTGTTATTTACAACTAGCATATTTTGGCCTAGACTCTGCCACTTTGATTTTCAGTTTAATAAAATACAGTAGGTGTGGAAATATAATCCAAACAAGTATGATATAGATATACCTACATCAGATCAGAGTGGAAAACAAGCAGGTGAAAGTACCGGGCAATTACATCGGTGTCCCCTGAATCAGGATGTCCATGGGTGGGTTAAAAGAGGGCAGTGGCACCACCTAAATGGGGTGGGTCTGCCAGAAAGAGGGCCGCTCTACCCAAAGAACTAGAAGGCTGCCCACCGAAGACAGACAATGCAGGGAGCAATGTTTCAGTGCTCATAGCGGAGCACTTTTTGGGGAGTTACCTGGTGTCCCCAAAAGCAAGACAATAAAGAACAAACCTGGGATGGTGGGATAGAACCCTACAATCAGGAATGTCCCGATGAAATCGAGACTATTGGGAGGCCTGCAATCCTAGAGGACTCCTCATTTCCTCACCTACTAGGGAAAGACAGTCAGCAGAATTCTAACCGTGGAACTTCCAATAACTGCAATGTCAGTGTTCCATGCAATGTCAGTGATGCTACAGGTGTATACGAGTATCTGAGTGGATCAAGCAGTTAGATCCGGAAATATCATAAATTAATGTTGTTCTTTTGAGAACACTTTGACAAAGTGCCACTGCTTCCAAAATGTCTATGTACTTTATGATGTTCCTCAATAAATTACTAATGTAGCTCTGGTGTGCACAATGAAGTCTGGAGCACTTTTCCATTCTATTCTTTAGATTTAGTGGTCCCTATCACTGTAGAACCAGTGACAACAGTGACTCTATGATCACCAAAACAACTTTAGCTTAATGAAGCAGTTTTGGTGTATACAGGATGCCTCTGCAGTCTGTCCGGTCAATTCTTTGCCATTTATTTATTAAATCGCTTTGTTTATGCAGTCCTAGTCACACCTCCCTTACACAACCTTTCAAAACACCTCCTGTAAAAAGTAATCCGATGTTTACACCTTTATTGCAAATTCTGTTTAATTTAGAATTTCTCACCTCCTGCTCTGTTAATAGCTTGCTAGACCCTGCAAGAGGCTCCTGTATGTAATTAAAGTTCAATTTACAGAGCAGGAGATAAGACCATTTAAAGTAAGTTACATCTGATTGAAAATGAAACCATTTGTTTTTTAAAACAAAACATCAGAGAATTGAGCAGTGAGACTGCAGATACATAATCTATACACCAAAACGGTCTCATTAAGCAGTGTTGGTGCATAGAGTTCATAGTGTCCCTTTAAGCTACTGCAGTAAACCTGCATTTTTCTCATGAAAAATAATGGCGTCACAACGCAAGATGCACTTTTTTTCATTTTAAATCAACTTGTGACCCTTCAACGCGTTTCTAAAGGTTAGAATGGTCCAACAAGAAGATAGACAAGTTTGTAGTGCGTGTCTGTGTGTGAGAGAGTTCCTGCCTGCTTATATGTTCACATACTGTTTGTGCTGCAGTTAAAATAATACACTAACACAGCCTCAAAGAGCAGATACAGCCAGATTATCCTGCGTTTTACATTCCTTTTCAATGTTTATGGAACATAAAGAATAATAAAAAATAAAAAAACCTGATGCAACTGCACTCTTATTCATAGCATTACATGTCAGTAATCCCATTTAATTTTGTGCAATGTACACAAACACAGATCTGTCCTATATTTTGTTTGGTTAGAGACTTACTCCCTTGCTGGGCGGAAAAGAAATAAAACAGAAACTCACCTTGATCCAGTGACGAGGCCAAGTTCTTCCTATAACCCGATCCTCCATGGTGGACATCACTCCTTTTCCAGAGGAGAGGAAGGGCGGACTGAGGGCAGGACATGGAGGGTTGCCGTCTCTGTCGTCCGTTGATAAATTTGGATAGGATTCACATAACCCTAATGGCGCCTCAATGACGCGGCCAGAGGTTGAGTTACGCCCCTAGCAGCAGATGGTTTCAACTTTATATGTGTAGCATTTCATAGCAAAACACTGCACATACAGACTACAGGCACCATGACCACTTCAAATCAGTGAAGTAGTCATGATGCTTGGAATGACCTTTTGATGATTTTTCTCCTGCTAACTTTGCATACACACTGTTTTGTGATCCTCTCACTTGTCTTATATTCATATACTTCCTGATGATACTATTTTACTGTAAATATTTGGGTATTGTGAGGTTTCTATTACAGAGACACTTTAGGTACTAAAAACATTACTGAATTAAATATAATGCCTAGAATTCAGGGGTAGGCGAAATACGGCACTCCAGATTTTGTGGACTACATCTCCCTTGAAGCTTTATGGCTGTAAGAGCATTATGGCAGATGTTGCCCACAACATCTGGAGTGCCGAAGGCTGCCTTCTGCCACGGCTACAATACTCAACTTACTAGTATAGGTCAGAGATGAAAGGACAAATTACCGGACCTTAGAATGGCCAAGTTTAACATACAAAAAAAAAAAAGAGAAAAGGAATAAACGTGATACTAGCCAAGATCAGGATACCAGAAATATGGGAAAACAATAGAATTAGCCAGGTCAGGATTAAAATGTCAGGATGGTCAATAAACAAAAATAAATAATAAAACCAAATCAAATAACCAGAAAATCCAGAGAATATATTATGCACTATACGAGGAACCGTGAGGAAACCATGATAGAGCAAAGACTAAGGAGCTAAGAATTGGAACTAAACACTCAGATGGACACGGATTGGTCCAGCTCACCCATCTGGAAATGTTGTGTCATATAAATAAAAGGTAAAGCGGTGCCGCAAGTTTGCATCTTCCGTGCATTCAGCATGTTTGGGGAGTCCAAATGCATGCCCCAATCGGCATTGCAGAAAAGGACAGGAAAGCACTGCTTCGCAATCAACAGCACTGCTTCGCAATCAACAGGCGCTGTGTGTGCAGGAATGCTAGAGCGACACATGGATTGGGTAACACCTACCCCTTGCCTAGATTATAATGCTTAGATTCAACTGCATTCAATGTCTAGAGCAGTTTTACACCTGATGAGGAAGGGCACAGAGGGGAGGGGTTGGGGGCCCCAAGCCTGAAAACCTGTCTAGTTCCCTGTGGGATCTTAATCCTTCTCTGGCTGGGGACTCTATTTTAGCATAAAATTATTACAAATAGTTCAACACTGAATTAAGGGTCGGCGCTAGCAAACTCCTGACACTATAACCACTTCAATCAGCGGAAGTGGTTAGAATGCCTAGGGTTTCCCTTTAACCAAAGTGTTGGTAGACAGACAAGAAAAAATGGTGTATGCACTAAAAAATGTGTGGGGTTATTTTGTGTTTTTTGGTAAGTGAATTAGATTCTAAGTACTTGCGTAGGATTCTGAACTCCATTAAATCAGTATGTGTATATTTCACTGGGTCCCTTTAAAACCATCACATTTTACAATGCCAGGAACTTGCTAGCATTTGGTAAATATGAAAATATATTTAATTGCTGCAGCTAGCCAGCTTTTGAATAATAAGTGCTTGGTCTCTGTTTAAATTAATATAAATGACTTTTGTTTTTAAATTCACAAATTGATAGAGAATTGAATAATTCAATACAACTGTGAATGTCTATTTCACCTGCCAATATTCTCGACTGGTGAAGTTATACTTTACAAATTTTAGTAGAATTAAAATTGTGGATTTAGATAGAAGGTCAAACAAGGACAAGTTTCCAGATTCTAGTAGAGAAATTTTTATATTTTATATATATATATATATATATAAATAAAAATGTCACGTGTTAATTTAAAAGGATTTAAATGGTATATAATTTCATGTTAGAGGTTCAAACCAATCATTCATTTAGAAAGGTAATTGACCATAACCACCGCAGCAGGTAGCGGTGTTTATGATGCTTGAAGTAAGCCTTTAACCATGAGCAGTTTGTGTCACACCTACAATGATGCATGCAATGCTTCAGCCTTTGTTATGCTGGCCAACACCATGAAGAGAAAAAATAAATAAAAAGCCAACAGTCTGGATATCCAGAATTTGATGGACTCAACATCCTATTATTGAGATTTATCGCATCTTTTTTTCAAACTAAATAAATTGCGACATAGTTCCGCTACTCTTTAGCAAATTCCAGTTTCGCCTGCTTCTCATTAAATGGACTAGCTTCTTGGGTGATAAGTATACCTTTTCTTATGTCTTACGATTTTTATTACTATTATTTTTTTGATAAGTAAAGTTAGACTCTATATGCTGGAATGTTCAGAGAAAAGGCCACCCGAGCGTTTCCATGTCTTTTTATGGTCTATTAGCTAGACAAGGAGAGAGGTGCTAACAGCATCAAGGTGTCTGCCCTATGAGAGGGCTAGAGCTGGTAGTGATTATCACTCCTGCAATGAGATCTGCACACTTTAGTTAAGTCCTAGAATGGAATCATTCCCCTTTAGGACCCAAAACGTGTCTCCGTCTCACAGGAACGTGGCTACAACTATGTGTTCTCTTTATAGTTAAATGTCTGCATGTCAGTGTGCATGTACCTTTTTGAGTGTATTTGTTTGTATACATCTGTGTGTGTACGTGTGTCAAAATGTCCCTAGAAGTTTTCTGTTATTTTCATGCACTCCTCCTAACATTTGAAATTTACAAAGAGGGACACTTTTATTTTAGGGGTGTGAGTAGGTGTGTGGCCAGGGGCCGGGATGTTCTGAGAAATTTCTTTTTTTTTTTTTTTTTTTAAGCACCTCAAATGTCATTTAGAACAAAAACAATGTATCTTAAATACACAGACTGATTTCTAATCTTTTTTTTTTTTTTTGCAGTTTAGAGACATTACAATGAGTGTCATTGCTGTGGAGCTCTGTTATACACTCAGACACACCAACAATATGGAGCTCCTAGAATAGAGGGACATTGGGATATAAAAGAGGGACAGAGAGACTTGAACCCAGATTAGGGACTCCTAAATAGAGACACTTGGGAGGAATGCACATGGAATCTGCTTCCTCGATTCCCGAAAAAGGTGGAGCTCACATGGAGGTAAGCAGGCTGCATGGACAGCATGTCAACAACGCAAAGCAAGCAGGAAGAAAGCTGGGTAGAACAATTTCTGAGATCTTATGTGATGTTGCCATTAACGTTTGTTGAGAAGTATTACCTGTGAGAAAGCAATGAGGTATCACCCTGCACTGATGGAGGGTGGGGGTGATTTAATGGCCACTTTTGAGAAATTGCTGTACTATTGGTAGGAAAGATGATTGATAAACATATATATTCTGAAACAGAACTCAAGACAAATTACATCTTCTTGCAGCCTCTCTTCTCCCAGAATACCATGATCTAAACCACTTCACCCAATGCCCTCTTTCACTAACTATCTGGAAAGTGCCCCTACAAAAGTTCCATACTGTTGTACATTCGATATACAAAAATCTACATAGAATGTAGTTTGACAGACACATGTATGCAAACAAAAAGGAAAAGGTGATTCCCACACAAACAAGCTTACAATCTAGAAGTAAGGTATCTGCACATAAGCCAAATATAAGAAAAGAGAGACTGACACGTGCAGTCTTTGTCTATCATTTATAAGATAACAAAGGCAACTATAGAGTAAGAAGGGGAAATAAAATGAGACCTTAATGTAGCATGAGATAGGGCAGACTGCTGTAGGGAAATAATTACTAGCTATGTTGAGCTGCTCTCTAGAGCAAGATATTTTAAGGATTTGGTGATAGACCGGAGGTGAAGGCTATATCAGGTAGGCCGAGGAGGGGTATTGCAGGAGAATCATGGACTCTTAGAAAGGTTCTGTTTATATCATCCAAAACCTGCATTTTCAAGGGTGAACAGAGGACAAGCGAAGGTCACAAGCAAAGTGGAGTGACTGACAAGAAGGTTTTGTAGATATTTAACTCCAATGAAAACATGCATGCTTTTAATTTTGCATTTTTTTCCTTCATTGTGGGTATATCTAACCTTCTAACCCCGCCCAGACTTTCTGTGGCTGTCCAATCACAGACTTCCCAATGCAGCTCAATGAGAAGTCTTTGCAAGGCAGGTGCTTTGGGCAGTTGCTGCCTCTTGAGTTTAGCTCCACTGAGCTAACCAAACCAGGAACTAACAACCGCTTTTCTGATTGCCAGCCAGGGTGTGTAGCAAGGTTAGTCCATCAAAGTACCAATTTATATTGAAAACTGAACTTTTTGTAAAATAAAAAAGGTGGACATACTCCTCACACATGTACAAAGCGAAAGTGCTTTCGGGCTCTGGAGATTCCTTTAAGGATGATATTTCAGGGTTGTGGAACTCCAGATACCCCACACATGCAGTTCCGGACACTTGGCGGGCAGACAAGGTGAAAGATATGGAGTAGCCGAGTTCAAGAGTTTTTCCGGATGTTTGTTACTTTTTTTTGCTCAGTGTTCCATTTGAATTTAAATTCACCAAAATTCAAACTTTGGTAAATAACCCTGTCAATGTCCAGGGCTCTACGCAGGTTCCCCAATCTAAAATTAGTTTGTATCAGGACGACGACAAAATTGTCATAACAGACAAGTAGATTGGGCCACTGCTTTACTAGATTTTTATTACTATTTCCCTGATATTTAATTAGGGGTACAACTGTTGAGAGCTAGGTAAATAAGGAGCAGGATTTTAAATGGACTCTTACAGAATACAGGAGGCCAGTGTAAGAATTATAAGAGTGAGGAGCAACAAGTGAGGAAGATAACATTGTCAACAACTGCAGTGGAGTAATAGGGGGAGAATGATGAATACAAGCAAAATTAAGAGAGTGAACCTAATCCATTGGGGAGAGGTGAATGTGATCTACAATTAGAAGTAGAAAGCAGAATTTGTAGACTAAATAGAGGTGAAAAATATCATTACAGATATGTTTAGAAATTAATTACATATGAATTGTAGAGAATTGAAAAATTGCAAATTTGTACCTGTCCTTATAATGTTGGGGGTCTCGTGAAGTGCATTAGTCTTGTGAAGAGCAATGCAGGCCAGTGATTGGCAGGTCAGCCTGGTTTGAATGTACACCAGGCTTCCTGACAATCAAACATGCAGGCCCAACAAGCATAAACCATGCAGGGAGTACCGTTTCAGCACTCTCTGCAGGGTAGCAGTGTCCTGAGCATAGTGTGAGCATGTCAAATGATCTGCTCGCGCTATGCTTTTTGGGTAAGGTTCCCTGATGTCTCCAAAAGAGGGACACCTGGGAGCAAGGTCAAAGACCCTAAAATAGCGACGAACAGCACTTGTTGGAGCCTGTCCTGATAATGTGCAGTCAGATCGGATTATAAATCCAGCATTGTCTGAGATCAGAGCCTCCCCCTATTCATGTCACAGTGAGTAAACATGTTATGTCACCAGTCCTTTGTATGTTGCATCTGTCCATTGTACAGCTCTACAGAATACGTTGGTACCGGAAAAGCAAACAAATTAAACCATCTCATGCGATGATCAACGTTAGTCCTTTAAATCTATACACAGCATATATAAACCAGAAATCACATAACATTCCAATAACATTTTAAAATAATTTTACATAATACAGGGAAATATGGGAAACAAGGAATACAGAAACAGTGGGCATTAATAGAGCTAAATGACACTGTTGGGAGACTGTATTTAAATAACATTGTGGTGGGTCTGAACCTCAGAGCTTGCAATCTATATAATACATCTTGACATCAATGACAGTACTCCAAGCTTGTAAAATATATAACACAGCATGGAGATGTACCCAAATCTTTACAACATGATGGGGTGACTGTATGCCAGAGATATCACTTTACATAACAGGGTGAGGGGATACTATATCACAGAGCTTCCATCTGTATAACATGGTGGGAGGGGCTATATCACAGAGCTTCCATCTGTATAACATGGGTGGGAGGGGCTATATCACAGAGCTTCCATCTGTATAACATGGGTGGGAGGGGCTATATCACAGAGCTTCCATCTGTATAACATGGTGGGAGGGGCTATATCACAGAGCTTCCATCTGTATAACATGGTGGGAGGGGCTATATCACAGAGCTTCCATCTGTATAACATGGGTGGGAGGGGCTATATCACAGAGCTTCCATCTGTATAACATGGGTGGGAGGGGCTATATCACAGAGCTTCCATCTGTATAACATGGTGGGAGGGGCTATATCACAGAGCTTCCATCTGTATAACATGGTGGGAGGGGCTATATCACAGAGCTTCCATCTGTATAACATGGTGGGAGGGGCTATATCACAGAGCTTCCATCTGTATAACATGGTGGGAGGGGCTATATCACAGAGCTTCCATCTGTATAAAGTGATAAGGGGATACTATATCACAGAGCTTCCATCTGTATAACGTGGTGAGGGGATACTATATCACAGAGCTTCCATATGTATAACGTGGTGAGGGGATACAATATCACAGAGCTTCCATCTGTATAACGTGGTGAGGGGATACTATATCACAGAGCTTCCATCTGTATAACGTGGTGAGGGGATACTATATCACAGAGCTTCCATATGTATAACGTGGTGAGGGGATACGATATCACAGAGCTTCCATCTGTATAACGTGGTGAGGGGATACGATATCACAGAGCTTCCATCTGTATAACGTGGTGAGGGGATACGATATCACAGAGCTTCAATCTGTATAACGTGGTGAGGGGGTACTATATCACAGAGCTTGCATCTGTATAACGTGGTGATGTGGACAGTATCCAAGTGCTCACAATCTACATAACATGGTGGGAGACTATATTAGGGAGGTTCCCATCTAAATAACATGGTGGGGGATTGTACCCCAGAACTTTCATAATAAATGCATCACAGACTGTACCCCTGAGCTTGCAATCTAAATAGCACAATGGAGGACTGCATCTCAGAATTTAAAATCTAAATTAAGAGTCAAAGACTTTACTCCAGAGCTTGCAATCTAAATAAAGCCTCTGAGCTTGAAGTCTACATAAAACCTCATTCACTGTACATCAGATCTTGCAACCTAACTAAAGCCTTAGAAACCGTTCACATTGAGCTTGCAATCTAAATGAATCCTTAGTGTACCCTGCAATCTAAATAATGCCTCAGAGACTGTTTTTCAAAACTTGCACTCCAAATAACACAGTGAGGGACCGTACTACAGAGCTTGCAATCTGAACAAAGACTATACCCCTGAGCTTACAATCTAAATAACATGGCAAAAACTGAACACTGAAATTAAATCTAAATACCACAGAGGACCAGTACCCATAGAGCAGGAGTGCCCAAAAGGTAGATCACTAGATGTTTTTAAAACTACAGCTTCCATGATGCTTTGTCATTCTAAAGGCATTTCAAAGGCATGCAGAGCATCGTGGGAGTTGTAGTTATACAACACCTGGGTATCTACCTTTTAGGAACCTCTGCCCTAGAGCTTACAATCTAAATAACATGGCTCAGAGCCTGCAATCTAAATAATGTGAAGGGGGTCTGTACGCCAAAGCTTAATCTAAATAACACATGGGGACTGTACCACAACATCTGCAATCTAAACAACATTTGGGGGACTAACACAGAGATTGCCATCCAAATAATACAGGGGTACAATATCCCTAGAATTTACAATCAAAATTGCATGGGGGTCATAAAAAGAGACTGCACCCCAGAGCTTATAAAAATGAAAAAAAAAAATATTTAACCATCAAGGGACAGTTCCCTAGAATTTCCCATCTTAATATGTTTTCATCTACAATATAAATCACACAGCAGGGATTGTAATCCAGAGTTTACAATTTAAATAAAATGGTGAAGCGACTGGATACAACGTTGCAGACTGCAAAGCTTGCATTTTTTGTTTCTGTTCTCTAGCCATAGAAAATGTCCGGCCTCTCTCTCTACAGCAGTAAAGGCAGATCATGGCTAGTATGCGGAGACCTGGTTTCTGACAGTATGGCCAGTATCCCACCACCCCCGCCATCAAAGAGTGACGCTGCAGTGACAGTACATAAGTGGCATCCTGGCCTAGTCCATCCCCTTACTCACAAATCAGCTCTTCCACAGATATGCGTATATATGTCAGAATGCATGAAAACCATCACCCATCCCTGCACACATTACACACAGGGATTTCCCACTCTCCATTAATGTTACACAGGCCTACTCCCTGCTTCTACAGCATAGACAGACACACAACTCCTACATTCTCAAAATCAGTATTTTTATGATAGATATATATATGTCCCTGAGCCCCTTCTATGTTCCTTTTGGTAATTTGACGTGTCTGACCCCTCCCAATGAGTGACCCCGAGTACACATTCCTAAGAGCCTCTTTTACCCCATCTGTCATACACATGTGATATAAGTGTGCATTGAGTTACAGTATGGTGTATTGTGTAACCACTACTCCAGTTGTGTGCTTTATTTTGCCAAGCAAAACGAGGGCAACACCAGTCCCCGCTGGGTGCCACGCCAGGGCGACACCAGTCCCCGCTGGGTGCCACGCCAGGGCGACACCAGTCCCCGCTGGGTGCCACGCCAGGGCGACACCAGTCCCCGCTGGGTGCCACACCAGGGCGACACCAGTCCCCGCTGGGTGCCACGCCAGGGCGACACCAGTCCCCGCTGGGTGCCACCAGTCCCCACTGGGTGCCACGCCAGGGCGACACCAGTCCCCGCTGGGTGCCACGCCAGGGCGACACCAGTCCCCGCTGGGTGCTACGCCAGGGCAACACCAGGGCGAAACTAGACCCGCTGGGTGCTATTCGGGTGTGACACGAATATTCCTCATATTATATTATAAGGTTGATGTGAGAAACTCACATATTTGCTGGATCATACACTTGCGTAAAACATTCACCCTTTTGCTGGTCCAGCTTTCTGTGTTGCTGACAGATACACACCTTTAAAAGGTTGTGTTGTAAGCTCATATCCTGATACACACTATCTGACATTTTTGACACTTCCATACTGACAGATGGTGTGTGAGCTTCTCTATCTGCTATCGTTATAAGGTATTTAGGGTGTAAGTGTGCATGCTAGGGTGTCTGTTATGTTAGTGTGTGTCACACATCTTGCTCAGAGCAGTTGTGTGTGATCGTGTGTGTGTAATTATAACCAAGTATAATTGTTTGTACACTCAATAAAATACCAAGTGCAGTGAGTTTTAGTGTGTGTTTGCGAGTGAGACACTAACATTTTGTCTGTATTTACATGTTTTAGGCCTAAGAAGCTGAATTTGGAAACACCCTGAGTTGAAACGTTCTTCCCAATCCAGTGTATTAAAAATATGAAATGCACTGGTCTATTCTTCACAATTTCTAAAAAAAAAAAAAGTAAAATTTCTAAAATAGTAAATAACCAAAATCATGCATCTCTGACAATTTCCTGTATGCACTATGAGTGTTGGTGATACTTTGCCAATTGTGTGTGAAATGCATATTATGTTTGGTTGAAGTTGTAATGGGCACATTACATGATGGTGTGTGTGTGATAGTGAAATTTGGTGTGTTCAAAGTTTGTGAGCAACAATGACAGTGTCCTGTTTTGTTCTGAACTGACATTTTGTGTGTATCTACGCTTTGCAGAGTGTGTTACACTAACATCTCATGGATACAAAGTATGAGTGCAAGGATTGTCTTTAGGCATTGCTAGATATAGTGTGTGTGGACACTGCTGTCATTGGAGTACTGTGTGTGATACAGGGATTTTCAGTGTGAAGGCAATATAAGAGCAATTCTAAGGTGTTTCTAGCTATTGTGTGTGTGATTGTTATATGGACATTTTGATGGTGACTGGTGTAGTGAATGTTATTGTGATAATGACAATGATGGTTATAGCATTTTAGAGTGTAATGCTGAGAGTTTCCAGTGTGTTGTGTGTGTGTGTGTGTATGTAAGTGTGTTGGATAGAAACATAGAGTGTGACGGCAGATAAGAACCATTCGGCCCATCTAGTCTGCCCAATTTTCTAAATACTTTCATTAGTCCCTAGCCTTATCTTATAGTTAGGATAGCCTTATGCCTATCCCACGCATGCTTAAACTCCTTTACTGTGTCAACCTCTACCACTTCAGCTGGAAGGCTATTCCATGCATCCACTACCCTCTCAGTAAAGTAATACTTCTTGATATTATTTTTGAACTTTTCCCCCTCTAATTTAAGACTGTCCTCTTGTTGTGGCAGTTTTTCTTTTTTAAATATGGTCTCCTCCTTTACTGTGTTGATTCTCTTTATTATTTAAATGTTTCTATCATATCTCCCCGTCTCGTCTTTCCTCCAAGCTATACAGTCTGCGACTGTGGGTAAAATGCTAATTGGGTGTAGTGTGTGATTGTGGTTGATATATTAGTTGGCTGGATGTAGTGTGTGATTGTGGGTGATATACTAGTTGGCTGGATATAAGGTGTACAATTGTGGGTGAGACACTAGTTGGCTGGATGTAAGTGTGTAATTGTTATCGAGATACTTGTTGGTACAGCATGGTACAATGTGTGTAATTGAGACACTGGCTGGGTTCAGTGTGTGTGTAATTGTGAGTGAAACACTACCTATATAGCTGAAGTGTGTGATTGTGTGTGAGACACTAGTTGATGGGAGGCAGTGTGTGAATGAATATTAGGGAGACATGCTGGCTGGATGTAGTGTGTGTGATTGTGGGTGAGACACAGGCTGGCTGGGTGCAGTGTATGATTGTGGGGGAGACACTAACAGACTGGAAGCAGTGTATGATTGTGGGGGAGACACTAACAGACTGGGAGCAGTGTATGATTGTGGGGGAGACACTAACAGACTGGGAGCAGTGTATGATTGTGGGGGAGACACTAACAGACTGGGAGCAGTGTGTGTTACTGTGGATGAGACGCCAGCAGGTTGGGTGCAGTATGTGTGATCTGTGTGACACTGGCTGGCTGGGTGCAGTGTGTGTGATTGTGGGTGAGGCACTGGCCATGTGCAGTGTGTGTAAATGAAATACTGGCTGGTGTGTAATTGTGAGTGAGACACTGGTTATCTGTGGGTTATTGTGGGTGAAACACTGGCTGGCTGGCTGGGTGCAGTGTGTAAGGGGGGGTATGAAACACTGCCTGTGTGCAGTGTGTGTGATTGTGGGTAATGGGTAAGACATTGGCTGGCTGGGTGCATTATGTGTGATTGTGGGTAATGGGTGAGACATTGGCTGGCTGGGTGTAGTGTGTGTGATTGTGGGTGATGGGTGAAACATTGGCTGGCTGGGTGCAGTGTGTGTGATTGTGGGTGATGGGTGAGACATTGGCTGGCTGGGTGCAGTGTGTGTGATTGTGGGTGATGGGTGAGACATTGGCTGGCTGGGTGCAGTGTGTGATTGTGGGTGATGGGTGAAACATTGGCTGGCTGGGTATAGTGTGTGTGATTGTGGGTGATGGGTGAAACATTGGCTGGCTGGCTGGCTGGGTGCAGTGTGTGTGATTGTGGGTGATGGGTGAAACATTGGCTGGTTGGGTGCAGTGGGGGGAGGGGTAAAACACTGGCTGGGTGCAGTGTGTGTGTGACACTAGCTGGTTGGGTGCAGTGTGTGTGTGTGACACTAGCAGGTTGGGTGCAGTGTGTGTGTGTGACACTGACTGGTTGGGTGCAGTGTGTGTGTGACACAGACATTTTGCTTACTGCAGTGTGGATGTGCCTGTGTTTGCCTGCCCTGTGGCTGCCAGCAGTGGGGGCCCAGGCAGTGAGTGCAGTCTGTGGGTGCAGGGTGTGTGTGGGGGGGTGCAGGGGGACACTCACATCTTGCTGGGTGCTGCTGTTCAGGCTCTGATGCTGCGGCTGCTGCTTCTTCTCCAGGCTCTGACAAAAGATGGCTCTCAATGACGTCACTACCATCCGGGGCCTCAGAGAGGGGGAGGGTAGCAAAGAGGAATAGCTGGGGGGAGGGAGTGATGGGGATATATTATTCAAATATATAAATATAGACAGAGAGACTTAAAGATGGACAGATATACACACATCACTGTGTGTGGATACATTGTATACATTATATAAGGATATAAAACTGTGTACATTCTATACATTATATGTGTGATATAGCTCTGTGTGCTACATTCTATACATTATATGTGTGATATAGCTCTGTGTGCTACATTCTATACATTATATGTGTGATATAGCTCTGTGTGTGTACATTCTATACAATATATGTGTGATATAGCTCTGTGTGTACATTGTATACATTATATGTGTGATATAGTTGTGTGTGTACATTGTATACAATATATGTGTGATATAGCTCTGTGTGTACATTGTATACATTATATGTGTGATATAGCTCTGTGTGTACATTCTATACAATATATGTGTGATATAGCTCTGTGTGTACATTGTATACATTATATGTGTGATATAGTTGTGTGTGTACATTGTATACAATATATGTGTGATATAGCTCTGTGTGGATACATTGTATACATTATATGTGTGATACAGCTCTGTGTGTACATTGTATAAATTATATGTGTGATATAGCTCTGTGTGTACATTCTATACAATATATGTGTGATATAGCTCTGTGTGTACATTGTATACATTATATGTGTGATACAGCTCTGTGTGTACATTGTATACATATGTGTGATATAGCTCTGTGTGTACATTGTATACATCATATGTGTGATATAGCTCTGTGTGTACATTCTATACAATATATGTGTGATATAGCTCTGTGTGTACATTCTATATGTGTGATATAGCTCTGTGTGTACATTGTATACAATATATGTGTGATACAGCTCTGTGTGTACATTGTATACATTATATGTGTGATATAGCTCTGTGTGTACATTGTATACAATATATGTGTGATACAGCTCTGTGTGTACATTGTATACATTATATGTGTGATATAGCTCTGTGTGTACGTTGTATACAATATATGTGTGATACAGCTCTGTGTGTACATTGTATACATTATATGTGTGATATAGTTGTGTGTGTACATTGTATACAATATATGTGTGATATAGCTCTGTGTGTACATTGTATACATTATATGTGTGATATAGCTCTGTGTGTACATTCTATACAATATATGTGTGATATAGCTCTGTGTGTACATTGTATACATTATATGTGTGATACAGCTCTGTGTGTACATTGTATACATTATATGTGTGATATAGCTGTGTGTGTACATTGTATACAATATATGTGTGATACAGCTCTGGGTGTACATTGTATACAATATATGTGTGATATAGCTCTGTATGTACATTGTGTACATTATATGTGTGATATAGCTCTGTGTGCACATTGTATACATTATATGTGTGATACAGCTCTGTGTGTACATTGTATACATTATATGTGTGATATAGCTGTGTGTGTACATTGTGTACATTATATGTGTGATATAGCTCTGTGTGTACATTGTATACATTATATGTGTGATATAGCTGTGTGTGTACATTGTATACAATATATGTGTGATACAGCTCTGTGTGTACATTGTATACATTATATGTGTGATACAGCTCTGTGTGTACATTGTATACATTATATGTGTGATATAGCTCTGTGTGGATACATTGTATATATTATATGTGTGATACAGCTCTGTGTGTACATTGTAAACAATATATGTGTGATACAGCTCTATGTGTACATTGTATACATCATATGTGTGATATAGCTCTCTGTGTACATTGTATACATTATATGTGTGATATAGCTCTGTGTACATTCTGTACAATATATGTGTGATATAGCTCTGTGTGGATACATTGTATACATTATATGTGTGATATAACTCTGTATGTACATTGTATACATTATATGTGTGATACAGCTCTGTGTGTACATTGTATACATCATATGTGTGATATAGCTCTGTGTGTACATTGTATACATCATATGTGTGATATAGCTCTGTGTGTACATTGTATACAATGTATGTGTGATATAGCTCTGTGTGGATACATTCAGGGCCGGATTAACATAGGGGCTGATGGAGCTGCAGCTCCAGGCCCAGGCCCAGGCCCATGGAATAGGCCCATTAAAAAAAAAAAAAAAAATTTTTTTTTTTTTTTTTTTTACACACTACTCTTAGGTTTGCCACCTGACTGGTATTTTAATGGCACAGACGGTATTTGAGACTGCCTGGCCATGCTGGTATTGCAGTAATACCGGCAATACAAATGCAGGTAATTTTCTCAGAATAAATGTAAATTACTCTGCAATACCAGCACCGGCCAGTTGGGGTCACTGTGTGTGGAGAAAGGCAGGTATAGGAAGTTACAGAATATCCCTCCCTGCCTCTCTCTACTACTCACTGATCGGCGGGGTAGCAGCTACACAGCACAGAGAGTCCAGACAGCAGCCCTACAGCTCAGGTAAGTGAGGGATGGGGGAAAGGCAGCAGGGACACATGGGGATACTGAGACACTAGGGGACACATGGGGACACTGAGACACTAGGGGACATATGGGGACACTGAGACACTAGGGGACACAGACACTAGGGGACACATGATGACACACACACTAGGGGACACTGAAACACTAGGACACAGACACTGGGAGACCTGGGAACAAAGACACTTGGGGACACTGGAAAACATGGGGACACTGAGACACTTGGGGACACAGACCCACTGGGACACATGGGGACACAGACAGTAGGGGACACTGAGACACTAGGACACATGGGGACACAGACACTGGGAGACCTGGGGACATTGAGACACTAGGGGACACTGGGACACATGGGGATGCTGAGACACATGGGGACGCTGTGAGACATAAGGACATTGGGAGACACTGAGATACATTGGGACACGGAGACACTATGTCCCCCAGCCAGTGTCCCTAGTGTCTCAGTGTCCCCAAGTCTCCCAGTGTCTGTGTCCCATGTCTCTCAGTGTGCCTAATGTCCCCATGTGTCCCAGTGTCCCCATGTCTATGTCCACAACTGTCTCCCAGCCAGTGTCCCTTAGTCTCCCAGTGTCCCCTAGTCTCCCAGTGTCTGTGTCCCTAGTATCTTAGTGTCCCCAAATGTTTCAGTGTCTCCATGTCTCCCTGTGTCTGTGTTCCTAGTGTCTCAGTGTGCCTGGTGTCCCCATGTCTCCCAGTGTCCCTATATGTCCCAGTGTCCACATGTCTATGTCCACAACTGTACCCATGTCTCCCAGTGTCCCCAAGTGTCTGTCTCCCAGCCAGTGTCCCCTAGTCTCCCAGTGTCCCCTAGTCTCCCAGTATCTGTGTCCCTAGTGTCTTAGTGTCCCCATTTCTCCCAGTTTCCCTAAATGTCTCAGTGTCCTCATGTCTCCCAGTGTCCCCATGTCTCTGTGTCTCCGGGTCTCTCAGTGTCCCCATGTCTCTTAGTGTCCTCATGTCTCACAGTGTCCCCAGTATTCTAGTGACATGGGGACACACTGAGACATTGGGACACTGGGAGAAATGGGGACACAGACACTGGGAGATTAGGGGACTGGGCGACATGGGGACACTGACACTGTGATACATAGGGACACTGAGACACTGGGTAACTTGGGAGACTGAGACACTGGGAGACAGGGAGACACTGGGAGCAATCCATCTATACAGCAGAATCAAACCGTGAGTAGGTTGTTGGTGATTTTACAGAATTTTCTCTGATATCATTCCTTGTGATTTACATCATGTAATGTCACGCATAACTAATTAATTATACAAATGATTAAGGCTGGTATTTTTTTCCAAGAAAGGTGGCAACCTTAACTGCTCTTCACATACTCTTGCTTAAAGGAGCACTATAGGGTCAGGAACACAATCATGTATTTCTGACCCTATTATGTTAAAACCACCACCCTGGCCCCTTCTTGCCTCCCTAAATATAGTAAAATATTACTTGTATTCAATTCTGCAGCTGCTGGCTCAGAAGTGGTGGTCTTAGCAAATTACAATACTTCCCCATAGGATTGGCTGAGACTGTCAACTAGGCAGATCAGTGGCAGAGCCAGAACAAGTCCAACATAGCCCTGGCCAATCAGCATCTCCTCATAAAGATAAATTGAATCAATGCATCTCTATGAGGAAAGTTCAGTGTCTGCATGCAGAGGGTGGAGACACTGAATGGCAGTGCTGCACACTAGGCAGTACTGCCCCAGGAAGCACCTCTAGCAGCCATCTAAGGAGCGGCCAGTGGAGTTATTTTCTCTGAAAAGACAGTGTTTACTGCAAAAAGCCTGAATGGAATGATTCTACTTACCAGAACAAATACAATAAGCTGTAGTTGTTCTGGTGACTATAGTGTCCCTTTAAGTTTGGAAGCTTAAGAGGGATGTATGGGAACAAAACTTGTGTGCACTGGCTGACATTAAAGTTAGTTTAGGTAATGCAGACGTTGGTCTCTGTAGCATGTCCCCTTTCTTCTACATACACTACACTGACTACATACACCTTTTCTCTGTCTCAGACTATATACCAAGAACTTCTGCCTGCTAGTAAGAAGGTAAGGAGACAAGTGGACCAGAGAGTGCTAGGGGACAGTCCTTAGAAAGCATGGAGTGAGCGCATTATTAGACGCATTTATGTCAAGCTCAAGGTGCTGCCTGCATAGTATGCCCTTAGTTGGACAGCCTGCAGGATTGACAGGCAGCCTGACATGCATTCATGTCAGGCTGACCTTCCAATTCCTTGGACAAACATGCCCCCTTTTTGGGCATGTTCACCCCTTTTGGCAGGTCCCGTGATTCGCGCCTGTGGCCCACCCTTTTACCCCACCCATTGACTTCCTGCTTCACTGGACACTGCTGTTAGGGGTTATGGATTTACTTGAAAGATGAAAGCATAAATTAGAGACAGATTAGCATAGAGTATGTGTTTTCTTATAGCTGCATTCTATGAGTTTCCCTCCAGCACCATCTCCATCAGATACATGACGCTTGGGAGGTATGACTGTTTTAGTGTTTTTGGTGGATAAGATTCCGTAATTAGGCCCATCATAATTGTCAGCACCAGGCCCACTGGGCTCTTAATCCGGCCCTGGATACATTGTATACATTATATGTGTGATACAGCTCTGTGTGTACATTGTATACATTATATGTGTGATATAGCTCTGTGTGTACATTCTATACAATATATGTGTGATATAGCTCTGTGTGGATACATTGTATACATTATATGTGGGATATAGCTCTGTGTGTACATTGCATACATGATATGTGTGATACAGCTCTGTGTGTACATTGTATACATCATATGTGTGATATAGCTCTGTGTGTACATTGTGTACAATATATGTGTGATATAGCTGTGTGTGTACATTGTATACAATATATGTGTGATACAGCTCTGTGTGTACATTGTATACATTATATGTGTGATATAGCTTTGTGTGTACATTGTATACAATATATGTGTGATATAGCTCTGTGTGTACATTGTATACAATATATGTGTGATATAGTTGTGTGTGTACATTGTATACAATATATGTGTGATATAGCTCTGTGTGGATACATTGTATACATTATATGTGTGATACAGCTCTGTGTGTACATTGTATACAATATATGTGTGATACAGCTCTGTGTGTACATTGTATACAATATATGTGTGATATAGCTCTGTGTGTACATTGTATACATTATATGTGTGATATAGCTGTGTGTGTACATTGTATACAATATATGTGTGATATAGCTCTGTGTGGATACATTGTATACATTATATGTGTGATATAGCTTTGTGTGTACATTGTATACAATATATGTGTGATATAGCTGTGTGTGTACATTGTATACAATATATGTGTGATATAGCTCTGTGTGGATACATTGTATACATTATATGTGTGATACAGCTCTGTGTGTACATTGTATACAATATATGTGTGATATAGCTCTGTGTGGATACATTGTATACATTATATGTGTGATACAGCTCTGTGTGTACATTGTAAACATATGTATATAACATTTGTGTTCGGGGCATTCTCATATATTCTCATATGAATACACTGGTGAAGAGGAGTAAATAAAAAGGAATAGTCGGTTGAGGTGTGCCAAAACCGATATATGCTGTAGACCGGTAAATAAAGTGGGCTTACATAGAGGAAAATATAAATAATGGGAGTGGAGGGTGGGGCTATTCGTCAAACCAGGGGTAGGCAACCTTTTAGCAGCACTGGGCCGATATAGGATTGTGATGTCCCGTAGCGTGCCGGTCCTTTTTAAAAAAAATTGCGGTGTGTATTGCTTTGTATCGCTGAATATTTGTGCGTATATGAGCTATTATATTGTATATGTTCAGGAGTAGTTTGTGGTATCGTGTATGATACATATGAATGTGGGCTGTGTATGGAAGCTGCTTGTGGAATTGTGTGTGTGGATGGATATGTCATGTTGTGTCTTTGGTAGTGTGTGTATGTGTGGGGGCTGTTTGGGGTATTGCATGTGAGAGACTGCATGTGGGGTTGTGTGCATGTATGTGTATTGTTAGCAGGTTACATTTCTGCAGATTGTGTGTATGGTTGTGGGCTGTTCATATTATTTGTATGAGGGGAGGGTTATTGTGCATTTCTGTGTATATTTAGCAGTGTGTGTGGTTTCTCTGGGTTCCAGTGGGGACCAGGCTGGCCAGGTACAGGTCGAGGACAGGAGCTGCAACAGCAGCTGCAGGCTGCTCTACTACAGTGTGGATTCCCATTCACAAGTGCTGGGAGGAAGTGATCTGATATCACTTACTCTATGTGCTGCAATGCATAAATTGAGGATTGTCTTTCACCACCTTTTTGTATTAGCAGGTATCTGAAGTTTCACTGGGACTCCTGATAGGCGAGAGCCTGTTTGGCTCTAGCAGCCTTGAGTGCCGTGCAAAGACACCTTGAGTGCCGTGCATGGCACTAGTGCCATAGGTTGCCTACCCCTGGTCTAGACCAACGAAGGTAAGTAGGGGAAGGGGGGAGTCCGTTAAGTAGGGGTCTATAGCCCCTCCCACAACTTCAGGCCATGCCTTCCAATTTGTGTTCGGGGCATTCTCATATGATATGGAACACACTGGTGAAGAGGAGTAAATAAAAAGGAATAGTCGGTTGATGTGTGCCGAAACCGATGTATGCTGTAGGCCGGTAAATAAAGTGGGCAAAAAGAGATAAATCAAAGCAAAACATTTATTCAGAAACATATTACATTATTACATATTAGGTAGACATCTTAATGAAAGCCCTCCTAATCTCTTGGACTGGGTGTTGGATGTAAGTGGCGTAAGCCGAGGACTTCCAGCGACCCAGTGTCTTAATCACGTGCGCTGGGATATCTTGGCTAGAGGCCGTGGAGGCAGCTCCGATTCTGAAGGAGTGCCCTGAGTAGTTGCTAGGATTTAGACCAAGCCTGCTGATAAGCATACGGACATAAAGCATAAATTTAGCCGTGGTAAGAATTGCATCATCTAGTAATAGTAGTGGTTTTGGGGTGCGTGTTGGTGTTGTGGCTAAGAAAGCGTCCAGCACCTTCACCGGGCACCAATTGTTCCCTGTGGGGTAGTAGGTTATGTGAACGGTTCCCCCATCTGACTTGTTTTGGTCTTAGGTAGGGTCAGGACATAGTAGTCTGTGTGTTTCATAAGGTAAGAGGTGAGGAGGCACCCTTGGCTATGGTGCTGGCCACAAATGGGGAATTCTCTTGGTCTAAGGAAACCATAAAAGGCTAGATAAATGGCGGTTTTAATAACTGCGTTCTTATGGGGTTCAAACGGTGCCTGGTCGAGTAGGTCGGACAAGGATTTGAACATTTTAATGTCAATGGCCAGTCTCTTGAGTGTTGCTGCACCTTCCACTTTTGCTATGCCCTTGAGCAGTGTTCGGATGGGGAAGAAGTTAAGAAACCCTTATGGTTAGGGAAGGAGCAATATGGTGTTGTATACCCGTGAGGTACAGCTTAATAGGGATACGTGATACATTATATGTGTGATACAACTCTGTTTGTGCATTGTATACATTATATGTGTGATACAACTCTGTTTGTGCATTGTATACATTATATGTGTGATACAACTCTGTTAGTACATTGTATACATTGTATGTGTAATACAGCTTTGTGTGGATACATTGTATACATTATATGTGATACAGCTCTGTGTGTACATTGTATACATTATATGTGTAATACAGCTCTGTTTGTACAGTTTACACATTATATGTGTGATACAGCTCTGTGTTGATACATTGTATACATTTTATGTGTGAAACAGCTTTGAGTTGATACATTGTATACATTATATGTGATACAGCTGTGTGTGTACATTGAATACTGTTCTACTGAACCGATCTAAGTGATTATTGAATATGTTGGTCATTCAGATCGGGAATGTACATTTTATGGGGTTCCTTTATGTGGTTGGGGGACTTTTGAGGGACAGGATATTTTGGGGATTTTTTGTGCTTGAGAGATAATTAAATTGGAGCAGTTTACACAGGTAATTATCTCTCAGGCACAGAGGATCCTGGGATTGAAACCCTTGCATTTTCTGCCTGTGAAACCCTTTGCATGGGAGATGGCATAAAAACAGTGTATGTGACAATAAAAATCAGCTATACACCCAGAGCTGAGTGTCGTCCAGTTGCTGGGGACGAGGTAGGAGATTCCTTGATTAATGTACTGTGTTTGGCTTTTCCATTGGATTGTGTTGCTTGTTCCTGAGTATATCTTTGAGTACCCAGCGGGGGAGAGTCCCTGCTGGGACTAGGGCTCCGTTACATTGGTGTTATTGGTTATTGGGATCCAGAGCTCACAGAGGAACAAGTACCAGTGGATTTAGCAGTGTCAAATGGACTGTGGATGGAGATTGACTACTCCATTTTAAAACGGTCCATGCTAAAGGCAAGAGGGGTATCAGCAAGCAGCAAGAAAAAGGCTACCCATGTTGCTGAAGTGATGGCAGAATACCGAACGGATGGCGGTTTGGTTCCCGAACGGAGCAGTTCGGTACACGAACTGGAACCATCGGAGTTTCAAAGGGAGTTACAGTTTCGGTTGTCCTTTTATGGGGAAAACCCGTGTACAGACATTATTTCACGAACCATGTCAGAGGTCCAGGAGTTCTTACTAAGGCAAAGGGATAAGGCAAACTCCTAAAAGAACCCAAGCAGTGACAGTGATGCAGGAGGGTAAGCCCAAAATCCCTTATAATGCATTTAATAACTATGTAGAGACAGAGGAAGATATTGATGCATTCCTCTATGGTTTTGAAAGTCAATGTGTCCTACACAAAATTGATGTTGATGACTGGGTCCCCCTGTTGGCAAGCAGACTGTCAGGGAGAGCAGTGGAAGCTTACCGCACTGTTCCAGAAGAAGAAATAAGGAATTATGGCCGAGTAATACTCGCCAGGGATGCCATCACACCAGAGGCATACCGCAGGCAGTTCAGAGAACTAAAAAAGGCAGTTAAAGATTATTATGCCGAATGGGCCTGCCTGGTGAAAGCCCACAAAGCAAGCACCATGGAGGACTTGTTACAGTTGGTGCTACTGAAGCAATTTTTTTATTTTTTGGCTCCAGACATACAGGAGTGGGTGAAAGACCGTAGCCCAACTACTATCACAGAAGCCGCAAGACGAGGGGATGAATATTTGTATGCCGACAGCAGAGACCGGTCCAGTCCAGATCCTTCTTCTGACCCGCAGCAGCAACTCCCGGTCCAGTTGTGCTTCCCAGGCAATTTAATAACACTAGTGCCCCACAGCCTCGCTTCCACCCGCAAAACCAAGTCCAGTGCCACCTCTGTAAAAAGAGGGGGCATATGTGCAGGGATTACCCCCCAGAACCGAGACCGGGCTCCATGGATCCGCCACCTCCACCCACCAGAGCCGCAGCCCACTACTACCAGGCAGAGTCTCCTGCCCAGTATGCAGACCATGCACCAGCCGTAGAGCACTGGGAAGTCCTGCACGAAGCGGACGCCCTACAGGCCACGCAGATAACTGCCAACATCATCGGCAGACCGTAATCTTGTCAGGAAAGGAGGTCCAAGAGCTCCGTGATACAGGAGCCATGCTTACCTTGGTAAAAAGCCACTTGGTGCCAAGCGCTGCAAAGACCAAGGATATGGTGGCAGTATGGGTAGCCAGGGTAGAAGTATACCGGCTGCCTACTGCCCGAGTACACTTGAATTGAGGAGCGGGGTCTGGTTGATGCAGGAGCTGCCGGCCAGTACTGTTGGGGAATGACCTGGGGAGGCTCACGTCAGCTTTTGAGCCCCAGACATCACCGGAGGAATTGGACCAGGTATTCACAAGGCAACAGGCCTGCACCCGAGACCACAGCTCACACCCGAAGGCTCAGGTGAGAGATTCACCCCTGCCCCTAGAGTGTTTGCCCTGGGCTGCGCCCACTGAGTTTGGGAAAGAGGTGACCACAGACCCTAGAATACAGGTATACAGGGATAGAGTCACCTCTAGTCAGGCAGGGTTAGAGGGAGACAGATATGTGTGGGATAAAGGACTGTTATACAGGGAGTCTGAGAGGGTAGTGGCCGGGTCGGAACCGATCCCCACTAGGCAGTTAGTGGTACCCCAGAGGTACCGACAGGAGCTGCTATGGATAGCACACGACATCCCGCTTTGAGGGGAATTAGGGGTGAGCCAAACTAGATATCGGCTTACCCAAAATTGGCCTGGGATTTTTCAGGATATTAGGCAGTATTGCCAGACATGCGAAACTTGCCAGAGAGTAGGTAAGAGGGGAGATGGCCGCAAGGCCAAGCTCCACCCTCTCCCCATAATTGAGGAACTGTTTAGCCGAATAGTGGTAGACCTGGTGGGACCCTTAGCTAAGCCTAGCCCCTCCAGCAAGAAATATATCTTGACAGTGGTGGACTATGCTACCAGGTACCCAGAGGTGGTGGCACTGACCAACATACATGCAGAAACGATAGCGGAGGCCCCCGGGAGATAGTGTCGGATCGGGACACCCAGTTCACACACCACACACCACCTCTGGAGGCTCTGCGGCATTAAGCCGATTGTGAGCTCCCATTACCACCCCCAGAGTAACGGTCTCGGCGAACAGTTTAACGGGACGTTAAAACAAATGCTCCGGGTGTTCACAGAGACTCGCCGAGACTGGCAGAGATTCATGCCGCACCTCCTGCTTGCTTACAGGAAGGTGCCGCAGGAGTCCACAGGGTTCTCCCCATTCGAGCTTCTTTTTGGGATGCGGGTGAGGCGGCCCTTAGATTTTATCTGAGAGCACTGGGAGGGGAATATTAGCCAGGATGGGACCCCCATTGTTCCATATGTGCTAGTGTTCCGTGACTGTCTGGAGGAGTTGACTAGGTCTGTCCGAGAGAACCTCCAGGCGACGCAGAACCACCAGCACATCTGGTACGATCGAGGTGCCAGGGACTGTAGCTTTCAGGTAGGGCAGAAAGTTTTCATTTTAAAACCTGTCCGGAATGACAAGCTGCAGGCTGCCTGGCATGGCCCATACCAAGTAGTGGAGCAAAAGTGCGACACCACTTATGTGATCGGCCCTTGCTCTGGAGCGGGAGGCGACGAATGCTCCACGTGAACATGCTGAAGCCCTACCATAAGTGAGCAGAGGTGGTGGCAGCGATCTGTGCCCCTGCCTCTAAGGACTTTGACAAACTTCCCCTACCCGACCTCCTAGGTGATGGAAGCCAGTCAGACAAGATAGAGGAGGTCAAATTGGGAGACCGGTTGAACCCTCAGGAGTGGATTGAGGTACAGCAGCTATTAGAGGAGAAGAAAGCCACCTTCTCCAATGTACCTGGGTACACTCCTTTGGCTACTCACCGGAGAGAGACATCAGGTCAACTTCCCTTGCGCCAACCCCCGTACTGAATCCCAGAAGTGCAGGAATGTATGTGAAAGAAGATCCTAGAGATGCTCCGACTGGGGATTATTGAGCCCTCTGACAGCCCCTGGGCCTCCCCAGTAGTCCTCGTACCGAATAGGAATGGTACGACCTGTTTCTGCGTAGATTACTGGAGGTTGAACAAAAAGACAGTGTCAGATGCCTATCCGATACCTAGGATAGATGAGCTCTTAGACCGGATGGTCTAAGTAGCTAGTAGTTTGGAGGGTGGAAACACCAACCAGACTTCAAGTTTATTGTTTTTTTTGGTACCTGTAATATTGTTAAGCGAGCAAAGCAGGAAGGGGAATTGTCCATCTAGGGCCAAATGACATGGCTTGCAATGAGGTTTCAGAGCTAAAGGACGTTTTTTGTGTTTTTGCCAATGATATACAGCAGGTTGGGTCCACACTGTCATTCTCTGAAGTTCTGCCTGTGCATAACATTTAGAACGACAGGCGGATGCGTATTAGGGACTTTAACTTGTGGCTTGGTGAATGGTGTCGGGAGCAAGGATTTGGCTTAATTTCTCATGGCAGCTCTGTTTGGAATAGAAATAAACTGGACAAAAAAGATGGTTTGCATGCTTCTCAAAATGGAACAAATGTTCTCAGTGAGCAGTTCAGAGGTTTTGCTAGGAAGGGGTGGGGGGGGGCAAACAGGTAATAAAATCTCAATCCGATTGCCCCTCAAAACAAGGACAGAAAGTGCCTGTGGCAAATGTGTTAAAAAGTGATAAGCTTAGAGCCATATTATTATTATTATTTTATTATTTATAAAGCGCCAACAAATTCCGTAGCGCTGTACAATGGGTGGACTAACAGACACATAATTGAGATCAGACCACTGGACGTACAGGAACAGAGGGAGTTGAGGGCCCTGCTCGATGAGCTTACATGCTAGAGGGAGTGGGGTATAGTGACACAAAGGGTTCTACAAATGCTCGCGGTTTAGAGAATAAGATCCATGAACTTGTATCGATAATGGCAACTGATAATGTAGATTTAAAAAAAAAAAAAGAAAAAAGAACAGAGTGTATAGGGTGTTGAAATTATTCAACTCCCCAAACTCTGTAGAGGTTACAAGAGGTATAGGGGGCTTAACCCCAACAAACTATACGAAAAAAGAGAAGAATGAACTGGAAGACCACCAGAATACAATACAAAGGTGGAACACCTGTTCATTCATAAATCTATACCTCACGAAAATATATGTACTATATATAACGGGTACTAAGACCTTTAATAGAAAAAGACATACATATAAAAATTATATATATAACTGGCTATAAAAAATTGCCAGAGAGGGGTTCCCCTGAGGGATATTTAAAGTGAGTGAGAAAAGTATTCACAAAAGCTAACTAGAAAAAATCCTCATTGTAAGTTCTATAAGTTGCCTGGCATAGAAAACACTGTTATAGAAAGAACCGAACAAAAGGTATTATGTATACACAACAGATTTATCCAGGACTTTATAAAGAGGCAGAGAGGGGAGAGAGGGGGGGAGGGGGGGGGGGAAAGAGGGGTAAATATAGGGTTAATTGAAAAAGGATACCCTGATAGTAAATGTGTCCCTAGACGTGGTGAGACTGTTGCAAATAAGGGTAAATGTATCAACAGAGTGCAGTATGAATAATATGAATAATAGCCAAGAATATTTGCTGCCAAAAACATCAAAATGCACCAAAAAAATACCCCAGCTGGCCCTGAACTGCTAGCTGACTCCCAAATTACCAGGGAGATAGAAATAACTATCTGCTGCTTCAAGGCAGCCTAAAGGTTATCCCTAATACCCCAACTCCCATCTGCCTAAATAGACCCTAAATGGTCATGAAAGGAACAAAGAGGATGTCTAGTTAAGTTGTCTAGTCGCTGTTACTGAGACATGGTATACTGAGAAAAATGACTGGGACATAGCAACACCAGGGTACTCTTTATATAGAAAAGACAGGGAAGGCAAGAAAGGGGGAGGGTGGCTCTTTATGTGAAAGCATAAAATCTAGCCTAATAAAAGTTAGTGAGGCGAACATAAAGTCCGTTTGGGTTCCGTTAGAATTTGGTAATTACAAAGTAACTTGTGTAGGTGTGATTTATAGGCCCCCAGGACAAATAGAAGAGTTAGATAATCTACTAGTTGAGGAAATAGTTAAAATGACAATGAAGGGGGAAGTTATCATCATGGGTGACTTTAATCTTCCTGATGTGAACTGGAAAACCAAAATAGCTGCTTGTGCCAGGAGCACACACATTCTAAACTCCCTACTGGTATTGTCTCTAAAACAAGTCGTTGAGGAGCCAACTCGTAAAGAGGCCATACTAGATTTAGTGTTAACAAATGGAGATTTGGTATCAGATATTACTGTAGGGGAAAGTTTAGAATCCAGTGATCATCAGTCAGTGAGGTTTAATATAAGAACAGTGACTGAGTTACACCACACAAAAACAAAAGTTTTAGACTTTAGAAAAATAGACTTTTCTAAAATTAGCAATAGAAACAACAAAACATGGGAAATGGCTGTATGATCTAAAAGAGAATACGAACCAAAAAATAGTGTGATATTGCTTTAAATTGTATATGTGCGCTAATAATCTTTGCACTCACAAGAATGGAGATGTAAATGGATTCAAATTGTGCCTCCCATGATGGTGTAGGGGGGCTATGAACCCACGTCTCAGTCCGTTTGTACTCCTTTAAGAACAGGAATCCAGAAGATGGTGGTAAAAAATATATTCAGCTTTATTAGTAAAAATGCGAAAATACACCAATACAGTGAAAACAGAGGTAGGTTCTACGCGTCCAAGTGCAATTGTACTTCCTCAGGAACTTACAATTTATCTGTATAACAGTAGCATGTTAAATGACATACAAAAATAAAGCAGCCTAACCCTCCCACCCTCAAGTCCTCTTAAATAGGGCTAATCCCTAAGTTCATTGGTAGATCCGTGGGCAATGTCATTTGTTCTCCTTTGGGATCAGGTGAGTTAGTTCACCCATGTGGGTCTTCAATCTTCAACTTGATCGGCAGGTGTACGGGCATCCGTTGTTATACGAAACTGGAAATGCAATATCCTCGACACTTCCGTGCATTCCATCCGTGGTGTATAGTGGAATCAATATGGCCGTGCGTTCCACCAATGGTACTATGGGCGCAAGGTGTGACCCCTGGTGGTGATTAAATGGTATACAATATCTATAACATGAAACATGGTTGAAAATCCTATAACGGATCTGCTAAAGAAAATTAAGATTATTCCCACCTAGTAGTCCAGTATGTCAACGTATTGTAACTACAAAAATTGCAAAACCAGTTTGTAACGGATCACCTCATGTACCCCATATTTTACCATTGAATGACATGTACCCCATATTTTACCATTGAATGAGACATGTACCCCATATTTTACCATTGAATGAGACATGTACCCCATATTTTACCATTGAATGAGACTACGTTTTGGTAAGATTTATCTGTGTTTGAGCGCTCCACTTATAGGTGTAGGTCCTTGTCACTTACACCGCACCAATATCTACTAAATTTATTCAGTGGAATAGAGGATATTTCCACACTAGTGTATTGAGCTGCCTGTAAATCACTTTTTGACTCTTTTGAGCACTTTTGTTATACACACTCCTCTGTAAAAAGAGGCAACCTTTGATTGGTATTCAACGGATCACCTGGCACCCCGACTGGGTGCCTCCGTTAAAGGATGCTCCTAGCGTTTCCTGAGGACTCCAAGCACTCTGGCCGACATCACAATCACCGAACCGAAGAAGCGTATACCTTCTCTCAAGCATATGAATGCTATAAACAGCTGCATAGGCAAAAACCATACTGATGGGTTTAGACTCCTAGCAGTCAAACTGGAACAGCATACAATAAATCCTTCCCCAATAATGAGACGACACTTCACTTTGAGGGTTAAGCAGGAACTGATTTACTGGGGCTAACTGCCCAGCTTTTATGCAGGTCTCCCACCTGGTGGACACCAAATGGGAGACTGGGACACAAAGGGTAAAAGGACCAATCACAGACTTACACATTTCAACCATCCCACAATGCATCACAATCCCTCCTCTCTGCCCTGGAAATAATTTGGGAAGTAATTCAATTATCTCCAAAGACAGAGGCAAAACTCCATTAACCACATGGCAGAAAACAAACAGTAAAAGACATAAAATTACCTACAGTTACATTCAGTACATAAAACATATATGTTCTACATATCCCCAGATAGCTCAGGTCTGAGCGCACATTATTAAGCGAATGGCGCTCAGACCACACAAATACAGTTTAATCGCCATGGAGCCAAAGTCTTTACACAGTCAGTTTCATGTGAATGGGCTCCATGGGATTCCTATCTGGGGCACAACACACTCAAACAAAACTACCGAACACCGGGCCGTTCATGCACTTTCACCGAACAAGAAGGGAGGTCGGCGGCTTCAGCGGTGTTCGCGCAAAACTGTGTCCGATTTCAGTTCCGTGAATTAAGCGAACACCGATGTGCATTTGCATGTTTAAAATGGCCGTGACCTCGTGTTCGTCATACGAATGGCGGCCACCCAGCATTCATCAATTAAGCTGCGGTTAACCGCAGCTTCAGGGAGGTTAACTGCCGGCACACTCCAGCTCCCAGGTGGTCTATTCATTCGTGCGGTTGTTCGGTAGATTGAATCTACCGAACACCCGGCAGAAAATCACGAATAAGTATTTTCTGCAGGGAAAAAAGATGTCTTTTAACATGGGGCCATAGTCCAAAGGCAGCAGGCGAGCAACCAGGCTTCTCCAGTGTACAGTGGCGAGGTTGGTTTCGCCACACAGTTGTGCAAAACTCTCTCGTAATTTAACCTGATATAGCAATCATAATTCCGTGAAAAGTGGATTGTTTAAGAGACCTTTCTGTCTTAATATGATAATCATAATTAAAATGTGGATTTATCTCACCTTATACGTGACCAATAAACATTGAATTATTGGTTAGATTATTCTAAGTGAATTGATGTGTTCTCTATGAAATTAATAAAAAGGTGAAAATAATGTCAAATCAATTATATACAAAGGGTTAAACAGATAAAATAATAAAAATCCATTAATCTCATGAGGTGGCCCATAAGGCACCAAACACCCATACAACCTTTCATTGCCTCCAAAAGGTGCAACTGTTTTAAACATGAGACATAAACCCAAATGTGTGCAAATGCAGGCTGGTAATACTCCACAAGGGGCCATAAACCCAGGAGCAAAAGATTGTACTACTGTTGATAATTGTTACGCGACTTGGATAAAAAGAAAATTGTGTGCTTTTTAACCTGACAAATAATGAGATATGTATAAACTTGTAACTTGTAACTTTTTATCCATTCTCTATGTCACTATTACTCATGTAGTTTCATAATGCACCATCAAAATAAAGACTAAAAAAAAAATATATATATATCCATTAATCTGGTCCATTAAAAAGTGTCTCAGACAATGTTGACATAGCAGGTTCTGGCATAAAATAAAAACTCGAAAAATATATCATAAAAAGCTAATTAAATCTATATCTGCATTTAATCATTTTGGTTCTAAAGTTTGGAGTTTGTGTATCCAAAAAGTCTCACGTTGAGAATCCTATCACTCTCCCTCCAATGTGGTGGGAGGACATGAGGGGACATGAATTGCAATGGTCTGGGACTGAATGTGTCCTCGAGTTCTTCTTAATGTTACCTATGTGTTCTAGGACACGGATTTTGAAAGCTCTCTTTGTGCGGCCTACGTATTGTTTGCCACACGGACACTGCAGCAAATAAATTACAAAGTCCATGTGGCATCCAATGGGAGATTTGATACAGAAACGATCACCTGTGACAAAGCTACTAAATTGAGATGTTTAGTAAGACAAGCTTTACAGGAATTACATCCTCTGAACATGCCAGCAGGGCTGCCATCAGAAATTTTCTGACATAGCTTAAAGGGACACTATAGTCACCTGAATAACTTTAGATTAATGAAGCAGTTTTGGTGTATAGAACATGCCCCTGCAGCCTCACTGCTCAATCCTCTGCCATTTAGGAGTTAAATCGCTTTGTTTATGAACCCTAGTCACACCTCCCTGCATGTGACTTGCACAGCCTTCCATAAACACTTCCTGTAAAGAGAGTCCTATTTAGGCTTTCTTAATTGCAAGTTCTGTTTAATTAAGATTTTCTTATCCCCTGCTATGTTAATAGCTTGCTAGACCCTGCAAGAGTCTCCTGTATGTGATTAAAGTTCAATTTAGAGATTGAGATACAATTATTTAAGGTAAATGACATCTGTTTGAAAGTGAAACCAGTTTTTTTTTTCATGCAGGCTCTGTCAATCATAGCTAGGGGAGGTGTGCCTAGAGCTGCATAAACCGAAACAAAGTGATTTAACTCCTAAATGACAGTGAATTGAGCAGTGAAATTGTAGGGGAATGATCTAAACACTAAAACTGCTTTATTTAGCTAAAGTAATTTAGGTGACTATAGTGTTCCTTTAAGGTCTGGGCCCCCCGGTACCTGCCCCTGGTCCGCCCACAGGGATGCAGTGTGTACTGATTCTGGTGTGTGTATAGTGGATGTAGAATGAGTGTAGTGGCTGCAGAGTGCATGTGTAAAGTGGTTGCTGTGTGTGTGTAATGGTTGCAGTGTATAGTGGATGCCGATTGTACATTTGTGTAATATATGAGGTGTATATTAGATGCAGAGTGTGTGTTTGTGTAGTGGATGTAGTGTGTGTGTAAAGTGCATGCAGAGTGTGTATGTTTTTGTGTAGTGGATGTAGTGTTTGTGTGTATTAAATGCGGTGTGTATAGTGAATGCAGAGTGTGTGTTTGTTTAGTGGATGTGTGTATGTAGTGAATGCAGAGTGTGTGTAGTCGATGTAGTGTTTAGTGAACACAGTGTGTGTGGATGCAGTGTAGTGGATGTAGTGTGTCTATAGTGACTACACAGTGTGTAAGTATGTAGTGTGTGTATAGTGATTGCAGAGTGTGTGTTTGTGTAGTGGATGTAGTGTGTGTATAGCGACTGCAGAGTGTGTGTTTGTGTAAGAATGTAGTGTGTGTAGTGACTGCAGAGTGAATACACGCGGCCATTTTAACTCACAGACACTGTTTGGACTTTTCAACACGGTGCCATCTCGACGGTATTTGGTGCCCAGAGACCCTATCCTGACAAGCAAGACTTTTCCATTTAATACTGTCCCTTTAAATACAGTTCCTGTTTTTCACCTCTAGTGGCCTCCCTAGCCACTAGTCACCTCAGACTCACTTGTATCATATGTAATGTAGTTCTGCAATAAATGGCCACACCCAAAAAAGCAAGTGGCCTTTACATTGAAGTTGGTGTTCATACTAAGGACTTCAGATCCTGGCTCCTGTGAGAGAACCTGTAACTTACCTGCATTGCTACCACCCCTACTCCTTACTAATTTGGATTACTACAACTCTACTACTCTGCATTATCCTGCCTACCTGATTTATACAGCCCCGCTTCATTCCAACCTGGATAACCTACATCTCTGCTTTAACCAGCCTACCTGATTTATACAGCCCCGCTTCATTCCAACCTGGATAACCTACATCTCTGCTTTAACCTGCCTACCTGATTTATACAGCCCCGCTTCATTCCAACCTGGATAACCTACATCTCTGCATTAACCTGCCTACCTGATTTATACAGCCCCACTTCATTCCAACCTGGATAACCTACATCTCTGCTTTAACCTGCCTACCTGATTTATACAGCCCTGCTTCATTCCAACCTGGATAACCTCCATCTCTGCTTTAACCTGCCTAACTGATTTATACAGCCCCACTTCATTCCAACCTGGATAACCTACATCTCTGCTTTAACCTGCCTAACTGATTTATACAGCCCCGCTTCATTCCAACCTGGATAACCTACATCTCTGCTTTAACCTGCCTAGCTGATTTATACAGCCCCGCTTCATTCCAACCTGGATAACCTACATCTCTGCTTTAACCTGCCTAACTGATTTATACAGCCCCGCTTCATTCCAACCTGGATAACCTACATCTCTGCTTTAACCTGCCTAACTGATTTATACAGCCCCGCTTCATTCCAACCTGGATAACCACCTTGCTTTAACCTGCCTACCTGATTTATACAGCCCCGGGCCATACCAACCCGGATAACCTTGCAAGCATCTCTGCATTAACCTGCTCACCTGGATTTTATACAGCCCCGCTTCATTCCAACCTGGGATAACCTACATATCTCTTGCATTAACCTGCTTCCAATACCTGATTTTATACAGCCCTCAGCCTTCATTCCAACCTTGATCCCACATCTCTGCTTTTAACCTGCCTAGCTGATTTATACAGCCCCGCCATCTTAAATCCGGGATAACCTACATCTCTGCTTTAACCTGCCTACCAGATTTATACAGCCCTGCTTCATACCAACCTGGATAACCTACATCTCTGCTTTAACCTGCCTACCTGATTTATACAGCCCCGCTTCATACCAACCTGGATAACCTACATCTCTGCTTTAACCTGCCTACCTGATTTATACAGCCCTGCTTCATACCAACCTGGATAACCTACATCTCCGCTTTAACCTGCCTACCTGATTTATACAACCCTGCTTCATACCAACCTGGATAACCTACATCTCTGCTTTAACCTGCCTACCTGATTTATACAACCCTGCTTCATACCAACCTGGATAACCTACATCTCTGCTTTAACCTGCCTACCTGATTTATACAACCCTGCTTCATACCACCCTGGATAACCTACCTCTCTGCTTTAACCTGCCTACCTGATTTATACAGCCCTGCTTCATTCCAACCTGGATAACCTACATCTCTGCTTTAACCTGCCTACCTGATTTATACAGCCCCGCTTCATTCCAACCTGGATAACCTACATCTCTGCTTTAACCAGCCTACCTGATTTATACAGCCCCGCTTCATTCCAACCTGGATAACCTACATCTCTGCTTTAACCTGCCTAACTGATTTATACAGCCCCGCTTCATTCCAACCTGGATAACCTACATCTCTGCTTTAACCTGCCTACCTGATTTATACAGCCCCGCTTCATTCCAACCTGGATAACCTACATCTCTGCTTTAACCTGCCTACCTGATTTATACAGCCCTGCTTCATTCCAACCTGGATAACCTACATCTCTGCTTTAACCTGCCTACTGATTTATACAGCCCCGCTTCATTCCAACCTGGATAACCTATATCTCTGATTTAACCTGCCTAACTGATTTATACCCTGCTTCATCACGCTTCATTCCAACCTGGATAACCTACATCTCTGCTTTAACCTGCCTACCTGATTTATACAGCCCTGCTTCATACCAACCTGGATAACCTACATCTCTGCTTTAACCTGCCTACCTGATTTATACAACCCTGCTTCATACCACCCTGGATAACCTACCTCTCTGCTTTAACTGCCTACCTGATTTATACAGCCCTGCTTCATTCCAACCTGGATAACCTACATCTCTGCTTTAACCTGCCTACCTGATTTATACAGCCCCGCTTCATTCCAACCTGGATAACCTACATCTCTGCTTTAACCAGCCTACCTGATTTATACAGCCCCGCTTCATTCCAACCTGGATAACCTACATCTCTGCTTTAACCTGCCTAACTGATTTATACAGCCCCGCTTCATTCCAACCTGGATAACCTACATCTCTGCTTTAACCTGCCTAACTGATTTATACAGCCCCGCTTCATTCCAACCTGGATAACCTACATCTCTGCTTTAACCTGCCTACCTGATTTATACAGCCCCGCTTCATTCCAACCTGGATAACCTACATCTCTGCTTTAACCTGCCTAGCTGATTTATACAGCCCCGCTTCATTCCAACCTGGATAACCTATATCTCTGATTTAACCTGCCTAACTGATTTATACAGCCCCGCTTCATACAGCCCCGCTTCATTCCAACCTGGATAACCTACATCTCTGCTTTAACCTGCCTACCTGCTTGGTTGTATAGGGAGAGGTATTAGCAGTAGAAAGAGGGAAGTGCTCATGCCATTGTACAGAACACTGGTGAGACCTCACTTGGAGTATTGTACACAGTACTGGAGCCCATATCTTCAGAAGGATATTGATACTTTAGAGAGCGTGAATGGCTACTAAACTGGTTCATGGATTGCAGGATAAAACTCACAAGGAAAGGTTAAAGAGACACTACAGTCACCAGAACAACTACAGCTTATTGAATTTGTTCTGGTGAGTAGAATCATTACCTTCAGGCTTTTTGCTGTAAACACTGTCTTTTCAGAGAAAATGCAGTGTTTACATTACAGCCTAGTGATAACTTCACTGGCCACCCCTTAGATGGCTGTTAGAGATCCTTCCTGGGTCATGGCTGCCTAAAATGCATCCAAACATTCAGTGTCTCCACCCTCTGCATGCAGACACTGAACTTTCCTCATAGAGATTCATTTGAATCTTTCCCTTATTGTAGAATTGGTTAGTGAAGTCTCTCAGAGAAGACAGCTCAACTTAAGATACAATCTCTAATATATGTGTGAAGATAGGAGGGCCCTGGATTAGAAGAATACTCGTTAGAAAAGCACAGAGTCTCGGAGACATATAATCACTCTATTTAAAAAAAAATCGCATTTAGCACATCAGGTGTTGACTCGCACCGGCTCACAGCACACTATTTGTGAGAGGACTTGTGGTTACTTGTGAGCGAGTTTGTCAAGAGCGCACTCTATATAATACATGGAGATAAATGTACAGAGTAAATGTACTTCTTATGGACAACCATTGCATTCTGCCTGATCTACTTGGTGGCCTTCTGGACATGATCACTGTTACATTGTTAATGTCCATCCTATGGATTATTACAACCTAAATATAGGATGAGACTTATTGTATCTTGTCCACCTTGTAAACAATACCTAAGATGAATGCTGTTAACAGTTCCTACTTGTATTATCAAGACATGTGACTCTTGTCTTCTGTTTTCTTTCTTACAATGTTTTGCCTACATATAAAGATGGCTGCAGTCTGAAATCCTTTTCCCTTACTTTTAATGTATTACTATTGTATAGTAGTGTTCGCTATTTTATTTGCTTAGATACCATTGTGTCACATATTTGATCAGGATTCGCTCAGTAACGCATCCCGCTATGATGAACATTTAGTTGTGGTTATGTGTAATTTCAATAGATATTGGCAGGTGTATAAAATAAACTTGTTACACCCCCTGGCTATGACAGACAACAGGTCCTGTTACTTCCTGGTTTGGTTAGCTCAGTGGAGCTAACCTCAAGAGGCAGATCACCTGCCTTGCAGAGACTTCTCATTGAGCTGCATTGGGAAGTCTGTGATTGGACAGTAAGAGAGCATCTGGGCTGGGGAAGAGATGGAGGGCTTGCAATGAAAGAAATGTATAATAAAATGCATGCACGTTTTTTATTGGGGCATATCTACAAAATTGTTAAACAGAAAGTGAATTTTTTTTTTCCCCATTGAAATGTTCTTTTAACATTTATGGGTGAGTTAAGTCAACTGTTACGCTTCTGTTGGAAACAGTTGTTAGTAGGGATTGGATTACTAATTTATATAACAGTAGGAGCAAGGCTTGGGAAGCAGTGATCATGAATCAGGTTGGTTCAATATACCAAAAGAGATTGAGGACAAACATTGAAACGTATTAGAATTTGGAAGAATATATCTTATGGGACATGCTGCTTCAATCCGTCATCTGTCAGCAGCTATTGATCCCCATGTTACTGGAGGAGTCAGGGAGAGGTGAGGGGGTGGCATAATTGAGGACATGCATTTTAAGCTGTGGACTGGTTGTTGGTAGTCTAGGAAACAAGACAACTAAAGGCCAGTTAAAAAAATCTGTAGGTTGAACATACCTTGTTTAAACGATCCAAGAATGGATTAACCAGAATATTGGATCAACTAGCTAAACAAATGCAGTTCATTATTTTTATTAATTATTATTATTATTATTATTGGGATGCTAAAGTTTTAGATAAATATGCAACAATGGGTATAATGCTTAGCGTTAAAGCCTGCATTACACAAAAAACGATCAAAAACTTTAATTGATTTGAGTCAGACATTAGGATAATTGGATGGACAAAGAATTGGCTTACAAATATAATAGGAACTTTGGTTGTGGAGAACTGACTGTTGAACATGCATGCTCATGGTCAGCATCTATTACAGAGGAAAACCAAACAGAAATATGTATAAGAAGAATAGACTGGAAGTAGGAAAAAGAGATACCAGGAGCAAATTATAGACCATATGTAAGAATCTGAATATTTCTTCCAATGCTGGAGACTTTATTTTCAGATAGACATCGTACATTTTAAAAACGATAAAAAAAGCCCAAAGTAGCAAATTCTACTTAGTAATACAGAGAGTCCTAAATATCTTTACCATATTTTTCCATGTATAAGACTGTTTTTTTCTAAAAAATTTTAGTGTAAAATTGGGGGTTGTCTTATACACAGAATGTCACTGCGAGGGGGGCGGTGCTTAACTACTGAAGCGGAAGGTCGCATGGCTGCTGAGCTCCAGGCCACTACAACCCAAAATACCCGAGAAGACCCCAACACTTACCAGAACCCAATGGGGCGAAAAACTTAAAAAACGTAAGCCTGAAAAACCCAGGTTGGGCATGCATATCAGCGAGCTCTGGCGGCAGGCCCAAGATGCCTCTGGCTCTAAGATGGCGTCCTTCCATGGTGAATGCTCAGATTTCTACGCCGAGACGTCGGATGATGCTGAGGGGGACATCTCCCCGGCCCAGTCAAATCCGCCCGCTCAGATGCAGCCCTCGCCACCTGCTGCAACCTCCATACCGGTGAGCATGGAGGCCATAAAGGAACTGATGGCGGACCACCACAAGAAAATCACGGCCGACAAGGCCTCGATTCGAGAAGCCCTGCAGGGTTTAAATAGACGGCTTGGAGCCGTGGAGAGCACCACAGACACACATAATGGCCAAATAAAGGAATTGCAACAAGCGGTTCAGGATCTCAGGCAGCAGTATCAGCTCAATGAACTATGATTTGCCACGCTGGATGACAAACGCTGCCTAAAACATCTGAAGATCAGGAGTGTTGCCGACAGCATACCAGAGGCTGAACTGCCTCACTTTGCAAGACGGCTCCTCGCAGCACTACTCACCCCGAAGCCGGTCAAAGCAGTAGCTCTGGACGGAATATTCCGTATATCAAAGCCTACTACGCCCCCATCCTCAGCCACAAGGGATATAATCCTGCAGTTCCAGACTCAGAAGGATAGATCTGCAGTCCTGGCGGCCGCCAGGGAACACCCAACCTACCTCTGAAGATATAACCCTCACGTTCTACTCGGACCTCTCGGGTGCAACAATGGCGTGAAGGAGAACCTTTAAACAGTTTACTTCACTACTGCAAGAGAAACACATAAGGTACCGCTAGAGCCCAGCTCATACCCTACAGGTCACCAAGGGCGACACCATGCACAACATACAAGAGGATACGTAGATCCTGAGGCAGCTTGATCATCCCCCGGACTCACTTACCCAGTCTATACCTCCAGCAAGGCCCACAAACCCCCCAAATTGGGACACTGCCAGTGCTCCGGATTTCATCCCCCAACGACCAACCGGGACAACTTATGCCGTAGCCACAACCTGAACGTAGATCGAGACTAAAAGTACAATTTACCGGGACATTGCCCAACTATTCAGTGGCTGTTATTGTTTATTGATATCTGGAAATGCTGACACCCCACTTTGACGGCTAATACACATTATTAACTACTGACAGATAGGCCCCCCGCGCTCGCGTAGAGCTCCCTGACCATCTAGAGATGGGTAACTCACCTCTCCCACCCTCTGTGCCCCAGGATAATACAGGCATCGTTAACCATAAGGCCGTCTTTGATTTGCAACGGGAAAGCTGACCCATGCACCTCCCCCCTTAGGGACCACACCCGCCATAGCCCGACCGACTCACCCCCATTGCATGGCAATTTAACAACCTCTACCCCAAGTGCTCCCTCGGAGAAAACCGCTCAGCTCAGGTACCCATGGGTCATAACATCGGTGACAGAGCACACCATCTGACCTTTAGACCGACATGGAAATCACTCCATTAATTCTTGACTCCCCTACCTACACTATTAAAGGTGAGATATCTTTCGGCTACATTGTTTATTATGGTTCACCTTGCCTACTATGTTGAAAAGTACATCACAGAACCAAGCACTGTTTAAAATGCTCACTATCCGCATTTGCCTTATATGTATTATGGCGAAGTCGTGCACAAGCCTCCACCTACTCATTACCCTCATCAAGCGAGCGAGTGAAGTAACACGTGCAGGTCCTCACACTAGCCATGACTTGCTATTAACATTTTCTTAGTTACTTGTTATATTTTAATGCTTTTTATTTTCACTGCCTATGTCCAGCCTTGCCTCCAGAATGGCTACACATAATCGGACATCTCTTCTAGACACACCTGACTAGCACATCTCACCCAACAAAAATAAAAAATATGCACGTCCTATAAATGCCATGCCAATGTTATAATGTATTTGACAATGCAATATTTGCTTGGCTGTCGTGGCGGTGCCAGCTGATTGTGTATATTCACTGCGCAACAAAAATAAATAAATGACACTGCAGAGGTAAAAAAAAAAACAAAAAAAAAAAAAAAACACACCTGTGCGCAGGGTCGACAGCCAATCAAGCTAGTTGCATGTGGTTGGAGCTCCTTCAAAAATTGATTTATTAAACCAAATACTTACAGTACTCAGCTACTCGGTGACAGAACACTCAGCTGATTGTTGCGTTCAATACTGCCAGGTTCCTGCGGGCACAGGCCGTATTGTACACCTCTGCGGCCCACTGACATACTTGAAGCGAAAGAGGTGCTTTTCCGTGAATTTGATCCATTGTGTGTGCAGGTATGGGAGATCTTACGCAACCAGATGCTTCCTCCCATCAGTCTGGACCACGTCAAGACTCACAGCTCCAGATAGACACACAAAGGGTCTATTTGCCCAGACCCGTAGGGTACCACAGGCAGAGGGCATCATTGCCGGCAACAGCAGGACAATGGTCCAGGGTACCGGTGGCCAGACCTTGGGGGATCCTGATCAGCCAAACTGGACTTCAGTACTAAAAATCTTTAAAATGTGTTTCTTAAAATCTGGCTCAAAAAAAAAAAATAGGGGTCGTTTTATACATGGAAAAATACGGTAGTTCAGAGCAGAGAAGGCATCACATGTGAGATTTTAATAAAGCTGAATAACAAAAATGTCAGCGTTTGGTGGTGCCATTCATATTTAAAGGGACACTATAGTCACCCAGACCACTTCAGCTCAATGAAGTGGTCTGGGTGCCAGGTCCCTCCGGTTTTAACCCTTCAGATGCAAACATAGCAGTTTCAGAAAAACTGCTGTTTACATTTGGGGTTAATTCAGGCTCTAGTGGCTGTCTTCCGGAGGCGCATCTGCGACGCTGCAGGCACATTTGCTTTTAGAGAAATAATCCCACTGGTTTAAATTCCTGTATTGTCTGAAGTATAAATGGGCGGCCTTTAAAGTACAAGGTTATAGAATGCCAGCTGTATGGACAGAAGTTTAGTGTTTATGCTCTGCAGTATGGACCAGATCTGACCAATGTACTGCTCTTCCTGGTCCTAGTTCCTCACATTAACTTTTTTTTTCGGTTGTGGTTTTCCTGTGTTATAACCTACTTTAGGAGAGCTTGTTGTGCACTCAGGTATTTTCTAGTGGTATCCATAAGGGAAACCTCTCTGTACGCATTTCCACTTAAAGTAAACCTGTCACCTAACATTTCTTTTAAAGGGACACTGATTTATCTCATTGAAATGGTTTGGAGCCCCCAAGCCTTCTATTCAGCATTAAATAATTTTAATGCTAAACAAGAGCCCCCGGCAGCCCCTCCCCTCTATGCTGCTTGGGCTACGGAAGCCTGATAAGGAATGGGCAGATATGATAGCGTTCAGCTGACACACGGCTTATCACAGTTGGTATGAATTGGTACAAATGAAGTGTTTAAAAAGGAAAAATATAGTGCCCCTCTTACCCATGCTCACTGCATGCAAGCCGAAGATTACTCAACATTACACTCAAGACACTTAAAAATGAATAAACTGACGAGACATTACAGTTTATACAATTTTATTTATATAGAAAAAGGCAGGACATGGGGCACCATGTAACAAGATTATCTCGTACAACCAGATTTTACCACAAGACATTATGCAGTTACATTAGAGATTAAATATATTTTTAGGTCCATGCAAACAAGAAAACAAAATCACATACCAAAAAAGCATGGAGGGGCAACATTCATTCACACTAAACCCATAAGATGAACTACAGGGACAAACCTTTCAACAGTAGACCCACGCAAACGGTGGGTGCAGTACATTTAGTTCTGAGGTGGTTAAAAACAATTTCCTTTTAAGAAGACTATTGAGTTCCTGTGCTGGGAGCATGCCTTGACAGTGAGAATGTTTTTTAGGTGGCATTACCCTTGAGAAAGGTTACAGTTTGGGTCTAGATGTCCATAACAATATGATTTGCGTTCATGAGAATCACCATTTAAAATGGAATTCCAGCTTAACCCTGAAGTTGCTCAATAAAAATTACTGGCAATAGAATGGCGTGCAAAACTGTGGTCCGTGGAATTAGACTTTAAATTAACACCCATTCTTAAACCTTTACCTGCAAACATCACATGTACAAGGATTACGTCTGCCCATTTAACAGAAGGTCTTTGATTCTTCAGAAGCTTGATAATATTTACAGGGTGATCGCCGACTATGTACAAGTTCAAATAATACACCACTCTACAGCAAGTCAGAGTATCCACAAGTTCAGCAGTCTTTTCAGCGCTCTGGTAGTTGGCACATAATATTATGAGGCCTGATTAGAACTGAAGACTGGGGGCATAATCCGACGGGAGTTGGCTTTGACCCAAGGATGCTCCATGACATTCTTCAAAGGAAGACGCTGAGCTGGAATGTAGCGCAGTAGCTTGCTGATCAGATCTTTGGCTCCATCAGACATGAAACTTGGAAATTTAAGGTCAACCTGCAAGAGAAAGAGAGATGCCTAGAGGTTTCATTTGACTTTGACATCACCCGATTAGATTTCACTGCTTTTTCAGCTACAAACTTTGATCTCATGTTAATGGAATGACATTTGTAATTCTACCCCTGTAGCAAAGCTAGAGATGCTTGCAGTTCCACACAGTGGTGAGAATGTACTGTAGTGGTTGTAAAATAGAGCACAAGATCAACTGCCAATTTAGCCTATAGATTTCACACAGTAAAGTCTACAGAAGAATGAGGTAAATGTAAGCCTTATTACTGTACACAGGTAAAGGATGCTATAGTCAGAGTCACAACACCTATCTGTAGAGGTTGTGGGGTCTATAGCCCATCCCTGGCGACTGAACCCGAAACTCTGCCTTCTCAGAGAAGAGGCAAAGTGTTCACATTGACTGCCAATGGAGGTATCCCTAGGCAGTACTCTTGCCACTAGAGGTGCTTCCTATCCCAGTACTGCAGTGTGCAGCACCTACTTTCAGTGTCCCCATGGAGAAGCTGAATATTTCCCATAGAGATGCAGATTTAAGCGGCACAGCCTTTTGCCAAGCATGCAAACTAGTCTCCCAATGCTTTCCTATAGAAGAGCATTGGATTGGCTGAAATCGTCAAGACTGATCTCAGCCATGGAGGCAGGGCCAGCAGTGGCAGTGGAGAAAAGACAAGACTAAAACCCAATTGGTGACCCTAGTTCAAGGTAAATGGTTTCACAATGAACCAATTTATGGCACCAGTCCACCCAAGATGTCATAACCACCAATGAAAATAAATGTTTATGATGCGGAGGATGGGGCTTCTATTAATTTAAAGGAAAACTTTAGGGTCAGGAACACAAAATGCGTATTCCTGACCCAATAGTGTTAAACACTATTTGGGTGACTGCCTCCCGTTGCCAACTTAAAAAGCTATTAACTCACCATTATTCCAGCGTTGTGCGGGTCCACCGGTGCTTGCTCTGTCCCCGATCTGTCTCCTTGGCTGACAATATAAATTGATATCAGCCAACCCAATGCTTTCCCATAGGAAAGCTCTGGATTGGCTGAGGTATTCAATTCTGGTGATCTCCGTCAAGGAGGTGGGACGGAGCTACACACTGCCCTGGCGAATCAGCATTTCCTCACAGAGATGCATTAAATTAATGCATCTCTATGGGGAAAGTTCAACATCTCCATACAAAGCAAGGAGACGCTGCGTCAGTGCTAAAGGTTGTGCAGCACTGACTCAGGAAGCACCTCTGAGTGGCCATCTGAGTGACTGCCACTGGAGGTGTACTTAAGCAGTAATGTACTCACTCTTCTCTGGAAAGGCAGTGTGTACAGCAAAAAGCCTACAGGAACATGATATATGGACACCAGAACAACTACATTAAAAGGGATACTCCAGGCACCCAGACTACTTCTGCCCATTGGAGTGGTCTGGGTGCCAACTCCCACTACCCTTAACCCTGCAACTGTAAATATTGCAGTTTTCATAAACTGCAATATTTACCTTGTAGGGTTAACTCCTCCTCTAGTGGCTGTCTACTAGACAGCCACTAGAGGGCACTTCCGTGTTTATAGCACAGATTTTCTGTGCTATAGCGTTGCTGGACGTCCTCATGCTATGTTGCTGAAATCCCCATAGGAAAGCATTTTTCAATGTGCATTAGATCTCCCCGGTCGCGCATGCGCAATAGGTCTCCCCCGCTGGATGACGGCGGGGGAGGAGTGTGGGCGGACCCTGAACCAGCGCTGAGCGACATCGGCGCTGGTTACAGGTAAGTCACTGAAGGGGTTTTAACCCCTTCAGCAACATGGGATGGGGAGTGGGAGGGAACCAGCAGTGCCAGGAAAATGGTTTGTTTTCCTGGCACTGGAGAGTCCCTTTAAGTTGTAAAAGAGAGAGAGAGTATTTTTTTTTTTCTTGGTTACAATGTCCTGATATGCACAATTGTTTTCTATGAGCCCAAACGTGAAACCTGCTTTTATTTGCTGATAAACCGTGTCGCTTACATTGACAATCCTCCGGTGAGTTTCTGAGTGGGAAGGGCTTTCAAAAGGTGGCATTCCAACTAGGAATTCAAAGCAAAGGACTCCTGCACACCACAAGTCCACCTTCTCATCGTGAACTTTCCCCTCAATCATCTCTGGAGGCAAGTAATCCAGGGTTCCGCACATTGTCCGGCGCCTACAAAACACACAGCGGGTAAATGTTGCAGAGCAATACACATACCAGTACACTGAATGGAAACAATGAAGCTGTATTTCTTACCTTAACGAAGGGGCGTGTACTGACCAGCCGAAATCTGCTATTTTCAGCTCTCCCTTATATCCCATGAGCAGGTTTTCTGGCTTGATATCTCTATGAATTACTTTTCTCTCATGGCAATAATTCAGGGCATCTGCCAGCTCTTCCATGAACTGCAATTAAGACAAGACATCAGGAGAAGATCTCAAAGGATGGTAAAATTAAATGACTGAAAGGCAGACAAAAAAAAAGTGGACAAATGTTAGACCCTCTGTTGTAGAGCCACAGCTGCCACAATGTTTTGCTAACCTTTATACCTCATGGAAGCGGATGTTGTACAACAGATGGAAGGCAAATAGTGGCCACCAGGATAGCAGATTGTGGTTAAAAGAAGCAAGTATGAGTCAGGAGGAGTTTACAAATATTATAAATAACAAACAGACCAGTTATTTATAGAGTTATGCATGGCAAGATCTTCTAGAGACAAGTTACAAAATTCATAGCCTGGTAAACAAAGTTTTCTAGTCTACAGTGAGAGCATGCATTCATGAATAAGGTCTGTTGCTTGGCTATCTCAGGTTGAAGACATACCACTCAGAATGGAAACTCAGACCATTGCAGGTGACTACCTGAAGATACCTCTTGGATAGCATTTGTAGAAACAAACATGGATACTTAAAGGGACACTAGTCACCAAAACAACTTTAGCTTAAACTGTTTTGTTGTAGAGATTGTGCCCCTGCGGTGTCACAGCCTATTTCTCTGCCATTTAGAAATGGTTTATGCCGCCTTAGTCACACCTCCATGCATGTGACTTCCATGTGCTTTCTAAACACTTCCTGTAAAGTGAGATGTAAGGTTTACACGGCTTTTACTGCATAGTATTTTTAATTTAGAATTTCTCATCGCCTGCACCATTACTTGGTAGACCTTGCAGGAGTCTCCAGTGTGTCATTAATATTCAATTTACAAAACAGGAGATTACAACTTCTAAAGCAAGTTGAAGTGTTTTGTGACTAAAGGGGGACTAATTTGGAGGTACAAAGAAAAAAATCTGATCATTTGTTATGGACAGCTGGCTTCAGAACAAATGCAGCCCAAACGGCAACACTTACCGTGGCACTTCTCTGCTCATCAAATCTGCCACATTTCTGCAATTCCTTGTACAGCTCACCACGAGGAGCATACTCCAGCATCAGGTAGATTCTTTTGCGGTCGTGGAAGTAGTTATACATGCGCAAGATATTTGGGTGCCTGAAGGACAGAAGGAAGAAGACGATAGAGGTCATGGTGAAGGTGGATACCAACAACCTTTTATATAGTGGAAGATGGTATGTCAGGGGTTAGAAGAGAGCAGAAGTATTTGTGCCCAGTGTATACAGACTGAGGCAATAAAGCCAAATGTGCATTAGCCAGTTTCAGCATTGAGGCAACAAAGTAACCACTAGCTCTCTTTGGACAGGTTACTTGGTACAGACTGGAGGAGTTAGTGAAACAGACATGGACAAAGAAATATCGTGAGAGAAAAATGGCACCTGAGGTGACTCTGGATCTCAATCTCTCTTCGTAGCTGATGCTCTACTCCCTCTTTCTCCAGCTGAGATTTAAAGAGCACTTTCAAAGCCATGATGAACTTTGTCTGTTTCTCACGGGCCAAGTACACGTTTCCAAACTTGCCTTTCCCCAATGGACGACCTATGTCAAAGTCATCGATGGTGAACTTCCTCTTGGGACTAGAAAACCAAAGACAAAAGGTATTACAATTGAACAAACTTTCAGGTAAAGCAGAACTGTGACTTATTGAGTGTTTACATTTAGGTAAAGGCTCCAAGGTGTCATGTCAACTCAAGGCCATGTATTCAGTGCAAAAGAACAAGTGTTTGTGCTGAAATTTATCTGACTATTTTTTAAGCTTTTGTCAAAAGGTACATTTTAAAAGGTCTTACCCTTCCATGACGTTTTGGGATGATGCATCTGTGCTCATAGCGACCCTACCTGCATTAGTAGAAGAGATGGTGAGTACTATATACAACGCTCGCCTACCAGCATTTAATGAACTTACTATAAGTTTGGTCAGATTGCACATTGATCAGCTAAGGGAGTTTCTTCAGCCTCCCCATCCCTGTATTTTTTTCCCCACCCATCTCAGTTTCAGACCAGTCCACTAATGACAGAAACAAGGCATCATTGTGCAGCAGTAGGACAGAGAAACCTAGACACAGAATCTATCTACTCCATACAGAGAAACCAAACGCCGGAGCCTGCTCTGCATGATCACAATACCTCTTCTCCCCTGTTAGGATGTTGCAAGTTGAAAGGTTCCTCAAACTACACAGGTTTAAATATGTCAGGGATACCCAATGCAGTTTTCCAGTATCCTGGGGATAGGACACTGATAGTCTGCAGATTGAGGCAACAGTCTCATTCAAAGCTAAAGCTTTTTAATAAGGCAGTTGTCTCAAAGTGATGTGTGCCCCTTTATTGACAAATGAGAGGGCTAAGACTACAAAGACCACATTGTGGTAATCTCAGAATTGGACATACCTGGCATATTGGAAAGCATGGCGGGAGTGATACGGCCACCCTGCGCCCTTTGCAACAGCAAGGAATCAGATGGAGTGGTAAAAGTGGACACAAAAGGCTCCTTTCTCAAGACTCGCTGGGGGCCTTGAGAGCTAGATGGTGTAGTGAACTGCCAAAAACAAAGTATTAGTAAATAATTTAAACATACATTTTACATGTCTCAGAACAAAGTATATGTCAGCCATAACTCCATATGCTGTCCAAGTTACAGCAGCAAGTAATGTACAGCAGCTACACGCAGTGACCAGCAGGAGGGGAGCGCTGTACAGTGCGCTCCCCTTCCATCGTATCAGTTTGACTAGTGCACCATACTAATGGGCACCTCTTTCTTGTGACACACATACACACGAGACAGTTTGGAAGGCTCTGCTCTAGCCAGTGCTAGAAGCATTGCTAGGGAGTTTCTATAGCGCGTGCATTTTTAAATAGGTTTTCCTCCCGATTTATACACTTGCTAGCACAATGTATAGATTAAACCTGGTGCTCTTTAATGGAAGCAACAGTAGTTTGGGGCATGACAGGTGCCCTTTACTATTAGCCTGTAAACCTGGGTCAAAGAGATTGCTCTAGATATGTACATATTAACACAGATGGAGAGATATATGTATACATCTCTGCAAACACTGGAAAATAGTGTATTTTCAAAAGCTCAATGCTCTGGATATGCTACTGGTTGGTTAACATAGTCTGCGGTTAGAAGTGCCCAACTGAAAACTTTTCAGTGTCAAATGACACACTGCAGCAGATAGTGCTCCCATGAATATTTCCTGTAGTGTAAGCTCCCTCACTAATAGTCATAGAATATTCTAAAAACAGTGGCTGAAATCTGTAAATATGTCAGTATCCAGACATACACTGAATATAGCTCAGAGACCAATAGGCAAGTCATACATGAATTTATATGGGAACAATAGCATACGTCTTGACACATTACATACCTTACTTGTATGCAAGTTGGGGTTGAGGTTCTCCTTGGAAGACATCCTTGTGGAGACAAATTGAAGATGGTATTAGTGAGTTACTCATAGTGAATAGTTTAGATTTTATTTTTCATAAGTAAAAGCTATGTTAAAGGGACTCTATAGGCACCCTAACCACTTCAGCTCATTGATGTGGTCTGGGTACAGTGTCCCTTTCAGTTTAAGCCTGCAATTGTAATCATTGCAGTTATTGATAAACTGCAATAATTACCTTGCAGGGTGAACTGCACCTCCGATTCCACACTTTGCACGAGGACATCCAGGGTCAGCTAAAACCCCATAGGAAAGCATTATAGCAATGCATTTATTAGGGTAATCCTGATGCACTTGCATAGCTCGCCACGCATCAGGCCCTCCTGCCTGCTGATGTCGGCAGAGGGAAGGCGCTGGAATCAGTTAAGTGACAATAGGGTACAGACTATGGACCCTGTCACAGAACACCGTACCAAAAGGACCATTCTCACCCATACCAAGATTGTGCTTATTTGAACACTCAGTGTGAGATGTGCAAGTCGCATGAAACGTTAAAAGGTTCAGAACTTTGTTGTGGACAGTCAAACCTTTAAACAGTTGGCAATTGGACACTATGTGTGGTATCAGGGTGTTCTCACTGGATAACAATGGGTGTGAGCTATTTAGGTATGTGTTGATTGCGGGGAACAGGGTTTTAGGGCTCAGGTTTCCCAGCACCCTGACTGGAGAGACAATGTAGTCTTATTAGCCTTGACAGTGTGGCACCAGGGAGGAAACTGGTCACAAAGTCTGTCACTAGAGGTGTGTTTAAATCTGCAAAGGAAATGTTAATATACCCCAAAACCACTTAATTAAGCTAAAAGATGTTATGGTGCTTAGTGTGTCCCTTTAAAAGAACCAGCTCAAAAGCAGAATACAGATACGTGGTAGAGAAATTATGCGGAATAACACATGTAGGGGGGAGATCTAAGGATTAGTGAGCACACAGAGAAGCAGACACAGAATCTATCTACTCCATACCTGACAATTCTGACAGGCTAACCTTCACAGAGCTCTCTCTGGTGCTACCCACCAGAGAGAGCGCGCCCCATGGAGGCGTACCTACCTCACCTCCTCTTCAAATCCAGAGGTGAGACAGCAATCCACAGGGTTTTCTCCCTTTGAGCTCTTGCGAGGCCTCCCTCGATCTCATTCGAGAGCACAAGGAGATCAGAGGAACAGCTGACCCAGATAGTTCACAAGAACCTGCAGGCTACTCGAGGAAACAGAGTGTTTGGTATGACAGAGGTGCAGGAACTCGTAGATTGCATGGTCAGCCAGAAGGTGTTGGTCCTTAAACCAGTCCGACATGACAAGCTCCAAGCAGCCTGGCAGGGACCCTACCACGTAATGGAGCAATTAAGCGATACTACTTACGTGGTGGCTAGCTGTGCAACAAGCAACTCAGACGCACTTTCCACGTAAATATTTTGAAAGTGTACCATGAGAGAGCGGAGGACGTGGCCACGGTATGTGCCACCTCCTCCGATGACCCCAAAAGCCTGCCCCTGCTCGACCTCCTGGGAAAAGAGAGCCTGGAGGGAGACCTTGGGAAAGTCCAAGTAGGGAAAATGTTAAACCCCCCGGCAACAAGAGCAAGCCAAATGATTGTTGACCGCAAAGCAAGAAACCATTTTCAAGAACCCTGGTACACAGAGATTGCGGTCCACAAGGTAGAAACCCCAGGGCAGGCCCCTCTTCCACAGGCCTTCTGGGAAGGGATGTGGGAGGAAATTAATTAAATGCTGCGGGTAAGGGGTTATAGAACTTGGAGAGCCCTTGGGCTTCCCCAGTAGTACTATTACCGAAGCGGGACGACCGGCTTCTGTGTAGACTACCAGTGCCTTAACGACAAAATGGTGACGAACGCCCAGAGTAGATGAACTATTGGACCGTATTGCCAGGGGACAGTATCTGACCACTATCGACCTATGTAAGGGATACTGGCAGATCCCCTGGCCGAGGAGGCTATCCCCAAGTCGGGCCTTCGTCACCCCATTCGGCTTATACCAATTTTGGGTAATGCTGTTCGGAATAAAGAATCCTTTTGAAAGGATGGTGAATAGATTCCTCGGATGCCTCCAGGACTTTACGTACGTGTACCTGGATGATATTGCAGTCTTTAGCAATACATGGGGGGGGGGAGACATTTAACCCATGTGTGGACCGTGTTGGATCGGATTAGGACCGCTGGCATGACCGTGAAACTGGACAAATGTCACTTAGGCATGGCCGAGGTTGAATATCTAGGTCACCGGGTAGGGTGCGGGAGGCAGAGGGCGGCAAAGATCGAGGCTGTTGCCAACTGGCCCAACCCCTGAACCAAGTCATGGCCTTTTTTGGGACAGCGTGCTACTAATATAGCACCATTGCTAAACCATTGAGCGACCTAACAAAAAAATAAAAATCTCCCCAGGCAGGCCCTGTGGTCCCCTGAGTGCGAACAGGCTTTCCAGTCTCTCAAACATGCATTAATTCATGTTCCCGTCCTGGCCGCCCCAGACGTTTCATTGTCCACACAGATGCCTTCATGTTTGGACTGGGGGCTGTTCTTAGACAAGTTGGGCAGGACGGAGGAGTACACCCCGTAGCCTACATAGCTCCTACCCAGGGAAATTAGCTATGCTGCGGTAGAGAAAGTGTGTCTAGCTACAAAGAAAATAACTCCCTACCTCTATGGCCGCTCCTTTACCCGCATCACCTGTTGGTGTGGCTGAACAGGGTCACAGGGGACAATGGACGGTTGCTGCAGTGGAGTTTAGCCCTGCAACCGTATGACCTTACAACTCATTACCGACCCGGGAAGCAGAACGGGAACACCAATGAGTTGTCCCGACAGTCCGAATTGGTCACCCAGGACTGAGACTCCCTAGACATCCCAAGTTGACCCGAAGAGGGTCAAACCGTGCCTGTCAGAATGAGGTCAAGTGAGGAAGCACTGTGAAGGGCTAACCGCCACAGAGCTCTCTCTCTCTGGTGCTACCCACCGGAGAGAGCGCAAGCCCCACTGAACCATGACTCCGCTTCACAGCCGCTGGAAGTACATGCCGGCCAATAGGAGAAGGGCTACCATCCAAACTGTTTTTGCGCCCTGCCTCCTGATCTGATTCTGATCCCCCCCCACCTCCATTTGCAGGGACCATGAACTATTTGGGGATGCATTACTGTATTGTGTGTTAGGCCCACTGTGTCTGGGAGATACCATTATAAGCCCACCCCAGACACAGCGGCCCTGGGGTGGGCTTATGTTTTGTATTGCTGTAAATGGAGACCCACTGAGGAGGACTGTGCATAAATGCTGTGTATCTTGCCTACAATAAACAGTTCATTTTCACCCTTCACCAAGTCTCGACTAGTGTTTGGGTGATACCACAACCATTGCCCTTCTGAAAGAGACTAATCACTGGCTGGCAGCTATAATCATCACCCCCCGTCCCCCCCCAGGAGGTCCAAAAACAATCATTAAACACCACTCCAGCTAGCATTAGCTGCCCCATTACCAACCACTACCACCGTTTTACCATTCTGTCTGCCCAAATTTGATCATTACCCCAAAATGAATTCTTTAATACCCAATCTGCTCCACTGCTGAACATACCTCCACCTCTCAGATACCCTCCCTCCACCTACCTCTATCTCTCAGATACCCTCCCTCCACCTCACAGCTAACCCCCTCCACCTCGCAGCTATCCCCCTCCACCTCGCAGCTATCCCCCTCCACCTCGCAGCTATCCCCCTCCACCTACCTCCACCTCTCAGCTAACCCCCTCCACCTCTCAGCTAACCCCCTCCACCTCTCAGCTAACCCCCTCCACCTCTCAGCTA